>OX465193.1:20037003-21237003 GCA_949987655.1 Polymixis flavicincta | reverse complement strand
TGGATCACATGTGTGGGAGAGCTGATTTTAAATAAAAACTACAAAAACAAACGTAGACAAGATCTATGTATATTTTAACATTTTGCAAATAGGCTATCTATCTAGGCACCTCCAATTCGCCCACCACCAAACTAAGAAGGTAAGTAGCGCCATCTACCATCGCAATCCGAACCAATTTCCAAAATGATCGTAGTCAAGCTATAATAAACGTTAAATACTTTTTTTGCTACAATTTGTCAATGCTCACATCTGCTGTACCGGGTTCGATTCCCGACCTGATTGTTAGCTCAGACAAATTGTCGGTCAATGAATGTGCGTAATGGCAGCACGCATGATTTCATAGCTCAAGTGTGAAGGCCCATTCATTGTGCGATTGACTTTTAACGACATTTTACATTTGCTAGAGATATGAATTTTGTTACGTTGCTAAAAAACAATATCCGTACTTTTGGCATTATTAGTGTTAGTTGTTTAGTAGCCATAATTTGAACACTGCGTTGGTCTAGTGACCGCAAGCGCTTCTACTGAGCATAGCGTCCTAGGTTCGATGCCCAGGTCGGGTAAAGTGTTATTGGGTATTTCTATCTGGAATTTCTCAGTAGTAGTCCGGAATTGGCTTTGTGCCCGGTTGATGGCAATAAGCCCGCCCCCTATTACATTGGACTTGAACATAACTGGCGAAATGTGAGTGTCACTTTAGGTAGGAGGTAAACCTCTGCCTAACCTATCGAGGATTATAGTTATTAAGTTATGTTAAAATGAAGAATTTTTACATTGTGATCACTTAGGGAAGTACCAACCTATAGACTAAAGAAAATATTTCTAAAGATTGTGTTGCAAATTTGCAGTCAATAAAAGATCAACAACATTGCGCTAAAAGTTATGCGATGACCGATTCTCAAAAATATCACAAAAAAAATCTTGCAAGCATCCGGTCAGGAAGTCCATTTTATTCACTAAACTCATTATTTATTGTTACCAAACTAAATAATAACTTTTCACACAAAGACGCGACTTCACGGGACAATCGCACAAGTTAAGCGCAGCATGAATAGCACGCTTTAAAGGTGCGAGATACAGGCATATGTTTGGTAAAGGTGCCTGTGAATGGGCCTGTTTATTGCAGCGAAAGTAATTTATTGGAGAGCAAAATATTGAATTTGTAACTGTTACAGAATTAATTGCCGAGTCAATGAAGTGACGATTAGCGAAATAATTTATTGATAGCGGTAATAGTCCAGCGGCTAATGTGTTGGAATAGCTGTTATACGATGTTGGGTCGAGTTTTATTTGCATCTTTTACTCCAGATGAAATTATATCTTACTGTCATTTACTCTTTTATTTTTGTTTTACAAAATCGTTAAGTCAAAGTAAGATACCTAAAGTCGTCGTGGACTCCTAAAAACGCTCACCAAATTTAATGTTCAAATCTGAAAATAGGTACACGAAATAGACGTAAGGTACCTGTCCAAGAGGTCCCCCATATATTGCGCAGGGCTATTACCCTTTGTTTTCCCACTTAACGTTACGACGGTTAAGATTTACCGTCATGTGCAGACCGTCGACTGTCCGACTAATCGCAGCGACTAACGACTAGTCGTAAGGGGTGTGAGCGTGCTCAATTAGATAGGGGTAACTGAGTGGTCAAGATGTTAAATGGGGTCCTAATTTGTTGTGCCCTTTTAGATCCCCCTTTAGACGAAACAACTATTTATTGGAGATGTTATTTTGTTTGTTTGTCTATTGCGATCAAATTAGATACATATTCGGCTATAAATACTGGCAAGCATTCAGCTGTGTTAGACTGGAAGCCAACCCCAACATAGTTGGGAAAAGCTAGGCAGTTGATGATGTTATATTTTCCAGATAAAATCAAATCGAATAACAGCATGTTTTAAAATAAATAGATAGGAATTAAAGCATTGTTTTCATCATATACATAATCTAATTAATTAAGTGACAATAAATTGTCACTTAGTCTCTTTTAAGAATATAAACATATCTGTAGGAAAATCCCTCACAAAAATGTTGTTAAGAAATGATTTTCCTCAAATCATAAGGATTTCGTTGACAAGAAACAAATAGCTGAAGAAATTTAAATTCAAAACTAATAAAAGTGTTTTCAGCGATAAGCGGAACCTTCATATTATCGCATAAACTGAACGAATGAGCAGAGTGTAGCGTCAGCAGCGCAAACGGTGGTAGACTTATTTTAAACTAATGCTTAATGTGTCCTGTCAACAATGATCTACGCTGCCTACACACTGACGCTCAAAAAGGAGACTGTTCACTGTATGATACTCATGTATCACAAAGGGCCATGGAGCGAGCCATGCTTGGCATAACCCTAGTAGATCGAGCGTAAACCGAATTCCGTCGTTGATCAAAAACCTACAACACCGCACGTCGGGAACTGGGCAAGTCTCAAGTGGCAAGACATCTGATTAGACGAGAAGATGGCCGATGGAAGACCGAATGGCAGAAAAAAACCAGGGCCGTCCAAAGCGCGTTGGGTTGATGATATCGTCAAAGTCGCGGGAAACATCTGGAAACAGAGGGCTGGCTCGTTCTTTGGCCAGAGAATTAGCATTGCCATTCAACGTGACAAAGCTGCCAGTCCTCTGCATTAACTTGGTTTAAATAAAAACAAAATATTCTTGAAACACTTAAAAGTCACACAAAAGTGAATCCAAATCTTATGCCAACCGTACAGCAAAAGATAGATTTTTCAAAAATTTAACAGCCTGTCATTGGGGCTCTGGCGGGGGCTTGCGGGGCGCGGGGTCGGGGGCGGAAAGTAATCAACAATTTAAAATTGGGGGCTAATCTCGCGCCCGCCGTAATCGTCGGTGATCGGTCTCTGCCGGGTAAGGGAGGATGCTCATGTAGACACACTTGACAGGTGGCAAGTTGGTTTTACGAGGATTTTGGGTTATCTTAAGAATACCGTCGGGTTGAATTTATCCATCAGTTTTCATTACACGTGTTGCCTTGGCTTACCTGGAAGAGTGTAACTAGACTCCGAAGAAATAGACCCTGGTTGGCCGAAACAGGGTAAACCTGGTCTGGTGGAGGTTCTATACTAATAGGGCACTTAATATCTAGTTCAGCGTGTCCTGTTGTTTGCACGTTACGAAAACTGATGGATACCACTGATGGTGCCAAACTCTATTATGATTGCCAACGATAAGCTTAGAAGTTTTTGTAATGTGATAAGGAACATTCTGAAATCCAAAGAAATCTTTAGTTCCTCCAGGCATGATTTTTAAGTTGGTAAACCAAAATAATTTACGTAGGTACTTTAGAACTTACACGAATTTAAAACGCTCAAGAGTCAACTAAAGACCTATTTGGCTTGCTTCGTTCCAAATAGACTTTTGAAAAAAAAAGGCAAAACAACTCAAGACATCCGTTTAGGAAATTAGTTTCCAATCAAGAAGGCGTTAAAAGGCAAACAGTCGGCAGTGTGAACACGTGTCCCCACTTATCTCACTCATTTGTAAAACACAGTCCTCACAACTTTACTTTGAGCAACTTCCTACTCTAAAATCTTTGTTAAAATAATAAAAGCTCCTCTCATGAGAAAACCCCTCAAAGTGTTTGTGTTTCCGACAAATTGACGCGTCACTTATCTTTCGTCCTTCTCATACAAACACGCCTCCTTGAATAAGGTTTATCGTCGTCCCTTTCTCACTAAATAACGAACGAATAACAAACATAATCCTCACTTAATGGCCAGTCGGATTAATTTGGCTATCGCGATGTTTGGCGGGATAGGCCGTGTGGAGGAACAGGCTGTTGTACAGCTCTAAGGTATCTTACCTATCTAACTAGGCACAGAAATGCCAACCTACCTATGGTTTTAAAGATGACTCAAGTTCACAATTTCTACTATTGAAATGTATGCGAGTTATTTCAACACTCCATAACGACGTTGGTTCCTGTTCTTTTTTAACAACTCCGGTCGAGTTAGTTTCTCTTTACCTAATTGTTGTAGAAACTTGCGATTTATCAGATTCAACTACTTAGCGCTTATTTAGGCACTTAAAATAATTGCTGTTCCATACATTTTGACCGCGTAGGTATTGCACTTTTCTGTAAAATTAGAATTATAATTATGTTGAATTCACAGTGACGGTTTGCGCGTTGATGTCCTTGTGTTGATTGTCCTGACACCCTGAAGCAAACCACCGCTAGTATATGTAGCTAAATCAGAATTGTCTTACTTAACAAAATTACACATACCTACTTATTAAAACAAACGTAGCATTTTAAATGTTTTACAGATTATCCTATTATTATATTATAACTGTGAAAGTTTGTAAGTTTAGATGTTTTGATTTTTGTTACTCAATCACGCAATAACGGCTATACGGATTTGGATGAAATTTGGCACATACCTAGAGATATTTGATGACCTGAATTAACACTTACGATACTTTTATCCCGGTAGTACGTACCCGACCTCTACAAGAGCGAAGCCGCAGGCAAAAGCTAGTATGTTCAATCAATCAATCAATCAGTTTATTTGTGAAACATATGTGTAGGTATACATAAATAGGGGGTGCGCTATTTTTCGTCATAATTAGTCATACAAATTTTAAGTGACCCGTTAGGTGTCAATAAATAAATACGAATTGATAACTAAAACAGGGTATTAAATAATAATATAATAATAATGTGATTATTATTATTATATTACTATTGACACTACAATAGACCAGACAAAGCCCTTCAGGATCGAAATTAGAAAAACCACTTAACCTCATAGACATTTCAGTTCCCATAGGGTATTTTCCGATTTGATAAAAACTATTTTAATTTGAAGATTGGAACGATATATTTAACTGAAAAATAAAAATAAATTTATTAAGACACATTTTCTCAATTAAAACCGATTAAAATCTAATTTACTTTTCGTCGTTTTGAATTTACCGCCAAAACGCTCCTTTTTATCACGTGACATGTGACGTCAACTTTGAGTAAAAGGCACCGGTACAAATACTTAGTTTGGCTCCGTTTTAGAAGTACGTATTTGTGCACAGAGGCACCGCACACCAGTAATATATCATTTTCTATTCATTACAAATCTTGTTAATTATAAACTCGACATTCACTTATTTACTTACTAACTACTTTAGTTTACACAAAGTTGACGTCACGTGATAAAAAGTCATCGTAAGAAGCGTTTTGGCGGTAAATTCAAAACAACGAAAAATAAATTTGGTTTAAATCGTTTTTAATTCAGAAAATGGACAGATTTCAATTTATTTTTATTTTTCTGTTAAATATCTCGTTCCAATCTTAAAATTAGAATCGTTTTTGAAAAATTGGAAAATACCCTATTTACAAAAGACAATCACAGAAAAAATAAGCAAATTCGCTGAACATATGGAAGAAGTAGGTACCTAACACGAATTTGGAGACAAAATAAAGTTTATGTTGTTCCTCTAGTTTTTTTTTAATAATAAATAATAATATTTTTTTTTTTTAATAATAAATTTATTTAATAAAAACGGATACAAAAGGGTACATTTAGTAAACAGTAGTAAATTTCCTATACAATTATTGTGTCTAAAAATAAACTATTTCTAAAATATTTTATTACAAGTGCAAGTGATAATGTTCCGGAATTAGAATGTTATGTAGCTACCCACCCGAACTAGGTTTATTCAAACCTGTGTTTCGGACCATCACTTTACATTTCAATTAAATTGGGACGTTAACATTTAAAATTAAATTTATGTAAAAATAATCTATTAATAACTACGAGATAAAGCATATTGGTAATTAAACATTAATACTTACAACTAAGCCCATGTAAATACTACAAAAGTAAATAACTACGAGGGGATAAATTATCATCATGACATAATTTCTAGAAGGTTTTCTGTGTCTGTGTAATTGAGTAAAGCTAAGTATTTTGATAACATAGTACTACATTTTTTATAGCTTAAACTATAGATGCTCATTAATTTGTTAAATCTATTATACAGAAAAGGACCTAAAAACACATAAAATAAGTTGTCTCCACGATAGGTGTTATTCCCTCCGTTAGGAGTAGATATATATGTTCTGTGGTTATTCCCAACCATCTCCTCCGTAGCTTGAAAGTAATAGACCTAGAAGAATCCCTCTACATCAATCTCCAGAAAGCAGCCATGCTAAACACATTCAGAATCGTTAAGAAATTTATGCAGTTGGAAGAAAATACACTCTAAACGTAAAGCTCACCACTCGCTACATTTACTTGGCTTTGGCCCGTAAATGTAGCTTATCCCACCCTAGAGCTGAGAAAAAGAACACTCCCAAAAATAATGTGAATAATGTAACATTTATGGATGATGTAATACATAGTTAATCAACCTACATAAGGATCATTAGCAAAGTATAAAGTCGAGGCATAACCGCATAACTGAATAACTCAATACATACAAATCAATACGATTCCAAAACTGACCTTGTCCTGTCATCATTAAGAGCGACCAACTGTTCTTAACATTAATTAGTAATTAACGGTTGGACTGATCAATCCGAACTGACGGCTTGACAGCCCTCTGTTGGGCTTGACATCAAGGCCAATGTCAGTTGATTGATACACATGCTATTAAAATTGTGTTATTGTGAATTGAAATATAATTTGCAAGGTAATTACCTAATAGCTGAAGTTTATTATGAACCCACACCGCCCAGAAATTATGAACTTGTTGCATTGCAATCCTGTTTTGGGGTTTTACAACAAGACATCACTTAAAAAAGAAGCAAAACACCTACAAAAACATTGATCACAAAAAAAAAAACAGAATAAATTAATGTAAAATAAGTGATAGCAGTAACGATTTACAGCTGTGTTGTTAATATCAATCTTTTTTCGCTACTGATATTACACATAGCGACATCTAGGTGACTTGAGTAAAACTATTGAAAAAATAGTTTATCTCAGTCGTAGCTGTAAAATTTGATTATGAAACTCGTTTTTTTATTATAAGTATGTAATGTATTGTCATACACAATTTGGGCTTGTATACTTTTCATTTACTTTAATATTTACCGAACGAATTGATATAGAACGAAAGTGTACTTAGTTTTAAGAATATAACATAGATGACGCTGTAATTAAAAATGAAGGAAGACTCAGGCCTTAGTAATACGAGCACCATAAAATAGATGGCGTTACTAAATACGTTTAACACACGGAGTAAAGATACTTCGTGGTTTAACACCACGGAGTAATGAAAAAAGTAAATACTCTAATGTGATCTGTAATAAAAACTAACTTCGTGTAAATAATAAAACACTTTTTTTTGGAGAACTAGAAAGCTCCCTCTGTCAGCGTGACCACGCGTTTAAATTCGTCTAGTTATGGCAAATCAACTAGGTACGAGTCGAATTGGAAATGAAACTCATGACAAATTATTATTTAGAGCGCTTTCACAGGTCCACTAGCGCCACTCCTTGAAAAACAAAATATCTCGTGACCGAAAAAGAATTATGAAAAACGGCTCAATCAGCTGTCTCGGCTTACCATAATTCTAGACACACTTATGTGTCTAGAATTTTCTAATAAGTACCTTTTAAAACGTTTCATATTGATACACGAAGCAACAAAATACGATCTAGAGGAATGTGGCCCTTTATTTATCGTATTTTGTTGCTTCGTGTCTCATTATGAAACTTTATAAAAGGTATTAGAAAATTCTAGACACACTCTTACTGACACAGCTGATTGACCCGTTTTTCATAATTCCTTTTCAGTCACTAGATAATATTTTTTTTAGAGAGTGGATCTAGTGGACCTGTGGCAGTTGCTGTCGCAGACAGCCATGATTTAGATAGTAAGCTGACCTTTGGCATATTTTATCTATATTTTGATTGATCTGGGAACCGAACCCAGTTCTCTTCGCTGCCTTCAGACCAACCTGTGGGGTAGCTACGAAACGCAAAACGCTTTAACCCCGACTATGCCTTTTGTTACAACAGTTCATTAATTTTGATTGCGTTTTTTACGTTTGTGCAGCAGCAGACGATTTTTTCAAACTTATGAAGTATGGAATTTCCTTCAATAGTCTTTCTATTGCAAAGTACACAATTAGGGACACAGGAACCGTAGGTTCTCATCTCAAGTATATATGAATGCCATTATTGTTTCAATTCGTCCAGTACACTTAGCCTTCGTCCTATCCAAAGGCGACCGCCACGCGAATACGCGATCGTGATCATAATAATGTCACTTTTTGTTCGGTGAACCTGATCGCATGGTCGCGTCGACAGAGGGCGCTTTCCAGTTTTCTCAACTAAAAAAAACGTAACACTAAGGACGTGTTGACAGCGTATTCGCGCGACAACTCGGGTAACTCGGTTTATTATAGCACTAGGGGTGGATTTCACCAATGAAACTGTTTGCGATCAGCACAATCATCTAAACCGCGTTCGAGAGCTATCAGTGTCATCATCATCATCATTTTAGCCGAAAGACGTCCACTGCTGGATATGCGCCTACCCGAAGCTTTAAGTTTCCCGCATTCAGCGGATTCGTGAAGCCTTCACAAGGTCATTGTCATCATCATTGTGGAATATTGACACTGACAGCTCATGAACGCAGTTTAGATGTGTTGACTGCGTTCAGTTCATCGGTGAAATCGGTACTAACACGTCTAGTACTTAAAGGCCGGCGCAGACTAACGCGGCAGTCGCGGCATGGCACGGCGTGCTTCGGCAGCTCAAAGGACGCTTTGGTATGACGCGGCATGTCACGGCATGCCGCGTCACGTTGTGGAATCCCGCAGCAAGCGCAGCCACTCACTATTCAACTAGTATTGCTTTACGCGGATCCGAAGTTGGTTGGGTCGTTGTTTGGTTACCGTCGCACCCGTTTCAAATCTTATTTCAATTATTATAGCTACCATAATCCTGTGACGTATGTGACTTGACGTGCGCCTCGAAGAGATGTCAGCACTAACTGGTGGGGTCCGCAAGGGCCGATGCCTGCCAGGGGTGCGGGCTGGTCGAAATAGATACCGTGGCCCGTGGCACACAGGCAACTGATGGAACACGGGTGGGTTTTAGTCAGTAAAAGTCTGACACGCCCTCCTGCTCCACCCAGAACGAGGGAAGTTATTTGATGATTTCCCACCCACAGAAAAAAAAACCTATGTGACTTGTGAGACGCGACGAAGGTGGAGCGGTGTGATGCGGTGGCACACCGCGGCAGTCCGTGGAATAAAATGGCATGCCACGACGTGCCGCGGTATACCTAATTGTATCGAAATAAAGTAAAATGAGTTCTAAACACGATGAAATAAGGATAAAAATAACTTGATCAAAATCCTTTGCCGTGCCGTGCCGCGACGTCAGTCTGCGCCGGCCTTTAGGGCCCTGCGGGCTTAGCATGACGCTTTGTATTTCTACGAAGAATAGACAGTGCTTTTTCAATACAAAGTGACATTTCGTTCCTACAATTTTGTTATCGCACCGTAGATATCCTCTCATGGTGACATGGAGAGTGCGATTGTCGCAACCCAGTGCTGGGCACGCCACGATTGCGGCGGTAAGTCCCCTCTTTGAGGAGTGGTTTGAGAGGCGGCATGGCGTCCTCACCTTCCGCCTGACGCAGGTCCTCACCGGACACAATTGTTTCGGGAGGTTCCTGTTTCGGATAGGGCGGGAGGAAGCAGTATTGCTCGCGAAGAGGGAGGCGGCGCACGTGAGATAGAGGCAGCATATGCGCCCTCGCGACCCTAGCCGCCGCAGGATACGGAGACGCCCTGGACGTCGGGAATCCCAGGCCGATTTCCGGCCACCGTAGGCATGGGCTTGCGGACGGCGAGTAATGGGTAGCTCGCTGTCCGGTAAGGACCAAGCCCAAGTCGACGGCGCGTTGTGTTCCACGCGCGCCTCAAAGAGATGTCAGCACAAAAAATGATGGGGCCCGCACGGGCCGATGCCTGCCAGGGGTGCGGGTTTGTTCGAAAGAGACACCACAGCCCCTGGCATACGGGCTACTGAAGGAACACGGGTGGGTTTTAGTCAGTAAAAGTCTGACACGCCCTCCTGCTCCACCCAGAGCGGGAGAAGTTATTTGATGATTTCCCACGCAAAAAAAAAAAAAAAAAAAACAGTAGAAATCCTACTACAATCTGGCATTTAGTCTTTCGTTTCTAACGATATTTGTCTATGTCCCTATAAATGTAGACTATTTCAGAAGAATGTTTCTTCCCAAACTGTCAAAATCACATTGACAACAAAACTTTCTACTCGACGGCCACAAAGTATATACGATTATCTACAAAATCATGATTCGTTTAGAACGCATAACTGTGATAATGAATCGAAAAACAGCCATCTTCTCCTACTGTACATCATTTAGTAAATAGGCATGTCTATTCTTCCGTCGACAAATTAGTGCTCGTGCTAAGCCTGCAGATCATTATGAAAGGGCAGTAAAACAAGGCACAATTATGGAAAACTATTTATTTCTCATTCTGACTGTACGTACACTAGGCTACATCATACAGAGTAGGTACAGCGCTCTTCGGACACTAAATACTAAATCTTTTAATAATCTAATGATATCAATTTACAATTTTGTGTTTTTGACTTTTTTCTCCTATGTACAGTGGACACTAGGTTAGGTATTAAGCTTCAAAAAATATTTCTCGAGTTTTTTTCTGAAAATACTGAACTAGGTAGGATGTACTAGACATTATAATTTAATATAAAAATATTCGTAGATAATTAGGGTTACAGTAACTTGATTTCAGTTTTAATTAAGTAAAAATAATATTTTCAGATTGGCCATTTGGAATAGTAGAGTGACAAGTTAGATAAGTATTCATCTCACTAACACAGATATAATACGCCAAGTATGGTGGTGAAGTTTCTAAGTAAAATGAACATTGACTGGTGATTTAGTACGTTTTGGTAAGTTTAGCGCAGGGATAAGAGTAGACCGTACAAATTAAATTCTGCGCCATTTTATTCTGACCCGACAGTCGCATCGGGGCAACATAAAATCACACAGATTGATTTGTACAGACGCCAGCATACCAAGCTATCCCAAACTATCAAATTTTCACAATTAAATATGAACTTTATTCTTTTAGCATAAAGTTGAAAATCTCTCAAAGAAGTTTGACAGATTGGGGTAGCTTGATGTGCTGGCCTCTGTACAGGATTATAACAGCGCCGAACATACCCCAAGTCTCTAAATAATTATTATAATAAAGTAGTATTTGAGCGAAAGAAGGAAACACGTTACTAAGCACAAAGTAGGTACAGAGTAGGCTCTTCATATTATTTGCCGACAACAACGGAAACACATACCTACATATTGATATATTTTATTGCTTGCATAAAAAATCGATGCTAATGTATTAATGTTACAGTGCTGCTGACAGAATAACAACCAGTTTCAAAAAGCAAAACTTATCTAGCATACTGTAAAGGACAACGCACATCACTGTGATGTCGGCCATTAATTTGAGTTTGTCAATCTGTCAACAAATTGTTAGATAAATTTTATGACATAAGGTAAACAAAGTGTTTTAAATTATAGTGCCAATGCTAATCTTTTTCATTGTAGCTTAACTACAAATTTATTAAAATGGCGTTGTTTTCAAAAACATTATCTAGTTGCCTGTAAAGTAATGAAAATCGTAGAAACACTCAATTATTGTTAATTTTCGTTTGTACTATTTTATCCGCTGAATGAGAACTATAAAAACTATGATATTGTTATTTAAAATTAGCATGGCATACTTATTAAATAAATATCTAATACAATATCAATATAAAATCGTATGTACAGAGGCCAGCACATCAAGGTACCCCAATCTGTCAAATTTCTTTGATAGTTTTTCAACTTTATTACAAAGGAATAAGGTTTATGTTCAATTGGGAAAATTTGACAGTTTGGGATAGCTTGACCTGCTGGCGACTGTACTTCAAACATCAGTTTTTTTTTTGTAGTTTTCCAAAAGTAATTAGGTACTTATAATCTAATACTATACGATTATTGCACAAAATTAATAAACACATAACGTAGTTTATTACAATCACTGTATAAAAACTGCAAAAAGCTTAAAACTACTAAATAGTGCTGCCAAATTAAATTACGAACACAAAATATTTTGTACTTACAAAGTTAAAAACACTACCTACTTATTTGAAATAACGGCTTTAATTTTTCATTTTAATCTGGCAACACTCGTATACATATAGTTCTGAGATTTGTCCAACAGATAGCGGTATTATAAGTTTCCTAAGTTATTAGCGAACATCAAACCGAAACGTAAATGTTATTAACTAAACTACATACACAAAGTAAGCTTGTACAAAAACTTTAATAGCCCACACAAACTAAAAAATATTTACAAAAAGGGCTCCCCCGGGCACATTATTGTACTTTATTTTTCGTCCGAACAATTTTAAAGTGCACGGTAGATTTACACGTTCAGAAAACCTAGCAGATTCATTTTTGCAAGTTTCAAATGTTAGAATAAAGAGTTTACTAATAATTATCTTCTATGGTGTTCAGTAACATCCAATTATTTAATATATAGTAATATTAAACAATCCCATATGTCTGAAACAATGAGATGGAGCCCTCAGACTTACCTATAGATCAGTCACCACAAAGATTTTGATACAAACGATATTATCATAATTTGATTCGGTCATTTTTAATATTCTCTCTCGCACCGACATCACTTAATCTACTATCAAATCCATATTTTCTCCGGATAACCCTGATAATTTTGCTTTCCACAAATTTAGCATCAAGTTTCTACCGGGTCAATCAACACAAAAACGACAGAAATGTCCTTCTGGCAAAAATTACAAACTTCCATCAATTCATTTTATTGGCCGGTATTTGAATCACAATCAATCACAACATTTGTAGTAGTGTAGACATATTGTAGCAGTTGTCATTATTTTGACAATCTGTCACTTTTGTCAGTCCCTGTTGATTGACCTTCCAGAACTCGTGTGTGCGTCTAGAATTCGCAATTAAAGTATTGTTACCAAATAGTTGCTAAGAAAGCAGTCACTGATCTCAAGTACAACCCTTAACCTAGGTTTACATCTCAACATTACTCAGACTATCAAACTTCATCTCTTTAACTTCCTCAGGGTTAAAACTCTTCACGGACACCTTACCGTCCCCTGATAGGTCTGTACTCGATAACTTATTCGTAATCTTAGTTATCGAAATACGACTCTCGATATCATTCGAATCACATATAGTTTCTAACAGTACACCTTTTTCTACTTTCCTCGGTTTTGGTAGAATTTGGCTGACTTTTGTGTTTCTCAACTTTTCACTTAGTAGTTTGTTGCAGGTTTTTCGGGACATATCTAGTGCTAAAGGGTCTTCTTGAGGAGTTTCCTTCTTGTCTTCCGGCTTGTTCTGTTGCTTCAGCTCTGCTACTTCTGCGTTCGACACGTTGTCTTTCTTTTTCCATTTCGTTCTTCTGTTTTGGAACCAGATTTTTACCTGGAATTAAAAGAACGGAATTTATTAAAAGATGGAATAGAAAATAATTTTAATTATTGGAATTTTTGACAAAGGTGGTTTTTGAAATAAGGTCTTCAAATTACTCTCGTTGTATTCTTTAAAATAATGTAGGGGCGTCGACTATTCTTAGTAATTATTTAAATAGCTAGCAGGAATTTATGAACGTAGATCTATCATTCAATTAGTAGATACGTGGTAACAGTACGTAACAATTAATCCAACAAACACAAAATTAACCCTTGAACTTTCTCGAGTGTGGCGGATTTTGTAACAATAATCAGAGGTGCTCCCTAATTCTGACAGTTGCCATGGGACTTAGCACGAGTTTGTGCGAGTGTGTGTGAGTGTGCGAGTATGTCGGTTAACAAACAGTTAATTACGAGCTGATCGATCTCAGCCCGGGGGAACTGGTAGTGAGGGGATGGTGTCGATATCGATGTTTGTAAGTGGAGAATTGAGGATAATCACATTTCTGTTTAATAAGTTCAGTAACTTAGAATTAACTTAGGATTTAAGGTGAGCTCTTGACTGTTTTGTGTCAAAAGTATCGCAAAAAATAAAATTTGATGAATTGTCCTAAAAATCAGTCGAAACAAAGCAGGATAGTCAAACGAAGTGGGCACCTATGGTATCTTATACAAAATCTAGTAAGTTATTTAACTCAAAATATCATACAAATAAATCTTCCCAAACAAATAGCAGATCATTCCACCGACCTCGACGACCGCCAACCATTAAGAGCTACAATAAAATCATAAGCACACATAACTAAGTACTCGAAGTAAGTAGTTGAGCAGGGCGTAAACTTATCTCGTAAAATAATCGTAAAAACAACACCACTTAGATGCACTTGTGAGCCATCGTTAGCTAGCACCCCTTGCTGTTGCTGTATTGCATCGTGTGGTAGGAAAGCAACTGTTCTGATTATCTTAAAAATGCTTTGTTTCTATCGATATAGTTGTGTAATGAATACAATTGAGTTATACCTATGTCTTTATGCCTGATAGTAATAAACGTGTTAAAAAGGACTATTTTGTTCAGTTCTTTTTCCATGTGCTGTATGTTGTCGGGTGTTTCATTCACAAATAGACCAGTTCTTCTTTCTTTGGAGTCTCCCTGATTCCTGGAAAACCCTATCTTCGTATTTCGTACTCGTGTAGCAGATGGTTCTTCAAAGAATCTAAAGAGAAAAATGAAGTTTTCCATTTCGCTCTAGTAACATTCGAGTAGTTTTAGTAAGTTTTTCCGTCGCTTGACAAGTTCGATGTTCTACGAAAATATGTAGTTAAAATGTGGGGATCAAAGTGATTCTTAGACTCGTGACTGGTAGCACAGCAGGCTTCCCAACTAGCAAAAAAGTTGTATAATATTAGAATTATACAACTAACAGACATGTAAGGCCTTTATAACAGTTTTGCTGCAACTAAACAGTTGTAAAGTTGTATTCAGTTCGACGCATTAGTTATATATATTTTAAGTCATATTAATGTGTCTGGTAAACGTCATCTCAATATTTTAAATGACGGTCATATAACGTTAAGTCGAGTTAACGTTTCAGTCAGAAAATAGTGATGAGTCGCCATGTTTTGTAAATTTAGAACCTTTTATTCAACATTTAAATAACAAACTGTTATGTAATGATTTTATAGTTAACTATTATAAAACCGTCATAATAGGTCGTATACTCCCACCTTTAAATAACTTTCAGTTTGAAACGTTATTCTAATATAACTTATATAAGTCAATTGATTGTTTAAACGATAATTAGAATCTTTTATATAACTCGGTCGCCATTTAACTAACTAATAAAGATTTCAAAAGGTGGAACAGAATTAAACGAAGTGGTGGTTTTAGAAGAAAATTAAATAATAATTATTAATTATTATTCTTAAATACAGCAACGATACCTACATTTAATCTGGAAGAAACTGTGCCTAGGCAAGAGGAAAGTCGTAAAAATGAAAGTGGTTCCTTACATTTTTAAAAATTTTATGCGCTAATTGCTGGATCCAGGCAGGACAAGTGTTCTACGAATCAAATTGGTTCCGCTCATCTTCTTTTACCAGAAAGCACACTAGATATCGAAAGTACGTTTTTGCATAAGAATTAGCTCCTTTAACAGATTCATTCGTAAATTTAAATTACTTAAAGCTTATATTTTTTGTAGACGAGTTAAATAATGCCGATTTCTCTGAAGAAAACCTCTGAAAAACTCCATGGAAATGAGTGACAAAAGTTCTGAAGAACTTGATGAGGGTGATCAATTTCGTTTTAAAGATTTAAAAAATTGACAATCACTTGTAATGTTCCTCATCAAACAATAAGAAAAGTTAGCGAAATTATTAATAGAAGAACACTTCTTCAAACTAAAACATTATTTATCATTAATTCAATTGGATAAGGACTACTATTGTCACAATGGTATAACTAAACCACTTAAATAATATCTAGAACATCCTACCAGACAAATATATTGTTAAATATAAACATTAATGGATTGCCAATATACAAGAGTTCTAGAGAACTAATGTGGCCTATACTATGCAATATATTTGAAATACCTGCCACCATTAGTAATTAGTAGTAGGCATATATTTAGGAAAAGAAAAACCTGCAGATTTAGAAGCTTTCTTCAGACCATTTGTAGCAGAAAAGAAAGAACTGTTGCAACTGTTGAAAGTTACAACAAAATATGGAAAACAGTTATTAGTTAAGGTGCCAGTTAGAGCTTTTATCTGCGATTCTACTGCAAGAGCACTAACTAAAGATTTTTTTTTACTTCTTTTATAACATTGTACTCATGTGCATATTATACTCATACTATATCGTTACTGGCAAAAAGGTGACCTTTAGCTTTTCTCCATATTTATTTTGATTGTTCTACAAATAACAAATTATCTGTATTTCTATTTCTATTGGAAATTTCTTTTCAGGTGTGTGTAATTTCAATGGAAATTTCACTTTAAACATGGATGTCTAAAGTGTACTGTGGTTGGCGAGTAGTCACACCAGTCTACAGTCATATTTCTTAAGCCTGATTGCCCCAGACGCAATAATGACGACTTTCGCTCCAAAATGTAAAGCCAACACCATAAGTGCGATACTTCCTTACTTGAACTGCCAATTATTATGATAAAAGATTTTCCTGTGGGCGATTCCCTTCACCTCACAGATTTAGGGATACTGAAAAGTTTACTCACAGGTTGGAGGGACGGCAATATTGGTAAAAATGTTTTTGGTATGCAAGAGATATTGAAAAATTGTCACAGTTTATGAAGAGTTGTCGCTTGCCAAAGGAAATATACGTACATGTCGGTTGGAACTATTGATGTTTTAACTAATTGGAAGGTGTCAGAATTTCGTACGTTTTTGTATTACCTAAGTTTTATAATATTAAAAGATTTACATAATTCCTTGTTATTTTTTGTGCAATTACTATTGTCTCCAATGATAAACATTTTAAGTTTCATCGACTGGGTGAAACTTTACTTAATTCTTTTGTTGAAAATTATTGAAGATAAAACGGTAAACAGTATTTAACCAGTAATGTTCACAATTTGACACACGTTATCGATAAAATAAAGAGATTTGGTATATTGCAAAGATTTAATGAAATAATAGAAACCCGTTTGTAAATAAACTTTATTGTATCAAAAGAATGGTCAGACATTTATGTGTTAAGTGAAAACGCGAGTTTTCCCTTCGGCCATTTAATTTTTTTCTTAAAAACGTATCAACGCCAAAATATATCACCATGATGACCCTGTAAATAAAACAGAAGTTTTCATATGACATACACAAGGGGTTTTTCTATTTTCCAACTGAACTCTAATTGCAACTATCATGGTGGACGCCATAAATCGTAAAAAAAACATTTATAAGACCAATAGTTATATACATGTCTAAATGCAGTCGCCCCATGTCTTTTGGCAATATGGCGGAAACTATTGATGACAATAAATGTATTTTATTTTTATAAACAATATTAAAATACCAATATTATGAAGGCCCATTAAAATATTAACAAAGATGACCATACATACCATCGAAAAAAAAAATTCCCATGTATAAGTATCGCTCTTCATCTTCCACCACAATAAGCTTTCTTTGTATTAAATTAATAAATAATAATGAATTTGACTTGCCTTTTTATAAGATTTATCATAACACAAGAAATTGTCACGCGAATTGTCTAGCTTACACTCACTGACCGACCATTGGCATTGTATACGTCTAAACGATTATATAGTTATGTAACAGTATTACTAGAAACGATTATACAGACCTTACTAGTTAAACTTACAACGTCTACATGACTTTTACTCAACATATATTGTCGCTGACACGCCTGCAACACGACCCTTACACGATTTAAATGTTATGTAATCTGCGCCCAAACCCGCGTTATATTTACGTATAAAAACCTATTATAAAACCATTTTCATATGGCTGAAAGTTAAATAAAAAACGTTAGTGTACCATTTATATGACATTATTTTGCTACTTGGGTTAGCATGACGCTCTCTATTTCTACGAAGAATAGACAGTGTTTTTTCAATACAAAGTGGCATTTCGTTCCTCCATTTTCGACATCGCACCGTAGATATCCTTCTACAATCTGTCATTTTGTCTTTAGTTTCTAACGATGTTTGTCTAAGTCCTTATAAATGTAGACTATTTCAAAAGAATAACATTTCTTCCCAAACTGTCAAAATCACACTGACTACTAATTTTCTACTCGACGGCCACAAAGTATTTACGATTATCTACAAAGTCATGATTCGTTAAGAATGCATAACTGTAGGTATTATTTAATAGAAAAACATAGCTGTCTTCTCCTATTGTATATCATTTATTTAATAGTCATGTCTATTCTTCCGTCGACAAATCGGTGCTCGTGCTAAGCCTGCTGATGTTAAAGTGTTTTGTGAGAGCTGCACTGCAGCAGTCATCTAGTTGCATCCTGCATCGCCGCTCGCCAGTCGCTATTCTATGGAACCAACCCGCCAATATTTATCTTAATATTTTAAAACAACTCACAGTGACAGTAATTTCACACATATTTGGGTGGTCATTTTTGGTGGCATCAATTTCGTACATATTGTATAAACCTTCGCCAACAAGCATCAACTGGGGTTCTGTCTCGCATAGGGAAGCAGTATTATGCTGAGCGATCAGTCTTTCGTGAATGTGACGCACATTTTCCTATTACTTGTTCTTGTTTGTGTTTTATCTGCCTAGCCTTTTTCCAACTATTGTTAGTATCGGCTTCCTGTCCGTTATCGTCTAACCTGATGCAGCTGAGTACCAGTATTTTACAGAGCGACTGCCTATCAGACGTCCACAGCCCATTAACAGGGTAATACGATACTTAAGATGATGTCAAACTTTCGGACTGCTGACGACCCGTAATGACTGTCAAAGATCTACGAATGACAGCCGGGACCAATGAATTAACGTGCTTTCCGAGGCACGGAGGGGTCTTAGTATGTGAAGATGATCACCCATCGTCGGACCTACCGCGGCAATCGTAGCTTAACCTGATCTATAGACCCGTGTGGCTGTTATTACTTAGCCATAAGTCTCTCCCCCTTTTTGTGTTTATATTCCTTTTATGTCACGTTTTCCGCAAATAGATACACGTATTGTCTTTCTTTCTTTTTTTTTTCAAGCCACTGGCGGGCCGCACCGTGCTTTTTACGGCCTGATGCGGCTGTACTGTGCTTTAAGCTTAACGTTGAGTTTCAAATGAGTTGCGTTACACGTTACGTATTGAGCCGTATGTATGTCGGCCACATTGATCAGTTTGCCCACTTTGCTGTGATCAACTTGTGTTCATTGCACCGCCACTGATTACATTGATTGGCTCGCATTAGTCGGTCAAGTAGTGCGTTTGACTATAACCGCTAATTAGGGAAAGCAGCCTTTACTTAGTCGTTATTAATACTAGCATATTTCTCCTATTGTGTCTGTTAACATGGATAAATGACTGGCAAGTGTCATTAGGGATAGTTAAAGCAGAAGTCACTTTTATTTATAGCTATCAAAGTTGGTAGAGCAGTGGTGGCCCAGCGGTATCTGCTGCGACTTACGAGTTGCAGTTCGTAGGTTCGAACCCAGGCACGCGCTTTACTTTGTGTAAAATATTTCATCACCGCTGTTCTCAACACGGTGAAGTAAAACACCGTGAGGAAACCGGTATATTCTAGAACCAAAAATTCGAAGACATGTGACATTTACCATGCTACTCTGGGCCCGGCGTGGTAGATTACGGCCCACTCCCTCTCACCGAGCGGAGGTCTGTGTCCCAGCAGTGGGAAGGTTATAGGTGTATAATGTAAGGTGGGTAGAGGGATGGATAACCGCAGTGTTGTCAAAAGGAAGTGGATAGATACCGCAGTCTTAATACACCTGATCAAGTTAGTGATAAAGTTACAACGAATGTCTCGTGTTACTGGCACCGCACCGCCCCGTTGAACACATACCCTTCAAACCAGAACAAATCAACTCAGTTTCTTGCATTCAATAGACAGTAGAAAGCCACTGTTCCGTATACGGTAAGAGTTGTCTCTATCTTGTTTAATATTTACATTATGAAGTGTTATATTAATAAGGTTATAGTAAATGTGAGGACTATGTGGGTCATTGGTTCTTTTTTACCGATGTTCTGACAGTGGGAGGAATGTATGCGGCGTACCCAAATGTCTTTTCTTTAGAATTGTTGGTCTAATTGTTGAGCTTTTAAAGTTCTGAGTTGAGCTGCATGATTACTGAGGAATGCGTGACTGACTGGACAGGTCCACTTAATTTGTACGGTCCTTTCGTCAAAAACCATTTCAGACACCTACCTACATGGTATTCACATGATTTGACCAAGTTCTTCAAATATGATTGACGTGTAAAATTCTTTGTGCAAACCTAATTATTACCTACAGAAATAAAATCCTTTATCATTTACCAACACGACTCCGTTATGAAAACCCTACCACCAAAACTTTGAAAAACCACTAACTTAGTTAATTTGTGTGCATCTATTCGCGCCACCCCCACCACCACAGGCCACGACTCACGCCACAGATGATAAACGTGGCCGTATGATTTACAACGATGGCTGCACACAGACACGCAGACACACAGACACGTGCCGCACAATGGCGCGCCATGTAATTGCCGAGCAAATTAATCCGGGTAACATGTGACATTTGACTCCGACTGTATACACAGTACACCTTTAGTTAGGACGTGGCCATAGAGGGCTCAATGATATCCGGCTTCCGGGATGAGAAATGAAACTTGGCTATTAGCCATCATCACAAAAAGAACTAACATGAGTGTAGGTAGGTATTTATTCCAGGTAATATTCTACATTTTATATTAGTCGATCTCGTAAAATACTGGTAGCAAAAACGGGTCAGAGCCCATTCGTCCCCTAAAATTCGTCCCCCAGCATAAAAGTTGTAGATTCGGCCCCTATATAGGTGCCCATTGGTCTCCTGGTAGGGGACCAATTAATATTTTGACCAAATATTATTTTTAAGGTACCCATTCGTCGCCTCTAATATATATACACTATAAGTTAAAGATTCGGCACCTATTCAGGTGCCTATTGGTCCCCTGTGATAAAATTAGCTATATTTTACATAAGAAACGGTTAACATAGTACACTTGTGAACAGTTTATTAACGGAATTAATTTAATAAATCATAACAGATCATTGAAAAAAGAGCTATGATGAATGATAATCCGTCATGATAATAATATAACCTGTCGATAGGCTTACGATGTAAAATTGTCTCACTACGAATGGCTTGTTAAAAAAACGGGTTACAAAGAAAATGAATTACTTTTTATTTTAGCCTTTTCTGAGCGACTGTACCAGGACTACCAAGCTGCAGTATACACATATACATGTACTTATATTAGAAGAATGAATAAAAATAAATATTCTTCAGGGGACGAATGGGCTTCTCAAAAGTTCCAGGGGACGAGTGGGCACAGGGTGCGAATCTTAGGGGACGAATGGGCTCGGACCCGCAAAAACAGCTACCCATCATGGAAATATATATGTAGGTACTTTCACTTGCTTTTGCCAGCGCCTCTTAAATTATTCCACGGGAACGTACAACCGGGATAAAAGTATCCTACAACAGGATATGAACTATCTGTGTGCCAAATTTCATGTAAATCCGTTCTGCCGTTTTTGTGTGATTGCAAACATCCAAACATCTCAAGATCCAATCATACAAGCTTTCACATTTATATTTATAATACATATATAATAATAAGAGCTTTTTTTAGTATTTACATTACAAACATAATACATATATAATAATAAGAGCTTTTTTTAGTATTTACATTACAAACATATTTTTTATTTATTTATTTGTATGGATATACATAGATTGGGATAAATATAACTAACGGTGTAATAAGGGATACATTCCACCTGCAGCCATAATTCATTCCCTAAAACTCTGTAACCTGCTGACTAACGGACTCCTAATTAACGTTTCAAAAGGCAGTAATGTGAGCAAGATAGGTAAATATTTTTCATAAACTCCGTAAAAAACATATTTCCCCCTTGTGTGCCCACACCCTAACGTCACAATGCAATCCACTTGCTTGCAAACACGAAGATAATTATTATTGATTGCGCATTAGCACGCGTGACTGAAACAGATATACCACAACACCCTACGCGTGAATGAGAGGTCAGAGGTTCGAGATGGATTGATAGTGTTACATGTCAAAGGACGTGCTAATTGGACGATTGTGTCAAATGGGGGTAAGCAGGAGTAGAGGTGTTATGATGAAGTTACGTTAACTTTTGTGGAATGAAAAGACGAAAAGGTATGGTTATACGTAGGCGTATACGTAAGGACATAATTATAGGTATGTTACGCAGGACGAAACCTGACAGAGCACCTATCAAACTTAATTTTTGTAAGTACATAACATTTAATAAGCTGACTGAACCTATGTACAATATAATCAAGTGAAGTGGCAATTATAGCACAAAGTATTTCTGACTAAAGAATCGAACCCAGACCGTCCGACCATCCTTACAATCACTGAACTACAAAGACAATCTGATTTATATAACAACCAATCAGCAGATTCCTATTAATAAGGAGGTAACACGTGAGTAATGAACACAGTTCCTAGGAATTGTAACAAGTTGCTGAGCTCCTCCGAGACACAATGAGACAGACACGAGGAAGATTCGCGTCAATATTAAACAATAAGCGAGGGAATGTCAATTAATTGCAGATGTTTGAGGACATTACTTTGTTGTGAAGCTTCTTACATTCTACACGTGTTTTATGTTTATTTTAAAAGAGCAACTTCGGTTTTTCCGATTCAAGATCTGCATAACTTTCTCCCAACTATGTTGTGGTCGAATTCCAGTCTAATCGGATGCAGCCGATTACCAGTATTTTACATAGAGCAACCGTAGACAAGCGTTTTGTCGTCGGAAGAGTAAGTAAGTAAGTAAGTAATGCTTTATTTGCTAAAATGTAGGTGTACAAAGTAGTATGATGTTATTATTAATGTGGCCCATTTACATTCTACCATTACATGTGGTGTGCAAATATTTAATTTCCGAATACATTAAATTATTCAAAATGTCATAATATTCCTTCACTACGTTACAAAAAGTTCTAATTAAATAAATCAATTGCAAATATTTAAGTTCACAACGCATTACATAATTTAAAAATGTCACAACACTACATCAGTTAGGTACCATTATGATTGTTAATAAAAAATGTCAGATTTTATGTCAATGATAATGTCAAAATAAAAATAGTAATAATAAGTAAATGTCAAATTAAAAAATAAATAAAATTTATAAAAACCAAAATTGACATTACTTTCTTTCTTCGATATGTGACACAAATTCCTCAACAGAGTAAAAACATTTTTCTTTAAGCCACTGAATCAGCTTTTTTTTAAACATAAGGAAAGGTAGTTCTTTAAAGGCGTTTGGTAATTTATTGTATACCTTAATAGCCATTATGAACGAATTTCTTTTATATAAATCGAGCTTGCATTGTGGCAAGCACAGCCTTTGTTTATCTCTAGAGGCAACATTCCTTTTGGTTACATCTCTATGCTTAATAAAATTTTCAGGATGTTGTCGTACTAATAGGCACAATTCTTTAATATACATGCATGCTAACGGTAAAATGTTGTACTTTTTAAACAGTGGCTTACAGCTATCCATGTACCCAGCTCCACAGATTGCACGCACACATTTTTTTTGTATCATAAACGCTTTATTGACATCTACCGAATTTCCCCACAACAAGAGACCATATGAGAGTACGGAGGAAACGTATCCGTGATATGCACAAAGAGCCGATTCAGTTGAGACCGTGGCTCTTAATCTTCTTAGTGCATAGATAAATCTGTCCAGTTTGTCACAAACATAGTCGACATGCTTTTTCCAATCGCAATTTTGATCCAATTGTATGCCTAGAAATGCTGCATTTACTACTTGTTCTATAGCCGTGTCAATATATTTAATAGTCAGCGTTAATGGGTTTCTCCTATATGTTTGAAATTGTAGGAGTAGACAAAAATGACGTTTCCGTATAGACAGTTCACAGTTTTTCACCGAGAAATGCAGACGAGCGATTTCTATTCTATAATAGAGTAGAAATTAAAAGCGTCATGCTAGGCCTGCTGATCTCCACAACCCAGTTATTGGGTATCACCATACCCAAGAAACCAGACTGGTTATCCGAATTTCTAATTGACGAGATTATTATAAATACGTCCAATTTACAAAAAACAATCAGGATATAAGGATGATAGAACTGTTGATTAAAAATACTGTTCGCTTTGATTGCCGAATTATGCTTTGCGTTTTAATATTTTGAAAATAAAAAATTATGTATTTAAAATGGTACCTACTTATTGACTTTCAAAAACGAGTAAATGGTGGATATAAAGATTCAAAAACAGTTATGTAATTAGTTGGTTTGTGGTTAGGCGAAACGAATTAAACAAGTAATTAAGTAGTCAGAAAAATATATATCTGATTGTTTAATTAAGCTAATGTTACCTACATACACAAACAACTAACATTTTCCTCATCTGCAATGTCAGTAAGGATTACCGACAATACGTCTCAAGTCCTTAATCCACTATCCGACTGACTAACCAAACACAACGTTTCCAGATTATCGAGCACTGTGCCGCCGCATCAATTAGCCGCACTATAACATCACTATCATAAGGCCCGCTATTCACTGTATTTCAGGGAATCAATTTGAATCAATATTACCGCGGAGCGTCGCACAGTGGGTCGAAACTATGATTTTAGTGACTTAGGGATCAATTTTGTTTTTTTACTTTTTTCTTAATGCGGATGGATAGAGCTCATAACCCTCAATAATAATTGTCCTGATGTTTTTTTTCCTAAACTTTATACTTTGGGTAGAAAAATCAGTTTTGTTATTTTTTTGTATGGAGCGGATCAAATTAAGTCAAATTCCTGCTAAGTAGCGTGTGATCCCGCTTTAAAACTTTATTTTTCTTATACCTTGTCTAGTCTTATATAATTTGATGCTATGAACATCTGCATAAAGCTGCCACTCTGCCAAATAAATGGACCGAAAAAAAATGAAAAATACATTGAATAAAAAGCTTCTTTTAAGTTAAATTTGATATGGAATAGTATGTAAAAGCACGTAATAATACACATAATTACTTAACAACTAACAACAATACATTTAAAAGGTCCCTAATTAGCTTAAATTTACTAATTTATTACATTAAGTATTTAAAAATGTTGATCTATGAATTTCTATTTGTTTGTTTAATGACTTTAATTAGTTTATAAAGTTCAATTAAATACTGGATAGTAAGTAAAGAAACATACAAACAGATACGAATTGGTAAAGATAAAATAACTTACTACTAACACAAGTAAACTAAAAAACTAACTATATACAACACCATACTTTACTATTTCCTTTCAAATATGACATACAAACTAGTAAAAGAGAAACAAGAAACTTACAATCTACCAAAAATCTTATTCACTATCGCTATGTCTATCTTGCAAATTATCTACATCAATAAAATCTATATCGGATTCTGTGGGAAAACTCAGCAGAAGCTCTTTAACTTTTGGAGAGAGAACCATTACATTTTGTTTCACCATTCGAGGTCTTAAACTTGTGATCTTTGGATCAGAAGACAAAAGAAGATTGTGTAAAATATCCTCATTTGTCGCCGTTCTACTTACCTTTCTAGAATGACTCTCTCTAAATTTCCGGAAATCTTTATTGCGAGCTTCCGCTGCCTCTTCCGACAGTTTACCTATAGGTATGGCACCAAAGTGCTTAATTATATCACTCCCATGTACCAACAATTTATGTATACTGGAAGGCATATAATACCAAGGATATAAGTTTACATACAATTCTGCAGTATCTCTAGAAAATTCGGAAAACTTAGAAAAGTCTACGCGCTCTCCAGATGCAATAGTCTGAAGAATCACGTAAAACCTTTCTATTAAATCTTTACTTATTCCTGTTATGCGAGCTGTTGTTTCTGCATCCCTGAAAAATCTTCTGGCAGTATTGCCATCATTGGTTGTGCCTACTCCTTGCTTGACTATATCGATAAGTAAACCGCATTCCTTCTTAAACGCTTGCTGTATAGCGCTCTTTCTGAGTGACATTTTTTCTTTATCATCGCCCCTGCAACTCCATTTTTTGAAGTCCAAACGATAAGCTGCAAACAAAAAGAAATGTCACTTAAAAATAATTTCACAGGAAACTACCATGAAAAAAATTATAAAGTTTTAAGATTATATTTACCGATATGAAGTAAGCACTCCATGCATCTTATCCAGGCATGTAAAGATGACATTCCATACTGGAACATTTCTTCATTGCTTTCTCTTTGAGCAAGTGACTCTAAATTGTTCATCTCTGACGGTTTTGCTTTGCAAATATCACAGACAGCTGAAGATGTGTCTGACAAATATGACGTTATTTTGCCGTCTATCATCGTCAAGTGCAATTGATGCTTAACTTCAACTTGATTGATTCTTGACGGCTGAAGTCTATCTCTTTCTTGTGTTATGCTAGCTTTTATAGTTGCCACTGTTGACTGCGTTTCTTTGGTAAATTTGAACATTATCGGACGGCAATAGAAAGTTGATGAAGGTCGGTCGTTTTCCCAAACAATTGTTCCATCACATTGTTGAAGCCTTATAGGAACTAGACTGGCCATGAAAATAGATGAATCATCAAACTCTGTTTCAGTCTTTTGTTTGTAATTACTTTGACCTGAGGCTCCATCAAAGCCCCATTTGCTTATAAGCAGTAACTCTGTTGCCGAGTCCAAATCAAAAGCAATCACATCTAAAAGCCTAGATACCGTCAAGTTGAGTAATGCTTGCAGTTTAATAGCACCTCCTTCTTCAGTAATAATTATGTCTTCTTTCCCTGGATAACATTTTAACTTTGCTTCTTTAATTTTATAATAAGAAGGGTATAAATCAGACCCATTTTCACTTGCTACTTCTCTTAGGCTTATATACTGCCACTTACTTAATTTAAGTGAAACTAATAAAGACAGTGCCTTATCGGGTGAATAGGTACTACTTTTCGCTTTACTTGTACTTAAACACTCCTTAACTTTTTCTAGATCTTCGGGGTGATTTAGCAAATGGTTCATGATTTTTCCTACGTCCTCATTTCCAGTGTTTTTTAAACTAGCAATTGTAGTAGCTTTCAGTTCATCTGGGGATAACGAAAGCGATTGGTTAATTTGTTCAATGCGTCTTCGTTTTTGCCTGGAGCCCAATTCTTCGAAAGGTTTTCGAGGTGTAAATGTAGATGTCGAAGCTTCTGAAGTAGATGGTGGTAGATTTTCAACTTCTTCAGTATTACAAATCTCGAGCCTTTCCTGTTCAGTGTTCACAGCTTCACGTATCATTCCTTCGGGTCCAATTTATTGCATGTTCTAACCAATCACCATTTTTTCTTATAAACTGTGCTAACGTGCGATTACTTCGTTCCCATCTTGCACTTATATTTGAACAAAAGCGCGTACAGAATTTTTGGAGCTCAACACTGTTCTCTTCGGTCACGTTTATTTTATCTTGTAGAAATTGAAAAAGTTTTTTACTATCCGACAGCGACTTCAGCTGCTCTCTTAAAATCATAAATAAATCTAAATTGTTAACTAAACTCTCCATTATAACGAAAAAGGGACGATCACAATCACGACATGTTAGTAGTAGTACGAATAAACGAACACTAGGTAATATTTATTAAATATGGTCATTTTATAGTTCCAGTGACAAACAAACCTTTACAATTTTTTCTACTACCCTCATTAAATAATTATCCTCATTAACTTTACCGTAATGGCTAAAAGTGAAAAACATTGTTTTTTATAAAGTAAAAGGATAAGCTAATTAGTCATTAAACACACAAATAGAAATTCATAGATCAACATTTTTAAATACTTAATGTAATAAATTAGTAAATTTAAGCTAATTAGGGACCTTTTAAATGTATTGTTGTTAGTTGTTAAATAATTATGTGTATTATTACGTGCTTTTACATACTATTCCATATCAAATTTAACTTAAAAGAAGCTTTTTATTCAATGTATTTTTCATTTTTTTTCGGTCCATTTATTTGGCAGAGTGGCAGCTTTATGCAGATGTTCATAGCATCAAATTATATAAGACTAGACAAGGTATAAGAAAAATAAAGTTTTAAAGCGGGATCACACGCTACTTAGCAGGAATTTGACTTAATTTGATCCGCTCCATACAAAAAAATAACAAAACTGATTTTTCTACCCAAAGTATAAAGTTTAGGAAAAAAAACATCAGGACCATTATTATTGAGGGTTATGAGCTCTATCCATCCGCATAAAGAAAAAAGTAAAAAAACAAAATTGATCCCTAAGTCACTAAAATCATAGTTTCGACCCACTGTGCGTCGCTTTGTTCGAGAGATCAGTGCACAGGACCCTATTAGTCCGGACAGGCGTATAGGGACGGGCAAGTGTCGAGGGATTTGTCGATGATTCGGTTGTTTTGGGCTTATGTGTTTTGAGGTTTTGTGTTTCGTGTTCGGTTTGGTATCCTGGTATGAGTAGGATTTTGATTAAGTTATGTTTTGGAATATGTTGCCCAGCTAGGTGCTTGTTGTAGGTACTTCTGACTAATTAAATCAAGCCCTCGATAAAAAAAAAAAAAAACTAATCCGAAAGTGTAATAAGGCGCATTGAAAGTTGATAATTTTAATGTTTGTATCGAATTAACAGAAACTTTTATGAGTGTGTGTATTTTTCTCAAAACTTAATTAATAGTATTAACTTAGGTATATTAACGCATAGGCCTACTTTCACTCACTAACATTATTATCAACCTCACTATACCTACCTAAATATAAAACAAAACTACAAACACAACCCACATAATAAGGAAGTAGCGATCAATAGCGCAGTGTCTCAAACGGCTTGTTCGCAAGATCATTGTACATGACCCTATTAGTGCAGGCAATTGACTAGGGACGGGACAATATCGATATAACGTTGAGAGTCAACGATTAATTGGGTGAGGTTTGTATTTTTAGTATAAATACGAGATGGGGGAGTGAAAGCCGATGAACTACACAATCCTATTATTGCTGATTTTTGGATAGGGTTGCGATACCAAAATATAATTTAGTTTCATTTATGTCTAGAATAATTAAATTAACTAAATATGTAGCTCTTAAAGTTGTTTATGGACAAGATACATATTTTAATTTGACTTGATTTTACAATAAATCAATCAACTCAGCCTATCGTAATCCACTGCTGGATATAGGCCGCTCCCATGCTGCGCCACTATTCACTAAAGCAGTTTGATTTAAAAAAAAATTACCCAACTGATTTCCACCAAATTATTTCCTTTAAGTAAGTCTTCAACCAGGACCCCAATTCTGTATGGTTATAATGATTCCCCGCGGAATCTTACTACGTTCAAACTACGTCAATATCGTGTTTTTTTTTAAACCAATTTAACGGCAAGGAATTGAAATGTCATATTCTGTATGTTCCAAGACAATTTGTCGATATTATAATTACGATATTAGCAGATTTCCTGCGTGATTGACGTGGTTACGAGTAAGGAATCGTTAAGTAGTCATAATCGCACCACTCCTTGCATTTATTTTCAAAATTCTTGGCAATTATAAGTAAAACGATTAGTTGAGAGGCACACAATACACAAACAGTGAGCAGTCAATAGCACACGATGTCGCAAGCGGCGTGTTCGCGAGATCATTGTACACACGACCCTATTAGTGACGGGTTTGCGTAGGGAGAGGATACTATCGATACAAATATTTCGATAGCTTTATTATTTTTGATGTTTATGTTTTTATTTGATAAGGAGTGGGGAGAATAGCGACACTAATTATGTATACAGGGTAAATTTTTAACCAGTGCGCAAACTATAACCATGAATTCAGCATATCATTCTAGACACCCTAGCGTAGAATTTTTTTGTATAACCGACGAAAATTTCTACGCTAAGGGGGTCTAGAATGATAATATGTTGAATTCATGGTTATAGTTTGCGCACTTGTTAAAAATGTATCCTGTATTCAATAGTGTAGCTGTAAAAAAGAACTAGTTTTTATTGTTTTAGGAGTTCCTACTGGAATTACCAGCAATCATACATAGAAATGATCATACAAATAAATAGTATATTTAAACGGTGTAAAACTGAATTGCATGCACCACTTTGAAACCAGTTTACTTTATTGTACAAGCGTGTGATATAAATGAAATAGTTATAAAATCAATTAACAGTATAAAGCCAGTATTTAATTACTGACAGCATATTAATTTATGGCCTGCCAGTAATATTAACACTGCACTGATATTGCACATTTACTGAATACGATTAACCAAGCGATTGTATTGTTGCTATAAATAGCAGGGATTAAAATGTACGTAATTTTTTAATAGCCCGGCTCTATAAATTCACAACAAGTCTATTTTTAGGTTATTTAAAGGTCACGACTCAGGTTTTACGAAAAGCGAAAGTCTTGAAAACAATTATTTTGATAGGACTTTACGCGAAATTCTCCCAGCAAACACGACGTTGCTATTTTGATTTATACCGTCGCTAAAGCTATCAAACAAAATTGATCTTCAAATATAACTACTTCTAAACGGAAACGTCTTTTATCTACAAAAAAATGCCTACCGAAAAACATCGACGCAATAAAAAAATCGTTAAAATGACATCGATCCATCGAGCAAGCCGTCCATCACTACGCTTATCTAAGCCGCCGGCGATCGAAGCCAATGACTAAGCCCCGTTAATCGAACAATTATTCATTGAAGATAGTCATCCCTCCTCATCCTGCCCCCCTCACCCCGAGAGGACAAACAATCAATTATTTCATCCCCCTTTGTTCTTTCGGGACTGTTTGTAAGGTTAGGCTGCGTAACTTTTAATGCAAGGTAGCTTTTTCTTGAGGTGTAATGTTTCTGTTAGCAGTGATTTTTCTAAGTGGTTGGATGACATAGGATAAAAGACGTGTGGTAGGTACAGACGCCAGCACATCAAGCTACCCCAATTTAAAAAAATATATTTGATAGATATTCATCTTTATCACATAAGCATAAGGCTCATGTTCAATTGGGATAATTTGACAGTTTGAGGTAGCAAGCATCTATCTGCACATTGACCACATTTTAACAGTGAGCATTTTCAGTGAAAGGCTGTTCCATTCCATGCTCGTTTCTTCTCTGTATGAGTAATACTCCATATCCACGACGCAAGTTTCTTGCCTATCGCACATAACAAAAAGTCAGTTCAGAAACTAAAACCCGTCTACTGAAAAATCACGCTCTTAAAAATGAGAAAATATTCTCATCTGCAAGCCGTGGTCGTATGCCACCTACCTGACCTACCCTACCGAAACAATACATTTTAACAGTAGTAAGCGATCATAATGTTGGCGATTGCCGCGCTCTCTTTACATTGTAAAGAGTGACCTCAGCGGAGCGGCATGGTGGCCTCCAACAGACGAGGTGCTTGTGCTGCAGTATCCCGAGCCACACGTAAAAGTCCTCAAGATAGGGTCAAAATTCAGTATGGGAAGAGAAACAACAGCAGCGTGGGGACTTCTTTAGAGACCGCTGTAAGAGGCAGTCGTTTCATGTGTTAAATATTTCCCTTGTCATTCTGTATCTTTATTATATAGGTAGTTCGAAGTTATTATATTGTTAAAAGTATAAAATGGTTTCAATTAATAGTTGGTGCTCTAAATACCTATAGAGCTAACAATAACCTTTCCGGTTAACTGGCATACTCTTTAGAGCGCGATTTTCAGTACTCGGGTTTTAGTTTTTGAAGTTTCTTTTTTACTTCATGACTTTTTATTCTCTAGAGGGCACCATATTCCATTTAATGTGACGTCACCAGCCGACGATCAAGATACCGACAATGCCTCATTTGTTAAATAATGGTAAGTAGTTTCTAAATTATGAGGGACTAGATGAACATACATAGGTACAGTACCTATTTTGCCGTACTTGCGTAAAAATTAAAGCAATAAATGTCTTGCATCGTCTGAACACTGTTAAGACGGTGCAACGACAGTGCGACGGTTTTATTGTTGCTTCAGTGCATATGGTATACCACAAGTAGTTGAACCGCACTGTTTACATCAGGCTTTACGGAATGAAAACATTCTTATGCAAAATGCGGTTTCAACAAGTGCGGTTTCATCAAGTATATCTTGATTGTAGAGTAACATAACACTAAATAAGCTCTCAATACACTATAATCACCATCAAATTAGTGAAAGTTTATACCCACATTATACCATTAACAGTTAATAGATATCGATGCAACGTTAATCGTGACCGAAAGCGAGTCCGCTCGATTGAATCGGTAACCAGTATCGATTCTATCGATCAATCGGTTTAGACAAGCAAATCGATTTGACTAATTAAATTATTATCGTTTTGCGTTCCAATGAGTTTGTAAGTGGTTTGTGATTCGTTAACTTTTACCAATTTGATTGCATTAATTTGTTTCACACAGGTATAAGCTTGTTTTGGCATATAATTTAGAATTTGAGTATAATTCGTTTTGTGGGAAAGTGAGGTATTCATTACCGAAACTGTATCATTATTTGTGTTCTATGTATCATTTTTTATAAAAGTATTTTTCTATTTTCAACTTATGATTATTTATTAAATTTATAACACTATTTTAGCTTTTTTTTGTCTGAAATACAGGATTACCTAGTTCAGGCACGTAATTCTTAGAAATAATATTTATTATATTTATGCAAAACTGTACATATTTGTAAGCCTTTTTTTTAAATAAATGTATTAATGAATATATGATTATTTGTTTTACAAAACAAATACTGCTGCTTTACTCAATCTAAACATTCCGGACCCATGGCACCCCTGGAAGACACCCCTGGGGGTGCCACGGGAACTTGGATTCGAACCCGTGGCACCCCCAGGTCAATTACTTCACTACAGGTGCTTGTTACTTCAAACAAACACTAGTACTTGGTATTAAAACTATGTATTCCTACCTACTAATATATGATTTCATTTTTATATCTAATGTGAAGCTAATGTGACCTAAATGGTAGTTATTTATTTATCGTTTGATAATTTACCTAGCCAAATCTTCTTGTTGAAGCTGTAAAATTCTATACTTTCAAAGATGACAGTCTACGTTTTTCTATTGTTTAAAAAAATTGTAAACAGCAGTCAAGTTGATGTGTATCAAGGCATTCTATCAAAAATAATAAATCGGTATTTTGTGTAGCAATGAATATAGAAACGGAAACGGAGGATCTTAATTTTATAAAGATACATGGAGGATTAATTCTTCTGCATAATAAACACAGGCATCATAAAAAAAAAGATTACAAGAATGGTACGTCTGCGTGGCGTTGTTCAACATATAAAAAATCAAAATGTCCTGGGTCTTTAACCATAGATAAGGTAAGGTTACACTTGGTAATTAGATGAGTATGCCCACCGAGAACCCACACTGGAAAACGTAGATACTGTCTGTAAAAAAGGATTAATTATTATAATTAATTTAATCATTTAATTTTAGGAGAGAAAAGTCGTATTAAAAACTATTGATCATGAAGTCACGTGCAATGATTGTGAGATATTAATGGACATATGCGATTTACGAGAAGATGTTATTACATCCGATGAACCAGTCCAGCGACTATATGAAAATAAAGTAGTAGAAATGCATAGTAAATCTGTCAACAAAGCCCAGAAATTTCCAGCATACGAGGGGGTGAAGCATTTTCTTTATTCTGCCAGAAACAAGTCTGCAGGAGTGTCGAAGACTGTATTCAATAAGGCAAATGAAGTTGAAGTCCCATTGAAATTTCAGGAATTTGTGCTGGCAGATTATCAAAATCCGGCAGATAATACACGTATTATAGTTTTTTGTTCACAAGAATCTCGAAAGATAATTCCGAACATTAAAGAATATTTCGCTGATGGTACATTTCACAGTTGTCCAAGTCCATTTGTCCAGATGTATAGTTTTCACGGAGATATGAACAGTACCATTACATATACCAAGACGAAGCCCTTAATTTTCGCTTTGATGACAGACCGCAAGGAGCACAGTTATCACATCCTGTTAAACTTAATTAAGTCGCAAATACCATTATGGGAACCCATCAAAGTACATTGTGACTACGAAAAAGGAGCAATTAACGCTTTTTGTAAAGAGTTTCCCAACATCACCGTAAAAGGATGCTACTATCATTGGACGCGAAATATATGGCGAAAAGCAAAATCTTTGGGGTACTCTAAAACAAAAGCTGAAAGAAGAATTGTGGGCCTGACAGCAGTTTTACCACTTCTTCCATGTGAAACTATTCGAGAGGCTTTGGAATATATCAAAGCCGAATGTACTGTCGAAATGGAAAAATTCATGAATTATATAGAAAGATTTTGGCTCAGCGTACATTCACCCGAGATTTTGAGCGTCTTCGGAGAGCGTCATAGGACAAATAACATTTTAGAGGGTTACCACTCCAAATTAAATAAATTAATCAATAAAAATACGGTTACCGTGATGCGTTTACTAAACGTATTGCAAAATATCCACAATTTGAATGGAGTGCCTAAAAAACGGAAACGAGCAGACACCAATAATGACGATTTTATAGTCCACATTCAATTGCAATTTCTGAACAGAGAAATAACATTAGGCCATGCATTGGAGAAATTGCGTTAAATAAATGTTAAAATTAGATTACTGCATTTATTTTGTCACTGTTATCCACCTGTCCCATCACTATTCGATTGGTAGATTCATGGGAACTTGGAAATAGTACCCGTGATACCACTGATACACTGTTGAAGAGATTTGAGGACCTGGGGGTGCCACGGGTCCGAATCCAGTTCCCGTGGCACCCCCAGGGGTGCCATGGGTCCGGAATGAATCTAAATAGGTGCATACCACCAAAAAGACTGGACAGATGAAAACTCTTTTGTTAAATTATTGGTGAGAAAAACTCTTCCGTCAATCCTATTCAAGCAATCCCCATATTACAGAAAGAGGTTATCTTTATTTGCTTAGAAGAACAGCACTAATTCTTCATAACCAAGAACTGATAGTACCAAGATGGAGAAACCAGCCACTATCCTCTTCCTATTACACATGATAGATACAGTCGATCAACTGCCTATTCTCCATAGAAACCACAACAATTACAAGTCAACACAGCTATAGCAATGTCCTTTACAATATAATCTGGATGAGCTGTCAAACTTGACAGCTGAGCGGCTGCTAACATTGACGACAAATGACAGTGTTGCTGTACGTTGGCATTGTATCAACTGGGATGTTGTTAGCGTAGAGAATAGCAGTGATAGCTGGTTAGTAGGTAGTTTGAGTGAGCAGTTTATTGTAGCGTGCATTCTAGTGCAGGATGAAAGATCTAGTTAGAGAATTCGATGGGCTTTTTTTTAAAATGAAGCATTGATTTAATCATCTACAGTGTGGTGATCTTTACATAAGTACATCCATCCTACGTACAAATAAATAAAATTGAAGCTTCTGTTTGCAATGTCAAAATAACAGCTTCATATTAAATGCAAGAAAGCATATACGGTACGGTATATTTTTTATATTTTTTGTCTGTCTGTCTGTTTGTTCTGGCTAATCTCCGAAATGACTGACGATTTTGATGGGACTTTAATTAGCAGATAGCTGATGTTCCCAGACCTGTTTGTCCCGGTAGTATGTTCCAGTGAGATAATTTCCGACATCCACGCATATATAGCTAGTTAATATGGCATGGCTAGCTGACATGTGACTAATTATTTCATTAATGTTCTGTGTCTCGTAATGTTTATTACTTTGCCTATGTAGGTATGGTCCCGTATGTGTTGCCGGGCGTAAAAGAATAGCACCATCCCATTTCTTCCCGTGGGTGTCGTAGAAGGCGACTAAGGGACTTAGTAGAGAATGGGCAGCAGCGTTCTCTATGCATTTTACCACCATACTGCGATCGCCAACCCGCCTGCCAAGCGTGGCGATTAAGGCAAAACCCTCCAAAAATGGAGCCTGGGGGAGGCCTATGTCCAGCAGTGGACGTCTTTCGGCTGAAATGATGATGTAGGTATGTATAGAATCAAGTCCTACCGACTAAACAGTTCCCATTGGTGTCGTAGAAAGCGACTAAGGGACCTACTAAAGAATGGGCAGCAGCGTTCTCTATGCATTTTACCACCGCACTGCGGTCGCCAACCCGCTTGCCAAGCGTGGCGATTATGGCAAATCTCCCTTCTTGGAGAAGGCCTATGTCCAGCAGTGGACGTCATTCGGCTGAAATGATGATTAGAATGAAGTTATTCCTACATGGGTATCAATGACCACAATACAAACAATGACTAATCGTCTATCATTAACATGGCACGCTTTTTTTTTTTTTTTTTTTGGGTGGGAGATCATCAAATAACTTCTCCCGCTCTGGGTGGAGCAGGAGGGCGTGTCAGACTTTTACTGACTAAAACCCACCCGTGTTCCTTCAGTAGCCCTTAAGCCAGGGGCTGTGGTGTCTCTTTCGAACAAACCCGCACCCCTGGCAGGCATCGACCCTTGCGGGTCCCATCACTTTTTGTGCTGACATCTCTTTGAGGCGCGCGTGGAACACAACGCGCCGTCGACTTGGGCTTGGTCCTTACCGGACAGCGAGCTACCCATTACTCGCCGTCCGCAAGCCCATGCCTACGGTGGCCGGAAATCGGCCTGGGATTCCCGACGCCCAGGGCGTCTCCGTATCCTGCGGCGGCTGGGGTCGCGAGGGCGCATATGCTGCCTCTCCCTCACGTGCGCCGCCTCCCTCTTCGCGAGCATCACTGCTTCGCTGAAGGAGTTGACGGCTCCCCATGCCCTCTCGCTCCGTACCATGGCCTGGACCAGGGCCGGACGCGAGAGATCGCCGCCGCCGATCGCCTCCACGAGGACACGGCGGTGCTCCGCCCAAGCAGGGCAGATCGCCACCGTGTGCTCCACCGTGTCCTCAGAGCGATCTTCGCAGTGGAAACACCCGGGCGTTTCCTCCCGCCCTATCCGAAACAGGAACCTCCCGAAACAACCGTGTCCGGTGAGGACCTGCGTCAGGCGGAAGGTGAGGACGCCATGCCGCCTCTCAAACCACTCCTCAAAGAGGGGACTTACCGCCGCAATCGTGGCGTGCCCAGCACTGGGTTGCGACAATCGCTCTCTCCATGTCACCATGAGATCCCGCCGGAGCTCTGTCCGCTGTGCCGCGATTTCCTGCGGCAGCGGACTTACGCCCCGGCGTTTGGCCTCCTCGCGCCACTCCCATATTTGCGCGAGGACCTTTGCCTCCAGATCCCATGGCGGTAATCCGGCAAGGAAACATGGCACGCTTGAACCACAAATCAGTAAATGTGTTTACCCTTAAAAATAATTTCAAAGTCATGCTGTCTCTGTTATTTTCAAACGATTGACAAAAATAGAACGATGTTTTAAATTCGTGATATTGGAACACAATAATTTATTTTTGGAATTAAAAATATTGGCGTTATTTATGTGGCAACGCCCCCTGAAATTCAATTCGTTCAAGTTGATGTCCTAAACCAATCCTAATTTCCTACTAATATTATAAATGTGAAAGTTTGTATGGAAGAGACAGAGTAGCTCGCGAAATTCTAATTTTCTTACGTTTTTTGCATTTCTGGGTCAGCTGAAAGTTGAAGAAAATATGTTACTCTACCGTAACACAGTATTTACATAATTATAATCATTAAAATCATCATTCGAGCCCATTAAGCCATATGTGTTACGGTCGGGAATCATATTTTAAGGGGACACTTTTCGCGGGCTCGAACTCACTGGTGGGCCTGGCTAAAAATCACGCTATCTCACCAGGCTTCGTATCCGACAGAGATAGTATCAGTGATGAGCAGTTAGACGCTAGTCTACACGCACAACGTTATTGAGTGAGATGCAGGAGCATTTATAGCAAAACATTCGCGAAAAAATTAAGAAAAGTTCTTCGCAAGATCGGGTTTTATGAAAAAAAAATACGGCATAAATCAATGACCAATAAAGTTTATTGAACTTATCGATAGTTGAACTTTGTCGGTACCGACTTGGTTTTGGAGATTTTACACTTCTTCTATTACTTAAACACACCCAAAGTTAGGTTAAATTGTTGGCTCATAACTTTTTAATGACTTTTTTATTTTAGTATTCTGTTTCCGTACCGACAATATTAATAATGAGACAAAACCATACCATGTTTAATTTTTGATGTACATAGTCAAACAGTGGAGTAAAACCCTCCCGAAGTTTGTATGGAAAAAATGTGGACAAATGTCACCTTAAGTAACTTACACAACCTGACAACCTGCAAATTGCAAGAAAACGGAAAAAATACCTCAGCCCATGACGTTAAGATTATGCAGTCTTTCGTAACATAAAGAATTAAACTAGGTATGTAACTAAATAGAAGACCGTACTATATTTGCGCTAGGTACCAGGCTCACATAAAATCAAGCAGTTCACCAGTTCTTCATTGATTAATGACACTGGAACGCCATAGTTGAGAGCGCAGTATATGTAGTGAACAGCCTGATAAATAACTGTTACATATTCAATTAAACTGTTGTGCACATATTTCCGGATCGCGGACATATTTTACGGTCAATTAACTTTTAATTATTATAAAGCCTTATAGAGTTGGCTGGACTGATGCGATTCCAGTTTATTTTTGTTCTTTATTACTTGAACAGTACCTGCCTTGTAAGTGACACGCTTAGGACTCTTCTGACCATCCTCTTCATGATTATCAGGATTTTGTTTCAAAACTCTTCACATTCAAGACTTAAAATAATTGTCATAATAAATCGGTCTAAAAAATCGCCACATTTAACTTCAGCGTTCTTGGGGGAACAGAGGAGAGGTCGATTATGTCCTTACTCGTGCGTGATGTCATATTTTAATTCTTTGACACCGTTGTAATAACAAGAAATTAATGTCGCTTATTTTTGGCTAAGAGAAAATATTTTTGAACAATTCCAATAAACCATATTAAATAAAGCCAACTTAAAGATAAGTGCCAGAACCTTATCTAGTGGTAGTAAACTCTACCATAAATTCTCATTGTTTACCTGTCTTATTAGCAGCATCACAAACGACAAATCATGAAATTAGATTTAGAACGTGGTACAAGTACCTTTCATTCCAAACTAATTACTATTCACACAAGCAAAGCCGCGTGTTCACTCAGTATAACATAAAAGCGCAAGCTTGCTCATCATTCAATGTGTGTGTATCGGAATTTATGTGTGTGCACGGTATGTGTGTGCGTGCAATCAGTATGGTGTGGGTGTGTATGTGTGTGTGAGTACGATCTGTTTATAATTAAGTGCAGATATTACTCCGCGCCGTATGAACGATCAAAAGCTTGCGAAGAGATAGAGTAGCTGGAAGTGGTCGCGTTTTCGATTTCAAGTTTTGAAAATGAACGTAATTTTTTTGATATTTGAAAGGTGTAGTGATGATATCCTATGATTGTCTTACTACAAGAAAAAAGCTTTTCTCATTCAAAGTAGAACCCAACATACATCACGGTTGCTAACTATTCAGATTGTGTTACGTATTTCGTCATGATTTATTATCTCAACGTTTTCTAATGTTCCCTTTTACGGAAAGTTGTTTGGGTGTCAAAATAAATACAAAAAAAGAAAACTCACATTTATACCAACAACACCTCCAAGCCACTATGTAGATACTACCTGCTACGTTTAATATAAGTATTAATGACGACACTGGAAAACAGTTTAATATAACCTGGTTTAAAAATCAGGTCAAGTAGAGCAACATCCTAGAGAGTAGACAGCTAGAGGGGCCACTTCCATTCCTCCAGCATGCTTGTACGGGAGGGCGCGTACCTATAATTCATTTAGTTGCCATATTATTTCATCTCATTAAGCGGCTCGTTACAGGTGAATACCGTCCAATTATAGAGCAGTGTGTGGAGCTGTGGAGCGAGGAGTCTGTGGACCTGGCGCTGATGGGATGGGGCTTCCGGCATTCCTAATATGGAGATGACAAAATTGGTAATACTAATTGAGAAGAGTGGCGAAGCGTAATTATTAGGTGTTTTTTTTTTAAATTAATTTTAAGTAGCTTGCTTACTTCGACTTCCTCGTTGGGCTAAAAAAGAGGCCTTGCGTTCTATTCCCGGGTCGGGCTAAATTTTATTAGGTTTTGCCATCTGGAATGTTTCAGTAGCAGCTAGGAGTCTGGATTTGATCCCGGCTTATGGCAATAGGCTCTATTACAAAACTTGTTTAGTTTTTGCCGTATTTTCAGTATAGTTTTGTGTGTGAGAGGGGGGTCTTTAATTGTTATATGTTATTATTATTATTTTCTTGATTTCTCGATGTGTTAGTTGGGTTCTTTGTCTGGAAGAAGTTTAAAATGCCCGGTTTTATTGGCCCTTCCTACGTCATTCCAACACGATCCCATTGTCATTTTACTAAAAGTTCGTAATCTGCTAAATTCATAATGGTCGATCAGTGGTCTGTAAATGGTCTCGTAATAGAATTGTGTTATAATGGCATTGTCGTATTGCAATTATTATAAAACCCGTTAGTAGAAAAGATTTTAGAAAAAATACTACTAAATTTGAACATTTATTCATGCCAGATTTCATTTATATGTATATATTTTCACATATTATTTCTTAAAATATTATTTTAGGAACTGTCAAAAATTACCGCCAAGTCAGTCATTTATTTGTCATTAGGTACGAGATTACCAATAAATATAATTTCTTTCAATGGAGTGTCACTAGCTGACCATTGGACAGTCATAATGACGCCATTATATTAGTAGATTACCAAACTTGTCAAAATCAAAAATTATGAAATCAATGATAGACCATTCTGAGACTATTGTAATAGCAGACTTGAGGCCCTGTTGGCGTGAAAACGAGACGCGTACTCGGGCCCCAGGATCCGAACATTTTCTTTAGCATATTTTATTCAAAGCTTGCATTTCTTGAAAACGCTCAAAATGGTTGTTTTTAAAACCAGTGTATCTGTTTAACCGTAAATAATTTTGAAAGCAAAAAATATGTGATATTTACAAGTCTTTCTTGCATACAGTGATGGTACTCAAAATATTACAAATTAAACATACTAATGCATTAAAACATCATCAAAGTCACCTCTTAATTATCATTAAAACCAGTTTATCCCTTCAATAACAATTATATTATAATTAAAAATATACCATAAAATTCTAAATTCCAAACTGCATCCAGTGATTGATTATTTATTATCAAATTTCATACGATTTTATTTGCATTTTTACGACAATGCCGTCATTTATTATTCGAATTTATTACAACAGATTTCAACCCGTATCTGATTGCAGTAAGAACTATTATCGCTCATAACGACAATACGACGAGTACATTCAAAATTACCAGGGTCTTGCAGTGGGTTTTCCGGTACTGATCGCTGCAAGTTGATTTTTTGCATGTTTTCGCAGTTTCTTTGAGTGAACTCAATAGGTAACTGCTGTGAGGGAGAGGCAGCATATGCGCCCTCGCGACCCCAGCCGCCGCAGGATACGGAGACGCCCTGGGCGTCGGGAATCCCAGGCCGATTTCCGGCCACCGTAGGCATGGGCTTGCGGACGGCGAGTAATGGGTAGCTCGCTGTCCAGCATTTTTGTGGTAAGGACCAAGCCCAAGTCCACGGCGCGTTGTGTTCCACGCGCGCCTCAAAGAGATGTCAGCACAAAAATGATGGGGCCCGCAAGGGCCGATGCCTGTCAGGGGTGCGGGTTCGTTTGAAAGAGATACCACAGCCCCTGGCATACGGGCTAATGAAGGAACACGGGTGGGTTTTAGTCAGTAAAAGTCTGACACGCCCTCCTGCTCCACCCAGAGCGGGAGAAGTTATTTGATGATTTCCCACCCAAAAAAAAAAAAAAAAAAAAAAAAAAAAAAAAAAAAAAAAAAAATAGGTAACTGCTGGGCTATCACCACCACACCGATCGGTACCGACTCGTTACCAGGAACATGCTTTTTTATGGAAGCACCCTTAGGTGCATTGATACAGCTACTAGGCTGAAGTATAGTCCGTAATTGATGCGTTGTGTGAGATAGAGCTCTCTAACAATACTCTCCGGCTCAGGAAGCGCGCCGGATGCTGTGTAGATACGTCCATCCATCTCCCGGCTATCTGCATACGTTTGTACTCTAGTCTAGTACCTACATAGTGATTACATTATGTTCGAAATACATACAGCCAAAGCTTATATTTATTCTGTGTACATGTTTTTAAGAGACCCTCATAGTTTTCCGAAATTCTTGTGTACAGAGTAGTGTTATAACCACCTATGTATGTCGTTCTGTCTAACTGTCTATGTAAACAAAACTCTTAAACGGATGGATCGATTACAATACGTTTTATTTTCTTCCAAGAAAATAATTTTCTTTCTTTGTCCCAATATATTTGCTGTCGGCGCAGTATATCTGTTTCTTCCATACATCTATTTAGGCCCCCGCAGACAAGTGCGACGAGACGGTGCGACGAAATTCTGATAAAACAATTTCCATTAAGTTTTCTTAAAATTACGTCGCGCCTGTCTGCGGGAGTCCTTAGTAGTTAGTATTAACTAAAAGCAGTTTCCTCTGTGGTCAAAGTCAGCATTTATTTCAAATAGCCACGTAAAAGGCACTGATGAACGTCAGCATTTACGTTAAAATAGAATTGATTCTAGTCGCCCCTTCCAAAAGATAGAATCGTATTATTTCGTATGGAAAAGAATGGGCAAGAAACTCCACCGATACACTTTTAAAATGTTTTAAAATATTGGTAAACATTATTTAATATGTGATGACGATGGTCCTAGACTAAAGTCTGCGCATGGGCACCTTTGTGGAAGAGAACGAAATGTTATAATACCCTCAGGCCCGTGTTGTAGAACGTTGCCAAAGCAATATTCCTGGCTTACAATCTGATTGAAGATCAGTCAAATCTATATTCCAGTTCTAAATCTAATCAAGAACAAGTTAGAAGTCTTAGACCCCTTCCCACCCTCTTACAACACACACGATTCATTAATACACGTTTGATCGGTATCGATCTGTCATGGCCGACAAGAGCTGTTTAAAAATGCATCACTATCGAGTCTTCAGCTGCGTTCAGGCGATTTGTGATGCTTTTCCTGAAACTTGACGATATTACAGGCTCTAGTAGGTGGTTTATTATGTAAAAGTGGCAGGTTTTGTGATGTTAAATAGTATTTTTTTTGCTTTATGGTTATTTGATGAACGCACGCTCGATCGAAGGTTAAAATATCATAGATGAGTGAATATCTATAACATATCGAGACTCCTCCGTGCCGCGCTAAGCACGTTAAGCCGTTGGTCCCGGCTGTCATTTGTGGATCTTTGACAATCGTTACGGGTCGTCAGAAGCCCAACAAGTCAGACAACTAGTCTCGCTAAGTGGCTTCATGTTCCCAAGTAACTGCATTATGGAGGTCAGATAGGCAGTCGCTCCATCCCAACAAGCAAAATAATCCTGGAATGCGATTTTATAATGCTACGTGGACTTATAACACTCCGATGATAGTTTTGGTGGCCGCTACTGCGCTTTTAACAGCATAAATACATGCTGTTTTTACTCAAGTACGTTTAATCCTATAATTTGTACTTATATCGGTATATAGGATCATATTTCCTGACAAATATAGGATCAAGACTCCTATAAAAGCATGAAACAAGAGTAATTGCACTCAGGAGTAATTACTCCGGTAACTCAGACTTATATGTGCCTATAAGATATCATCTGCGGACCATTTAAATCTTTATACTCCTGTAGGAGCATGTACCAGCAATATAAACACTGAGGAGCAATTACTCTTGTTATTTTTACTTATAACCTCTTATAAGCTAAAAATGTATGACCAATTTAAGTAAATTAAAGTTAAATAACTCTAAATCATTTATGTATGTGGTTTGGTTTTACAGAAACTTAAAAGTAAGTGTTAAATGAATTTCATATCCACGTTTAAAAAATAATTGATCACCAAGATTATAACAGCACTCGGTAGGATAAAGTGTTCTCTTTATCGATTTACCGTATGCCGTTTTAAACCTAGACATATTTATATAGGCATTCCGCAGTAGTTTTATTGTCTAAGTAATCTCAAACAATCCTGGTTAAATCTCTTAGGAGGCCACTTTTGCTTGAAACGACCAGTACAGGTGAAAACACGCTTTATATAGTTTTGCAAATTCTATTGTAGGATTTAAAATCAGCCATTTTGATTACAACTGTTTTTGTCCACAAATATTGAAAATGGATTCAAATAAGTGGAAGCGGTTTAAAAAAGTTGATCTGATAAAAGAAAAGTAAAAAAAAAAACATATGAAGAAATATTAACAGCAGTGAGCAACGATTTTTTAAATTTAACTGGTGAAGACCGTATCGCGAATTCTAGCGAGGGTTCCGGACAAGATAATTGTAGTACTACTTTAGATGGAAGAGGTTCAGACTAGGAAAGTACCAAATCTTTGAGCGATGTTGAAAGTGATCATCAGGAAGAACTTTCGGATTATAACAAAAATTTAGAACTGCGTGATTCTATTAATAACTTGGCCTTAGATTTCAATATTTCTCATGCTGCATTGAACTCTTTACTTGAAATTTTAAATAAGAAAATAAACAATGTTTTGCCTAAAGACGCACGAACATTACTAGATACCAATAGAGAAAACCTACACATCAGTATTTCAGCCCCAGGACACTATTAGCACAACGGTTTGATCAAATGTTTGAAAAAAATGTATCACAATGTTCCTTGTTTATCAAATGAGATTTCTCTAAACAAATGTTGATGCATTACCAGTTTTCAACAGTTCCACATAACCAGTTTCAGCTTATATTATGTACACTGATAATAGAAACCACGCTGTGACAACCGGGACATATCTCAGGCAACAAGAAATGTGTAACACTCCGAGGCCATTTTAAGTTCTTTAAAGGTCGGAAATCTTTTTTGGTTAAAAATCGATCGATATCCAGGAACATATCCGGCATAGTCTTGTTTAAACCGTCGGCAACCTGTTATATAATTAAGTCAAATAAAAACAATGTTTAACCTTGCACGTAGAACAAACCCTTAAAATATTCCTTTAACTTACTTATCTATAAATGTCAATCGATTTTCATCTGAGCATTGCGGAACCCTAATCGGTAACAATGGCGAATCTTTTTCGGTTTTGAGATAACCCAATATAGAACCAATATACTTATATTGGTATTATTTATTATTATTATTAATCAGTTTATTTCAGATAAAAAATCAATCCATACAAATTATAAAAACAGAGAAATAAATTATTAAATTATAAATAAATCAAAAACAGAGAAATAAATTATTAGAAAATATTGTGTTAGTCAAATCTTATACTATGTTAGTCAACACCCATCACAATGCGCATCCATTTGTTCTGGATAGGGCAATCCGCACGAGATACAACCAACTGCAGGATGCTGTTGCTACTGCCTCGCACGCGCTGTAACATAGAGGCTACTTTCTTCCGTACAACTGCATGAAAGCCGTCCGTTCGCGCCTCCGCGAACATTCCGGACGCACTACAATAACGAGGCAGCCGCATCAGCATCCTGAAGACGTTGTTGTATTGGACACGCAGAGCACTAGCAGCTCGGCGTGTAAAATTTACCCACAGACTGCTCGAGTATAACGATTGGCAGTACGCCTTGAAAAGAGTAATTTTCACTTCCCTCGAGCAGCGAGCAAACCTGCGCGCAACCATATTCCCCCTTACTGCCAATGCTCTGCGCTCCCTCTCTATGTCTGCGTCATCTTGCAAATCCTCTGTCACAATGTGCCCCAGATACTTGAAGCTGCTCACCACCCGCAGAGCCGCACCATTAAGCATAATAGGCGGAACATGCACAGGACCCCGCTTTTCACTCTTGAAAACGAGTACCTCGCTCTTCATCGAGTTATACCTCAGTCCATGCTCCGCCGCGTACGCCTCACAGATTGAGACAAGCTTACGCACCGCCCCCACCGACGGTCCCAGCAGTACCATGTCGTCCGCGTAACTGATATTATTTACGCTCACTCCGTCTACAAAACATCCCACATGAGTACTGCTGAGCTCGCCGATGAGGTCATTAACATACAGATTGAATAACAGAGGAGAGGTTATGCCCCCCTGCCGCACACCACACTCCAAACCATAAACATCAGATAGCGCCCCAGCCCATCTCACCTGATTCCTCTGACACGTGTACCAATAGCGCAATATGGAGATGACTTCAGCCGGCACACCCGCGCCTTTCAATTTGGCCCACAGCTTGTTATATAAAACCCTATCAAAAGCCTTGGACAGGTCCAGGAAGCACGCATACACCGGCGTCTTCCTCTCCGTGTAGTACCCGACAGCTTGCTTAAGACACAAGATTGCGCTCTCTGTTGACAGCCCACTCCTGAACCCAAATTGGGCATGATTCAGCTTTACGTGCTGCAGGAGATTGTTGTTAAGCAAGCCGTCAAGCACCTTGGCCATTATTGTAGCCAGTGAGATGGGCCGATAGTTTTCTTTATCAGACATGTCACCAGTTTTATTCTTGACAATCGGTACCACAATCGTTTTTGTCAGCTCTTCGGGCAAATAACCGTGACATAAACATAAATTATAAAACACGGAGAGCACACGCGGCAGGTGAGCACCAGCGAACTTAAGATGCTCAATGCTGAGGCCATCATGCCCAGGAGATTTACCCCTCTGCATACCAAGTATCACTTTTTGCACATCACGCGCAGTAAATTTAACAACTCGCTCCTGGGCGATAGCCCCAGCATCGTCACATCGGCTTGTGTTGGAATCAGACTGCGGCTCGACTTTAAAATAATTTTTAAAAAGATTAGCTATCATAGTATGATCATCAATGCCATTTACACTCGCAGGGAAGCCAGACTTTACATTCATTCTGTCCGTGTGTTTCCAAAACGTTTTAAAGTCTCTGGCAGTGTGGTGTGACGCAAGAATATCCATTTTTATCTGTTCCTGTCTATCTTGACACCATTTTAATCGTTTTTTGAAAACTCTTCTAGTCTCACACATGTCTAAATACAATTGGCCATTATTAGGCTTCCCAGCTTGAAACCACGCCAAAAATTTTAGCCTGGCTTCCCTGTGAAAATCTGCCACATACTTATTCCAACCAGTAACATAGCCACCTCTCCTCCGTGACTCGCTTTGCTCGTTAGAACTGGCTGCAGCCTCAGACAGGATAGAAACTAACTTTACATACATGTTTTTTAATATGTTCCTATGTTCTACATTGCAACAAGTACCATCACAGCAAGCCGAGAGTTCTCCAGGAAAATCAATTTCCCTCAGTTGAGAGTGACAACTTTTATAAAAAGATTCAATTTGTTCATTCGTGCGCTCGCCCCATAGAATCTTATTAAACGCCAGTGTATGGGTTACCCTCTCCTTACTACTAACTTGGCCTAGGTCACATTCAATAATGAGTGGCAAGTGGTCAGACCACTGCACATCCCGTTCTACCTATACACGCTTTATAGACGGCAGTGCAGCACCCGTGACAATACAATGGTCCAACCACCTGGTACACCCATGCGCCTCACTTACAAAAGTGAACGTATCAGATTCGGCGCCAAGCATTTTTATATCAACACATGTCCAGTCCTGATCGTTACAAAAAGCCAGCATTTCCTTACAAAAAAGTTCTTTAGGATGCGCATTGTAATCGCCTAAAATATAAATTGCTTCTGTGTCTTTATTATAATCAATAATTGAACAAATTTTACTTAAACATTGTGTAAACTCAGGTAAATTTTCAGAACAGTTAGTAGGTACACACAAAATATTATCACAGATTTATCACTTACATAGTTTATCTTCACAGCTGCTAAGCGAACGTCATTGCACTCTAACACTTTAACCGACTGAAAGGCACTTTTTCGCCATAATATGGCGACACCTCCAAAAGGCCTCCCCCGTAGTAGGCCCGCAGATGTGTCCACAGCAGAGGTTCCCGTGGCCCCAAACTCATCATCTACTGCATTCAAAAAAGGCAGGTCGTGCGGCAACAGCCAGGTCTCCTGCAGTACGATGACATCAGCCAACTTACAGAGACGTCTAACACCATCAACGGATCTCTTCAGCGACTTACAATTATAAGATATTAAGTTGCTATAGATCTTTCTTGCCATTATCAGGTATAGTGGTGTGCCTCTCACCCTCGTCAGAAGGTTTGACAGTACTTTTGTCTTTCCAGTTAACAAAACGCCTGAAAGAAACATTATTCGGCCATAGGCTGTCGTCCAGGAACACGTCCAAGTGTGTTTTGCTCACAAATAACTTAAAGGCACTGTAATTGCGTTCTCGCATCATCTTATTCTTTATTTAATTATGTCACGCTTGGAAATGCTAAAAATACTTATTTTAGCACTATATCGTACTTGGAAATACTCACCAAGAAAATGGCAGCTGCCTTAATAATATTTGTTTAATATTAATTAATACTAAAATGTAAATAAGCAAATTTCAAGAGGCGCTTTATTTTTTTATCAAAACCATGATAGATTTCACAGAAAATTTACATTCCCCGACGACTAAGCTATAAGACTAACAATTTGACAACAATAAGATTTTGTTTTTCTACTAAGTTTGACATTAATAAATTCTGATTCATCTAAATACTACCCTAAAATATTTTTTACAGAGCACAACAAGTGATACCTTCACTTCGACTATTGACAATATACATTTCTAGGCGCGTATTAATCTCATTTTTGACTATGACTTACTTATATTGAGATTTACAGGAGTAATTGCATTGACGTAACTCGATTACAGGAGCATTATAGTCGTATATGTCATTTCAGCGGCCTAATATAAATACCTTATAAGTAAAAGTAGACTTATAAAGTGGGCCCTTTTCCAGGTTTATATGCGGATATAAGTCTCATATAGTCCTCGATAAATGATGGTTCTAGGATAGTTCAAAAACCACTTTTTGCTAGTTGGGATGTAAAATACTGGTAATCAGTTGCATCCGGTTAGACTGGAAGCCAACCCAAACATGGGCGAGAAAAGTCTAGGCGGATGATGAATGTCATTAATCAGTTTATCTACAGGACTTAGAACATCAGGTGCACTTAAAGAGAGAGTTTCATAGTTAAATTAAAATTCCTAAAGTAGGGTATTCCTTACCTATTTTTTTGGTACCGATGTTACTTTTTGGGTCTAAGGAAACGCATAAGGCGGGAGGAAACGCCCTGGTGTTTTCATTGCAAAGATCGCCCTGAGGACACAGTGGAGAATACGGTGGAGGTCTGCCCGGCTTGGGCGGGGCACCGCCGTGTCCTCGTGGAGGCGATCGGCGGCGGCGATCTCACGCATCCGGCCCTGGTCCAGGCCATGGTACGGAGCGAGAGTGCATGGGTAGCCGTAACCAAGCCCAGGTCGACAGCGCGTTGTGTTCCACGCGCGCCTGCAAGACATGTCAGCACAAACTGATGGGGCGCGCAAGGGCCGATGCCTGCTAGGGGTGCCGGTTGTTCGAAAGAGATACCGTGGCCCCTGGCACACAGGCTACTGGGGTTTTAGTCAGTAAAATTCTGACACGCCCTCCTGCTCCACCCAGAGCGGGAGAACTTATTTGATTATTTCCCACGCAAAAAAAAAACAACGGTTTCCACCGTCGTCCTCGAACGACTAATGGCAATCTAGGCGTTGGTCCAGGTAGGTAACACGCTTGTTTTAACTTAATTTGTTTTTCTTTCATTTCGAAACGCTAACAGAAGAAACAGCATAAACCGATATACATATTTGCATACTATCTTACTGTAACATGTATTTTAAATGTGAAAATTTGTATGTTTGATTGATACCCAATTGCGCAAAAACAGCTGAACAGATTCTGATGAAATTTGGCATACAGATACATTATAACCTGGATTAACACATAGGATAGGTACCTACTTTTTATTTTTATCCGGGTAGCACGTTCCCATGGATACTTTCCGCCACCTACGCAGGCGAAGCCGCTTACTAAAGATAGTTTCCTGTAAATCTGTCCGTTTTAATCAATGATTGAGTGTCTTTACAGGTAGAACAGGAGCTTTACGGAAAATAAATATAGGTATTGAAGCCAACTCTATACGCCATCTATATTCAGATCTGTATTCCCGTGAGATAATTTCGGACTACTACGCGGGCGAAAGCTAGTAATTATCATAAAAATTATGTGCCTATTAAAAAAACAAGGAAAACATAGAGCAGCATGATTCCTCTTAAAAACCCATATCGATAACAAGTGCGATAAAAATCCCAGCGTGACATAAATAGCAGCAAATGACAGATTGATGTGACAGCGAGCTAACGAGACAATGAAGTCATTGCAGTCAACTGTGCCATCACTTGTGGCCAGTTCACTGCGTGTAAGTGGTGTTGTTTTTATGTGAGGTCTGTCTAAATTGTCACCAATAATAGATAATAATGTCGATCAGAGTACATTGATATTGACTTCCAGACGACGCTGATGGAATCAATTTGAATCTATTTTAGATGCTGAAGCCGGATTCGTAATATTGTAAGAACAAATTATTTGTAAAATAAATGTGCGTGGTCAGGTACACACCTACAGCCCTTATTTAACCCGAGCGAGGAAAAACACGCGTGATATTATGATTTTAATTTCAAAAGGTAAACGCTCCCTCCCGCAGACAAGTCTGACGCGACTCTACTAGAACAATTTCTATGAAAACTTCATGGAAATTTACATACTAGAAACTTGTTGCGCCGGTCTGTGGGAACCTTAATTTGGTATGATTCTCTCACTACATCAATACTATTTAAAGTACCTACCTACTTCTATTCTTGTCCGCAAACTTACAGTAAACCGATGTATAGAAGGATCCCAACAACAACTAAGTTGGTAACTGACACAAGTTAATATACGTAGTCTGGCTATGTATCGCAACCTCACCACTATCTTGCCTGATGGCCTATGTTTATATCACCAGCTGTATATACTTCTACGGTGTTATTACTAAACAAGGGTTTTCTTTAGCTACGGTTTAAACCATCGAGCCTGTTTTTGAAATAAGAACTAAACAGATATCGAAATATACCTAGTTATTTTTACAAAAATGACAACTTAGTCCGGTGCAAAGTTGTCATTTTACCCTGAATCGAAATACAGTTGGAAAAGCCAAAAAAACTGGCACAGAGTTAGACCGCGTTTTGTAATAAGACGGCCTAAAGTTCGATCTATTACGAGGGAACCAAGTACTAACACCTTAACACGTACTAAACATCCTCAATTGAAGCCAACAAAGTGTTCGATATTAGTTCAAGATAGCGTTGGAGATGATAGCTGCGGCACTGAAGCGCTGCAGCGCTGCAAAGCTGAGCAGACATCAAAGTCGGCCTCTTGAGAGGCGCGCCGTGATACAAATGTTGTGCGGATGCAATCTCGATGCTTATGGACCACGGATGTTGTGGTACTGGATTGGGCAACTTATCCGAATTATAAAGACAGGTGACAAAAATCGTTTTTCAATACAGTAATTAATGTTTTCTATTGTACTCATTTTAAAGTTTGCATGTTTAGATGTTTGTTAATCAATCACGCAAAAACGGCAGAAAAGATTTGGATGAAATTTGGCACGCAGATAGTTTATGTTTTGAATGAATACATAGGATACGTCACGTGGGCTAATATCCGACCTCCAAAGGAGGGAAGCCGGTGGCTTAAGAAAGTTCTGACAAAAAAAAAGCTATTACTAATTTATAAGCTGGAAACCTTGCTCAAATCTGTTCGCAGCCGGATGATTAGTGACCTTGCTGCGGTCACTTATTATCTCAAAATTTAAAAGGTGAACGTTTACGGAGGTTATAAAGGGTGATGTTAGCACAAATAAAAAAATACCATGAAGAGAAAAAACAAAGTTGCTTGGTAATACAAAACTCATTCAATGAGACCTCATCCTTCGGTGGTCTGGCGCAGGTGATGCTACCTATTTATAAATAACGGAAACATTAACTATAACCACTCAATCACATGTCATTTCCCGTCTTCCAGTCTAAGGTCCTCCCTAAGCGAATTGGCCAACATTTGACAAGCTCCTCAGTCACAACCAGACAGTGACGAAGTGTCCCACTTCCAGTCTAGATCACATGCCAAATTAAATTTAAATTATAGCGCATTTAGACGATAGTAAATACTGGCAAGCTTTTAACTTGTCATGGTGGCATTTTAAGAATGTTTATGTATCTGAATGATGGCTGGTATTTAAATGGCGTCGTTATGATATTGCGCTGGATGTAAATTGTTTATGAGGTTCGTGCCTGAATTGAGGGAAGTGATATTGAAATTTTCCGTTTTACGTTTTATAAATTACTACTATAAATGATTACTACGTTTTGCAAATAATCATAATAGAGCTATTCCAAAGCAACTCTTTCAATCAAAAACAGCAATTATTTGTTTATATTTACGACTTAGTTAATTTTCCTAAATAAAAAGGTAGACTGTGGAAAACACACATTGAAAAAAGACACCTAACAGTCAAAAAATATCAGTTTAATAAATTTACTTACTCACTGTTAAATCTAGCAATCAGACAGGCAGTACCTACCGTGGATACTCAACCACGCTATCCACATATCGCCCTTGACACCCTACCACATCCAGCTTCTGTACCTCTGCGTCAGTTAGCACTCCTCTATCGCAATATCTGCAAGTGTATGCGCCGAGCAGTTTTTGGCACCGTCGGACTTGCCAACTTGCCGAGTGGCACAAACTTGGCACTCCACCAAATTATATTTAAACTCTATTAAATAAAATGCCACTTTGTACTAACATGCTTTTGATAAATTTTATTAGAGATCTGTGCACACAGATGAGGCATCTGCAGTGTTATGTGTGTGTGTGAAGCTTTTATGTCAGTAGGTAGCTTATACCTAAATTGATGGACGTTTGAAGTTGTCAACAAAGTTATATCTTCAACAATCATTTAGAAATTAGGTAATATCCCACTACTCTTCCATTTTTCGTTTCGAAATTGTTAAGTGCCGAAAAAGCGCAATGCAGCGAAAGCTTAGTTCAATTCTCGCAGCAAGCGTTTTAAACCACTTCCCCAATCAAATAGAAATAATTTATCGTTCTAAGCTTCAGTGAAATCCAATACAACCCAAAATATATCACTACACAAAATTTCTTGACACAGAAACAAGTTTAACGAGAAACAAGACATTCGACAAATGACCGTCACTTCCTCCCATCAGCCACCAAGAGCCACATAATTACCGCTCATTAACAAACATCATCAATGGCCCGAATCAATGCCAAACAAAACATCAATTAGACAACTCATTGAATTGCAAAATGAAAACCTGCGCCAACGCAGCCCGCGCTCGACACTCATTGGCCGGCAGAAACTGGGCCTACCGTTCTCTCCTCCCATTGGTGGAACAGAACAATTTGGCAAACTTTCAAACGGGCGTGGCTTGAGAATAGTTTGAAACAAATGAATTTCTATACTCATCCGATGACAGACGAAGTTATCTAGTGTATTAAGGTTAGTGTGCACTGTCCGACGTTTATTTGTGACAGATGACTTTCTCATTTATGACATGTGGTTATTTAATGATGTCGGTAACGAGCCAGTAATTTTAAAAGCATTTTATTAATGCGTTTTATGAGATCTGTCTGCTTTGATGAAGTAATTGATTAGTTTCATATTATGTTTTTTTACTCGTTTATTTAATAAGCGTATCCGCTACGCTACAGCAATTTCGTGAAAACAATTAGTCATGTTTAAAAAAAATCTGTTAGTTATTTTTGGGCTCAGTAATAAACAATTTTCACTTCAAATACAAACGAACAATACAAAAAAGTTCCTAACTAAGAACAACATTCCTATTAACGTTTTAAACGGCAATTACAATTCATTCTCATTATAAATACCTCTAAAATAAAACAATTCACCCACGCGACGAGAAAGTCGCATTTATCGGCCCTTAAAATAACCCGCGAGCAATCTCCGAGGTGCTAATTAGGTAACCCTAATCGGGAATGGTCACTCGTGAGCAGCGGGCCTTATGCAGATAAGATGTTGTAGATAAAGGGCTTGCTCTTAAGTGGATGCTGCTCAAATGGGAGGTGTAGTGGCATTTATAACGCTTGGTTAGTTGTTAACTGGAAAATAAAAGCTGTACAAGGTGACTGTGATGTCAAGTTTACGTAGAGTAGTGATTTCCCAACTAAATACTATCAGTCAGAGGACTTTTAAAACTATTTCCTTGAAGATTTCATTGAAATTGTCTGAGAAAATCGCGTCGGGTTGCCGCGTCGTGCCTGTTTGGGACTTTACACAATTTAAATAAGTATCTCATTAAATCATTAGGTACATAATACTCGTACCTAGCTAAAGAAAACAAGTTGGTGATCTCTGATCGCAATTATTAACAATATTTGTTGTTCTACGTTGGTTTGCGGCGTACAAGTAGGTTGTTGCGAAAAAAGGAGCTTACAACAAGGTTATCCTGCATGTGATGGCGGTAAGTAACTAGCTAAGCCCGACGTAATATGAGAGAGTATAATTTCATCTTTTTTAAACAAAATGTACGAAGCAATTTTATATTTTAGTACGATTTTCTCTTTGCTATTCAAATGGAAGACCATAATAAAATTACGCACCGATTTATTTATTTATTTATTAATAACCAATTTATATTAATAGTTCTCACGACACATACAAGTTATCGGTCAGTTTCTTAATTTCCTAAAATCATGTTTGATAAAAAATAATATTTTTAGGTATCTAAGTGCAAAATTAAAGCAATTAATTCTACAGAAAACAAACTCCTATTAATTATCCATAAGAAGCTTCCTTCTCTGTACAATGTAATCTGAATCTAAACCGACGGGTCTATTAATATTTAAACGATCGCTTTGCTAAGAGCCTTATCGATACTCGTTCAATAAAATCGATAGATAATCAAATTATCTGAGACTTCCTAATATCGAAAGCAGATAATAATCTAATTGATGTTTCTAAATCGATGACGAGGGTTTGGATATTGTATCCGAAACCGGATGGCGGGGGACCATAGACTAATATAATTGCAGATGGAACATGTTTAGGAAAAGTGGTAAAACAGGATCCTGTCTCCCATGTATGAAACGGTTTCCAGGCTTTTAATTAATTTATTTATTTATTAAAAGCTTTACAACTATTATTACAGGTGTATACCTAATGCGATAGCGCGGTCTGAAAAATAATGACAGTAAAAAATAGTGACATTTGTGCTGTATAGTACATGTGAAATTTTGGATTGTTTCTCTTGTTGCACTAAATACTGATTTTATCTTACAATTATTATTTGACCAAAGTATTAATTTTACCAGTCGGTGAAATCAATTAAATAACTTTTTTTTAAGAACTCACAGTGTATTAAGGAAAATACACTTGAAACAACAATAAGTATGTACTTAATCATGTAAACTGTTGAGCGGTTTATAAACCACATGCCAACGGCTTCTAATATTCAACTGTTTGGCGGGCTAAATCCCACTATACTCTAGATACTTTACTCTTAGTTAAGGTAATTTTGTGATTAATAAAATGTGATTGAATTATCCTATGTTATTTTCACGAGTTTCTAAAGGTTTATTATCTAATTATGTCAAATACTACTTCATCGTACTAGTTGCATAAACTGCCAAATTAATTACCTAAGTCATAGCATTTATTTCAAATAATCAAAAAGCAGTTTTGAACAAAATTTAGATTAAAATAGAATTGATTCTAGTCACCCCTTGGAAAAGATATTTTCGTTTGGAGAAGAATGGGCAATTAACTCCACTGTTAGTCTTTTATTTATTTTTTAACAAAATTTTGATATTTTAATTACATAATTATCTATATAATTTATAATAAAACTACCATATCACATTAGGTAAAAAGAATTAAAATGAAGCAATGACAGATAAATTAGTAATACAGGATACAATTGTAACCAGTGCGCTGTGACCATGAATTCAACATGATTCTAGATCCCAGCAGAAATTCGCTCTCGCTGTTTCATAGAAAAGTGCAATACCTACGCGGTCAAAATGTATGGAACGGCTCATTTTATTTTGACAACCGACGAAAAATTTCAACGCGGCGATCTAGAATCATAATATGCTAAATTCATGATCACAGTTTGCTCACTGGATTAAAAATGTTCCTGTAGGATAGATAAATGGTGCTCACATACTTACATACATTGTAAAAGTACGTATATGGTAAGCATACGGTTTTCCTAAAAATTTAACAAGTAATAAGTGAGTGTGTCTGTGTGTACCCGTTCACCCTCTCCATAGGCACAAATGATTATTTCTCATTTGCAATCCTTACATCCTTCTAACTCGTATACTCTTTGTTGTATCCCGGACGCCGGCTGCCTCGGGACCACCGGCGGAGATATTAGCATAAAAATGCCCGGACACGCGCCTTAATTGATCGCGACTGTACCTACAGTGCCTACCTGGCTGCCTTGTTCGAGTGCGAGTATTAAATTATATTCTAAGTGCGCTTAATTGGCGCGTGTTTACACTACGTGTAGGCATTATAGTGTTTGACTGGCTGATTTTCGTTGCTGTTTTTTTTAAATCTTTGGTGGATTGGTGTTTTGTTTTCTGGGTTTTACGGAGAGATAATCTTGAAGAGGATTATTTTCGATAATTTTCCTCGGTTACGTACGTAAGTACCTACCTCCTTATGAAACTATTTAAGGAGTTCGTCAAAAAGTTTGTTTAAGGAGGATGCGCTTGGATATAAATTGTATGTTATGTTTTTTTGCAAATAGCAAGTCAGTGCCAGGTTAAATGTTGATTAAAATATGATTCGCTTACCCTATCAAATATGGATTTTATGAACTTAGGAGTAATCCGCTAAGTTTTGTCGTATTGAACTTAGAGCCTAGGGTTGCATGATAATGTTAATGATTACTCCGTAAATACAGTTACGGTTGCAAGTCATATTTTGTTCAACTTACAATAGAATAAGAATTGAATAAAATAGAAAACATTTATTCGACACATACACAACACAACAGCAACAAACATAAAAAGAGAACAATAAACATTAAAATTGCAGCATCGGTTATGCTGAGCGTGTCCATACCGAAAGGGTTACCATCTCAGTATTTGCTGGGCGTGAGACAACCAGAGCGCTGGTTTTCAGTTGGCACCCCGCAGCGACACACGGACGTAGATAAATAAAAAAGATAAATACCTACTTGAATATTTGTAATAAAAAATGCTTTAAGAATACATAAATAAATTATGCAAAAGATTTTTTGTGTACAACCTGACATTAACCTGCAAATTGAAAACCAGAAAATTTGAATTTCGCGGGGTACCCCGGCTTAGTTGAAGTTTGATGTGACGGCCGTTTAGTGTCGTTATTAAACTTTATTCACCGTCTCGCCCATAATTGAATGGTGGAAGTGGCCCTTGGAATGGTAGATTTGGTTGTTATGAAATTATTTACTTTCCTTACTTAATTCTGACCCACTCTCCATGTTTTTACCTAATGGGTACCTCAACAATCCTTTAAAAAGAGCAGTTCCAAAACCGACGGAAGTCATGTTCGCGTGTGCATAAATCTGCGCAGCGGCGCTCGGTGGCGAGACAATTAAGAGAGCGCAAAGCACACTCTTAATTGTGCTACTGAACAGAATTACGTGGGTTTTAATAGACACTGTGATGCTTTTATGCGAATCCGAAACTCTTCCCGCTAAAGAGTAATGATTTTCTCCTGAAAAAGAAAGCTTTACGTTGGTACAGTATCCGTGAAAACAGTATTTTTCTAGAAAGGTATTCTAAAAAAGCTGCAAAACACGTGGAGTCTGTGATCAATAAATTTGCTACTATAAATTGCTGCAAAAACAATTAAAACAATTTACCTAGAAACCATTCACCTAATGAAAGAGGGTTCCAGCGAGTATTTACTAACACTCATCTCCTCCACACCTATAAGCTTCCTAACGGCTAATTCATTGTATCTTGACTTGACTTGGCTCGCGAGGTTGTGGACATTTGGGATCACTGTGCCGATTGTCGTAACAGCCAATGGCTTGATAGCCAAGAGCCGCGCCTAATACCTGAGGAGGGTATCGATGGGAAGCTGGATCAAGGGCTTGATTCAGAAACCGAGACTTCTGGACACGGTTCACATTGTTAGTAGGAGGTTCCTCTTTCTGGAGCCCTGACCGTTGGTAGCTTGGACCGTTTTCCTTATACTGGTGGGCTACTTGTGAGCTAAGATCAGTATTGATACCAAAATCACCATCACCTACACACGGGTTAATTATTACACTCTATTAATCCACGCCAAAGGTCGGAGTGGAGTTGCCTGGGGAGGCCTATGTTCAGCAGTGGACGTCTTTCGGCTGAAATGATGATGATGATGATTAATCCACTCTACATTACCCATCTTATATCCTACTATAATTAATGTTATGAATGTGAAAGTTTGTGAGGATGGATGTTTGTTACTCTTTCACGCGAAAACGACTGAATAAATTTGGATGAAATTTTGCACACAGACAGTTTAGAACCTGGATTAACACAAATTATACTTTTTACCCCAGTAGTACGTTCCCACGAGATATTTTCAGACCTTCACGAGGACGTAGCCGGTGGCAAATGCTAGTATATCATAATAGTACGTGCCTAGTTGCCTACATACATCAAAAGCTCCCCTGTACCTATACACACTCCTTACATTCCAGCACACGTACCGATACATCCACAAAACTACATACATATACCTACATAATCTTCACCGCACTATGAATGTACGAGTATGTAGGTGAACACCATCGGCATGTACAGGCAGACCACAAGTCAATCACAGCCCGCGGTCACATACATAACGTTATCACTACGCTAAGTACATTGATATGATTACGCGATTACATATCAATCTGTCTGTGGTGTTGTGTGTATGTCATCTGCATACAAATTTTGGAGTGCAATGGTAATTGAGTTTCATTTTGTTAATTAGAATGATTTTTAGTCTAGCCCTTAGCATTTCCCCGACTGTGTTGGGTTCGGTTTCCAGTCAAACCGATGCAGCTGAATAATAGTATTTTACATGGAGCGACTGCCTATCTGACCTCCATACCCCAGTTGCTGCCTTGCTGGGTAAAACGATACTTGTTGGTAGGACTTTCAGGCTTCTGACGACCCCGTATCGATTGTCAAAGATCCACGAATAACATAACATAACTACTTTCGGAAACACGAAGCGGAGTTTGTAAAGATGGTCACCCATCCACGACCTAAACGCGGCATGCATAGCTTGACCTGATCGATCCACCCGTGTGGTTGTTATTATTTAGCCACAAGCCCCCTCTCCGGCTGGCCATATAATGAGCCTTAAAAACATGACCAGAAAAAAGTGCGTGTATTATAATATAATAGGTACACCTCTCTGGCTATCCTTCTTGAGAACACAAGCGAGATTTTATAGGAATATGAAAAAAGGATCACATAAAAAAAATGCGTAAAAATCATAATCTGAAACCATGGGTCACAATCAAAATCGGATGTTAAACTAAGAATGTAATTATAGCTTCGAATCACATCATCCTAAGGCATAAACCTAGTCTAAAGCCATCCACAGCTGAATTCCATCAAGGCTTTGTCCTTCGAACTAATCCTTACATCGACAGTTCAAAACAACAACAGATATTACACCACCCTCTTACCCAATTAGCATAGCTCCGAGCTAACTCTGATAAATTAACTATAACACTTCATTACCACGCTACCCACCCTTGAACAAAAATGTTGACTGCCCCCGACCCCCTACTACCCTCTGCGACCCCGTAGCAGCCACCGTGTGACATAGCACACATTGCGTGCGGGGTTGATTACGGGGATTTTGGTGCGAAAATGTTATTAATGTTACATTGTAAGAACTGCTCTTTGCAAAGGACGTTACAAGTTTCGATCTAGAAAAGATTTGAAAAGATCCAATGTAAATACACTTAAGTATGTTAGGCTGGATTCACTTTGAACAATTGTGTAAGGGGAAACTTTTTCAATACTTGCTAGAAATAGATACGCTAAGCTAAGTTTGAAATAACAAAAATCAAAGGTGAATACATAATACCAAAAGCAGGAAATCTTCATCTTGATCATCTTTTTGATAACTTAATTCCTTTACGTAAATTACGTATGCCAACTGTTACTGTTAACTCAATCATCACAAATGGCTAAAATAATATCTAAAAGCTCTAAAACATAGGCATAACAATTAAGGGTTTTCCAGATAAGAGGGTCAAACGAGAACTTCAAACTTTTTACAAGAACAAAATACCGGACAAAAAATATGGCAAGGCCATAAAAAATACTGTCAACCAATAAATCAATGGACAAACATAAATTTGTCCATCAGAATGCCTGCTCATCACTTTCGGAGGGCCCCTGACTGCGGTGTGTAGCGCACGTGCGTTATCTACCCGCCATCACCCCGGGCCCCGCGGCAAGAGAGGCCCCCGCAATTTAGGGGCCCTTAATAACAAGGGACTTTCAAATAATGAATTGGGTGTCGAGATTCTTTTTGTTCAGAATGAAGGCTTGTGATATTAAGTGAATTGCTTGATTGGTTTGTGAATTGTGAATCATTATTTTACTTTGTTACTTAAAGTACGAGAGACTGTAAGTTTCCTTGATTTGTTATTCAGAATAAATGTGGCAACATTTTTAAAGAGATCAGCTACTGACAGAGATGCCCAATGATATTTTTAATATTTAATGATATCATTGGAGATGCCTAAACATCTGAAAAGAAGGTGCATTTTATATTATCTTTGCATTTTATCTTTCTTAGGGCTACTGCCCTGATTTTAATATTCTGAGTACCCAAATCACGTAGTTACTGGCGTTTCCTACTCGGTATCACCTACGGACATTTTGATTAGTTCAGGGCCCAAACGAATAATAAATTATGAATGACAACACGATATGACAGCTGCCCCAACTCCCGATGTTTCTTTGCCCGTACGAAAAAATGATTTATTAATCGGGTGTAGGGTTCATTTCGCAGTTTCGAACTACTTTCGGACGGGCCCGTATCTTCGTTAACGTACTTAGATAGCTATACTTTCTAAGTGCGTCAACGAAAATACGGGACCTTCCCTGATGGTTGGTAGACGAATAGGCAGTTATATTCTGCAAGATTGATTTAATGGTAATGCATCAGTTGATGTGTCTTTGTCGAGAATTATTAAGAAATATAGATAAACGTTCCATTGAGATAAGAAGACGTACGAAGGTTTCGATATCGGAAAGCGTATTATGGAATCCAAATGGAGCTAAAGCAGCTAAAGCACTAGGAAGTGTCGAAGGGCGGGCGTTTTTGGGGGACTTTCTTATGTAATTTTGACGTTCGAAAAGTGCTGACTCTCAGCCTAGTTTGAATAAATGACTTTTGATTTGATTTGATTTTGATTTGGAGTTGTGCGGGACACCTGCACCCTAATTGCGTAACTCACGATTGATCATAATTGGTTTCGTCTTCACAGTTAAACAATATTCATTGCGTTATTTATGTTGTCGAACAGACACATTTTTCGAACATATGAAGCAATGGTTTAACAATCCGTTTCAAAACGATACAGATTATGATGAATCGTGAGTTACGCAACTAGGGTGCTGCTAATCCGCAGTGATGACAGGTGGAGAAAGGCTGTGACAGAGTGGCGCCTAAGGACTGGAAGACGAGATGTCTGTCGTCCAGCGGAGAGATGTTACCAATGCGGGCTAAACCTGGATGAGACTGGCACTGGAGCGCGAGGATGGGCACAAGAAAATAGAGGCCTATGTCCAGCAGTGGGCGATGTCGGGCTGTGGATGATGATTAGAGATTAACAAATCAATGAAATTTTCTTCAAAAGCAATAAAATACATTTTATCGACAAAAATAAACCATTTTTCTTAATACTAACTACATAAACATCTATCACGCTATAAAACCGCAATTTCGCATAAAAACTATACAATCACACAATTTCCGTTGGATACATCCCAATATTAATGTTTAAAGAGCTTTTTAAATTATCATTTATTAAAGTTTCAGCGCTCGTTCGGACGTCATCAAAGCAATTCAAAACCATATGGCTGAATTTTTAAAGTTGATATTTGTGTAATAAATCACGCTATAAACTTTGTAACACGAACTTGGAAATGGTGAGTGTTACGTCATATTAGGGTGGTTGTACAGTGCCGGTTGAAAAGCCGTTGTGGACACGCCATTTTAAAATAAATGATCTCATAAGTTAATTAGTAGAAGCAACCTTAACAATAAATTTAAAGTAGATAAGGGAACACCTTTTCTTTCAGTAACCTGGATACTATTTGGCTGCTGAATAAAATTCTTCCCCAGATAATACAAGCCTGACTATCATCCTCATCTGACTATAATCCTGACTCTTTCAAAGTCAAAGTATTTATTCGTGTGATTTTTGGTGATACATACAGTAGGTCTTATAGTTAGGTTATGGTAACTTAAAAAACTACCCATTCTGGCATACACTATTTAACAACATAAGAATTTAGGATCAATATTAACATACAAATTAACAAAAATTTAAATATTTAGAATACAACCAATTTTTATAAAAAAAGCATTTAGCATACAGTTAGTTAAAATAATAAATATTCAGAACACAATAAAATTAATAAGTCAAGTTTTTGAATTTCATAGCATAAATTTATAATTATCATTTAGTTTGTCAAGAAGGAATTCGTCAGTGGTATAGTAGCATTTTTCAATTAAAAAAATATTTAGTCTCCGTTTAAATTGTGTCAAGTTCAAATCTTTAATGTCATTTGGTATTTTATTGGTTTCGTTTGTCTAATGGTCGCAAACACTACTGCTTAATTCAGCATCTCATGATCCTGAAATCAAATCGGTCGGGCAAAGTGCAATTGAATATCCATCTGAAATTTCTCAGTAACATCTCGGAGTCTGGATTTATTCTCGTTTGATGGCAATAGGCTCGTCGTCTATACACACGAGAGACTCCTCGCATGAGACTTAAACATAACTCGTGAAATGTGAGTTCCTATACGATATGATAAGAGGAATACAGGCGTGATGTTATAAAATAATCCTGTATGAAATAAAAAACTGCAAAATTACTTTTAGGTAATAAGAACAATGAACAATCAAACATGTTCACGAAATACAAAACCTACAGTGCCCCTAATACGAACAAGGATTTTCTCGGAAATCCATAAGTACCTACACATTTCGGAAAACAACACAGTAGCTCAACATAAATAAACAAACATCTTACTAATGAAACAACAGACACGCGGACTACTCACTAATCTATCTTCAACACATAAAAATAACGTTAAAAACTGTTCGAAGCGAATGTTATGAAAGTTTTAGTTTCCGTAGAAGTCGGTCAATTTGTCCACTACGAGGAATTGTTGATGTTGATACACGGAACACTGGACGTCGTCGGGGATCGAACTGACTAATTGTGATTGAAAATATACTGTGTTTGGGATTGTGTGGCAGAGGGAGCCAGGCTATGGCCGAGTGAGCTTTTTATGTTTGTACGTTATATTACTTGAAATATTACAGTGGTTGATTAACCGGCTTGTGGCAAAGTTACAATAGCTGCACGGGTCGATCGATCAGGTTAAGCTACGCTTGCCGCGGTGGGTCCGTGGATGGGTGACCATCTTAACATACCAAGACCCTCCGTGCCTCGGAAAGCATGTTAAGCCTTTGGTCCCGGCTGTCATTTGTGAATCTTTGGCAGTCATTACGGGTGGTCAGAAGCCCGACAGTCTAACAACCAGTCTTACCAAGTCAGAGAGGCAATCGCTCCATGTAAAATACTGGTATTCAGCTGCATCCGGTTAGACTGGAAGCCGACCCCAATGTAGTTGGGAAAAGGCTAGGCAGATGATGATGACCGGCTTGAATTCAAATATGAGCAGGTACAGTTTCAATCAATCCAAATGGTTTTTTTTTTTTTTTACAAAAATAAAATATTAGTAACATGTTTGCCAACAGCCATAATTTTGTGAAGCGTATGACTACTTGAAACAAAAAAAAAAAAACTTATTTTGTGGAGTCCAAATAGTCAGACATACACATAACTGTAGAACCAGATGGAAGATTTATTTCCAATTAGTCATACTGTCCCATTAGTTATACTAAGAACTAAGCGTATGACTATTTAGAATAAGTCAAATTTTTCAGGAGCTACAGTTGTAAAAGAGTTTTATCAGAAACGTTTATTTTATTAATTGCAAAATCGAAACGTTTTCCTGAGTAAAATACTTTTCTGACATTTAACTAATGGCACTAGGTACGTTGACCCATCGCCCACTAAATAAATCGATACGCTCCAATTTACTCAATTCCCTGAAATAAAAACAACTTCCGACTATATCTATCTGGTATAATTTGTCGCATTCAACAAGGAATTCAATAAAAATGAAAACACGAATTTACACCGTTGAAATAACTATCTGGAGCATCGCATAGCTTTCACTCCGCCACGTCCTACATACGTCAGATCGAATGGACTTAACTATGCCGTCTAAAATTCCTGTAAAGTCATTTTTCAGCGCGGAACATAACGTTGGCTGTCGTCGAGCCATGTCGTTGCCGATTAAAAAATAAAACTTCACAGAATCGCGCTATATCTGACATATCTTGCAGACATTGACATATATATAAGGACTGGGCGGACCGCACGTTACAATGACGCCTCGAACTTGGTCCCAAAATGGTCTTCCCTATAGCGAAGTGAACTAGAACGCGATCGGCTGTCTCAGGCTGTCTTCGGAGCGGTCGTAAATTTTTGCAAGCAAAAATGCCAAGTTGTGCCGTGAAGGGTTGCGTGAACTACGACAAAAAGCACATTTAAAAAAATGATAACATTTCATGTCCCCGGTAAGTTAAAAATATGTCATTATCGACTTCTAACATTATTTAAAACAATTTTTTTTTCTTATTTGTCTCAACCTTTGGCAAAGACGACGCACAGCCTCGTAAAAGCGCGACATAACTTTGCAGCGGCGCTCGTTGTAGCCGATGAAATGAAAAGATTTAATAATATTACTCTATGATAAAATTTTGTACAAAATTGATTTTTATTGTTTATTAAAAGCAAATAAAATGTCCAACGTCAGAAAACACTACGAATCCAAAATGGAAAATATGTCTAGATTACCAAAAAAACAAGATTTTTTTAAAATTGTTTTATTCGAAGGCCAATGAAAAACTTAATAACACAAACAAACTGCAACAAATATAAATTTTGATAAATTTGTGGTTTTTATTTTATTTCTTTGTACTGCGAAAAATACCACACCCCGCTCTTACAAGGTTACCGCCTAGGAGCAGACACGCCGATTGACATCGTAGTTCTAATAGATGGCGTTAGTGTTATTTGTAGGGCGACCGCGTCCGTCAAATGTTCGGACGGCCGTATCTTTACTATTTAAATCAATGCTTGCAGAGGATTAGTTGCTTTAGTATTTAGATCAACGTTGCATTTGATGTTTGTATTAATCTTAACTGTTTAGAAGAATTAGTAGCTGTTTTGAATTTAATGGAAGAATTAATTTTTTGGGTGAATTTAATAATTCGTTTTGACACTTGAAGATTTAGATGTTCGTCGATTTTTAAATGTAAATGAAAAAAAATATGCTTATATGACTTGATAAACTGGTGTTTTAGATAAATACTGTTCTGTATAAGGCACTTGTTTGAAGTCTGTTTTTTTTTGTTGTGGCATTTAAGTATTTTGCGTCTCTAAATAGCATACGTTCCGTATCTACTTTAAAACGAATTATACCTAGGTACCTAATAACAGTATTTTACCATAGGTATTTTATATAACTGGTGAAATCTAGGTGTGCTATTGGTACACCTCTGCCTGACCCTTCGGGTAACAAGGCGTGATGTTATCTTATGTTACTTTCCGTAACATTTTTCTAAGAAAACCAAAGCAAGGTATATCGTTGCAACGGTAGATTTTTCCGATTAATCTTTGATTACATTTTCCACGAACTGTATCGCTTGGCTTATAAATGATGAATTTAATCCACAGTGGCTCGTTGGAAATACAATAAATAAAAGACGATATTGAGGAATTGTCTCACTGATTATAAGAAATGTCTTATTGTTTATCTTTCATTTGTACGTTAGTTAATTGCCTGTATCTTGGGAAAGATAATTCGTGATACATAGGTAATAATAATGGTGTAGGCTACTATTATGGCAATAAATACCATTCGTCCGCTGAAATGTTTGCAGAAAACTTTGCAGATACATATTACGTACAATAATATTATTTTCTAAACTTACTTTTGCAAAGTTCTAGAACTCTAGTCTGATTTATTGTAGAGTGATTTATTAATAGATTGTGGTAATTCCTGACATGCGATACAACCATTTATCAAGCAATTTTAATAGCTAGTCGAGTAGGATAATCCGCCTACAATGTTCCCACTGCTGGGATACAAGCCTCTCTTGTACAGGGAGTTGGCCTTCGATTTTTTAGTTCTAGGATATGCCAGTTTCATCACGAGGTTTTGAGAGCAGCGGTGATTAAATTATTTACACAAAGAAAGCGCCTGTCTGTGTGCCTGTCGTGGGTTCGAAGATTCGAACCCCCGACCTACAATTCGTAAGTCGGCGCCGTTATATCTGGTCCACCACTGTTAGTCGATTGAGTCACATAAATAACTCCCTTCTATTAAAGACGAGGCCACAGCTGAAGACCACACAACCAAACTATTTTATTGGTGTCACATAAAATTTTAATAAATTCCTCGATCCGGAAAAAACAAATTATCGGAGACGTTCGACTGTATTTAAATTCAGATGCATGTTTTTAATTTTAGCGGAATTGATTTCTGAGAACGTTATAACGGTCGGTGGATGGCAAATGCGCGAGATCAAACCGCGCGGCATATCCGTCGTGCGGCCGGCGCGCGCGCAGCGATGCTCCGATCAAGCGGTAGGGCTGGCAATGTTGCTCTAAGACAGAATTATTAAATCAAATGGTAATTATACACTGTTGGAACAATATTCAAGTTATAACTGTCATATTGGGACAAAGATCTAAGCTGCCGGTCCCGGCATTAAGGTTTCCAAAATTCACTTCATGCTCTGGAAAGAGTACCTACCTATTGCTTATTCGTTTTACTTGAAGCCAGTAATCTGACTTCATTGGAAGAACCTTATTTTACAAAAGCTTTTCTGCGACTAGACCTGGCATGTGTTTTAACTGAGACATTTTGTATTTGGCCCTACCAAAAAATGATCAAAGACAATTAATGGCGTGAATGTGTTAAGAAGCCCATCAGTCAAAAAAAGACCATAAAATATCAATGGAATCCTTTCACAATGTTGCAACCCTACCTAGGTACTCAATGTAACCTGATGACGGGAAGCACACAATTAACGAGACGGGTGCGCCCGCGCAACGTTATGAGATCTGCTTCTGTGCTGGAGGATGTGTTCTGAGCTCATTATGCGTAAGAGGAATCACAAGTGATATCCGTCCAAGACGCGACTGGAAATGTCATAGGACTTGTGGTCTGATGTAGATTTTATGAGTTCTGGTGCAGAACCTTGGCGAAGAGAATCTTGGCGGAAACCGATCCAGATAACATTGTGACGTTTATGAGGAAGGTCTACGAGTGATGTCCAACACAGTCAGGCGCAGGTGTATGATGGGGAAAACATTAAAATGTGAAGTGGTTTAAATAGGTAGTAGACAAAATGAAGAATGAAACATCTAACGAAAATGCAGAGTTACAAGTACTATATGATTCATACTAGGTTAAAGAGTCTCCAAATAGTTAACACTAACTTTTGCCAGCAGCTTCGCCCGCGCGGAACTTTCATCCCCTATTTAACTCCCTTAGGGGTTAAATAGGGGAAATCCTTCCTTATCCCTTGTCTACATAATAAAGGGAACCTCTGTGCAAAAGTTTAGCTTTCTAGGTGCAAGGGTTTGGGCTGGGCGTTGATGAGTCAGTCAGTCAGTTAGTCAGGAATTTTCTTTTTATTTGTATAGATTACAAAATGTCTAAAATACACGATCATCTTTGTGTTGGTCGCCTTCTAATCCAATAACTTCATCCTACTTGTTAATCTTGTCACAGTTGATTCTTTACCCAACTTCAGATGCTGACAATTCAAAAATACGAGTAGCTCTTAGTAATCAATAGAGATCCGACAATTCGCTACACAACAATTGTTCTCGATTGTACCCGTAGCCCGGTGGGAGCTGGGGTCGGCTAATTAACCCCGACTGTACCCTAAGGAGCCGACAGAGCCCGATCGCACCCGACGAGGGTCCGAATATAATAGGGTTATGATCGCTATGATTATCTTGTTTAAAGGGTACAGTAATCAAAGGTGGGCCAGCTATATTGGTATTATAAAGAAGGATTTTGCTAAACAACTCAAAAAGTACTGACCCGGTTTTTTCCTCAGAGTACAGTCACAATATAAAGATGGAGCACAGTTAATGTTACAGAAACAAGCGTGATTAATGAATAAAAAAATTACATCTGAAAGAACAAATAATATAGCAAGAGACTGAAAGTTGGAAAGGTCAAAGTTCACAGCTTTTAGTATTTAAAGGTAAACATTAGCTCTGCTTCAAATCATTAATTAGTCAGCAATCCACATCTAAAGACTCATCAGAACTAAACTTTAAATCCAATTCAAATTCCATTAACACGAACATAATTACAATCACCTACGCCAACGACACTTGTAAAGTTCAAGCCATAATTCGATCCACCTACTTAGACAACAGCACACACAAACGCTCTAACAACATCACCACGGTCTATTTAAAATAGACACTTACTAAACCAAACGCAGAACCATTCAGGAACATCAAACAGCAATAATTGCAAAGACATACGGAACCGAAATAGCCGCGATGAATCAGGGTTCTCTGCGGCAATCAAACGCATTAGGCGGACACGGAGCTCTGAAACCTATGATGTCGCATCTGAGCGGAGCCGAATTGCTCACTCCATAATGCGGTGTTAAATGCGAGGCTGTAAATCGTAGCTCTATGTCGGATAGTTTCAATGTTAAGGGGAGGAGTTGAGCTGAAAGTATTTCAGAAACATACAATGATTTTATTTCTGAGAGTGTTAGGTTTGCACACACACTTTTACACGTCAATCGATTTAAAAACTAGATGAGGTCGGCGTTTCCTATCTACTCTGAGAAGAAAGGCCGAAACAAACTCAGAGGTGAGCTCTTTTAAATTTCAGACATAATCTTGGTCAGATCATGTGAAGACGATGTAGATTGGTGTCTGAAATGGTCTGTTGAGAAAAAAACCCCACAGATTGAGTGGACCTGTCCAGTCAGTGCACGCATTTGTCAGTTAACGTGCAGCTCAACTCAGAACTTCAGGATACAATGACATGCTTTTCTAATTCAGCAAGATATAAACACAAATAAATGCGACCAATTCTTAAATGAGTTGCGTGTGCCTTTAGTTTTTACTCTACTCGTACATAATCATTGCAGTGACGTTTTTCTTGTAAGTTTCCATTGCGATGTCCACGATAATGTCGTCTAAATAGGTTTTAAAAACGTGACTGGGCTAGTGGTAACAGCCGCCACTTACGGCCCACTCCCTCTCACAGAGAGGAGGCTTGTTTCCCAGCAGTGGGAACATTACAGGCTGATTATGATGAGGTTATATTTTACTTCAATGTCTAAAAACCACTATAGTAAAAAAGTTATTATAGAGACAAAAATATCAAATAAGTACCACAATACGACCTTCTATTAAATTAAATAATTCGTAGTAAATAGGTATCTGCGTGTTTTCATGAGTAGCCAAACTGCCCTGTAACTGTAATATGCCCGAGACTGAATCAACCCAAACCGTTCAGCGTCTACCTACAAATTACGCAGGCAGCTCTGCGGTGCCTTGTTATTAAGCGGCTAATATGAAGCCTAGCTCGTGAATATGGATGAGTTTGGAGCGAGCTGGTAATTGTCTACAGGCGACACGACGACACGACGACGTGCCGATACAACGACAGATGATCAGACTTGGGGCAAACATTTAACTTGAAGTTGAAAGGTTTGCTACAGTTAAAGCTTTATACATAGATGGAGGACATTTGGATTTAATAAGTAGGCAAGTGATTTCAGCGAAGATATTCAGCAATTGTGACTGATGAATGATTTTTTTCACAATAGTTGGTATTTATTTTCGAGTTCTATTATAATTATAACGTCACGCCATGTATCTTCGAAGGGTTGAGCAAAATGTAGCTATAGGACAATTAGGACACCCACATTCCGCCAGGTATACCTACTGTGAAGTCCCTTGTAATAGGGGGCGAGCCTCAAAATCAACCGGCCACAAATTCAGACTCCGACTGAGAAATGCCAGGAAGAAATATCTAATAACACTTTGCCCGAACTGGGAATCAAACCCAGGATCATGCTCAACAGTAGCGCTTGCGACCACTACTAGGCCAACGATGCTACAGGAAAAATGACTACGAGATTTATATGAATCTGCTTTCTGTAAAGTCTTAATAAAAATTGAAGTGTAAAAACAGAAAACAGTGAAAAACCCCAGCAATCGTCTCCTTAACCGCCATTTTCGAACATCGCCGTATTATTGTCGCGTACGTCATACAACGACGTGTACGCCACACTTTGATCTACTACAGAAACGACTTCCACTCTTATCACCCACGCAATAAAGATCACAATCCAATGCAACATAATTTATAGACTGGGCTCTATCATTACCATTTTGACTAAGTTTTTCTTGTTGGGTTTCAGACTTTGTGAGGTTGAAATAAGGTTGGTTTTCGTTTGGGGTGGTGTGCAGACAAGCAATACCGAGTGTGTTTGACACACGTATAATTGGCGAGAAATGGGCCGCACTCCCTTTATAAACTGTTGCTTAAAGGTTTCACTACATTAAGGCGTAACACGTGGAACATTTGAGTGACGATTTTTGTTTTAAGTCTCCTTATGCAATGGTTCTTGCATTGTTGCTGGGTTAAAAGAGGTAGTTTTTATTGTATTTCGAGGATCAGATTTTTGTTCTTTTTTAAAAGTAAAGCATTTAGTGGTCACTTTGGTTTGCCCATTACTACATATTATGCTGAATAACACTGAATGTGAAAAAGTCGGTCCATTGAGATTTAAGTATTTCGAAATCGATTTGACTGAGTAACGACAATTTATTTTCAAGTTCAGACCAAAAAAGTCATCAGTTTATGAAATACTAGCTTTTGCGTACACCTTCACCCGCGTGGTGGTCGGGAATTATTCTACGGGAACGTAATACCGGGATAAAAAGTCTAAAGGATAAAAACTTTTCATGTGCCAAATTTCATCCAAATCCGTTCAGCCAGTTTTGCGTGACTGAGTAACAAACATCTAAATATCCAAACATACAAACTTTCACATTTATAATATTAGTAGGATTAACATTATGTAGATAGTTTGCATACAACTTTCAGTTTTCGGGAAATTATTGGGACTTTTTAATAAAAAGTGAATTGCAGTTAAGTGTTTTTTTTTTTCTGTAAACTAATGGAAAACATAACTATCTAGTATTTTACTTAAATCATTCACAGACTATTATATCCAAGGATCCGCTCACAACTGTTCATTTACGCAACCCCCTCAGTGCGCACAGAGCCTTACGCTACCAATTTAGCTATTTTGATCAAATAACCGATTCGCAAGGAATCTGATCGTCCCTGATTATGAACTTACCCTCGTTTTGGCCATTCGTTAGCACGCTTTAATATTAATTGCTTAAATATTGCGTTTCACTCTCTCTTTAGTGTTAAATAGTAGCGAGAAAGGGATAGAGAATGAATTCGGGTATCTGGGGTGAATGATGAAAGATTAGTGATGTCGGAGGATTATTATAAATGGTGGTAGATAAATTGTAAAAATAGCAGTTTTTGGGTTTAATGAAGGGATGTGGACTGTAGGCGGTCAGGGTATTACACGATCGTTCTCTTTAGACAAAATGAGATACATTCATAAACGTTGATTAAAGTTAAGAGATTCTCAAACGTCAAAAATGTATGGTTAAACAGTCGCTAATCATTACATAACTTTAAGCAACGTTTATAAATAAACGGGGATTATTTTGAAGAATTAATAGTAATTTACTAACATACATAACATCACGCCTTGTATCCCCGAAGAGTCGAGCAAAGGTGTACCTAAAGTTTACACCAACATTTCGCTGGTTATGTTTAAGTACATGCAATAGGGGGCGAGCCTTTTGCCATCAACCAGGTACAAATCCAGAATCCAGTCTGCTACTGAGAAATTCCACATAGAAAACGCCAATAACACTGCCTGACCTGGGAATCGAACCCAGGAGAGGTCCTGGGTTCGATTCACCATCACCCTCGCACTCTCACATACCTACTCATACATAATTAAAAAACTAATGTAAATGATAACTTATAAGTTTTTTCTTTTCCTTCTAAAGGTATTTCGACACAGTTCACTCATACATACATACATTGGACTCTGATTCCGAAACTGTCTCTTAAGATACAGGATCCCCTAGTTTCAGAAACAGTCTAATCTAAATCTATTGTGTACAGATTTCGGCAGCATCCAAATGTTTTATGTCGCTAATCTATACTTACTATAAATTCATTTTAAAACTTAACGTTCAATTTCTGTATTTTTGGGAAATAAAGATAGGTATTATTATATGCTTCACAAATGTAAGCCAATAAATCATAGACGTATACAGTATTGCTATTATTTGCTATTGCTATAATCGGGTCCATAATTCCATGATACGTAATCCATTGAACCTCAATTACAGTGAACTAACTTGTGGCAATATAAAGTCAAATTGTATGACTAGGGATGTGACATCAACATTATCTCATTCGTATCAATAAAAAACTCGGTTATTTTTCGTAATATGACTTCAAAACTAAACTGGGCAATAAAAATACCACCCAAGTTATAAATGACAGTATATGAACCTCTCAATTGACCGCATACCACATTCAAAAACTTCATAAACCGATCCATATAATTTGTTCACAAAACATCCACAAAAACAAACACTTTGGCGTAACTCATCGCTCCATTGAATCTCAAATCGTCTCAAGCACATTACATTATTACTGATACATAACCAACCTAACAAAACCTCTTCCCCCCTTCTTAAGTCTTTAAACTCTTGAGAGGAAAGAGGAGAATGTTCGAAAGAGCAAGGATCACAATATAGTGGTCGTTTTAACATTCAGAATATAGTCAGCCGTAAACAATTGCCCAAGAACTGACAGTTTTATTTGAAGCACTTTATGACGTCGCCCGCTGCTTATTAAAGGACCAATTTAAACCATTATAGTGTTCATAAAAGCGTACATCATCCTGTTTTGTTGTTGTCTCGCTTGCACGCGGGTTAAAGGGGTATTTTTGTCTCTTTTTAAGATGTTGAGTATGGTTTACGAGATTTCGAAGTGAAGAGTATTTTTGAAATTGGTAGGGATTGATGGCTGTTGACAAAGTCGTTGTCGATATCTGATTTAAATCTTATAGCAGTATCGAAAATTGAACCCACCTGTTAATATAAAAGTAGATCTTGAAATTTCTATGTAGACCCACGAACTGACAAAACTCCATTGAGAAAATTAAGAGACAAACGGTTGAAATCATGTCGAATAAAAATGATGCAATTTTTACTATATTATTGCAGAGATAAAAGTAATAACTGATATTTACTTATTATCACTGATTCATTGATAACTTGATAATAACTGTTTCAATTAGGATTATCAGTAACATTGAATCATAATTTTTACAATTCTGCGATAAAATAATGACTTTACCTCGTATTGTCAAGGCAGATAGCAATCTTAAAATTATCGTGAGGTCATCGATCCTTAATTATTCATGTCGTCAAGATTATTTATAAATGATGATTAAGACGTGACGAAACTATCTCATCCGTTACCATCTTCCAAATAAAATAAAACTTCACATCAACATTCCAACAAAATCAACAAATCTTCGAATACAAGATTCTCTACAAATATCTAAATAATTCAATCAATCAGCCATCACTTACCGTAAACATCGATAAATCGTGTTTCGCACATCACTATCTACCATCGACCACTATTTTACCTTTACCTACAACCATCAAAATACCATTTGATATTAAACCTTACGCATTTGTGATAAGGACTGTTACTTATTTTGTGGGGTGTCAAGTTAAGGTGGTGGTTTTATAAGTGGTTGATGAATGTTCGTTGTGATTTTATTTGATTGTTTATTCGTTTGATTTGTACCTACCCTCCTCTTGGCTGTAAAGCTAGGAGCACATTCCTGCAAGCTTTAAGTGCGGACATTCTAGTGTATTGTTAAAGATTGAGATGGTACACACTGTGTTTATTTGCGAGATAGTAAAATGGGGAATTTGTCAGCTGGTGATACGCTATATTATTTTATAATTGTCTGTTCCTCCTTAGTTCTACAAATCTCGTCATTGCCTACGTTGATAGTCTGGTTTCTATATATTTAACATAATGACAGTGGAGCGTCAGTGACACTACGATTCTAACCTGTCTATCCTTGGTTTTACACTAAGGAATGCATTCCTTAGTGTAAAACCAAGGATAGACAGAATCAGGAGGGCCCTAATTGCGTAATCACGATCTGAATAATTTCGAAGGATATTGCTAATAATTCATTGCTATAAATTCGAAAATGTTGACTGCTCAACAACGTAAATAATGCAGTGAATATTGTTGCACTATCAAAATGAAAGTTACGCACTACCCCACTGCAATAAATCATTTCCAAAGCAATGGTATGTTGTAGCCAGAGACAAAAGCCATTAAAAGTAAAACGAAAGAATCAGCAAACTTGAACAAAAACATTCATAATTTGACTAATTTTCGTTTTCCCAAGAATTATTGCAGAGATCCGCAACATTTGGAGTTTTTTTACAATCCAAAGTTGACCTCCACCTACTTCTTTCTTCCGAGTCAGTTAGTTATAAAGTGTACGTGCTTGTGTTTTATATTATAATAACTTAGTTGCATATAAAGCAATGTAAGTTATATTATAATTGTTTCTTATCGCTCGGTTCCCAGTCTTCTTGTTTTATTGTTCCGAGAACAGAACCTGATACCAACTGCAAGTATAAATAAACAAATTGAAACAAGTTGTCATAAATTGAATCCTTCGTTTATTAACATAGTTATGTATATTTCATAGCTTATCAAATGTTTCTTCAATCATGAACTGTGAAACCTTTGCTGCCCCACGGTATACCTACAGGTTGGCATTGGCTGTGGCAGGAACATCGACGCGCAAACTGTTTATCATGAATGAATCTACCCTAACGTAGAAATTGTTTGCTGGTTTAAAAAATAATCTGCTGTTTCATAGAAAAGTGCAATACCTACGCGGTAAAAATGTTTAGTAGAGCAATTTTTTTAAATAACCGACCAGTTTTTTTTTTAAATCATGCAACGTATTCATGGCATTCCATGCCACGCTCTATATCATAATTCTTAAGTTTTTTTGGTAGAGTTATTAGACATTCAAAACCGGACTAAACTACACCTCTGCCGAACTCTATGGGGAATGCAGACGTGATGTTATGTTTTATGTGTAGTTCATATAATATCTGGGCTTTTTACCAGAAATCTTTATAATTACAATGTTGTACAAACCACAACAGAACATCATCTGCCTAGCTTTTGTCCAACAATGTCGGTATCGGCTTCCAGTCTTACCGGATATCTGACCGCCGCAACCCCGTTACTGGGTAATGCGATAACCCTTGGTAAGACTGGTTTTCAGACTTTCGGACTTCTGCGTAGCGACTGTTAAAGACCCACTACAGCCGGAACCAACAGCTTAACGTGCTTTCCGAGGCATGGAGGGGTCTTGGTATGTAAAGACGGTCACCCATCCACGGAGCAACCTTGGAAAGCGTAGCTTAACCTGATCAATCGTGATCGTACCCGTGCGGCTGTTAATACTTAGCCATAAGCTCCCCAAACCATAACAGAACATAATTATAATACTTTAAATAGCTATTAATAATAATATATCATACCTCAACATAATTCCCTAAACACAGTACATCATAATGACAAACAGGCTGTCAGCTCATTACGGTACGTTCCCGCTTCGCTGAAAACCATTCGGTAAAGATTATAAAATAAAATGACGACACGACAACCCGTAAAGAATAGCCCAGCTAGCGCGGCCAGCCCTGAATGTTTTAATAGCATTTCTAAATGTCAACAACGGGACATGGGTAACGTGATAAGTCACGCCCCAGTGAGCTATGAACAATAAATGTTATTATCACAAAGCTTTTTATAAATAATCAAGGGTCGCTGCCTTGAGCAGTGACGCCTGAGTGAGGAATTAGGCGGAAAGTTTGGAGTTTCGATTACAGAGGCTATCTCTCAGAAAATGGCCCATCTATGAATAGGTCACCTTTGTGAATGTGTCGGTAAAGGCCATTAAGGGTTTAAAGGTGAATGTGCAGCCATTTTCTTGTCAATGGAGATGAGAAGGACGTCGATATCTATACAATGTCGCCCATGCGCATGTGACCGCCCGTAATTTTCTGAATATTCATGAAAAATGTCTAAAATAAACTTCAAAAGGGGGGGTGTACGAGTATCTATAACATTTTTCATGTTCTTCAATTTTCAATTTTTTAAGTAGAGTTTGTAGATTTGCTTTCTATTTTTTGACACATCTCCGAAGTTTATGGGTCGATTTGGATTCTGTTTATTATTTCCAAAAGCTTATGAGTTATTTTAATAGGTTAATTAAGATTTTACTAAAAATTATCGACTACGAAAAAAAAAACGGAATGGTAATTTTTTCGGTAAAAAATTGTGTATTTATTTTAAAAAATTAAAATTGAAAAACATAAGAAATGTTATAGATAGACCCCCCCTTTTGAAATTTATTTGCGACATTTTTTCATGAATGCGATGCGATGCGATGGGGTAGGGCCGGGGAACGAGAAATTTCACGCAGACGAAGTCCCAGGCAAAAGCTAGTTTAATAATAAAATGTTCTCAGACAATTTTCAAAGAGAAAAATGTCTAGAGGCTAATTGTTACTAGGTATACATACTTTGACGTTCCTTCTTTGAAACAATCGCTTAGGAAACAGCGTTGTTATGTTATCTTTCAGATAAGACATTTTGCACGGAAAAGTTTTATGAAAGATCTAGGACACTTTAATAAATCATCTTCATTGAGCAACAAAACGTCTGCCTACAGCACTTTTATATCATTAATATTTGTAGATAGTAATAATATAGCCTTGAACAGATTCAGAATCAGTATTTACTTTATTGCCTAGCCGTCTAGATATTTATAAGATAACAACATACAGACTGGCATTTGGCAGAGTTTCTCTGCTTCACAAATTAACAATTTAACACAGATGTTGGTACCAAACTATAGTGCAACATAAAATGATTGCACATTGCATAAACTGTGGTTACCTAAAGCAACAAGCACATAAGAATATCAAAGTATTTTATCTGTGTTTTCAAGACAAAAAGTCACATTGACGTACTGCACAAAACCGAAAACAAAATATGCAACAAAGCGACTTAACAACAATATTTTTACGTCTATTAAAAACTACAAACGGACCAACATCTTTTATCTGAGCAATAACAAATCATGGACATTAAGAGATCTAAATCACGTAGTAATGCCGACCGCTATAATAATAGATGGAGGATTTATATACTTGACTAAACAGAGGCTTCCCGAAATTAAATCGTTTGTTGTTTTTTTGGCGTCTCTTTTGAGCACAGATGATAAATAAATTAATTATGTTTGGTTAATAGTCGGCGCGGGCGCACGCGGTGTGTTCCCAGTTTGGGAAGATCTTGTAGCGTCGTAAATTATGTGTGACATATTTATTTAGTTTGAAAATGGAAGCATGTGGAGGTGTAATTAAAGAATCGCTAAATTTATTTTATTAATTTTTATGCACTTATTTTAAATGAAATCGGTACCTAGGTATTTTTTTTATATTCAGTCCAAGTGAAAGTTTACGTAGAGCAAATAATAAGTTAGGAGCTGAAAAACATTTCAAAAGCTTTTAGGTTTTAACCTTTGTACACCTATCTATCGATTGTCAAATTAATCTGTCTCAAAAAATAAAAAAGATTTTTTAAACCTATCTGTGTCTGTTTTATAAGTGTAGAGAGGCCAAAAACTATTATTGACCAAATTCAACCCTTCACTCGCTGCCAACTTTCAACTACCGCATTCCATAACCAATATCGATCAAAACGAGCCAATATCGTACACTTTTAAACAAACTGACAACAATAATTGACCAACACAGACACAACCGAATCACCAATAGGGTTGTCTCATTTCTGTGGCCTAATGAGGCGGCGGCAAAGCGTTTGATACGCAACTCGCAGGGCTGTCGCGAGGCGATTAATGCTCGATCCATCAAAATTTAATAGCCGCCCGTCAGACTCCCCTGGGTCAAAAAAGACGCCATTTTTTTAATTCCGACTTTTATTGATATTGATTTTTAAAACGTCATTTGTTTTTATTAGGTTTTTCTTAATTAGATGTCGGTCGTTTGGAGTAATATTGAGGATTTTTAGGTTGTTTCAATAAATAAAAGCTTGTTTGTATACTTTGTTTGAATCGACATTTGAGTTCACTAGGGCTGTTAAATACTTAGTAGCCAAAAAGTTAAAAAAAATGTAACTGGTACCCACTAGATAAAAGTAAAAAGAAAAATACGTTTGCTTTTCAGGCAAATGCGTCAATACAGGATAAGTTTTTATCCAGTGCGCAAATTTTAACCATGAATTCAGCATATCATTCTAGACCCCCTACCGCAGAAACTTTTCGCCAGTTATACAAAAAAAAAAAAAACAGCTGTTTCATAGAAAAGTGCAATACCTACGCGGTCAAAATGTATGGAACAGCTGTTTATTTTTTGTATAACCGGCGAAAAATTTCTGCGGTATGGGGTCTAGAATGATATGCTGAATTCATGGTTAAAATTTGCGCACTGGATAAAAACTTATCCTGTATATTATGTTTGACAATGTTTGCTTTAAAATAAATAATGAGAAAGAAAATTATATTTATTTGTCACAAAAACACGGCACCTACATCCAAAAATGATAAGATCATAAGTACATATTATAAAACATGAAATAGAATAGTTTACAATTATTTTCCATAATGTCTTAATAAATTTAATTACCGAATGAATTTACTCCGTTCACTTATTTCATTCATATTTGTTTACATCTTTCGGTAAGCAGATATGCGAGAAAATTCGAGTACTTACTCAATAAACATACGTTTTCCAAGACAATTACACAGTAACTCACCAACTCAAAAACCAAACAACAACGCTATCTTAAAAGCAAAAAAGACCAAATTCGTATAAACAAAATTTTAATTCAAGCAAAATTATTTGGTGGAACATCAAAAGCCAATTTCCCGTAACTTAGCAACCCTGGCTCATTCGAATTACGAATCTCATTTGAATATTATTCACGCATCATCACTAAATTAAACTTTACTAGCTTTGAATAAAGTTGATTTTAGATCGGTTTAAGTATTCGTAATAAGGACTTTGTGTGTCAGCACTATTTGTAAAATGTACCTTGGTTCTGAAAAATAAGGTTGTATTTCGATTGGTTGGTGGCAACAGGTATTTTAAATGGTATAGGTATTTATTTGTATGGCAAGGTTCCGTACGATATTATAATAATATGAAATGTTGACGAATGTAACAGGGTTAGCGCTTTTCCGAGTGGGAATTGTATTGTATCGAATCGATGTCTGTTTTATGAAGGGATTGAATATTGATATGTTAAGGTATGTTAACGTTGGGTTATTAACCTATTCAGATTATTGTTATAACAAAATTGTATTTGTGATTTAGTGGGTCTTCATGGTTTGCCTATGTTTGTAGGTAGTTTAGGAGGTGAAAGAAAAACTAAAAAGTGATGTTTTTAACCGACTTCAAAAAGAAGGAGGTTATCAATTCGACATGTTTATATTTTTTTTTTTATGTATGTTCGGGCATAACTCCGTCGTATATAGACGGATTTGCAAAATTCTTTTTTTGTTCGAAAGGGGTTTACTCCGAAATGGTCCCATTGAAATTTCATATAGATCTTATGATGCGTTTCGGAGACAGACAACGGAACTCTTCAAAAAATTACAGCAAATCAACCGCGAATGTTGCTATCGCATAAATATGCATTGTTTTAACGCCAAGGATGATGAAATTTCGAATTGGTGTGGGGTAGGTAACTAAAAAGTGAAAAATAAAACCTTTTTTCAAAAAAATAACAACCGACTTCCAAAAAAACACTACAAAGTGCAAAATAACTTTAATTTCGGAAGGCGGTGACAAATTATTAAAATACACATCCAAAGTCACCGACTTCCGAAATTAAAGTTATTTTGCACTTTGTAGTGTTTTTTTGGAAGTCGGTTGTTATTTTTTTGAAAAAAGGTTTTTATAGAAACTCTGTTGGTTGAATCGTGATCACATTGCCTTTATAAAATTATTCGTTTGTAAAAAATTGTGTTGGAAATCATATCTATACGTAGGTATTGTAAGTAAGTAGCTTACACAAACGAAAAATATTATTAAGTATGACGTAAGTATTCTATTTACACACTAATATTTTAAAACACCCCCTTTCACAACCCAAACAAACAATTTACCAATATTTACCAACAGTAAGTAGATGTTACCAGTTACCTACCAATCGTTTGAATTACGATTCGTTATTATTATAGGAACCTGGCGGTCTAATTTCTAAGTTCGTCAACGAAGATACGGGCCTGTCCGAAAGAAGTTGATCCGTAAAAACTAGTGTCTAAATCAATTTTTAGGACGGGTTAGGTATATATAACACTTTTAGAGTAAGGACAACTGACAAATCGAATTGTCAATCCGGCCCCAAACTAATCTTATGTCCATAGGTGATTAGGAGCAGGGGGGCTACACTCTAACACCGTTAACGAAAATACGGGCCCGTCCGAAAATAGTTCAAAACTTCTAAGTGACTCCTATAGCTAATTAATTAACTTTTTTGGACGAGTAAAACCCCATAGTGAGTAGGGACAACTATCAAATCGTGTAGTAATTCATTCTTAGTTCGGGCCCCAAGCTAATCATAGGTCCGTAATTGATACGGACTAGGAAACACCCGTAACTTCGACCGAGATTACGGATTTCGTGCTTAGAGATTAGGCCTCCAGGAATAACCGGTAACATCGGCCGAAAAGACGGACTTCTAAACGCAAAAAGACAACCTTGGTACATCTCTCTGTGTTAAAGCCTACATTCTACAATCAAACTTAGTACATCTCTCTGTGGTAAAGCCTACATTCTACAATCCTACTTTCCCCTCAAAACCGAGTCATCCTAATCCAGGGTTTATGAATCATAAACTACGTAGCGTTGTCTCCGCGGGGTTAATGGCTGCGCGGCAATTAGTAATGTTTACCTACCTGCCTGCCTACTGAGTACCGACAGACTGACAGTCGTAACGAGCGGGATTAACCGACGCAGCAGAGGAAGTAGCTGTGTTTTGTTAAGATCATTTCGTGAATTAATGGGTTTTTGGCGGAAGTTTATTAGTTAGCGTTGTCAGTTGGATTGAATGATGATTTAATAAAAAAATACCTGAATACTTTTTATATGGTTGTATTTTTAACTCCAATCCCTAAAGGGTTGTTTACAAGTAAAATGGGTAAGCTTCCAACTTTCACAAAATAAACCTAACACTAACAGAAGTTGCCTTAGTAATTTATTTTATGTAACAATTAACGTTCACTCCCAAGTGAATAAAACAGACAAACTTTTCCCTAATTTCGGCAACACATACATCACCTAATTATGAACCACTTAAAGCCTAATTTGAGCACGTTGATCTGCGCAGGAGTGCCGGGGCGGGGGACTACAAAAAAGCGCCGCTTCTAACGCATGACATATGGCGTCAATGAGTTTATACAGGACGGTTAACAAAAAATATTAAGCATGTTTATTTTTCGCACCCGACTATCCTGGTAGTTTAAATGTTTTTTTTTTTACAAGAGTTCACTCTCTAGGAAAAATATGTTTTTGTCATAGGAATGCTTATTTTTGTGGCATAAGCAGATGTTTATGAGGTGCTACTGAGAACATGGTTTGCGATGAAACCACTCAAAATTCCAAGCAAACAAATCATTGATATTTATGTACGACACCTTCTTCATATATCTTTAAGACAATCTTATTAATCACTTGCTTAAAACTCTAAACCAATACTAAGTAGGTACACTAGACGCTGGTTTACTGTACCTACTTAGTATTGGTTTAGATCTTTCGATGAAATGGTCAAGAAAATCAGTTTCAAAAAGGCTATGATTAATGAAACTGACCTGTCCAAGTCATTGAAAGATCCATTCCTTGACTTTACCATTTCATCCCAACGAAAAATTAATCATTATCCAAACAACACAACGACACTAAACAAGAATCAAATTTTACAAAGAAATTTTCTGAAACCCGCTATGTTGATTCTGTAAACAAAAAGTTACTTTACGTAATTTTTTCTACAATTATAAGCAAATTTTACAATTTTTTTACTTAAAAAACCGTCATCGACACGAACCCATATAAAGTAAAGCAGATCTCGTCTCTATTATTAGAGCAGTTCTCGGTACAAGTTCTGTGGGAGCTGACGAGGACTTCGTAAATCGTAAACATGTGAACTTCAAAGTCGCCCGTCAAATGTACTGGAGGCAGGCAGTAAATACTTGGTATTGAGAGAAATTGGTGTAGATTAGTTAAGGAGGAGAATCACTTAAACATGATGACGTCGTTTGCTTAAGATACAGAAAGTTCCTGTTATGCCTTAGTTTATTGCTAAGAAAATTTTCCCTTTTACCTTCACAACAAATTTTTCTTTGTAGTCTAAGCTTAGAAAATGTTATCTTTATGCATACTGAATCATGCAAGAACTCCTTTGTATCATTCATTCCATCCATTGTATCTTAGCACTAAATCTAACAGCAACATACATCTACATTCCACAGTTCCACTCACAAATCCCACAGTGTTCAGTCCCTCTTACGCGAAGAGGATCATAAAACAAAACACCCTGTATTCTCGGAACATTCGTTCTGCGAAAAATGCTAAATGCGAAAAACCTACAAAAAATACAGTTCCGCTTTTAAATCCCCCTGTATACTCGAATCCCTGCGGACTGCATAGATCAATAGTACAGTCGCGCATACAATTCAAAAGGAATTTTATTTCTTGTGCAATAGGGGTTATTTTTGCTTAATCAGTGAGTTATTAAGTGAGTAAAACTGGATCGTCAATTAGTGTGTCTGTTTAAGAGCAAGCCACTCTTGTTATAGCGAGAGACACGTGTCGCAGTGCAATTTGTTGAGATAATAATATAATAATGATCATAGAAATGTGCTGCGAAACAATTGTGGGAATGTATGAATGAGATTTGGTTTGGATAGTAAAAGTAGACTGTATTAAAAAATGCTGAGTTACATAATAAACATGTTTAAATGTCTACAAAAGAACTTTCACTGAGCGATCTGAAGTTTGGAATAGCAATAAGTAGGGTATTGAGTGCTAATTTCAATCTCCCACTAACAATAGCGGCGTGAACTAATACTTAGTTCGAGATTTGGCTCAGTTATAGGAATTCTAGATATTACTTACAACCGTCTATACCTACTCTACGCTGCTTGTTATACTAAAAAGCTACCTACTTTTCTTTTCCACGTAAACTTCATTAAAAAAACATCATTTTAAATATTGTAAGAATCAGAAGCCTTTCTTAGCCCGGTAGCTATTTCGACGAAATCTATTTCGTCTTAATCAAATGAATCAGCAAAAAAACAATTTTGGTGGGCAAGAGCTCCCGTGACCCGCTCCAAGAAATCGGATCCCCAATTTTTTTATCGTCTTTTTTGGTTCTTTTTTGCCTTCCCATCTCGTTAACGACGACATTAGAGGATAATAGACTACCTATGCGACACGTGGGGATAGTCGTTACCCCGATGAAGACCCCGGAGTGAATTAATTATCTTTTTGGATCTTTCTAAGTAATAAATTGGTGTCTATTCGCTCGAATTATCGTTAAGTTGATTTTAAGGGCAGTCATTTTTGCGTAGGATTTTTTTTATGCGAATGATTTTTTGAGCACGATTTGATACCTACTTATTTTGTGTGAAAAAGAAAAACGGTAATACTCTTCGGGTATTACAGCTGTAATGTTATGTCATGTGTAGTTATTATAAGTAGAAACAATAGAAAAAACTATTTCCGATTATCCAACGCATCCTTCGAAAATTACTTATTTCACAGATTGTTTGTAACGAAAAACAGGTATTAGGACTATTCGATTGCCTATTTCAAGCTGAAAATCTCGTATAAAACCCAAACTATTCATCACAAAATTTCATCAAAACAGGCCATCCGAAATGACGTCGTCTCGATCCGGGCCGGCCGTCACCCAACATAATTTTAATTACTGGCACCATATGTGACGGCTCACGCCGCTCACGTCGCGGGGGCCCTCCATCCATCTGCCCTGCCACCTTGGTGATAGTATAATTATCTAAGATCGTTTAATGTAATGGTGTGAGCGATGCGCGAAGATATATTGAGATTCGTTCATGGTTGGGAAAAGCTTTGTGTTGACAGTTTATTATTAGCAAACTAGGTTGAAGAGACTCATTAAAGAAATTAATGTCGTGTAACAAATTAATTGAGATAAAAAAGTCTCAAGAACAGTGTAAGTTTGAAAAGTTTTACTGATAAATTATTATGAAAAGTAAATTCACGTGGCTATAAAAAAAAAAACTGCAAGACATTTTCTCTCTGTGCAAATCAAAGCTAACACACAATTACGCAAGACGACAAAGTAAGTATAACTAAATATTTGCATCCTCCGAAGAACAGTTATTTAGTAACTGAAACTTTCTTACTCAACTCGCTCTTAACTTACCCCATACAACGAACAACGCGACAACGTGTGGGTTACATTCGAAAACGTTTAAATTCAGAGATTTCGTGGAACGCCCGACAGAGGTCGCATTAAGTGATTTGTACAATAATAATTATGTATGTATTACTTCACGAAACACTGTTGTGTATAGCTGTACTTTTATTTTGAATGAAAGAAATGTTCGTCAATAAAGTACCTACCTAATTTTACTTTGGGTACAGTTTTGGTGAAACTTAATGCAAAAAATATGAAGAACTTCATAGCATTAAAGGATCCCTTTACGACTGTGCTTGTCATACATTGCGAAATGACTTCGTTCTTTTATTCCATTATTTCTGATTCGGAACTAGATTTTAACTGAAACACATCAATTATTACACTGTCAAAGACATACACGGCGAAAAAGGAGCACCTCTTTTGAACCGATTGAAATATTTTTTAAATGACCATACAAATATCAACAAGAACTAACCTGTGTTTCAGTAACATTCAGCAACTTGGCCATGTCAGCGCGTTCCCCCGACGAGAGGTACTTCTTCACCTCGAACAACTTCTCCAGCTCGAAGATTTGCCTCCCCGTGAAGGTGGTCCTGGCCTTCTTCCGTCTTCCGACTCCTGTTTCCTCTCCTTCCTCACTGGTGAGAGAACCTTCTCCTCCGAGGGGTGATCGGACGTCCTCTGTTGATTTCTTTCGTTTTATCAGCTTGGATGGATCTGGAATTAGAGACGATTTTGGATTGAGTGGACTGAAAGAGGTCTGATGACAACACTGTTGGCAACACTTTATGAAAATGGAAAGATACAGGATATTTATCAGAAAAGAATACGTAACGATAAAATAACATCATTTCAAATGAAAATATCTATCTAAGATAGAATACTCTTTACTTTTTTGCAACATCAAAATTACAAATATGTATATCTAATTGTAGAAAGGAGAATGCCAGGAACTCTATAGAACTTTGACCCATAAAATAAAAGTTGGTTTACAAGCATGCCAAATGTAGCATTCTATTGCTGATTTATTATTGATAACTAAAAATTTGTTTAAATGCGTTTAACACTTGTTGTTACTGTTTAAATCTGTACATCGTTTTTAACATTTAGGTTAGCTACCCTAAAGAACAATGCCCACCTTCCATACATTTAAAAACCTGATAATGAAAGTATATGTATAGTTATAAGATATAGGTAGTAGAAATACTTCTTATAAGTTTATAAAATAATGTCTTATAGTCATTTTGGCGATTTAAACGCCACGAAGTCCAAAAAATATTAATGTTTCTTTTTAGGTTAGGATTTGGCGTTAGGTACCAAATATAATGAAAAAACGTGCATGAACTTATTAATTACGCTCGATATTTTGTCTAAAATAGGAGTATTTACCTAACTATGGTATAAAACATCCTTTTTACTTTGTTAATTCCTTGAAACTAACTGCCCCTAAGTCAATGCTAAGACTGCATGATTGTCACTATAAAATGACTGTCGATTTGAAAACTCCTTCCCCCCGTTCTCCAGCCAGAACACATTATGTATTTTACTTACCTGCTGGCTAATACCACATATGTACAATTTGTGGTTAAATAAGTACATTGTTATCACACTAATCATTCCTTTTAATTTAATTATACCTAGGTACCTATATACTGACTCGATTAATTAATATATAATAATAACACAGCAATATAAAAATAGTAGTACCTTCTCATAAGTACTTACTAACCTATGTTTTATTTTTAGTATAAAAACGATACCTTATCTAGTTAGATAGTTTCTATACCTAGCTCTAAAAAGTCTGACTCAATTCTTGTTGTCAAAAGTGATCACTTATTACTCAACCTACATACCTGTTGAAGGAAACGGGAAAAGTAAATAAAACACTATTTTACAGTGGCATGGTTTATTGATATTCATCATTTTCATCCAAATCTCTTATAACTACGTCATCCAGGAATTCTGCTGGAGCAGATATATTGTCTTCGTACCTAGCCCATCCAAGGTACCTACCACACTACCGTCATCACGTGAGCGCAACATCCAATAGTTCGTCGACCGACCAAACAATTGCAACAATATTCAACTATCCCGTTTCTGCCAGGCACATTATTTTCTACTAAAATATAGACATAATATTGTTTTCTTGAAATGTGCCTGGACTTGATTTTTCCTCTTATTAATGTTTTATCACCACTTCCTCTGAGATTATATTGAGAAAAGTCTTGTGTATCCCTACATACTTCTATTCGATATGATCCGTGAAATCTAATATGTTCTCCATAGTATGACCTTGCTTGGTATCAGCGGTAAGCAAAGGTCGTCAGATGAGGAATATATCGGGGTCCAGGGGCGGTAAGGGTCGTAATAAGAAGAAATACATACAAAATGGCACAATACACAACGAGACGCAAGCGCAACAAACAACGAAGGACTGCGCCGACCGCCGATGCAAATCACAGAACTGTCAAATGTCAAAAAATCCATTTCACTTGCGCACACTCAATGAAACACTGAATGATTAATTTAATTCAATTATTGTGTTATTTTTATATAATTTAATTTATCCCATGACTAATAAAGAAATAGTTACTGATCAAATTAAACGTAAAATAAGTATAAAACTACGAAACGAAGTTAAATATGGTCAACCAGCAATGTTTAAAATGGAACGTTTAAAAAAAAAAAGAATGATTGGATGCGTTCAAAATATGTCAATACGATAAGTCATTACGTAGCAGCTTAAATAAATGTTAAAAATCTTTTTTCCTGCGTTTCTTTTAACATTGTGATAAGCGTAATCAATATACAATTCACTAAGCTATATTTTAAGATTTATTTCATTTCTATACATAGTCAGGTCAAAAATAAGCATTCTTCTTTTGCAACGTCTTCCATGTTGCGAGAAGAGTTTGCAGTACAGATTGTAATGAAGACACAACATTTCTGAGCACCCTGTCGACGCACAAGCGACTATTCATACACCTCAACATCGTTAACCAAGTCAAGCAATGTTCAGAATAGAAGCAATGATCAGAATCCGTGGCATGTAGCAAAAAGTCGGCGAGTAGGCGAGTTCGAGTCCATGTACAAAAGCAAAAGTCGTCGTGAAAATATAAAATTGTGATCACGGAGAGATTAAGGACTGTAAAATACAAACAACAATTTTACAAGTGGTGGTGACCCAATGGGCGGAATGGTAGGTAAGTTCAAATACCAGTTGTTTCTTATAAAATGTTACGAATACGGGTTTAAGGATATTGAAAACCTTTAAAAGTCAGGTATTCGTGTGCCTGCATTAATTACTCGGGTACCCCTCACGAATACAAACTACAAAAAAACAGGGTGGGGTGACCAATTTATTATTACATCCGTCCATACACACAGTAGCCATTTTTCGACCACAAAAAATTGTTCACCTGTTTAACAACACAAGAAAAAGCTGCCTACAACTTTTAATTTCACTCTCAAATAATCACATAACTTCAACGATCTATTAACCCGCCGTCTGCGCCCGCGCATCACTCGACCTCAACGCGAGCAATAAAAGAGCCCATTACGGCTTCAATTAGATGACTACTGTAAATCAAAGGGGATGGCCATTAATTTCTCAGTGTAAATCTGCCAGATGCTAACATTAGCGTTTAGGAATACTGATTTATAGTGGCTACTGCTGTGAGCAGCGGTAGGATCATATAAATATGTACATATCATGAAAAACCTTATCCTCCTTGGTACAGGACAGCAGTGATTCCCAATGTGCCTACCAAGTTTGATAACTTGGCAATCATTAGAGACTGGTTTTTATTGTCAGGCATAATTTACGAAGCATAAGTGGGGCTCGTGGCTCGTGGCGTGGAAGTAATAACAAGCGCATGGTTCGATCGATCAGGTTTACCTACGCTTGCCGCTGTTGGTCCGTGGATGGGTGACCATTTTACATGCCAAGACCGTTCCGTGCCTAGGAAAGAAAGTTAAGCCGTTGTTCCCGGATATCATTCCTGATTCTTTAACGTCACTGGTCAGAAGCCCGCAAGTCAGACGACTAGTCTTACCTGGGGTATCGTATTACCCAATAACTGGATTATGGAGGCCAGATAGGCAGTCGCTAGACTGAAAGCTGACCCGCAACATAGTTGGGAGAACACTAGGCAGATGATAGCGAAGAGAAGCACAAGTGGAAAAGAAAATTCCCTTTTTACTGACGAGAAATACAATGAGGTAGTCATCATCATCATTTCAGCCGAAAGACGTCCACTGCTGGACATAGGCCTCCTCCAAAAGCGGGGTTTTTGCCATAATCGCCACGCTTGGCAGGCGGGTTGGCGATCGCACTATGGTGGTAAAATGCATAGAGAACGCTGCTGCCCATTCTCTGGTAAGCCCCTTAGTCGCTTTCTACGACACCCACGGGAAGAAATGGGATGGTGCTATTCTTTTACGTCCGGCACCACACGGAACTTAGAATTTGTACAGGTGTCTTTAAAAGTGTAATTTACTCACAATAGTGTATTCAGGACCTGTTTCAAAGTTTCCGGCGAAGCTCTTTCCACCAAATAACTTTTCAGGAACACCATTTGTTCAAAATTATCTGCCAGATAACCAACTGAACCGGCCTGGCGAACAGCGGGGTAGTTGTGTAGCGGGGTATTTGTGTAACACACTAACAGTAGAAATGGCTTTCATTTTGACAGTTCAATAGCATTCATTGCGTTATTTACGTTGTTGAGCAGACAATATGCAGCAATGGATGAGCAATATCCTTCAAAACGATTCAGATTATAATTGATATTGTGTTACGCAATTAAGGTGCAGATTGTCAGTCAATATTTCAATGTTCCCATCTTTTATATCAACTTTATGATAATTTGTTACAAGAGTGATCTGTCACAGATCGCAGAGAACAGGGGCGATGCCAAGTCTTGTCCAAATCAAGCGAGTATTTTAATTGCCGCGGATGGCTCGAGGGTGAATCGATTGTGGCTGCTTAGTCAACTAAATGGTAAAAGACTTGACGATTCTCTCTTCCTTTTATTACAATATTATGTAGACAGAGTAAAGATTTGTACAATTAGGGCCATATTCATAAACGATGATTAAATTTAAATGATGTTTAAATGTCAAAATGTATGGTTAAACAGACGCTAATCATTATTTAACTTTAAGCAACGTTTATGAATAAGGGGGTTAGTTTTGGCGTCACTAATTGTTGGTAAAGCAATCCTAACTTATTAATATTATGTAAAATTATAAATGCGGTAGTGAGTTTGTTTCTTACGCATTTACGCTATAATGGCTGAACGGATTTTGATGAAAACCTCATGAGTTGACCATGATGTGGACAAGGAGGCTAGGTTTCAATCTCGATCGTAATAAAAGTCGTGGTCAAAAACTAGTAATTAATAAAAAGGATGGAGAAATTGTTTTACATTATCAGTTAATTAATTAACTTTATCAGTTTTTTTTCCATTATATTTTAGAAAAGTTGGCTTTGTTTGTAGTTAATAAAATAAAACGAATTCTCAGTTCCATGCATAGACATATAAATTATATCTATAAGGACTGGGCGGACCGCACGTTACAATGACGCCACGAACTTGGTCCCAAAATGGTCTTCCCTATAGCGAAGTGAACTAGAACGCGATCGGCTGTCATCGGAGCGGTCGTAAATTTTTGCAAGCAAAAATGCCAAATTGTGCCGTGAAGGGTTGCGTGAACTACGACAAAAAGCACATTAAAAAAAATTATAACATTTCATATCCCCGGTAAGTTAAAAATATGTCATTAAATCGACTTCTAACATTATTTAAAACAATTTTCTTTCTTATTTGTCTCAACCTTTGGCAAAGACGACGCGAAGCCGCGTAAAAGCGCGACATAACTTTGCAGCGGCGCTCGTTGTAGCCGATGAAATGAAAAGATTTAATAATATTACTCTATGATAAAATTTTGTACAAAAATTGATTTTTATTGTTTATTAAAAGCAAATTAAAATGTCCAACGTAAGAAAAAACTACGAATCCATAATGGAAAATATGTCCAGATTACCAAAAAAACAAGATTTTTACAAAATTATTTTATTCGAAGGCCAATGAAAACTTAATAACACAAACAAACTGCAACAAATATAAATTTTGAAAAATATAAGGTTTTTATTTTATTTCTTTGTACCTCGAAGAACACCACACCCCGCTCTTACTAGGTTACGTCGAGGAGCAGACACGCCGATTGACATCGTAGTTCTAATAGATGGCGTTAGTGTTTTTTGTAGGGCGACCGCGTCCGTCAAATGTTCGGACGACCGTATCTTTACTATTTAAATCAATGGTTCCATGTAATAATATTTAATTATCCTTTTCGCAAAAGGAAAAAAGCAAAATCGCAGATTCAAATTATAAGCAAAATAAACAATTGACAACTTCTACTTTCCTTTTCACTACAAAAAAAATCATACTTTCCTACCTAACCAGTGCTACCCACATACTTAGACACGCATTAGGTACTGAAAATAACGTACAAATTGCGTCTTAAAATAGTCACAAAGTATCGTTTATAACTGTCCCGGACATCGCCGAGTATTGAGTGAAATATCGAATGTTTACAATGTTGGTACCGTTAATTAAGAAATTTATATCGAGACGTCGTCGCTTATTCTCGGTACTGCCACGGAATATATGCATATATTATGAAGGTACAGAAGGTCAATTCCATACAACACGCTAAACCCCACGCACGCATAGACACGCTTCTCATACAGCGAGTGCACGCGCACTCGCAACTGGCATTCGTTTGTGATCACCGTAAGTATGTACGCAACTTACGTGTGTCTTACGTAACTCGAGGGTTCCCACCCAGATAGGCGCTATCCTTTATGGTAATTTATTTCATCACCACTGCTCTCAAACTCTTGAAGGAAAAAATCGCGAGAAAACAAAAAATCGTAGAAATATGACATTCAGTCAACCGCCAACCTGCACAGGGCCGGCGGCGCTACTTCTCACAAAGACGAGGCACAGCAGTGAGAACATTAAAAGCTTTCGCTCATTGCATTGCCTCGGCTTTCTGTACTTATCTATTCCGTGGTATTGGTACTACTCCAGGCCGGGAGTAGGGACAAAGTATCAATGTTCTTTGTTTTGAACTGTCATATTTTAGAAGATTATGTGGGCGTTAAAATCTCGTGTAGCAAATAATATGTGTGGGTGAGTCAAGTTTTGGTTTTGGCAAGTTTTCCCAGTATGAAATGGAATTGCAATTTGTTGAATAGAGATATTTTCATCATCTAAATTGAAACAGTTTCTACTTTCTCAAACAATCAAGGTTGTTTCAACTAGCAAGCTTTGAACGTTATTCACAATTATCTTATCGTGTCTTATTCTGTTTATTTATATAAGTATTGAAAAGTGTTATCAGACGAAAGAAACGTTATTAACAGAACTAATGGCATGCACCTAAAACTGCGGAATAATTTGGTAACACACATAAAATGTCAGTTGATCGCATTTTCCTTGACTTTGACAGTTCAGTTCAACCATTCATTGCGTCATTTACGTTGTCGAACAGTCAAATTTACTAAACCTACGAAACAATCGATTATAAATATTCTTCAACACTGTAGGATCGTGATTTTGCAATTAGGGTGCTGTAGGCTTAGCATGACGCTTTCTATTTCTACGAAGAATAGACAGTGCTAAAGTGACATTGCGTTTCACCAAGTTTGACATCGCACCGTAGATATCCTTATACAATCTGTCATTTACAATAAAATTAATAAAAGAATAAAAATCTTAAAACTAAACAGTCACGCGGTAAAAACAAAAGTAACAGAGTGGCTACTAGAGAGGGACTATGCGTACACGGAGTCTCTACTTACATACATCACCTAATAACTCAGACATGCCGATTTCCTTATCATACACACATTTATAAAGGTGCGCACGCAGCGCCCTCCCACCCCACCTTTTCACACATGCACACACACCCACACTATACTCACCTTCCACTGCATGCACACACACCCTCTAACACTATACATACGTCACAACTATTACAGAATCACATAAATCATTTAAGCGGTAGAACAACATCGTCCATTAATTGTTGTAACTTAAATAGTATATAAGAATTCTGTGGCCGAACACTGTTTCTCAAAATACAGGTTTACAACCTAGTTTGAGGGGCAGGGTTTAGTAAAAAAATTGTACAGATTTAACAACAAAACTATCAAACTGAGTTACTAACTACCCACTGATTGTTGCTGTAACTATCTGTAATTTTTGATGAATAAATTATTATTATTATTATTATTTTGACATATATTTTATATTCTCGGCTAGCCGGAAAAGCTGATAACACGGGCCTAAGCCAAGTGATTATCAGTTGGATTAAGTGCGGTCACGTGCAGAACATTGCACAGAAGATGGTACAGTATTTGTGTTCTGATGTGGGTTTTCTGAGTCACATTGCAGAAACTTTCTCACGAGTCTGCATGTGTTTAGTATCGCTGCCTTCTGCAGCAGGTGGTAAGTATTTGGGGGTAAGTTAAGGGAATTAAGGGATTGGTGAAGTTGTTTCGGTATTACTCCTGTTGTAGACAATACTATTGGTACTATTGTAACTTTTTGCAAATGCCAAAGTCGGGTTACTTCATCCTTTAATTCAGTGTATTTGCTCAGTTTTTCTGCTATTGTTGTTTGCAAGTTATGTGTATTTGGTATGGCAATATCTATTAAATATCCAGTTTTGTTTAACTTATTAATAAGTGTAATATCTGGTCTATTGAAATGAATGGTTCGATCGGTAAGAATGGCGCGGTCAAAGTATAGTTTTGTTGAGGGGTTCTCTAATACAGTTTCTGGATTGTATTTGTAGTATGGTGTAACGGAATCTATAAGTTTGAATTGGTGTGCTAATTTTTGGTGTATAATGTTGGCTACTTGATCGTGTCTGTGTTTGTAGTCCGTTTGGGCAATCGACTTGCACGCGCCTGTGATATGCTGGATCGTTTCTGGAGAACTATTGCATTTCCTGCATGTGTCATTATTTAAATTCTTTATGATGAACTTTCTGTAATTTTTGGTTTCAATTACCTGGTCCTGTATAGCAAGCATAAACCCTTCAGTCTCCGGGAAGAGTTCGCCTCGATTTAGCCACGCGTTCGACGCTTCTTTATCGACATTTAGGTGGTTTAAGTCTTGGCGGTGTCTTCCGTGTAGAGATTTCTGGGTCCATTCTAAAAGCTTAATTTTGTCGTCGATTGCTTTTTCGTTTCTCTGTTCAGATGTATCTTTTAAATTTAGGGGTGTTAAGTTTTGGTCGTTATATGTTATCACTTTGTGAAGAATAGATGTTTCAATTTTTGAATAAAAGAATTGTCGAAGTGCCTTTATCTGTCTATTGTGTAGGTTTAGAATGTCAATAAGTCCTCTACCTCCTTCTTTCCGCGGTAGTGTTAATCTCTGAAGACAGGATCGTGGGTGGTGTTTGCGGAATTTTGTCATTGTGGTATTAATTTTTCGTTGAAGGTTTTTCAGGTCGGTTTTGGTCCAATTGATTATCCCAAAAGAATATGTAAGAATCGGTATGGCGAAGGTGTTAATCGCTTTGATAGTATTTCGAGAATATAGTTGCGTTTTCAAAATTGTGTTCAGTCTGTGTTGAAATTGAAGTGTTAATTTTTGTTTAGTTTCTTTGTAGTGTATCTGTCGTGATTGTGTGTAGCCTAGGTACTTATAACTGTCTTGTTCCTCTAATGGTTCTATCTGTTCTCCTGTACCTAAAGTGTATTGGTGTTGGTAGTTTTGTCCTGCTCTAATTGAATTTATTTTACATTTATCTATGCCGAATTCCATTTTAATGTCGTTTGAGAATTGTTCTGTCAATTTTGCTAATTCATAGAGTTGGGTCTCACTTTTGGCATATAATTTGATATCGTCCATGTACAATAGATGATTTATTTCTATTTTTTGAACCTCAGTATGTCCTTCGGTACTTACATGTTTTAATGGGATTCCTAAAGTAGTTGCATTTAATATATTAGATAGGGGATTTAGAGCAAGACAGAACCACAGTGGGCTTAAAGCATCTCCCTGAAAGATCCCCCTCTGAATTTTTATTGGGCTGGTATCCACTGTTTTAGTAGGGGAAGTTAGTCTTAGGACAGTGGTCCAAGACTTCATCGTGGCCTTTAGGAATGATACTATAGTTGGATGTATTTTGTATATCTCTAAAATTTTTACAAGCCACGAATGGGGTACAGAGTCGTAAGCTTTTTTATAGTCAATATACATGCTAAACAGATCGCTTTTGGATTTTTTAATATTTTTAAGAATTACTGAGTCTATGATTAATTGTTCCTTGCAGCCTTGGCTGAATTTACGGCATCCTTTCTGCTGTTCAGCTAAGATATTATTAGTGTCGATGTGTTGATATATTAGTTCAGAAATACAAGATGTGATAATTTTGTACAAGGTCTGCAAGCATGTTATAGGTCGATATTTTGCTGGATTTGAGAGATCATTACTATCTTTAGGTATCATAAAAGTTGTACCTGAAGTTATGTAGGATGGTATTGTTTTAGGGTCCTGTATGAATGTATTTATGTGATTATATAGAAAACTATGGATAAATGTAAATTTTTTGTACCAATAACTATGAATGTTATCTGAACCTGGTGCTTTCCAGTTATGTAAACGAGAAAGTACTTTATGGAAAATTTCTGGGGATATGTGGCCTAATGCCATTGCTTGAATATTGTTTTGGCTATTAATCAGTTCAGCTTGTATCCAATCTGCTTGGGCATTATGTTCGACTGGTTGTTCCCAAATTCCTGCCCAGAAGTTTTGTAACGTCTCTGAGTCAGGGTTGTTATGATCATCATCATTTTGGCTGTTATCCTGAACGTTAGATGTCGCCTGTCTAATATTGCGGTAGAAAAGTTTTTCATTGTGGGTGAATTGAGTGTTTTGTGATTTTCTTTGGGTACATGCTTTATATCGCTGTAGTCGGCCTGTTACGACTGACAGTTTTTGCTTAAGTGTGTCTAATGTGTGAGCTGCTTGTGTATTTGGTTCTTCATGAACAGTGTGAATTTTATATTGTTCTATTATCTTGTTAACGTGTTTAATTATTTTCCTACTTCTATTGCCATTGATGAATTGGGTCATTCTAGCTATCTTTGATCGTAAATCATTTAATTTTCGTTCTAGTCGTTTTTCCCAGTTAGGTTTATATTCTTTTTTTGCCCTTTGGGACACTTCTCTTGGTTGAAGGTTCATTTTTGCTCCGTTAACTTTTGCCGCGGTCCATGCCGCACAATATATATTAGTCTGTAAAGTGTAGAACTCAGTTTCTTTATTAACGTTTTCCGGTAAAATTATTTTGTTTAGGTAGCTCACAATTCGGGCAAGTTTTTTAGAAGGTTTTTGTTTGGGAATAAAAATTCTATTTATAGGGCTAGTATCTTTATAATATTGCAGTGTTTGTTGGAACGTGTCATCTATTAATGGGTCCCTATCTAGGTTAGCTTGTTGGTTAGGTAGAATTTCTTCTGCAATGTTAGTAAATGAAGATTCTTGGGTGGAGTTAATATCAATGCTGTTTATAAATTGAGGTTCAGAATTACTGTTGTAGTTTGGATTTACTATCGTCGTTTCACTTGTGAGGTTGCTAAAGTTAAGGTTATCTAGCCGTAATTCTTCAGATATTTCTAGTTTTAATGAGTTTAGTCTGTCAGTAGTGACATATTTATTGTTTATAATTGCTCTCCTCTGATCAGCTATTCGTTGTTCGCTTAGATGAGCAAGTGCAGGAAAACTGTTAATAAAATCTTCATACATGCGTCTTCTATAAACTGTTTCGTTTCTACCCAAATCTGTTACTCGATAATAGGATCGCATTATAGCTTCATTTTGTTCATTGGTCCATCTCATTCGAGTCTGTGTTCTACTTTTAGTAGTTTGTGTTTCTGGAGTTCTAGGTTGCATTTGGGTAGATTGTGTGGGTGTAAGTAATTGTTGTACATGGTTGATGGAGTTTTGTGACTGTTGGGTGGAGTGATTAAATTGTAGAAGATCTAATTCTACTTTTACGTCGTTTCGTATATCCTGTATAGTTTTTTGTGGTAGTAATTTGTTGTTTATTATAGCTCTACGTTGGTCTCCTATTCTCTGTCGACTAACCTGCATGTTCGGGTATTTTTCTAGAAATTTTAGGTGGAGCGGTTCAAGGTAAGTTTTTCTGTCTGTATCCAGTGCGGTCAATTGGAAATAAGTGCGCAGTATGAACTTATTCATTTCAGGTGTCCATCGTCTGCGCTTACTTGGGGCGCTTGTAGTGGGTGCAAGCTCAGAGTCAAGGTTGACTTCCTGCACAACACTATCAAGCGTGGTGGTGGTGGACAAGCTAGCTGTTCTTCTTGTCATGTAGGAGGGGCGAGAAGAAGGGATGGATGAAAATAATGAAATAGTATCATCGCCCGTAGAATCGGCTGTGGCTTCTACGTAGTGAGCCCGCCTGTTCAACTCACTACGACCAGCTGTAACAATTTTTTCGGTGGGAGCCCGCTTGCTCAACTCCTCACCGCCGATGGTTCGCATGCTGTGGCACCTAGCATCGGCTCCAGATGCGCCCCGGCGCTCCCCGGGAAGCGACCGTAAATTGTATACTCTCTTATTACTCATCTCCATAAAGGGTTACCTTTCCTTGTTAGCCGCGTAAGTTTTTTGTACAGTTGTACAGTACTCGTGTCCGCCCCCCACGTAGCCAGGTGTTCAGCTTGGACGTAAGGTAGGATTTTAGGGGGCTTATTATTATTATTATTATTCATTTAGTCTTTCGTTTCTAACGATCTTTGTCTAGGTCCTTATATATTTAGAATATTTCAGAAGAATATATCTTCCCAAACTGTCAAAATCACACTGACAACAAACTTTCTACTCGACGGCCACAAAGTATTTTACCACGACACTCAAACATATACAAAATCCCGACATCAGCTGTCGGGCAGTTGCCCACCAGACACAATACCCGTCTGGTTGGAGGATCCTCCTTTTCAATAGAGGATGAGCGAACTTTACACCCTGTTCCTCATACCTCTAAAATACGATTATCTACAAAGTCATGATTCGTTTAGAACACATAACTGTGCTATTAATAGAAAAACATAGCTATGTTGTCCTATTGTACATCATTTAGTTAATAGTCATGTTTATTCTTCCGTCGACAAATCGGTGCTCGTGTTAAGCCTGCTGGTGACCATAATAAGTCAGTCAGATGACAAAGTAAATGAGCACTTACACATCTTTTTTTTAAATCCTTTTGCCTTCCAGAAATCTAGCTTATCTTCAGGTAACGATCCGATTTACGAGTTGCAAGTTGTGATTTCAAACCTAGGCAGGCACCTTAGTTCGTGTGTTTCATTTTATCACTACCTACTGCTCTCAAAACGGTGATGGAAAATATCGTGAGGACACCAGGTTAGGACCAAAAATTCGAGGACATGGGCACACTGGAGCCGCGCAGTGGATTACTGCCCACTCCAACTAGCGGAGACGAGGCTTCCATCCCAGCAGTGGGAATATTAAAGGCTGATTATGATGAGATAGAGATACCTAATTTAAGTTTGTGGGATTGGAAGTAACCATCATAAACAAAACATTCGATACCGGAGCAACTATTCAAAAATAACCACGTTAAATATTCAACATGTCACAATTTACCGCTGAACATTCTGATACATATAGAATTGAAACTGAAATCTGAAACATATTTCAGTCGCGTTAGCATCGCTCTATAATAATGTGGGTGATATATTATGAGCTATAAATTCAGTGTTTAAAGGCACATTAAATGGTGTTCCATGATCGTTGTAGTTTAACTGATTGAGTGGAACTGCGAATATGATTGTGTTGACTATGTTTTAAATGATTCCTCTCTTGTGTCGTGATATTGGAGTAGCTTCATTTAGTACTTAAGAGAACTTCTGGCTGTATGTTCTAGCTAGGAGATAATTTTCATATGAGAGATTTGATGTGATTTTTTCCCAACTATGATGGGTTCGGCTTCCAGTCTAACCGGATACAGCTCAATACTAGAATTTTACATGGAGCAACTGTCTATCTGAACTCAAAAACCCAGTTACTGGGTACTACGTAACCTATGGTAGACTGGCTGATAGACTTTCGGGCTTCTGACGACCTGCAACGACTGTCAAAGATCCATGAATGTCAGCCGGTACCACCAGCTTAACATGCCTTCCGAGGTACGGAGGGGTCTTGATGTTTAAAGATAGTCACCTATCCACGGACCTACCGCGCAAGCATAGCTTAGCCACGATTGCGGCGGTAATATCCCTCTTTGAGGAGTGGCTTGAGAGGCGGCACGGCGTCCTCATATTCCTACGTCATCATGTTGTTCGAAAGAGATACCGTGGCCCCTTGCACACAGGCAACTGAGGGAACACGGGTGGGTTTTAGTCAGTAAAAGTCTGACACGCCCTCCTGCTCCACCCAGAGCGGGAAAAGTTATTTTATAATTTGCCACCCTCAAAAAAAAACCTGATTGATCGACGCATGTGGATGTACAAGCATAAAGTATCTGTATCTACTAATATTATAACGAGGAAAGATTTGATTTTTTGTTTGATTTTTTTTGCATTGAATAGGCTCCGAAACTACTGAATCGATTTACAAAATGCTTTCACTGTTGGGAAGCTACACTATCCACGGGTGACATAGGCTATATTTTATCTATCCCCGTATTCCCACGGGAACGAGAAATACGCGGGTTTTTTTTTTTTTTGGGTGGGAAATCATCAAATGACTTCTCCCGCTCTGGGTGGAGCAGGAGGGCGTGTCAGACTTTTACTGACTAAAACCCACCCGTGTTCCTTCATTAGCCCGTATGCCAGGGGCTGTGGTATCTCTTTCAAACGAACCCGCACCCCTGACAGGCATCGGCCCTTGCGGGCCCCATCATTTTTTGTGATGACATCTCTTTGAGGCGCGCGTGGAACACAACGCGCCGTCGACTTGGGCTTGGTCCTTACCGGACAGCGAGCTACCCATTACTCGCCGTCCGCAAGCCCATGCCTACGGTGGCCGGAAATCGGCCTGGGATTCCCGACGCCCAGGGCGTCTCCGTATCCTGCGGCGGCTGGGGTCGCGAGGGCGCTATTCCTGCCTCTCCCTCACGTGCGCCGCCTCCCTCTTCGCGAGCATCACTGCTTCGCTGAAGGAGGTGACGGCTCCCCATGCCCTCTCGCTCCGTACCATGGCCTGGACCAGGGCCGGACGCGAGAGATCGCCGCCGCCGATCGCCTCCACGAGGACACGGCGGTGCTCCGCCCAAGCAGGGCAGACCGCCACCGTGTGCTCCACCGTGTCCCCAGGGCGATCTTCGCAGTGGAAACACCCGGGCGTTTCCTCCCGCCCTATCCGAAACAGGAACCTCCCGAAACAACCGTGTCCAGTGAGGACCTGCGTCAGGCGGAAGGTGAGGACGCCATGCCGCCTCTCAAACCACTCCTCAAAGAGGGGACTTACCGCCGCAATCGTGGCGTGCCCAAGAAATACGCGGGTGAAACCGCGGAACGCTACTAGTAACTAATAATAAAAGTAAAAGTATAAAGTTAATAAATAGAGTATAAAGCACTCGTAGTAGAGTTAAGACGAACTTGCGAATGTATCCTAATGTTGAACAGTTTGTCTACTACGAAATAATCCATTGCAGCATTTTGCAAAGCCTTGATGATTTCTAAATGTGATTCCTATTTACTACACTACACAAAGTAAGGTAAGTTATAAAATTATCTCATTGCTCTACATTACAAAACTTTGATTAATTTCTAAGACAAACTCATTTCTTAATTCTCACCACATTCATTACAAAATTAAACAATTACCTACATCGTAGACGATGATTGATATATTGACAATCTTCTGACGATTAACACAAGTGAAGACGGGAGCAAAAAACTTACGTTAGAAGTAATGTAATAAGAAGACATGGTAGGATCCACCCGCTTTCGTGAGTAGGAAGGGGCGATGGATGGATGTGAGGCATTGGAAGTGAACAGACATTTGAGACACTCTAGCCCCATAGCTTAGCTAAAATTAGGAAATCCAGTAGATCGATACTTTCTAATGAAAACAGTAGCCCCTTCCGTATTAAAAAGACCTAAAAGCAAATGTTCCTTGTAGCAAAACTACACTTTAGCTAAATGTCTTATTAACTAGTCTTACAATACACCTAAAATAATGTCAATGGGAGTAATACAAGGCCCATAAGGTGGACCGATGACCTGGTGAAGGTCGCAAGAAAACATTGGATACGGAAATCACCGAACCGGTCGAAGTGGCGGTGTTTGAAGTAGGCATATGTCCAGCAGTGAACGTCTTTCGACTGAAGTGACGAGTAATCCTTATCAGCATATCAAATATTTTTTCATCACACTCCAAGCCAAGGTCGCTCCTTTCACCAAACCTAGTATAACAAACCAGTAATCTGATTAATGTCTGTATAAATAGCAGTTATGCAACAATTTGCCACCTACGTGTGTCATTACGTGAGAAAGTTCGTCAGAGCGAGCAACGCGACGTATGCGCACCTCTTACTAAGATATGGTTGTGACCATGTTGTGGCTGTGTGCTGTGTGTGTGCTTAATTTAGCGATTTGCATTTTTATTCTCGCTTTAATTGTGAGATAAAACTAAAAAATAATAATAATCTTAAATCAAAAGTGGGCAAAAATATGTTATTTTTTTTTATTTTTCGTAAATCTTGGGCTTGGGGTAAGGCTTTTGTACAAGCGGAACTGCAATTTCCTAAAATAATTCCAGTATCTGGGCTGACAGGTGTGAGGAGTGAGCCTACCGGATTCAAATTAAAGATTTTTTTTTTTATATTTGCTCGCACAAATTGATTACATTACACAATTTGTCTATCATTAGCGACGCCCCCAACTGAAACAATTTCAAATAAATACCGATTCTTGTACGTCATGAAAGAGGCAAACAACAGTGATCGAGTGTACGACAGAGTATTCCAGCGATTGGACACAATTCGTCGCGCTCTGTCATGAGCTAAGCGAAACGGAAAAAAAGATCTAAGTAAGCTTTTATAAAACTTGGGCATCAAAATTACTTCCAAACGTACAAGTATGTATCACATCCGCTTTCCGCTCCGCTCATCACCAACCCACCTAACACTAAGACCGCTGACACACCACTGAGTCACAGCACGTCATATCGGTTACAAGACTACCTGGAACTGCATTACTGCGTTAGCATTATGTTGGCTGGTACATGTGTAACAGTGCTAACTGCTAATTGTTATAAGTGGGCCGAGACGACAATTGTTTTTCGAATGAGTTCCGGCGACGTGATTGGTTTAGGTACCAATATTTATTTTATTCAATAAAGACTAATAGTTGGTTTTGCAAAACAAACCCAATTTGTATTAAATTATATGAAATGTCCAATAATTTAATACGATTTGGGTTAGTTCTTGTGATCTTTCTGCAAATTACCGTGTGGTGTCACTCAGTAACTGGGATGTCCTCAAACTCAAAGCATTTATGTCAATTGCACCATTACAGGCACTTTTGAACTGTCAAAAAGTCGGTCAGATAGTCAGAGCGTTGAAGATAGTTGCCTATTCCAAATCTCTATGGAGAAGAACGGGCAAGAAACTCCAAAGACACTCTTTTAACCAAGATATTACAAAATCCTGGGTACATTATTGTTGTTGTTTCCATATGAGGTGGTCAGACAGGCAATAGGTCCTGTCAAATACTGATATTCAGTTGCGTCCAGTTAGACAAGAAGCCACACATTGTGAAAAGATGATTACACTAGCAATTTTGTGGAGGATACCCTAAGGCTTTGATTAAACAGCTAGGCTTTAAATCATTATCAACATGCCTTTCCTAACTAAGACCTTTTCAGATTGTACACTCGTATAGCGGTCTAATCAAACTTAAAAGGTCATCATTACAACGTTAATTCTTCATCCATACCGCTTAATGTCCCACTGCTGAATACAGCTCTCTCATCTCCTGAACGACGCTATTCACTTCAAGATTATAATCGTCAGATGTGATTGCCACGTATTGACACAAATGTGAATCGTACAAGTCTGAATGAAGTGATCTGACATCTGACTCACGCGTCCGTTACTTACAGACGGATATCATTACTCATCCAGTATTGCATTCCGATATACCGTGATATAATGTAATGTGACAGTTCAGAAATTGTCGGAAGGATTGCTATTAAGTATACAAAAGTGCAAAGCGCTAACAGAGTGCTCAGGCGACTGTGGACCGTGCAGTTAATAGCACCACCACCTTTTTAACCAGTTGGTTTTAAAACTAATTTAGACCCAATTTATACGAAACTTTCCAGTAGAAGACTTCCACTAATTACAAAGCAATAAATCTCACCATTCACAGCACATAATTTTTCTGAGCGATGGCCGTTTTTCATGTCTAGATGTGACGCATTATTTACCCCGTGTTGGTAATTTTTTATTTGTTTTGTTTGTTTTTATTTGGAGACAATTTTTACCGCAACTGAACGTATTTTTCATTGTTTCTTACCTATATTTAACTTAAATAAGAACGTACTGACTAGGGACATGTAAATAAAACTTATACAGGGCTAGATTTATTTCAGCCCAGATTCCTATTATTAACTTCAAAAAGAAGGAGGTTATCAATTCGACATGTTTTTTTTATGTTATCTTCGGGCTAACTCCGTTAGATTTAGACGGATATGCAAAATTCTTTTTTTGTTCGAAAGAAGTTTATTCCGAAATGGTTCCTTTTAAATTTCATATAGATGATGCGTTTCGGAGATGGACAACGGAACTCTTCAAAAAATGACAGCAAATCAACCGCGATTGCTGCTACCGCATAAATATGCATTGTATTAACCCCAAGGATGATGAAATTTCGAATTGGTGTGGGGTAGGTACTATTTCTAAAAAGTGAGAAATGAAAACTTTTTCCAAAAAAAAATGCTATAGAGTATTTGTCCTATTCGCTACAGCAGCTGTCTGGTACCTATGGATAACTCCCACAGCTCCGGAAAACCTCACAATCACGTGGAACAGAGTCACAACAGTCGAAAACCACGTGAAAAAAGACATCTTGAGGAACTCTCAATAAAACTGTTTCAAAATCAAATAAAGCACCGCTGTCGTAAACATGGCGAAAGAACCGCGTCATAAAACATGTCTGTTTGTCTGTCAGACAGACGGGAAAGCGTAAATCTGTGTTATTGAGGCGCAGGATGCGAGACACCTGGGAATTAATGGATGGGTTTGTGAAATTAGGTGAGTTGTGATTGACTTTCTTGTAATGTTGATGAGAAGACGATTTTATTTTTGAAGCATTGAGGGACTATAAACAATGATTAAAGATAATTATTTAGTAGCTTGGTGTGGATCCCATCTGAATTTGAATTTGGCAGTTGATTATAAATAAATTAGATACTATATAGCTTTTGCCCGCGACTTCAACCGCGTGAAATATAAATGTTCCCCCCGATCCAAGCCGTGCGTCGCGTCGCATCGTCTGCCCGCGGTTTTGTCTTATTACTCAGCTCGTGAGGATCCTAACGTGATGTTAAATAGCCTATAACCTTCCTTAAGAATTGGGCTACCAAATGCGAAAATATTTTCAAATCTGTTTGGTCGTTTGAGAGATTACAGCGTTCAAACAAACAAATTCTTCAGCATTATTATTAGTAAGTCTAAGTATAGACAGACGAAATTCATTTGATGCCTATACGGCGAATAGACAAGTAGGAGTACCTACCTATATCTTGCTTGAGCACTTCAGAAAGAAAGCTAAGCTTTACATGAGAAGAACGGAAATTAGATATAAAGTCGCTTAACTCATGTCATTAAGGTCCAAGCTAATCGTGCCTAGAAACGGACCAGCTGCTTGACTTCAATAGCTCAACAGTAGGAGGCAGTAAATCATTCACTGATGTACGTGCCTCCAATGATTTACTACGGAGTGTTTACCAAGGAATAAATTAACTTTTCCGCTTATTTTCATTGATGTTAATAACATGGAGTTTTTAACGGGAGTGTTTCGACATTTCCTTTGGTTCGTAGTTTCAAGGAAAAGGTGGTTGCAGTTAACTTGAGATGGCGATAAAATAATCCGTACATTTTCAGTGAAAACCCCAACTGTAAGAATCGAAACGAGTAAGTAAGTAAGTAAGTAAGTAAGTAATGCTTTATTTGCTAAAATGTAGGTGTACAAAGTAGTATGATGTTATTATTAATGTGGCCCATTTACATTCTACCATTACATGTGGTGTGCAAATATTTAATTTCCGAATACATTAAATTATTCAAAATGTCATAATATTCCTTCACTACGTTACAAAAAGTTCTAATTAAATAAATCAATTGCAAATATTTAAGTTCACAACGCATTACATAATTTAAAAATGTCACAACACTACATCAGTTAGGTACCATTATGATTGTTAATAAAAAATGTCAGATTTTATGTCAATGATAATGTCAAAATAAAAATAGTAATAATAAGTAAATGTCAAATTAAAAAATAAATAAAATTTATATAAACCAAAATTGACATTACTTTCTTTCTTCGATATGTGACACAAATTCCTCAACAGAGTAAAAACATTTTTCTATTGAGTGTAGGTGTGTGTATTATAAAAAATACCTGCGTTGTATAAATAGCTGTAGCTTTTAAAGTAAGCTTCTTGCGTAGTTGCTATGTCATAAATAAAATGGCAATTTATTCGTTTACAAGCGGCGGGCCCGATGGGATGTCCCATGAGCAAAATCGACGATGCTTATGAATTTTCAAAAATCCGTTTTCAGTAACCTTGTTATAAAACGAACCCTTTAGCATTTCAATGTGCGTTTGTAATTTTTATTTTCATTTAAAAATATTCACATCAGAAACCCCAACAAAGACATACCATCTTCTCAAATCCCGAATTCCTCAGCTTCATCAAACCACAGGAAACTTGCCGTAATAACCATACCCACACCGCCACTTAACCTATCCTAGTGGGACTAGCCGATAATAGGCCACTTATAGGCCGATAATAGGCCATAAATTAACGGCGACTGTAAACTGGGAGTGATCTTTTGAAGTTTGAAGTTAATTTATCGTACAAAGAGTTGTGGTATGTCACCCTGGAGATTGTTGTTTTTATTGTGATTATGGAGCTGGCATGCTGCCGGCTTTGGGAGCTGAAGGTGAACGCTAAATGCCCGGTCAATAAATTGACACAGTAAGCATGGGCAATTGACACCATATGTCCGGGCAGTTGCTAATAACTTAGGAAGTGATTACAAGTCGCCTAAAATATGGAACGTAAATACAAACTTTATGGTTCATGGTTTCAGATTCTATATAGATTCGTTTCGGTTACCTACCTACCTATAACAGGCATACGCATGACTTAGCGACAGAAGGCGGGTAAAAAATAACCAACAAAGGCACTTTAACAACTGTAAAAAAAAATAGTTTCTTTGAACTATTTTTTATTTACAGTTTTTGTTGTTTTTGACTTTACCAAATCAAATGAAAGTATTTTCAAGGTCCTAAAATAGAATTTCTGACCGATTATCTACACAAATACATAAGATTCGAGAAACAAAATATAAGATTATTCAGCAAAGAAAAATCATCATTAATGAGTTATTAACAAGTGTTAAATTAGATTACAGGTTCTCCTTCCCACTACATCAAGCCAATCACTTCCAGCGAATGTTTGCAATACTATCATCATAATTTCGAACACCAATGCTTCCATTAAGCCCACATAATCGATTAAGCGCCGCACTTGCGAAACAACCGCTACCTAATTTATCGATTCAATTTAACGATCATTTTATATCGATTAACCGTTATTGGATAACGATATTTATTAACATCATTACGGCTCATCACTTTGATGGTGGCACAACAATGAGAACTCAACCTTATGGCTTCATTTACTAAGTTTAATTTCCATTCGCATTGTGACTAAACATAGATCATAATAATAAAATAGGTTTTCAGACTAGATAGCGCAGTGATCTTTGCAAACATTATTGTCGATTAATAATGTCGGTTATTTGTGTCGGGACGACTTTGTTGAGCGTTTTATTAACTGATCGTTATGTGATGAAATGTTTAACGTATCATTATAATAGGCTCTGTGATAGGTTAGTGGTCTATTGCGAAAATAGGACTCTATTTATGTTGACCGGTGTGCAGAATGTGGATGTTAGACACACTTTCTTGTCCATTCATCGCTCAATTTGTATCAGACGGTATAATGATGAGGTAGCCATTTAGATCAGCACTATGTAATGTTCAATGGACATTCATGTGTTCTTTATATCGTTTCATATTACTTATGTATTATGTATCTATACACAATTATGATTGATGCTGGCTGGATACAAAGGCTTCTTGGGACAAGAGCGACGCGATGTTTATAGAACTACTAACTTTTGCCCGCGGCTCCGCCTGCGTGGATGTCGGTTATCGCGTTAATAAGTAGCCTATGTCCTTCTCCATATCCCAGGCTATATCTCTGCCAGATTTCATGACGATCGGTTCAGCGATTTGAGCGTGAAAGCGTAACACACAGACAAAGGGACTTTCGCATTTATAATATTGAAATATAATAAGTTTGTTTTCATAATCAACAAATAAGTTTTTAGGCCTCCTTTTAAGTATGGAAATACCTGTAACAGAAGACCTCCGTCTTCTATGTCTATGTGTACAACATAGGTACAAAGCCTGAAATTTTACAAAGTATGGATAATAGCAAAACTAAAACTAAATAATTTATGAAATATAATGATTAAGTAGTGGAATCCGTAATCTGATATAATTATTCCTGCATCTCCAATAACTCAACTGTGTCAGCATTAATATTAAGTAGGGATTTACATGAAATTTTCATAGATGTTGTTCTACAAGAGTCGAAAGAAGAAGCAGAGCCTAAAAAGAAAACTGTAACTGCTATATGCCAGCTTTTCGACCGACTACAAAAAGGAGAAGGATCGTAATTTGTCTGTATGTATGTATGTATGTATGTTTTATTTTTTTATAATTGTGGATCGATCTTCGAGGGCTTCCATATAAATTTTATTAACTTTGCCTTGGTTATTTCAGCGTTCGTTTCGACAGTTTGTTTTTAATTCACTTTTTGTATCTTGATGATGTTCTAATAGTTCCTGTCAGTATTATTCACATAGCAAGTAGTGGTCTGCGATATGGTGTGGGGCAGGTACCATGATTTTTTAGTGTTTCGTTTAGGAAGTCTCGGTTGTTTTTTTGTTGCAAGGAGTAAGTAAGGATCGTATCCAGTGTCGTTCTGTAGGTTCTGCCTACCCCATGAGAAACAGGCGTGAGTTTTTTGTGTAAATTGTGTTTGGTTTGCAATGTTTTTACTTTTGCTGAAAGGTAGCCCTAAAAATGATGAAACGATGTAAAGTCAGGGAAATTAATTTTTAAGCAAATTGACTACCAACGTAAATTCGTGCGTATATTCAAATCACAGCTGTCATTCTTCGACAGTTGTATGAAATGTCAAATTGACGACGGGTATCGTTGCAGATCATTTCAAACATTTTCACTGATACGTCTTCTCCAGCCTAAATCCAAAAATAATGAAGTTAGCATCTCATCGATGCCCGGAATCGAGTCGCGCCGCAACGATGTAACTTGTACCTCAACTTACTTGCTTCAAGTCTCGTCTAAGTTAGGCACAGACAATCCTAAGCACTAGCTATTGGTTTCCAAGATAAATGGGATCTTCGAACGTTTAGAGATTTTAGGCAACACTACATCTAGACTGAGTACAGAAATACTCATTTAAAAATGCTTGCCAAATGTGGCGTAAAAGAATCGAAACTTAGTTACCTATTGGATGATCGATTCCATAGTTAGTACATAATCAATTTAACTAATTTAGTGAACTGTATAATATAGAGAAGCAAGAGGTCGCATTTGGATGAATCATGAAATCATCAAAAAATTAACAAGGATTAGGAAATTCTTAAAATATTTGAACGTTGTATTGTATGATTACAATTAATCTTTTACCATAATAATAATTAATTATATATCAAACAGCATTCCACTTGCATAATAGCTATACTATAAAAATCTCATTAATTAAAGTTAATCGACGCCGACGTCTGAAAGTATGTACAGTCACCAAAGAGATTAATACCTAACCAGGGTCGTCGAATATAAGTAGTTGAAGTTTAATAAAAATCCAACGAATGTTTTTGAATGAAATTCAATTTGATACATGAACTGTTTGTTTGCTATTACTTCAATTAAATTTTATTCTATAAAAATCATCGGTTTCTTGCTAAACTTTTCAACTATATCCGACGACCCTAGTTACTTAACTCTTTCGGTGACTGTACACGGCTAAGCTCTGAATGAAAGGGATGTCCCTAATACAAAACATTCCCGCGCTTTCCGCCATAGTTATCTTTATGAAGGATTAATTATATCAGTGTCAGAAGCGCTGGTAATTTAAATAATATTCGAATACGTTATAACAATTATTAATTGGCTCCGATTCGATTGATACCCCGTAGCTACTGTGATCTCATTAACAATACATGGTGACTTTAATTACTGACTACAAAACTGATGTAATAAATAATTACCTTTATCATTGTTGAAGAGTTTCTTCAATTATAGACGTGCCAATGGGGTGCTACTAGAATGGCGTTTGTGAAACAGTAGACTATTGATGATAATAGTTTATCCTACTCACGAATACGCTATTTTCTTGCTTTTACTTTTTAATATTACAAATAGGCTCTTTCACAATCCAACAACGACTGACTTTGCAATGACTTTTACTATTTTGAAATGACTTTTAACCCACCCAGAAATAACTATAATATCATACGTTATTTCAAAGTGTTGCCAAAGTAGAACAATGCATGCAGTTGCCATAATGAAAATACGACATACACTTCAAAAAGTTTGTTACAGTATTATTGAATTGTACTTTGACAGTGTTGCCTCAGTGGATATTATAATTCGGTATTAAAAAATACATATTTTTAAATTAAATCAAAGGAATGAAAGTGCAAACTTAGGTGACAGAACAGCCAGAAAGTAATAGAGTATTTGTGCACTTAAGTACGTAGACCTAAGTGCACAAATATGTACTTTTCTAACTTCCTCCCTACAACACTTCAGTCCCTCAACTCGTGAGACAGACGAATTAAACTAATAACGCCGTGATACTGCTACAGCTGTGATCTCACCCATGATTTATGTCCCTGCCGACGCCGCACACGTACCAGCGTGAAGATTAAAGCGACCTACCCCCATGGGACAAGGGAAGTATTCAATTTAATTTAGAATGCGGTCTGTGGGTATTTTTGTACGCCATTTTGATAATCTCTCGGGTAATAATTGTGCAAAGCATGGGTAAACTGTAACGAGTTTAATTTACGTTTTATCTGTAAGCAAAAAATACCTTTCACCGTAGTAACAAATAAGTAGGTAGGTACTTCTATTACATAATCAGTGCTTTCAACTAATTTAAAAACGACTCCTGCTCTTTTGAAATAACAACGTTGGACTTTCAGTCTCCGGAAAGGTGCGCGTACACGAGCAACTAAAATTGCTCCATCTTGGGAAATTCTCGTCAAGTATGACACCACAACTACATCCAGCAATTTATGGCAAGAGCAAACTGTAGCCAGTCCTACGGCCACACAATATGGAGCAACTTAAAGAACTGGACAATGCGCCTCCCTCGCCGGCCGGTAACGAGATAAAAACAAAATTGACAAGAAAAATCCAATCCGATTGGATATTCGGCAACTCATGAAATATATGGAGCAATCAGAAGCAATATTGCCGAAACACATCGGCAATTTACTGTTGTTGCTCCAAGTTGCTCCACGTAATTGAGCCAGATTGATCCATTAGTGTTGCCGAGCAATAATTGCTCAAAAAATTGCCGGTGTAAGAGCACCTTTAAGAATTTAAATTAAGTAGTAGGTACTTACATAATATTTATTATTAATTTTGCGTTTAAAATAACCATATCTTTTTAACAAATAAAAATAGAACAATTCAAAAGTATTCAACGAATACAAAATACCAACCCAATCTTATAATAACACAAACAACATCAATAAAGTCGTTTGTAAAGGACAAAATCAAGTGGTAATGGCCTATCATCAGCTTTGTTCTATTTGCGGGTAGACGCGGCGCAAAACGATGCGCCTGCGCTTATTTTGACATGCCTTCATTATCGATGGGGCATGTTAGGTTCGTGAGTTTAGAAAGCGATGCTGGAGATTTTGTTTGCGATAGCTTTAGGCCAAAAGAAACCGTACCTAATGTGCGGCTTCGACGAAATTGACGAAGATATTATAGATTCTTATTCAAATAATTAATTTACAAATTAAAACTACCTTGTGGAAAGTACCTTAATAACTTATTAATAATACCTTCATATCTCATTCTATCACCTTTCATATCATGGGTGACTCTCGTAATAGGTGCATTTACAGATAACAATCTTATATATCTTACATAACATCATGCCCGTAATCCTCGATGGGTTAGGCAGATATTTCCAATCGTTCAGCAAATTGTAATATTTTTGTGAAAATAACGCATAAGAACGAAGAAAACAAGATTCTATTCAGAATGAACGCACAACAGGCGCTTCAAATAATTTAAACTTAATACTACAACTTCAATTAATTCGCATAGCATTCAAACCGCATTGTGCTCCAACCCTTAATACAGTGCAGCATCGAACTGCGCTAGTCTAAACAAGGGGGCGGCGAGTGCTACAAATTGTACTATCGCAACTCGCGCCAGTAACTGGCACGTCAGGGATGCCACTCGTTAGTTAAATTATGATGTATTTATGACACACTTAGAATGGAGTTCGTAGACAAAAGAAGGTTGTAAGTGTCTGCATTGAAAATTGGAATGCTGGCATCAGGACTAGAAATGGTGTGCAATATGGGTTATTATATTAACTACTGGTCTCAATATGCTGTACTTACTGGAATTCGGAAGAGTAACTGATTTGCAAGGATGGGAGGACGATGCATGTGGAGGATGCAAGGACAGTTGGAGGTTGAGGAACAAAATCAACAAAGCAAAAAACACACCATTTTATTGTTTGCCCTTATGTAGAAGGTATTTTAATGTTTTAGTAAGGTAATTAAATAAAAGTTTGTAGAAATTCATAAATTAACAATTTATTGCATTATTCGCTAGAATCTACAGTTCTAATCTTATTCCGAGGCTTAACATCGTCATATTCATATTACACATTACGGAACGGTATTAAAAATAAGAAAATTGAACCAACAGCTCATATCCACTAATCTGACCACTGACAAATGACAGCCCTAAACCACACATTAACATAGATAAATCGTAGCACCAACAAACTGGCGATTGACGCAATAAAACCCCGTTAGTATTGCCATCATTAATCCATATAAATTTCTTTGCTAAAAATAAATTGGCAACCCTAAGAGACACAGCTGCAACGGCCAATAGCTTATTGCTTGGACGTTCTACGTTTGAATTACATCTTGCAAACTTATTTGCACACTCAGATAAAATAACATATCATCCTTCTACTTGAAAAATAAGGTTTAAATTCGTTTGGGATTTACTGTTTGGTCAGTAAATGGATTTGTCTAAGTATTCGTCTCGATTAAAACGACAGAAATGCAACGGCAATTCGATATTAGTTATACGAAGCGTGTGTGAGAGCGAGTGCTCGCAGGAATGCTAAGAATATATCGGGATGCCGATTGACAAATTGTGATCGTTTGGGATGTACTGCAGAGTTGTACTTGCAGTTATTGGACGTATTTATGTAGGTACCTACATAGTAGATTGGAAGATAAGGAACAAGTACTTAGTGTAGTTACTGGTTTGAAAGAAAGCCTTTTTGCAATTTTCTGATGGTATGCAGAGTTAAAAGAAAAATTGTATTCTGCACAAACAAAACGCACATTACAAAAAGCAAATATATACACTACACTCAAATTAGTAGCCAAAAGCTTCGTATTGAACCAATTAAAATTGCCCTCTTTAGATTTGATGTTTTTGTGATAAATTATACTACTCATAAATAAATAATAAAAAAGACCCAAACTTCACATGGAACGAATGACCCATTGAAAATATACGAGGAACTGTTAAAACAATCATCATTGTAATCATTTGTATCATTGTTCCAAACAGCACAAATGAAGAAGATAAGTTAAATATTGCAAAACTGAAGCCACACACCAAGTCTCAATAAACTAGCTCTAACTACACATACAGAGCCAAACAATACAATATTAAACGAACTTTTAACGCATCAATTAAGGTCCACCATAACCCTTTGCATAAAAGTTAAGTGCATCAGTTTGCGAGCATGAACTAAAAACAAACAAACAGGACTGAGTGATAAAAACACAATACATCGAGTGATGACTAAGGAATAAGAGCGAGCGCACACTGGGCGCTGCCGAGATACCTATGACTTGTGTTTTGTTTTGTCGTAAATCGTTTCAAATTTTAGTTCCTTGTGCTTGGCTTGGTGATGTAGGATTGGCTACAAATTTCGATTACCTAAATCTAAAAAACTGCACTGTGTTGCCAAAAAAAATAAGATTCTGTTTTGTCGAAACACCGCATAATCAATTATTACAATTTTCTTATTAAAACACAACTCACGATTATGTCGTAATAATCCCAAAAGAACGAGATTAAGAGAGTTGCTTAATACCATGTTTCATTAATTTTCAGTCAATTTGCAATTAAAAATAAATTCTCCCTTTAGACCAAGGGTATGGTGTACAAAGCAGCTTTTAAACCTGCTATGTTGTACTGTATGGCTCGGAATGCTGGCCCATGCAGTAGTCTGACTCCCAGAGGCTGCATGTTAGTGGAATGAACATGCTCCGCTGGTCTGGAGGAGTTCCCCGCCTCGATAAGTGCGAAATGAGTTCATCCAGGATTAATTTAAGGTCGCTGATATTAGCCAAAAGCTCCGTGAAATTCGCCTACGTTGGTACGGCCATGTGATGTGTCTTGAAGAGGACCATATGACCCGCAAAGTGATGAAGGTACCCATATATATACATTTATATCAAATTAAATATTTAAGCATTAAAAATTTCTGATCAATACTTGTTCAATTGTCACAGCACGGCAGCGCGACTCTCTGACTTGCGTCACAAACTGCGCACAGAACAATATTACTTACTCCGGTTTTGTAATTCGTAGAAATTGTTTAAATTGCAATAGATTGGTAAACGGTTCGTTTAACACGTATTGCAATTATATTAATTAATACTTATTGCTGTTTAATGCATTACTTGAGTGGCGATAAAATATGTTACATTAGTAAGTGGGCTGGATTGTGAAAAACATATATAATTGTAATAGGTATTAAATAAAAATTTACAATGTTAAGTAGGTAGGTATGCAAATCGCGTTATTACACACTTTTTGGAATAGCTTAGCTTTCCAATGTAAAAAGTAATATGACACAACCCTTCCTCCTCCCAAACCAAAACAAGGATTATGTTAAATAAACATACAACCGTACGGCCCTAATAAATGCTAACATTCGCGGAACCTATTAATTTAATTACTCACATTCATGCATGATGCCGCGACACATTTCACTCATACAAACGTACTTCAAATATTTCACAATCCAACTAGCTTCCACATTTATAATTATTTTAACGCAGATTTTGCAAACTGAACATAATCTGACAAAGTCCACAAAAGGACACTAAACTGTTTTAAGTAGTTTCTTTTCACAGCAGTCCGTAACTAATATAAACTGAACGAACAGTTAAAGTGTAATTTTTTTTTCATAAAAATCTAACAAAACGATCGTCGATCATAAAATCAGCAATGTGCGCTAACCCTTAAAAAAACAATGCGCCCATCTGTGTCCATTGGCGTGTACTAAAAATTATTACCCTACCCAAAACGAGAGCACATTCTAAAGAGCAAGCTTGACTAATTGACTGTGATTTACAACTCGGTCGGGTTATGTTATATAACCTCGTGAACTTCGGAGAATCTTATGTGTTTATTTGGCAGCGTGTGTGGTATCCTAATGGATCGCTTTAGTGACCGGTTACATAGAAGTTTTGGTGTTACTTAGTTCAAAGAGAATGAGTATGGTAATTGGTTGAAAGTTATTGAGTCAGGATGGGTTATAATTGACTTAATAGTTGAACAATGTTGATTGACTGGACAGATAAAGTAAGCGGTGAGGAGTCGATTAAAGAAAACGAATTAGGTTGTTTGCATAGCGTGAGAACAGTTTCACTTACAAGTTTCATTGTAAACAGGAAATTCTTAAAGGTAAACTAAGCCATGAATAAAAAAATAATAATCATAATTCATGCTAATAGAGACACTAAACAAAATTAACGACATAAAAATAAGGTTGTCAGAAGGACACATTCACAGTGAGTCAACAGTTTTATTAGTTTCAATTCAATTAGGCCGTGAATTTAAATGCCGTCGGTGCCACCCCTAAAGCCCCTAATTCAAACATTACGGCGGTGTATTCAAATTGCGTTTTCATTGCATTTAATTGGAGGGGCTGAAAGCAACGTAACACAATATAAAAAATAAAGTAACGTTGATAAAGTTGACTCCAAAACATATTCATAACATGGAAACAATAAAGGGATTTTGCGACCGATATTTCGAACCGAAACAATTCCGAGAATATTAAATCGAGCACTGGAACTCAATTTAGAAAGACAACATTGGAATAGAGAATTAGAGACTCAATTCAGCGAAAACGTAACCGATTTCAAATACGAAATTAGAACTATAAATAGAAAGTAGCTCACCTTTCCCGATTCTTTCGTCTTCCGCCCACCCCGGTGAATCCTTAGACTTTGGCACGGACAGGTTCAGAGGCTGCTCCTCACATTTATAATAAAGCACTTTATCAAACTCACTGTCACTAGTTCTTACACTTTTCTGCAGCAACTGTTCTTGCAATTTATTCTTATGAACACCTATTAAGTTCCTATCACTTTCCGAAACCTGCACACTCTTCTCTTGGTACCCGAAAGTTTTTTTTACATCGAAGTTTATTTTCACATTCATCAGTTGACTCACTGTTGATTTTTTAGTTTCGCTACTTTTATCTACATTTGAAAGCCCTAAAATATAATCTATAGTGTGTGGCGTGGGTTTTTTCGGTGGTTTCCCGTAGACATGCGGATGCCATGATGGCTCCGACACTTCTGTATCTCTCTTCTCTTCCGTAGCTTTGATTTCATCATCTCTACTTTCGAAGCTGTCTATGTTAACATCTGAAGCGTCTCTAGACTCATCTATAACTAAATCTTCTTTGTCATCTTCTACATTTATCTTTTCGTTGGGACTTAACCTGTCGTCTGCACATTGGTAGAAATTAGTATCGTTGGTAAAGTTCTGCACATCTATAAGCGTGTTGTCTTCTTGGTGTGGTGTGTATGAAGATACTACAGTTTGCATTTCTTGTTCTTTATTGTCGTCACTCATGTGTTAAGCTTTCAATATGTACGGAAATAATACATGTTTGTTTTTATGATTGGATTAGTGTGTTGGTGCTGGTGTGGGCGTCGTGTCGTTTGATGTTCTCTTTGATGTAGGCGTGAGGTTGTCGCTCGCTTCCTGCAACAAACATACAGTTGGTATTATTGAGTGTTTGATTGAAATGAATTAAGCGGGAGTTTAAGTGGATGATGTATTGGTATTTTTATCTTGTGATAATTGAATGAGTTTACATCTGACGAGGCTGAAATAAATGTGGTTTGTTTTAGTCTTACTGACTAAAACAAACCACATTTATTTCAGAGTATTTGATATTTTGTGGTGGCACATCATTTTATGGAATTATGTATAATATTTAGTTTAAACGGCTTCTATTAGATGGGTATTCATTATGGTTGCCTTCCAGTTTCCAACAACTCGGTACATGTACTAACCACCTTAGGTCAGAAAAACCTTTATCTACCTCTACTAAACAATTTCCAGGTCTACACCGTTACAGAACAGTCCAGTTGTGACCATTCAGCTCACAAAACTCTAATAAACACGGGTACATCAACAGTAGCTACAAAATGAATTAAACGATACACTAACAGCCCAATAAACGGTTCGTGCTCTATCTGCGCGGCCGGGTCGCCTCGCCCCCGGCGCCCTGCCCCCGCCGCCCCGGGCTCCACCCGCACCCCACACGCACACCGAAACACGGGATCAACTGATCGGTAAGCGCTGATTGATTTTTATTGGAATCACATATCAGGGCTGTCGCGAATTATTTGTTTTTGTTTTATGTTTTCACTATGCAGATGTTGCCCTAAACTGTATTTAATTCATTTTTCCTGGTCGCACTCCGCAGTTAATTAACTTGTGCTTATTTAATTTAATCATTCCAATTAATCAGTAATTTAGGACAATCAGTATCACAATTTGATCGAGGCGAAAGATATTTTCAAACGAATAATTAATAATGTACTAATCTTGTTTATTTGTGACCTAATAGTTTATTAATTAAACTGGTACACTATTTATCTATAATTTAATTTAATTTGTAAAGTAATATCGATATCGGAAACAACGCAATTAAAAACTTTGTCGATAAGTACCTACTCCTCCATAGTCACTTAGTAAAGTGTATAATGGCTAAATCGCATTTCATGTTTTCTCTAAACTCGTTTCTTTAACCTACACTTTATAAACTCTCTTAAAAACTGAAAAAATAGAATAACTTACTGTTTATTATGCTAATACAAATATATGTAGAACGACAACATTCAACAGTTGACGATTATTTAACAACAAAAAAAAAGAACAGAAAAATTCCGCCCATGGCAGATGGCAGCCCTGCAAGGTGAAACTGAAACAAAGCGGCGACTGGAAAACACGACGACACGACACTACGATACAAAGCGCTTCGCAACGTTTTGGTACAATTTCCCAACGAATCGGTACGATTCGCAACCACCCCGAATATTTGCGGCAGTTGCTTGCTGCTGGTGCATTTATATTGTATTTTTGTGGATTATTTTTACGGTTGAAGATTTTATTCGAATGAGTTTTTATGAAACAAAGAATCTTATAAGTTTCACTGACTTTCACGTATATGTTTTAAATTGCATATTGTTTTTATGTGAAATAGTCTTTTCTTTCTCACTAGCAGGCTCAACAAACTGTGTTGTCCTGCCCATAGTTCATACAAAAATCCCATAGAAACAAGAACGTTATATTTTTCCGGAAATCTTTTCCAAAATTTCTTCCCATAAAACCTAACTCGAACTAATACAGACATATATAACGAACACTTACCATACAAAGAGCATTTCATTTTCAATTATATATGAACGCTTAATTACTATAAAGTCAGGCAACACAGCAAATTGACGTAGTGTGTCGATCAACAAAATATAATTAATTTCCCGGACGGTACACATATCTTTTTCTCGTATTTGTTCACTCGTTTTCATTACAATATTACCACAAGACGGTTGCTGAAAGACGCACCCTAATAAAACCGATACTAAACGAGGGAAGAACGTTTCCTCACAAATACTCACTCCCGCCCCACACTTCGCTAAAGTTCCCCTCATATTCACCTGATTTCCACAGCTGTAGGACAAGTTTTCCTTCTTTTAACTTTACTTCCGACGCTGTTGATTTGTTCGACTCTCACTTATGGAGACGCGAATCAATGTCACATTGCAGTTCAGATTGTTTTTCCATAGGTAATATCAAGTAAGGTTATTTTTACAAAACCTTTTTTTATTAACATCTGTAAAGCACTGTTCAAGTTCATCTCTTGGAAACCCTATAGCCACTTTCTTCGCACGATTATTTTAAGAACTATGCCTTATTATAAATCACATACAAATAAATCACATTATTTGAAGACCAGAACTACAATAACCACTATAAACAATTAATTTATGCTTATTTAGCATCCATTATTAGCCCGACTCACGTAACTCGTGAATAGATAGTAGAACAAATAGTCGTGCGAATGCTTCTAGACTAGTGATGTGACGCAAAAAAATTACGTGTGATAAGTATTAAAACATGGTGAAACTGGCCAGTGGCTGATTGTTTCGTACTAAAGTTTCGTATTATTTTACTAAAAAGGTTTTATTAGGGTTTGGGTTTTCGGAACGAAGTTCTTTAACGCAGCTTGCAGGGGGAGTAAATTTGTAGAAATCGTCACGATACGAAAAAACGTGATTGTCTCCTCAATACGACATTTTATTATTTATAATAGAATGAGAAAGAGAGAGATTGAGATAGTTTTCATGGTTTTCGAGGACGCTGAGGCCATGAAAATCCAAGATGGCGGCTACGAACATTTTCTAAGTTTTTGTATTTTATCAAAGGTGTCCTTTTCATGGTTTTCTAGGGTGTTGAAGCGGATACTGAAGTCAAAAGAATGTTTGAATATTTTAAAGTTACAGTAAACGACGTTACATTCGGACTTAAAGAAAAAGCGTAAGGAACTTCTTTTTTATTTACATGACTAAAGAGGTTTTATTAGTTTATTGTTTGTGTTTTTTAAGCATCTCAACAAATCGCATGGGAATGTAGTCTACACTCTGGAATGGCAAATAAAGGTCAATTTAACTTTCTGACCAACTGACCGCCTCCTTGACAGTTCAAAGATGCTCTGAACATAATAACACAACACTACCTCACGCCTGTAATCCCCCAAGGGTAAGGCAGCGGTGTACCTACTACCTGTAAGTAGTTGACTCACATTACGCCACATATTTAATACCAAAAAAGTGCTCTGTAAATGATTTAATTGACATAAATGCAATTAGTTTGACATCCTTTAAGTTAACATAAACATAACACATCATCACGCCTTGTTTTCCCGAAGGGTGCAGAGGTACCGATAGACACCCACAATTCGCATCCTTTAAGTTCCAGGAACAAAAAAACTTAAAAGTAGGTTTTCAGATCTTATCAAATAAATTTTCTGCATTCTGAACAGTAGCATAATGTATGCCACTGAAATGTTACAATTTCTGATACCTAATAGACAACGGCGGTGTCCGGTCCGTGATCACCAATCCTTTTATTTTTTCAAAGCGTTTTTCTTAGAGCCATTTCCCATTTGAGGGGCTCATTTTTCGCAATGTCCTTTATGTTGTAATATCATTAGGTATCATTACACAAGATATTAATGTGCATTAGAAGAAGCCATCAATAGCTAATAACATTAAAGCTATCACCGGCAACCCATTACAAACGACTGAGCTCAACTCAATTATGAGATATAGCACTACTTGGAATAGCCGACATAGCCCACTCATTTATCTACCTTGTAAAGTTGTAACTTATATCATAAGGAGTGAATACACTCGCGAATGAAGGTGTTATTTTATTTTTTCCGTAAACCTACAGCTTGGATATCGATAAGTACACATTAGTGAAGAAAGGCCAATTATACGTTTTCACTAAAGTTCAAAACTTAAAAAAAAAAAAACAACCGACTTCCAAAACACTAGACAGTGAAAATAACTTTAATTTAATTATTTTTTTAAGTTTTAATTTTTCACTTTTTGGCTAATACGAGCCCCAAAACAATTCGAAATTTCATCATCCTTGCAGCAATCTCGGTTAATTTGCTGTCATTTTTCGAAGATTTCCGTTGGCTGTCTCCAAAACGCATCATCCGATCTATTATTATGAAATTTAAATGGGACTATTTCGAAATAAACTCCTTTCGAACAAAAAAAGAATTTTGCATATCGGTCTAATGACGGAGTTATGCCCGAACCGCCACCGAACTCCTAACCGTTAAAGAATTGTACCTTCCTTCATCAGCTCAGCATCATGAGATGATGATGACCATACGCAAATGTCTCAATAGCTTTCGAAAATATATGAAAAACATTGTTAATACCTACAAAATTTGAGGGTTGCCCTCGTTTTCCCTGAGATTCCATCATCAGATCCTGATTTGGTGCCAATGGGACCACCTCAGGAGTATAACTGTTTGAAATAAAAAAATAATTTTGAGAATCGGCCCACAAATGGGGGAGATAACATATAACCTCCTCCTTTTTTGGAAGTCGGTAAAAAATAGGAGAAGAGGCAGTGGACTGGCAAGGCAAAGTAAAGCAGTAGTTTTTGACTGATTGCTAGCACTAGAGAAAAAAAGCTTGATGACTATATAATCCCCCTTTTTAAGTTGGTTATAAAGGGCCAGCCTATCCTAGCAGGCAAATAATAAACTACTTGTTACTAGAAAAAGAATAGTGCTTCCTCATTGCACTTTGCCCGACCCGGGAATCGTACCCTCACGCAGAAGCGCTTGCGACCACTAAACCGATGACTACCTCCAACAATACTATAGTATAATAATATCAACATCTGCTGTGGCTACATTTAGGTACTTACACTTAATTCTATTACCCACCTACAATATTAATAGGAACTATAGATTGTAATTTCATCACATTAATACCATCTAATGGACATTCTCCTTAAGACGTCGTTAATGCACATCAATTAAATTATTACCTACAATATGCTTACATACACACTACTGCATTGACGTCAATCGACATCGCTCTACATAAGCACACGTAATTTAACTTAACACGTAACAAGGCAATATCACCCTTAACAACTTAGGATAAGGTGGATAGTACCGTCAGATAATATTACGGTGTTCTGTGAATAATGAAGTGTAGGATTTCAAGAAAACAAAGCTAATTATTAGTTTATTTATAAATGAATAAAAATATCGTAGTAGGTACTATCGTGAGAAACAAGCGTTTGTTTATTGTGCGATGGTATGCTAGCGTAGGGATTTTTCTAACTAACCCACATTTCTAAAGTTTTCTTATGATTTGAGAAGAAAAAAAATCGAATAAAAAGGTCATTTATTCAAACTAGGCTAAAAACAGCACCTTTTGAACAATAAAGTTATTTGTGACAGTCCCCTCGCCCACCAAGTCAAGTACTTGGGGGTAATCCTTGACAGCAAACTACTCTGGAACAAGCATCTTGACTACAAACTTAATAAAAGCACTATTGCACTCTACCAATGTAAAAAAATGTTAGGGAAAACATGGGAGCTTTCTCCGAAGATCACTCTGTGGTTATACAAATCGGTAATCAGGCCAATGTTGGCTTATGGCGCTCTGGTTTGGTGGACAAGGACCGAACTCTCGACCACCATTACCAGACTACAACGCTTCCAACGACTGGCCTGTTCAGCTACCACTGGCTGCATGAGAACCACCCCAACAGCAGCCATGGAGATAGCTCTTGAACTAACTCCCCTTGACCTGTACATACAGCAGGAGGCGGCGCTAGCTGCCATCAGGCTAATGCATCTAGGCATATGGGGCAAGAACCTTACCAGTCCACACGCTAATATCCTGGACCGGGCGATTGAGTACCAGCCTCTCATCGCTGCCCCGTGTGATAGAACACCAAACCAACCTATGTTCAACAAAAACTATATCATACAAACAGTAGAGGAAGAAAGGGATCAGTCAGGAGCCAATGAAGTGCGCATCTACACTGACGGCTCAAAAACACAAGACGGTTCAGGTGCTGGCGTACACTCCCTTGACCTCAACATCAACCTTCACATACCGTTAGGCACACACAGTTCGATCTTTCAATGTGAATGTGTTGCCTTAACACAAGCTGCAACAGCAGTAAAGCGCTTAGGCATCCGAAACTACGGCATTAAATTCCTATCCGACAGCCTATCTGTGCTCAAAGCTTTGGAAAACAAACAAACTAACAACAAACTAATTTTTGAGTGCCATCTAGCCCTGGAGAGCTTATCGACGTCCAATCGTATTGCACTCCAGTGGATCAAAGGGCACAGTGGATCTTTAGACAATGATGCCGCAAATGAACTTGCGAAGAGAGGCTCTGATATGAAAGTGCTAGGCCCGTACCCACTTCTCCCCCTGCCTTTCTCACAATTACGTGCGTGGATTCGCCAAAGGTCGACCAAACTCCGTAACAACAGATGGTCACGGGCAACAGACTGTAGACAGTCAAAATTGGCTTTACCGATTGTACACCCGCGATTAACCAAAAAACTTCTTAGCCTGAGTAGAAATAACCTTAGAATAATAATAGGAACAATTACGGGCCATAACACACTTAACAAACACCTTTTTAACATAGGCGCCACAGACAGCCCGCTTTGCAGGGACTGCCTTGACGCCGAGGAATCAGCCACCCACGTCATCCTGGAATGCGAGGCCGTGGCTTCTCAACGTGAAGAAATCCTCGGAACAATGAGGTCGCTCTGCGAAGCCTGTGAAGCTCCCAGGAAGCTTCTGTGCTTTTGGGCGGAGCTAGGCTGGCTCTGTTAGCCAGAATCCCCACGCACAACGGACCGAATGGGAGTCTACGTGCGGAAAAGGGAGTCCCATCATCATCATCATCATCATCCCCTCGCCCGCTCGTCTCCACTTCCTAGTGCTTTACCTAGAATTAGTGGGGTAACAAACTCCAAAGCAGCACAGCTTTCTGTTCAGTTAGTTAAAAAGGTACCCAATACTTGGGCCGTTTTTCTCCAATCGATAAATCGATGTCGAATCCATCTTCAATGATGATTTGACATCAACTAATCGATTACAACATTCTACACGATGTGAATCAATTGGGATCATCATCGTCTCATTAACATACAGCAGGATGCTACCGGCTAGCGTTTTAACGAATCCGGAGTCAAGTTTTAAAACCAAGAGTAAGGTAAAAGCATTTTGTGTTGGAAACCTCAAGTCTTTGTAAAAACTTCTACGTACCCCACGTACAATAAACGAACGATCTCCTCTAATTTCATCTTTCATTGACATAGTTCTCACTTATCAAATTAACACAACGTTTTGAAACGTCAAAGAAATCAAAAGAGCCATCTGGTGTTTTTATTAAAAACATTTCCACGGCTTTCATCAAAAACATATGAAAATGCAATAAATTAATTTGGAATATCAAAGGAGATCAAATGGAAGTTAGTTGAGGAAATGTTCCACGATTAACACAAACGGTTTAAGAAGATAACTGTCATACCCATCCGCTGTGTTTTGCAGACTACATGCTTCTGAACAAAGGTTATATGTAGAGTCTAACGTCGGCTTTGAAATCCTTTTATTTTCTTTAGTTTAAAAAAATCAAATCAAATAATTTATTTTCATAATACATGTTATAAAGGTGTTACAGGTAAGTATAAAAGGTTCATTGTATTATAACCTAGTGAGGTGTGCAAATTAAAATAAGTTGTAGTCACTAATCGCAACATTAAAATACAGCAGAATACATTATAATTGAGTTACTTAAAAAATAAAAAAATATGTAGGTATATAAAATAGAAATACATAAGTAGAAGAATTATTTACAGATCAGATATCGAATTGAAAGCTTGTGAAGAGCTGGTGAAGGTTATATCAAGACCTATTGGCGGAATCCCATTCCTTAGTGATCTATCTAATAATGACGGTCGGACAATGCTATTTCCATGAAAAGTGGTATATTTTGATACTTCGTTTAACTGAGAACTAAGTACTTTATTACTGATTATAGATCATATCGTAGCACAGAAAGCGTTCTAATTTGCATGGACAGATGCTAAAGCATGTGTCTGCGAAAAGAGTAAGATTATTTAACACATACGGAGAGCATGCCATAAATAAGTATGCTATTTACTAGCAAACACGCTTGCTTTCTAATGGTGTGTATTTCTACATTAATCGGCCTTTATCGTTCCCACTACTGATAAACAGGCCTCCTCTCTGTTAGAGAGAGTAGGCCGCCATCCAGCATGCGGGCCTAGCGCATTGCACGACAGAACTCTTTGAATTTTTGGTTCTAAGAGGAGTAAGTACAAGTATTAGCTCATGCTAACCGCCAACTGCTGCGGGTTTCTAGGTGCGCTTGTCCTACAGTCTACCGCTCAACAGTGGATACAATTTTCCGTTAACAAATGCCTTTATGTCGTAGCAGTAAGAGCGATTATTGTAGAGTTAATTTTATTATTTAAGCATCTTCAATCCATATTTTAAGGTGATATGCATAAAAACAATTGACGATGCTTTACTTTGATAAAGACTATTTAATGCACACCATTTCGATATTGAAGTAAAATTTCCATTAAAGATAATCTATAATCTGACCCATACCGTGTGTAATCTAAGATAAGATACTTAGTTTATTGTATTACGTCAATTATTGCAATTATCTGATTCCTATCAGTTGCATATTGGAAGTGGGTAGGTATAATAAACTTATAAAACAGGTTAGGCACAGTGAATCATTAAGATATCATTGAAGTAATATTGTAAATAATTATTTTATCTGTGAAATTGATCCAACTTTAAGTGCAAAGTGATTCTATCTCCGTGTGGTCTTAGTGGTCGTCGTAAATGTGACTACTGTAACCTGATTCTATTCGAATCCCAGGTCGAGCAAAGTGTTATCGCGTTTTTCTGTTAGAAAATCTCCGGTAGTTAATAATTACATTAGTTTAATAATAATAGAACAATAGAAATACTTTCATAACCGTCCCGACCGACTACGCCACACATAAATCTAACTAAATAATACCACGTACAATTTGTTTAGCAATAACAATAATCACCGAGCAGCAGCTCATTTCAAATTTCTGAGAATTTTCCTGTAAACTATTTACAAGTATGGTGTTTTATAATAAGTACAACGTTTTTGAAGAACGGAGTTACCGTGTTTCGAATTAATTTAAATTGGAATACAAAGCTAAATAAGCACCTACAGTTGGCATTTCAAACAGCCTTCGCGATGGGTGATATTTTAGCTATCGTCTTACTGTTGTACGGCAGGCAGCCCCACTGTCTTTATCAATGAGAAGATCTTTTAGCCTACAGCTACTTATAAGTTGACAGTAGAGAGTGCGAAATACAAATTCAGAAGACAAGACCCACCCCTCCATACATTTAAATTGCTTAGAAAACCCTAACAAAACTTAGCCTCATGGGATCAAAACACCTACTTTCGGCAGTCGAACCTGCAACCACTAAACAAAAATGACGGAAAAAAATATCTCAAAATATTTTCCCTCTTCAAAAGTCATCGACATAATTTAAACTAATATCTGAGCACGATTCACGATCAAAGTGGTGTTCCGATCAACATGGACATACACGACCTGCTTCTCTACCGGTGACATCAAACAGGCCACACACGTCGTCACACTTCCGCGACTTTGACAGCGCCGGCGACTAATGTCATAATCCTTATTTGTAATTGGAAGGAACTAGCCGCCATTTTGATACTTTAATACTGCAGGTTATCTATGAGAGTTATCTAAAAAAGTTTTTATTGGCTGTAAACTTTTAGTGATAGTTTTTAATTTTTAGCTGTTTATAATAAAAGCTAAAATGCAAAAATATGGTTTTAGAATCATGTCGATGTAAACTAGAAACAATGAAGTTTTAAAGCGAATTTATAGGACAACGAAATAAATAGAATGTCATACAGTAGGTGAGTAATATTAATTATATTTTAACAGCTACCGTCAGTGGCTTCGCACGTGGGATAACGAATCTTATCCTACGGGATCTTATACTACCCGGAAAAAAAAAACTTTTGTCCTTCCCCAGGATACTACCTATCGCCTTGCTAAATGTCAAAGTCCGTTCAGTAGTGTATGTTAAGCGTAAAAAGGTAAGATACAGACAGAGTTACTTTCGAAATTTGAATGAGTATAGTTTATGGTGACAAGTCAAAAACGAATTTCCTTTAAAACTTATTGGAGCTATGCAAGTGGATAGTTATAAGCAAAAAATTAATAAAAACGACAGGACGTCTTTAATACAATACACGTTTCCTCCTTGGTTAATCTTTTACTGAAATAAGCGTGTGCAATACGATATTTAAGTACTCCTTCCCATAATTCCTGTTTTTATATGATCATATCTGCCTGGCGTTTTCAAACTTAGGTCGGCTTCCGGTATAGCCGGATGTAACCGCATACTGCTAGCTGAATTGGTAGGTCAGATACGCAGTCGCTCCATGTAAAATACTACCCGTAACGACTGTCAAATAAATAATCAGAATCTGTCAAAGATCAAGAAATGACCGTGATTTCTGAAGCAGGAGGTGGTTTCAATATGCAACGGGTGATCGGCCCAACCACGGTCCGAACTCAGCAAGCACAGCATAACCTTCCATCGACCCGAGAGGCTGTTTTTCTTAGGCCACGAACACCTCCTTGTGTTTGATATGATGTCAGACCCTATTTTAATTTCAAGTCTGAACACATTGGAATTTACCTCCGTAGTTTTATATTTCACAAGCAAGTGAACTCAATTATTTACGTCGTTGAATAAATTATCACGATTTTATTAATAAAGAATTAAAACAGTCCACAAAACATTTATCAGAGTCCTTTAAATTCCAATGAATACAGCCAAAATTAGTCTTTCACAGGCAAATCCGGATTTTTGTCTCATCTAGTATGGAGGTGTTTACAGATGCACATACCCGATACCCGGATCTGGAACAACAATCTAAAACCCACAAATTATTCTTACGTGCGGTAATAGAAACCACAACCCATAGCCCAAATCCCTACCTACATACAACCACTGCGCCAATTAAGCCATAAAAAAGTAAATAACAGTTCTTTGACAGTTATTTTACCTCTGCCAGAAAATTGCGAATAGAATAAAGAGCACAGTGATACAAAATCTGTAAAATAACTGTAAGGACTGGCGTTGGACTTTATCCTTGGTTCTGCAACTAAGTACAATAACATAACCTAAGTTTATATTCGTTTTCTAGAAGCCAGAAAGGTCCCTTCATATAATTTTCCTTGTGGATATTACTGAAATATATGTCAAAAATATAGTTTTTTATTCATATATTTGCACAATCCATTAAAAAAATGTTTGATTGTGTCATTACCACATTTTGGCTAATACAACTTTTAGGACTAATTCTACATTTCAATTTTGTATTTTTTTCTACTGTTCTACTTTGACTCGGTCTGTTTCAAACCATAATACATTGGACATCAATCAAATGGCTCTCAATATTCCTAACTCCTGTGCCCTAATTACCTAAAACACTAACAATCAGAATCTGAATCAGTTTAAAATGATATTAATTGCTTCACATGTTTGTAAGATGTGTCTGCTCAACAACGTTAATAACGCAATGAATGTTGTTGAACTGACAAAATGGAAGCCATTCCTACTGGTAGTACGCAGTTATCCCTCTGTTTATCTAACACCACTATTCTATCAAAACCAATAACAATCATCATCATTTTTTTACCGACGAAAAAACGGAGGAGGTTACTCAATTCGACGCGAATATGTTTTTTTTTTTTATGTATGACCTGTATGACGCATAACTTTTTCCAGAGTAGTCCGATTTTGATAATTCTTTTTTTATTGGAAAGGGTATACCCCGAAGTTGGTCCCATATAAATTTCAAAGAAAAATTCCAACCTTAAGGGTAAGAAAACAGGGATGATTGATTGTTTACTCACAGATTTTAATACTGAGTTGTGTATTGCAAAAAAGTAATCAAAAATTAAGCATGTAGTAATTAGTAGATTATAGCCAAAAAAAATCATAAAATAAAAACTTTTAATAAAAAATGAAACCGCCGAAAAACCGAAAAGTAAAAAATAATAAACTTCCTTAGTCCAACCCCAATAACTAAGTTCGGAAGTCGGTGACTTTGGATATGTATTTAATTATAATTATGTCACCGCCTTCCGAACTTAGTTATTGGGGTTGGACTAAGGAAGTTTACTATTTTTTACTTTTCGGTTTTTCGGCGGTTTAATTTTTTTATTAAAAATTTTTTTTAACTATTGTGAATATGAGGACTATGTGGGTCATGTGAGGACTAGGTATGTGCGTCCTCGCATCAAGCGACAGGCGCTATTTTATGTCGTAGATTCGTGGGTATGTAAAACAAAGAAACTCTGAACTGAGTAGCACATACAAAATCTTATGCATTATTAAATAATGCTTAAGAAAATTCTTAAGCATTTCATCATCATCATCATCATCATCATCTTATTTATTATTACTAATATTCAAGTATGGATCTATTTTCCTTTGCCAATAGTTTTTTTTCCCTACTTCCGTGTGTCACTGCGGGGTGCCAACTGAAAACCAGCGCTGGGTGTCTCACGCGCAGCAAATGCTGAGATGATAACCCTTTCGGTATGGATACGCTCAGCATAACTGATACTGATTTTTGTTATGTTTAACGTTCTCTTTTTTAAATGTGTTTGTTGCTGTTGTGTTGTGTCTGTGTCGAATAAATGTTTTCTATTCTATTCTATTCTCATGTTTTGTTGTTGTGTTTCATCTCTTCCTCGGTTAGTTTTAATGTTAATCTTGCAGTTTAAGTACTTTATGCGGCCTCCCCAAATGTCCTTTCTTTGGTATTGATCGTCAAATCGTTGAGCTCCTCAAGTTCTGAGTTGAGCTGCATGGTTATAATTTAAATGCGTGCACTGAATGGACAGGTCCACTCAATCTGTGTGCTACCTACTTTCCTCAAAAGACCATTTCAAACACCAATCCACATGGTCTTCACATGATCTGACCAAGATTATGTCTGGACTTTAAAAGAGACTGTGACCTCTGAGTTTGTTTCGGCCTTTGTTCTCAGTGTAGTCAGATAGGAAACGCCGACCTCACCTAGTTTAAAAAAATATGATTGACGTGTAAAAGTGTTTGTACAAACCTACTTACAGAAATAAAATCATTTATCGTTATCATTTATCCTACCTAATAACCCATCGTACAAATTACAAACCTCATCCGCACTACACAATAACTATAATTTTAATTAGTTAAGTACCAATTTGACCAAAGCAACAAACAATGAAACAATTGAAAGTCGCCACATTGACGATCGACACGTAATTATTTCTGTAATGACGATTTACTGCTTCTTCTTCTTTTTACAGATCAATCAATCAATCTGCTTAGCATTTGCTCAACTGTTGGGGTTGGCTTCCAGTCTAACCGGAATCAGCTGAATACAAGTATTTTACATGGAATGACTATCTGCCCTCAAAACTCAATTACTAGGTTCACGTAACGATGCCTCTTGGTAAGACTGGTTGTAAGACTGTCGGACTGCGAACTACCCGACACGACTGTCAAAGATCTACGAACGTTAAGACCAACGGCTTAACGTCCTTCCGAGGCAATCTATGAAAAGATGTAGATCTTTAACTAACAATATTTTTACTGATTGTTTTTTTTTTTTTTTTGGCTTTTGCCAGCCACTTCGCTCACATATTTCAACTCTAGTCATTGGTTAAGATTAGACTGAGCAAGATTCCATTATTTATTCATCTGTCACCTGCTTTAATCACTTTACTTTGTAACTATATCAATAGAAGACAAAGGTCTCATCTTGTACAGAGAAGTATCGATCTTTTATCATGGAGAGAAACCATAAGGTCCACAAAAATGTTAGAATTCCTACCGCCTAGTCATGACAAAACTAATTTAGAAAACATATCGATAGAAATTGAGAAATCGTTCGTATACCTATATCAAATGGTGTTCTTACTACAAATCCGCCCAACATGTCTCTAGTGAGTGATGTTAACTTACTATCGCGACTTCATTGGCGTGAAACCTTTTTTTAACATAAATTAACTGTTTTTAACTGTAAAATTACTGTTTCATGCAAACATCCATCAGATAGAAATGGACAATTCAGTGACATAATAACACAATATCACAACTGAATATAATGTGAAAATGAAGTGAAAATAAACCCATTATGGTTGACCGCTGAACTGTAAGTGTCTCGAGTATGGATGACAAAATATTTCTTTTGTAACATCTCTTCGTTTCAGTGGTCAAATTCATGAATTTCTGTTATCGGAAGGGTTTTGTGAACGGTGGGTATTGGCTCTTTTTTACCTGACTATCGGGTTTGATGAAAAGGTTGTGAATTTCATCGATTTTATTTCCCACTGTTATAATAGTAGTGGTTTTCAAATCTTTCTACTTTTCCGTCAAGTATTTTTGTATTATTATACCATGGATAATCTGTTAATTTAAAATCTCAATCTTGTTTACCTATGTTTGTTACGTAATTCCTTTGAACCCGCTGTAATATTCTGTAAGTTTTGTAAAAGCTCTTGTTACTTCACTACCAACTTAAACTGTCGACATATTCAAATCACGACAGTTGTAAGAAATGGCTATAACACGCTAAATTGACGTAGGTTGTCAATTTCCTTAACAATTAATTTCCCGGACATTGCATTTAAAATTTGGCAAAAGAAGCTATTTTCATCGAGTAAGGTATCAAACACAAGTAATATCCTAAAACAATCAGGACATACCAAGATTAAAAATTAAGCAGTAGGTAGCCCTACGAAGCTTTAGAAAAACGTTATATATTTTCCTTAAAATCTTCTAAGACAGTTTTCGCCAAACAAACACTGCATCAGACATTTAAATTACAGCCAACAGTAACATAGCAACATGCACCTTCGTACCCGCGGCTACTTCTCAGAAACTACCAGACAATTGATACAAAACAAATCAATTGACATCGAGTTACAGAATACAATCACTAGTGCACACTGAACTGTTCAAAGAAAGCGTTTGAAGTATTCACGTAACAGGTCTGATAATTGCAAACAGTGGTAGTTTGTTTGTATTTTTGATATCTCTGTATGTTGTAGGTACAGACGCTAGATGCCAGCATATCAAGCTAACCCAAACTGTCACATTTTCCCAATTGAACATAAACCTTATACTTATGGAATAAAGTTGAAAACCTATCAATAAAAATTGACAGATTGGGGTAGCTTCAGGTGCTGGCGTCTGTACCTTATTATCTCTAATGGCTGACTTCGTTTGACTGAAATTTCTTGTTTAAGGTTCTGCTAAATTGAAATTTTCTTGCATTTTCTCTCAATTCGCAGGTCAATGTTTAGGCTGTTATTGAACAAATATGATGCGCGATCATAACACGTATGTATTTACAGAATTAAAATCACTAGAATACAATTGTACATTTGTAGACGACTTACTATTCTGTATTTTCATTCCTCTAAGTACCTGGTACTTATTGACAGGCCTGCACTGTCCTCCCATACCTATTATCACTGTAATTTGAAAACATTGTAAAAGCCAATTATTTTTAAAAGAGTAACCGTCGAGTTTCTTGCCGGCTCTTCTCCATAGGAAGCGACTTATTGGAACCGTGCACCTAGCTTCTGACGTTTCATAAGTGCCCATGCAGGTTTATATGGAATGAAATATTTTAATTTTGATTCAAATTATCAATATAAGCCTCAAGTTCGTTTTATCACATTGAATGATTTATTCATGAAATAAGTACTCATTCAATGGGATTAAATGAACTTAGAGGGTGTCTTTAATTATTATAAATCTGTAAAACCATTTTTCTTACGGTCGCGAATCATATTTTAACCAAAATACATACTAAGACAAACCTGCTAATTGTAAAAAACAGAAGAAAAAATATTTCGTGGGCTACCTTGAGGCGCATCCCCCTTGAACATAAAATATCCCATGACACTCGGCAATGTTGTAGCTTCCCATTTGTGAAAAAATTTTCGGAATCGAATCAGTAGTTCCGGAGATTACCCTCTACATATAACCTCACAAATGTTATCTCTTTATTATAAAACTGAAGACAATTCAAGGGCTAATATTAGTGTTTGAAACTAAGTATCTTCAAAGTCAACAGTCATTTAAAAAGTTAGCAACCCGTTCTGATAAAAAATATTCTTTTCGTGGTAATTAGAGGTTAAAAACCGCAAGTTACGCACTCTTTTTCAAGTAATTCCGATGCATATGGTAAAAATATGTGACAGCAATGTTAAAAGGTGTTGGATATGAACTTAATACTCTAGTTCAAAGTGCCGACAGTCAAAATTAAACGACTCTACATTAAATTTCAGTTTAACCATTATTTGGGGAACCCCAGCAAAATTAATTACTAAAACTTGATGATAAAATACTTTAAAATGATAATAAAGATAATGAATTAATAATCCCACAAAATACTTAACGAATAAGGTAAACCAATGTGATTATCCTTTCAGTTGCAATCGCAAATGACAATTCGTGAAAATGTGCACGGTTTTTCCGATTATCTGCCACAAGCAAAGAATAGGTTAATTATTTTAAAAACAAGTGAAAACATTATCACTTCTTTTTTATAATAATTAACTTAACGTATAAAGAGAAGTGAAAGAATAACAAAATACATTAAACAATGCAACATATTTTTGTCTTTCTCAATGCCTATTCTGTATAGTCTATGTGTGCTTACCTATTATTAACGTCGTTCAAACTGCCTGTATTTTATACAAAAAAAATATATACTTTAATCGCTTCTTATGTAACTTACTCAAATAAAAAATTACTTTAAACGTTTTGTATGCGGCGGCCACCGGCGGTGGCCATTACCAACAATAACAATAATTTCCACTTAACTATTACTAAACAAATCAAACCTCAAAATATCCACCTCATTACTTACAGTTGTACTTAAGTACAGTTACACAATGTACTCATTTGTTTTAAACAATTCAGATTGGCCATGCGTCAGTAGCTGGAATATTTAAAAAGGCATATTGCTTGTTTGTGATAAGGATAATCTTGCCCAATTATTGTTTTATCGCATAATCTTAATACTACAGAAAGACTAATCGATAGCAATTTTCGAATAGTTTGCTAAACATTATACGAATGGATTAGTAACTCATTATTCTTATATTGTTTACTTAACGGATTTGTGAAACTGAAAACTGCTTTTTTTTTATAGCGCTCGCGTTTTAAAACTGCTAAATGCTGAATAAACGGCTGAACTTCTTGTTGTAGCCGTAAAAAGGTTAAAGCTATCTAGCACTATAGTTGCGTAACACAACTATCATTCTAATCTGAATCATTGTGAAAAATATTGCTAATCCATTGCTTCAAAAATTTGTAAGCTCAACAACGTAAATAACACTAACGCTAAAAATGTCGAATGTTGTTGAAATGCCAAAATTAAAGCTATTGCTACTGATCGTGTGATACGCCATCACCCCGCTGTTTGACATATAGTTTGGAAATCTGTTACTGGATAGCAAAGAATATTTGCATTCATAAGAAAATAATGCAATATTCTTTGACATTTGACAGATCATAAGTACTTACATTTATTACTACCCATCTCTTCTCATTCTGAAAAATTCTCGCTGCAACATTGGTAGCCAAAGAAGATGAAGAAACATCGTAGTCTATATGCAAACGCAGTAATCAAACTAGTTATTGCTTTCATACACAACTTTCAATAAAAAAGTCTACGAAAAACGTGAAAATGTATTTACTATCACGTACTTCCATTACGAATCTGTTAACTTATCTCCAATGTTTTTAATTAATCATTTACCCTCTTATTATAAACGTTGCCAAAAGTTAAGTATTGATTAGCGTCTGTTTAACCGTACATTTTTGACGTTTAAACGTCTCAAACTATAACCAACGTTAATAAATAAGGGGGATAATATTAAAGTTAAACAGTAGTAGACACAAACAGTTTTTCTTCCAGATGCCCATCCTTGGACACTCTACTATATATTTGCACAACATGTTTCTGGATACCTCCTTAAATGGCACAATAAATGTTAATCAGTAGGATGGAAAGAAGCTGCATGCTGAAATGACGATGATGATGACAGGGGTGACAACAACATTGACAGCCAAGGATGCGCCCGACGTCATTTACATAGAACATATTAATGCATTCTACTAAGTACGTTTAAATGGTCCCATGTTAGACTGGCGACGGATTCGAAACCTGTCAATGCTCAGTGCAATTAAACGATGATTCATTAATCAATTAAGTTCTGAACCAATCATGTAATAATGTCAATCGTATCAAGTAGTGTTTCCGGCGGTAATTTGTACTTAGCATAACCCTTCTCTCGCTTCCCGATAAAAATATGTTTATTTGATTAGGTAATTAAAAGTTTAAGTATGTAATGAACACCTAGCTGTGGAACTGTTAATTATTGCCGTAGATATTATACCTACGTAACTTTATGTATTTTTTTATGTTATTCTTTGTCCTTGTTTTATGATTTGCCCATGGTTTCGTATAACACATTTTGTTTACCTTCTTGTTGTCGTCGTCGTAATTGATCTTAGAGCATTTATCCTATAAATGCTCTAGGTAATTGATAGAAAGGTAAATAATGAATTAATTGCTTTGTATGACATCAAAAAAATTGTCATCTCTTCATAACATTGCATATATTGTAGGAACATAGTAATTAACTTTAAATTTAAACAGTGCAAACAAGAATACTTAATTCAAGAGCTGTTTATTTTTATGGGCAATATATGTTTTGTTCGTCAACAACATCGTACATACTTTAGATTCCTATAAGTAAATAAATACTGATACCTACTCGCCGGGTAAAAACGGGCTAATATAATTACATATCTCAAAATGTTTTTTACGAATTAGAAAAGAGTTTTATGAACTGTTAGCTGAAACTTCTGATAAACAATTTAGAAAACAAGTTAAACACGTTATTAGTACAAAACAAAAACTTTTAAGCCAGCTTAATTGCTAACAAAACAAAACAAACTTCAACTAAATAAAAAAATACAAACTCACCTTATACAAGTTATCCGTGCAACAAAACACAACACTCAATAAAAAATAACACAAAACAGTCACAGATCATAAATGTCAAACGTCAGTTACACTTCCGATAATCAGCGCATAGTGGCGGGAACGGAACTAAACGAGAAAACGAAACGTGTGCGGGCCGACGTGACGTTGTACTGGCGGCTTGCGACTCGCGAAGCCTGGCCGAGTGTGGGTGAGGCGAGCGGACACGTCGCGACTGTGTGCGTGTGCGAGGAAGATAGCTAGCGGGCTGTTAACTCGGCGATCCTCACAGTTAGACTAACTCACATCCAAATCGCTTAATTTTATGAGTTGTTGCCTTCTCCACCCCCTCGCTGGGGACAGGCGCAGTGACTTTGGAGACGCGTCTCGTGGGATTTACGTTTTGAGACTGCGGTTGGTGGATGATTGTTTTGAATTAAATAAAGACAAGTAAGATGTGGTGTGACCGGTCGAAGTGGAGGAGCCTGGGGGAGGCCTATGTCCAGCAGTGGACGTCTTTCGGCTGATATGATGATGATGATGAAGTAAGATGTTGCGATAATTGCAATCGTAAGGCTAAGAGAGCGCAAAAAAAAACTTAATCGTTTATTTATTAGCTGCTCCAAGAGCATAAATCATTTTGAATGGTTCTTATAAATACAAACTCGAAGGAAACTGAGAAAAAGAAAAAAATAATTAAAGCTATAAAAGTTAAGAAGTCTTTGCGGAATAGTTAAACCTCTATTTAAGTACAAATAAACTAATAAAAGTAGGTATTCATACAAATATCTCACCACATGCTTGTATTTTCAATTTCAATCTGGAAAATACGGTAGTTATATTTTATTCTAAGATCAGATAAAATAATTTATGGAAACACAAAACTAAGCTCACCTGCCGTTCTAACTTTTAGGTATAATTAATAAAAAATACTATTGGCGTCATAAAAATATTAAAATCATTTACGATAACACAGTTATCATTCTACATACAGTAATTTCACCTATCAAAATCGATAAAATATTTTTTCTTGATCATAATACTTAAATATCATGTAAAAATATTCGATTAACCCTCTAAATATATCATTAATGATGCCAGATAATGACGATTACTGGTAATCGTTTAGTTATCATTCGTATATCGCGATAAATGGGAATTTGATTGCTGCTATAATTAAAAATTAGTGTAAGATAGCAGAGGAAATTATTTATCGTTATATAAAGACAGCAAAAACCAATTAACTAAGTAAAGAATACTTTTGGGTTACGAATTTTTACAAGAAAAAACATTTAAATTAATTTCTTAATTAAAACCTACTTAACCTTGCGAGATTGTAGGTACTTGATCGTGAAAAACGATATACTTAATACGACGTTTTATATTTTTTTGTCTTTATTTTTAATAATTTTACATAAAGCTTTAAAATGATTCGCTTTATCACGCCACAATCCAAACCAAAATTCTATTCAAATATACTTTATTAAGTTATAAATCAACAAAAGAATAAAAGCGCCCACCCCATAACAAGGTCATAGCAAGCAAAGCATTTAGCGCCGGTACAGTAGCAATAACTCAGCACAGGAAATCACGTCATCGCTCTATTACAGTGCGCACACACGCGCGAGCACGCACACAGGCGCACGTGTCTGGTGTACGGGAGGCGTGCGCGACTGAGCACGGTGGAGGCTTTGATTCAAAGACTTGGGGAAGGTTTTTGAAATCAGTTTTATAGTTTTTAAGGTAAACGTTTCTTTATGTAGGTAGTGCAATAATAACAATAATATGAACTTGGACATTTTAAAATACTCGTTGATAACTAATGAGACATAATTAGGTAATTATCTATTGTTGCAAATCTCGCAAGAGTCGCTTTCTAAATAAAGAGAGTCGCCATATTTAGGTTATAGCGTAATAAGACAATCAGCTATTTATCAGTTATGTGGCTACAGCTTAAAACAGCATTGTCGCTTTACATAGATATAAAAGTGGAATCTTACGTAATTCGGCGCGGTCTATCGAATGGCATCAATATTATAGAAAAAAAATCAAGAATATATGTATTATGTTTGTACGTTTAAGATTTTTTGATTAGACAAAAAAACAAAGAGTAGAGTTTGACGTTACACTTTCAGTCCGTCCGTGGTGATAAAGCTTACTATGCATAAGGGGGTTTGACGCAGAATGTGCACTTCGCAAAATGTGCACTTCTCAAAATAGCACTTCTTTTAATGAGCATTTCTCAAAATAAGCACTTTTATAAATCAAATAAAAACACTATGCGCAAGCGCGCCGCGTCCTTGGTGCACAGGGCGCGGGTTAGCCCCAACACGGTACTGGCGATGATTGCGGGAAGGCTGGACTGCCCTTCATCCATTGCATTGTTCCAGCAGACATGTTGCTGTACCAGTGTCGGAGATAATATATTAATTTTATTGTTTTAATGACGTTGTTTATTTTGATTTAATATAATTGAATGTGATTTGACTTAATTTAGATTATTTTGATTCAATTTTAATGTAATTTGATTTTATTTGATATTACTTATTTTATTTTTATATGGTTTAGTTAATTGCATTTGATGTATTTATTTAGTTTATATTTTTGATGTTGGTTATTTAGTTTATTATATTTTTTTAGAAAATAGATTATAAAACTATGAATTCATACATTGCACTACCCAATATTTCTCAAAACTAAAAACAACTTAACAATAAAACTTCTAAGCTCGCACCATCACTCGCCGAACGTGAAGTTCCACCTAATTGTGCCCGCCATCACATCGCATTGTTATTACTATGTATCCATTTGAAATATTAACGGCACATGCTACATTACAGCCTGTTATACTGTTATATTACGCGTGCTATATAACGCGCTATATAACACGTTAACAGTAATTACGCGACAGTTGTGTGCTCAAGTGACGCACAGTGTTTTGTTAGGCGATGTTTAATTAGTTTAGGAGTTAATTTAATTTTGCTCTGTAAGCTTGAGGTGGTATGGGAATTGAATAATGAGGGTGTGTCTAGCTTTCTTATTATGTAAGTTACGTTATACTTACACAAATAAAATACAATATCAGGCCTGTACTCGTCGAAGTATTCGGTAGAGATCACATTTCGCCAATTATGTTTAAGTGCTATGCTATAGAACGAGCCTATCATCATGATCATCAGCCTATAATGTTCCCACTGCTGGGACACAGGCCTCCTCTCGGTGAGAGGGAACGAGCCTATACCATCTACCTATTATAATATGGCACAAATACATATTCCAAGCTACATAAACTTACCACATAAAATTCCTTACCCGGCCACATTTCTAAACAATATTTAAATTCAGCGTTACTGTTAGCCCGCATCATCCCGCTGCTGGGCAAAGGCGTAACCCATGACTTCCAGCTCTTTAGATCAAAGGGTAAAATGGACCACTGATCGCTTGTTTTGTCCAATTCCCCGCCATCTCAAATTCTTCTCTAATTTTTATTTATTCTAATATATTTTATTTAAAATTATTATTTTGGAATAATTATTTAGTGAAGCTAAAACATTCAAATAAGGCACAATTCTTAACCCTAAAATGCCCAATTAAAATTCAATCAACGACAATCGTTTATCAAAATCTAATCGGGAAAGTGTTCAGCCTAACTTTATGGTTCAATTTATAATCAATGTTACTTTATTAACTATTAATAGTATTAATAGCTGGAATAATAATGAACCACCGACAATTTCCTACAATAACGGAAGTACTTACTTAACTTTACCGGTTTAACAGCAGTAATGTGTTTATAAGAAGTATGGGAAGCCTTTCGCTTTTTTAAACAGGTTTTTGTAATAGTTCAATTAGTTTTAGATTTATTTATTATGTATGTTAATGATGATTAATTTTTATATTTTTATTGATATGAAAGTTAAGTTATTTAGGTATTTCAAAAAACATTAACGCGTCAGCAACGTCAGTGGTTAATTTAAAAGTAACGAAGTTTATTGTAATGACTTTATTAATCCCTTAGTACTAAATTACTATGACTATAATCAAAGTAGCCCCAGCTGGAATTCCTCGTTTTTAAAAGACCAAGGCAAGTACAAATCAAATCAAATCAAATATTTGTTCGAACTAAAAGAAGGTTTACAAATTTTTAGTGTTCTTTTACAGCTACGATAGTTTAAAAAAACTGTGTTGCAGCCATTAGCGCCCACCTCCGAGAGAACAGGCATCGGCGTTCCAACATTGATAATAATTCTAATTATTATATAGCAATAAAATTAAATAAAAAAAGTTATTAAATAATCTAAATTAAAGGTAAGTAAGAACATAAACTATTTAACTAACATATGAATAATTACATTTAATTCCTATTATTTTTATTTTTGAAAAAAAATAAAAAAAAATAGTGATATTGTGAATAATCATTGAATTATCAATAAATTAGGATAAGATGTTCCAGTTCTCTAAAGTGATATGTGTGTATGTGTGCAGGGTGTATCTTTAGTTGTCTAAGTTTCATTGAATACTAAGGAAAATTATTATCATGAAAGGAATATTAATGCCAGGACATGTTTAACTCAAAAAGTATGTGTCACCAGACAATAGTCGACATTATCTTGCTGACCTACATTAATAAAGTGTTTAGGTCGATATGTTAATTATTGAAAAGATACTGAAGTTAAGCAATGTTATGCAACATCGTTGGCGCATATCCCGACGTACCTAAGCACCCACCCTTCTAGGTGAGTTGCGGCAGAAATAGATGACGTGGCATCACTGGCCTAGACAAGCTCTTAACAAGTAGCTATATTACAAATCGTTTATATCAGTTTTACGGCGGGAATTACGGCGACAAAAAATTCACATTTAATGTAGCAACAAAAACTAAAAACTAATAGTGACAAGGCAACGAGATCTTCAACCAGATACAATAAACTAATTTATCGAATAGATACTCTATCTATGAATCATTTAAACTTTTCGATCGTTTTTTAATCACATAATTATTTTATTTGTTTATTGACGTTATCAATGTATCAGTTTTTATATACAACCCAGTGGGCCTTCTATTTACTATTACATTTATTGGATATTGCATTTATCACTGTACTTGGAAGATTTGTAATCACATTATGTCGTTATTAGCAGATAAGTCATCTGATACCGACTGTCCGGCCACCTTTTTTTATGGAAAACAAAAATTACACTACTGCCACAGTAAAATTAAAACTTTTAAACTTAATTATAACAACAAATCGAGGTCTAAACAAGCATAGAATAATTCAATTGAATCACGAACACATACCTCATAAATCGCTTTAAACCAATTTAATTGTTTCCATAAATTGTATTCGCAAACGTCAGAGCGCACACAGGGTTAGCGACTAGCGTATTTACAAACATGTCTACGTGGCTACGTCATGCGAGATTACTGTCTACGGCGTAGCGCTACGGCTGGATGGCTACGGGCTACGAGCGCTCACAAAATGTTGTATTATTTTATTATGTAACAATGGAGAGGTTTTTCAATAAAGGAGTGACTACCAATGTAATGTGTTTGTTATGTAATTAGTAATAACATTATGAAGAAAGGTGTTGAAAATGTGATGAAGTTGCGTTATATGATATTTTTAGTGGAATTTCCCAAATTGTGTCTAATGAAACTAGTCATTTACTCGTAACTATTTATACAAGAATATTTTGAAAATAAACTTTTGTGTGTATATTATTAATTTATACTGTTCATTTATTGCTACATTGAATGTGGCAATAAATTAATAGTATAACCGCAAACATTATTAAGTGATATTATGGAGATATTTTTCTAAGCATACTGTAAATTTTTGTTACTACATTCCAGATAAAACGATGGTAAATTGTCTGAATATTACAACAATGTTTGACAAACAAAATAAGTAAGAGTATCGCCGCTTTCTATCGAAAATTGGATCAATCATTGTTGGAGCTTGCCCGACACCGAACCGTATATGTTTATCTGAAATATAATAGACTAACTTGGAGAGTTGTTATTTGTCAAACCAAGGGCAATCCGGGTCTATAGGTACCCGCAGGCGAGCCGATGCCGCGGCCGGTGCAATGACGTTGAGCTGTGTTATGCAGACGGTTCATACGAATGTAAACATTATTGGTATCCCAATAATGTTGATATTCGTATCAAACGCTTGGTTTACTTAGCAAAGTACAAGTGCAGTTCTGTGAATCGCGCCCTAACACTAGCTACTATAACACCAAGCTTCTTGAAGCAGTGGTGCTGAAATAATTCGCACAAAGTGATGTGCATGCCTGCCTGCGTTCGAACCCACAACTGGTAAATTCAGGACAGTTACTACCGGGCATAGAGTATTTTATAGTCTTAGCCACTGGACCACCATTGCTCCCCATTCAATAAAGCCAACACAATAACACTTTTCCCGACCTGGGAAGCGAACCCGAAATCGAATTGTTCATAAAATGCTGACGAAAGAGGACTGTTCTTGGCATCGACTATACAGCTGGTCATTGTTTGCGCATGCACAAGTGAGCCCACACATATCTAATTTTCTTTGGTTTTAGCAAATTGCAGCTCTGTTTTACGTCGTATGTTGATCAACATGCGATCCGCGACTGATGGAATGATATATCTACTGAATAATAATCATCAATTGATATCAATCGTCCAACTTTAGATATTTTTGGTACCTAAGAATTTTCATATGAAATATTTTGCATAAAAACCCATTTGAATTTTACAATCTGATGCTGCGCATTCTTTCAACACAATGGGAGTTTAACAAAAAACTAACCTACTTAATATACGAAGTACGAAAAAATGCTACACATGTCATGTGCATAAACTACACTTCGAGCCAACTTGAACTTTATTTCTATTAGTTTTATATTCATATTATCTTCTGTTTGCCACTTCATCCGCGTGTAATTTCTTGTCCCCGCCGCACCGCGTCGCATCGTATCGCCTATTACTTCGTTTTCGCTTGTCGTTATTTTTCCCTTTTACATTTATGCTTGACTCCAAAGGTCCTAGCGTGAAGTTGAACCCATTACCTTCTTCAAGAATTGGGCTTATTATACTTAGCGCATCAACCCTAAGTATTTTTAGTCATATTTTAAATTGAATCTGGGTGTTTTTAGGGATCCGTATTTCAAAAGGAAAAAACGGTACCCATAGAGGATCATTTCGTTGTTTGTGCGTCCGTCTGTCTGTTTTCTCAAGAGGTATCATTTATTTAATTTGTTAGGTAAAACAAACTTTTTGTACACTATATATTACATCTAAGATTACAAAATTATTGGTAGTACGTATATATACAATCCACAACGTTTCCGCAGATGGCTGCTATCAAATACATAGGTCCCAAAGAGCTCTAAAAATTAAAATTTCTGCGACGTATTTTGATACTCGCAAAAAATCAAAAACTATACCACTTCCCGTTGACCTAAAATCATATGAAATGTGTGTTAGTAACAAGCAATCTCACAGTATAAGTAAAGGAGAAAGTCCAAAACTGATAATTTGTGGTATTTTCATATATTAGTATTATTATCACTATCTCATATTATTATTCTTTGCGATTACAAACTTACAGTTGCAGTTGGAGAATCGACTGTGACGTATTTCGTGTAGAAGAACATTTTTTCAACTGAGTGGGGACTAAATTAAGTTTATTCTTGAGATACGTTCATCCCAACTATGGAACCCATCATTGTGCTTGGTACGACCTGCACTTGGCCGGTTTATTATACACAGAATACCAAAGTTTTTAAAAATAATACAAGTGTATAATGACATCACGTTTGTCATTTTATGATCAAATATCCCAAACTTTAATCGACCATTAGGTTTTTACAAACACCCGCCGTTGACTAAATCCCATATATAATTCCACAAAAACACATAAATTACGGTTTAGGAAGTCATTACTGAATAAATAACTATATGTGAGTCAATCCGTATGTTTGAGAACAGAGACACTAAAGATATTATATTGTTTGTGTGACCTTTCATATGGAGCGTAAACGTTACGGCACCGAGGCGAAGCTGCAAGATCTCATGTGCTACCAGCGCTGCTTAGAGACAGAAAATGGAAAAAACCGGTCAAGTGCGAGTTGGACTCGAGCACCGAGGGTTCCGTACAAACCTGTGGGTATATAAGTAAAAGTTCAAAATTGTCAAAAATATTTTTTTTTATATGACGAAACTAAAAATTTTCGGTTTTCGTAATTTTTCCTATATCTGTACTATAAGACGTGACTTCGTACAAAATTTCAAGATTCTAAGTTCATGGGAAGTACCCTGTAGGTTTTAATTCCCGTGCGAGTTTCGAAAATTTGCGGAATTTTGCGGCCTAAATGGCTGTATCTTTTGATTGCGTTGACTTAGAAGGTTGATTTTTCTACAGCTTCCAGGGACAGTAGAACTAAGTATCATATAGAAATTTCAGTTTGATACCTCCACGCGTTCCTGAGAAAAACGGTCTTGACAGACGGACGGACGGACGGACGGACGGACGGACAACAAAGTGATCTTATAAGGGTTCCGTTTTTTCCTTTAGAGGTACGGAACCCTAAAAATTTAAGGATTTAAGTTCAAATAATTATTTTTATTTTTGCCCGAGCCCGAGACGGTAAAAAAATCGACCCTACAACCAATTTTTTTTTTTGGGTGGGAAATCATCTAATAACTTCTCCCGCTCTGGGTGGAGCAGGAGGGCGTGTCAGACTTTTACTGACTAAAAACCAACCGTGTTCCCTCAGTAGCCCGTATGCCATGCTGTGGTATCTCTTTCGAACAAACCCGCACCCCTGGCAGGCATCGGCCCTTGCGGGCCCCATCAGTTTGTGCTGACATCTCTTTGAGGCGCGCGTGGAATACAACGCGCCGTCGACCTGGGCTTGGTCCTTACCGGACAGCGAGCTACCCATTACTCGCCGTCCGCAAGCTCATGCCTACGGGCAATTAATATAGGCACTTTTAAGTTCACTTCTCTCTATACTTACTCCTACCAAAAAGATAATCCGTAAAGCAATCACAACGCTCGCTTACGACGAAGACATGTGGCGTCTATATATCATATTATGCTTTATTGATCTGCGGTATCTATGTGTAACACAGTAGAAAGGTTTTAATTAGATATTTATGAGTATGCCTTAAATTAAGCTGTACTTTGAGAACATTTTAACTGGTCAACGATACACTGGATTTTCCTGCGTGAAATTTTGCCCTGCTTTTCTGCTAGGGTTTGTTCCTAGCTAACTTTTACCTAGGTTTTAACAACCAGCTTTATTTTATCTATTCATAGCCATATCTAATCGTGACACATTTTAAATCTTCCAATATGGAGTATATACCAAAGATACCACAATATTCAAACTTACGACCACCCATCCCTATTGCAATTGATCCATTCGTTTTAAAAGTCAATATTATTCCCGATTCCAGTAGCTCGTAGCCTATAATATGCTACTCAAGTAGTCAAGTAGTCACAAAGTTTCCTAGAAAGGGTCCGGACAAGTTAACGATCGAATAAAATGCGACATAAAAGATAACTTATAATACTTAATAAGTTAATAGTGTTGTCGATAAGTTGCTGTGTTTGTACGCCGGGTACAGGATGTGGTTATTTTGATTAGTTTTAATTAACGTTGATGGAACTTAATAAGACCGCAGCATTCACTTTTTAGATTTAATTTATGTATGCCGCGACTGCTGAGCGTGGGGTCCCGGGATCGGTCCCCAGATCCAGAAGTGAGTTTTTCAGGATTTGTACATAGGTACCTGACGAAATAAGGTTGTGTTGTTATGTTTTAGTCGCATATCAGATCTATATAAATATACATATCTTTTATGAAAATCATGATGGTTGTAAAAAAAACGAAAAACAAAAGAACGCTTTTACGGTAAGACAGCTCATTGTGTCACCCTATATAAAATAAATTTATATATGGTTTACATTATAAAGGGTATTCTATTATATTCTACGTTATCTTCTAACTAAGAAGAAAAACAAGCCCAGACCATAACTTTTTCCACTTTTTATTCTTGATTCCACTGATTTCTATACTTTAGTAACTCTTCTTTTATTTCCTAAAACCAAGTGGAATAAAACTGGCACATAAGATTACTATCTGTGGAACTTAATAATAAAATCCAACAACCTGTATAGTGGCGTGACAATAAAAAGGGCTCTATTAAACGGAAAGCATTTAGATTGAGAGGCCCTCACAGTAATATAACACGCAGTGACATTAAGAATTACATTATAACTCACATAAAAGTTGGAACATACTGTAGATGGGTGGGTTCAACGCTATTCGTAAGAAGTTATGGAAAAAAGTATTACTTTTGTTTAGCCTATACTGTCCCACTGCTGGGCAAAGGCGTCCCCCAAGTCCTTCCAGGAACATCATCATTAAGTATTACTTATTATTGATAAATACTGTGTAACTCGTGCATATGACACGTTGATTTTCAGAGTCACAAACTAATAAAATCACGCCTAATTCCTAAAGGGATAGCAGAGGTGTACCTATAGTGTTCCCACGTTTCGCCAGTTATGTTTCTATCCTAAGTATTAGAGGACGAGCCTATTTCCATCCACCAGGCACAAAACCAGACCCCAGGCTGCTACTGAGATATTCCTCATGCTACTGAAAAATCCATAGCAGGAACGCTACAACAACCACTGACGAGGCAGGCATTACAATCACAATCCGCGATAAAATCAATGATTACGACTAGTTTCGGATTAAAGTCATGGTTAAGTACCTCCGGAATTGTCATTATAACGTTATACAGTCACTAAAATTCGTTTCCTAATCGTCACCAAAACCAATTTGACAATCACACACACACACACACACACACACACGCACAAAAACGCCTTTACCCAAATCAGGTAATCCGTCCATAAACACGTCAATCAAATATCCATGGATGGCATTCCCTTAGAAACCTCGTAAAGAGTCCCTTTAAACAATTAAGAAGGGGCAATTAAGACGACCATTTTGTTAATCGTTTCGAAGAACAAAAAATCCAATAAAAAGCCCTTTAAGATGTCTCCATCGCGTGTTTTTGTGAGCACCCGTGTTTCAAATACCAGGGCTTCATAAAATTAGGAGTTACGCTTATATGGGCTGTTGCTTTTATTGAATGCAGATACGTGGGATTCGTATTTGTAAATAATACCTCATCTTGCTGTACAATGTGTACGTTTTTGTAATTTTTTATACATTTTAAGACTAATAATAATTTGAAGGCTACGTAATAACAGCCATACGGGTCGATTAAGGTTAATTTACGCTTGCCGCGGTCCCTTCGAGGATCGGTGAACAGCTTTACATACCAAGAGCCCTCCGTACCTTGGAATTGGTCCCAGCTGTCATTCATGGATCTTTAGCAGTCGTTCCGGGTCATCAGACATCGGAAAGTCTGGCAACCAGCCTTACCAAGGGGTATCGTGTTACTCAGGAACTGGGCTGTGGAGACCAGATGCCTATCTAACCTGAATAACCTAGCTGAGCGGCTGCCTAGTCACTCCACGTATAATACCGGTATTCAGCTGCAACCGGTTAGACCTGAAGCAGAACCCAAGATTGGGGAACGGCTACAGATGATGATCATACGCAGACAGAAAGTGTTCTTTTTGCTTCTTGGTAAAGTTCCACAAACAGTTATGTATTGCTTTCTTTCTGAATATATGCGCACCTAATTAAATTAGTTAACACTTTTAAGATTCAGTCAAAATTAGCTTTATTTACATCTAGACTAGGCCAATGGAGCCGAGAGAGCAATGACTAATGTTCACGAGTATTAATCGGCCTTTTTCAACACACGAGTAAAGTAATTATTTATATAATTATCATGAAAACAAAAGATATAGACATAACAGACTTAAAATAATATTAATAATATGCATGTATGTACATAAAAAAAGAGGGAAAAGAATCACGGTACATCAAAAATACGAGAAAATAAATAAATAGAGATTTAATTGCTACGTCGAATATCACACCACATGTCAGCGAAAACAGCAAACAAATTCCAAGATGTAGCCTACACAAAAAACGTACTCCACAAAATTAAATAAAACATAAAACAAAACTCTAAATCACTGACGACTTTATAATGGATAGTTCGAAAAAAACATTACGAACATATTTTAGCAGTAGCAACACTAAAACATCATAATTAAAAACAAAAGGACGACATTAACTTCACAATAGACGAAACTAAACATGAAATAGAATCAGAACCACATTCCCGTTACCTAAGGTTCAAATTTTATAGAATAGGTATGAAAACTTATTATTTATTAATGTCTCGTTTGGTTTATGGTTTACGAGCCTCTCAGGTAGCTGTGGGCTATAAAAATTAGTGGAACCCTTTTATAAGTAGGGTTCCGTAAAAACAGAGTCAAAGCTTCGGTTAAAGCGACAGATGAGTAAAGACTACAACATAAAATGGTCACAATCAAGTTTGGCCAGTTTAGTTTTATGCCAGATTTAGGTACATTGATCCAGTATTTCAATTCAGCAACATTGGATCGAATTGGCGGCTGCTCTACAATAATGCAGTGTTAGATATTGTATGTTGAATTGGGGCCTAAGTCTACTAATTTATAAACGTTACAATGGTCTCTCAATGGTGTGTTTTTGACAGTTTTTGTATGGCAAATCTGTCAAAAACTTACCATTGAGAGACCATTGTGACGTTTATAAATTAGTAGACTTAGGCCCCTGGATTGATGTTTCGATGGAGTTTCTTACTCGTTCTTCTCCATAGAAAACGTAAAGCGTTTTCTATGGAGAATGAAAACTAGTTTCATCTTTCTGACTAGTGTCTGTATGTACATAATTTTATTGAAGTGAATGCTCTGAGCCAGTATCGAGCAAACTTCACAGTACAGGCTGCTTTTCTGTCTACGCTGACCTTAAAACACAACAATAAACAGTTATTCTTTATGCCCAATAAAAAACTGCACCTAACGAAGGCTTATAACATTTAAAATTACAAATGGACCTCTATCATAATAAATTAAGTAGTTCAATAATAGTAATTTATGCAACTGTTGCATATTGTGAATCGCTAGCGTGAGATTATTATAGACATCGGTGTTATTATACCTATTTATGTGCAGTTTCGTACACTACTTTATCTACACTCATACAGTGAGATTGAACCTACTAAATAAAAGGCCAAACTTAAAAAAGGAAGAAATAGTTTTGCGCGTCCCTCATAAAATAAAATTGAGGATGTATCGCGTATGCGTTCCTTTAGTAAAAATATGGATGAAAACTCCTGATATTAAACTTCTTGGATTTCTTGGATTTTCCCTGTATCGAATCGGTGAAAAATTTTTTTTACGAGTATAACCTTATTTTTTATGTTATAATATGATTATCGTGATACAAAAAATAACTTCCATAGTTAAGAGTTACGTAAACTAGCCCAAATATTACCTGAACGGTTAGTTAACTCGTGGTATTGGGTCAGTCTACCTAACTGCATATGGTATCGATTGCATTTATTATTTACCTTCGCGTCCCGCGTGTGTGATGGCCAATATTGATCGAAGCCGTTCAGTCACAGATTAATAATATTTTAGATTAATCTGTGACTGATGGTTATTGGTTGTAGCCAATTAATTAATCTGCCCAGCATTTTCCCATGTTGGGGTTGACTACCAGTCTAACCAGAAGCAGCTGAATAGTAGTTTACATGGAGCTGATAGAGCGACTGCCTATCTGACCTCCACAACCCAGTTACTGGGTAACACGATACCCCTTGGTAAAGACTAGTTGTGCGACTTTTGCGTTTCTGATTACTTGTAACCAGCGATGGGCGATTCCGAGATGTTTTAATAATCGAAAGAATCGAAGTCGTTAAAATAAACCATCGAGTCGACCATATCGACTCGCCGTTCTACAAAACAATCGAGATGTTTTTCGATTGTTTCGAGTCAGTGGAATCGACCACTAGTTTTCGATTGTTTCGAGCCAGTGAAATCGACCGCTAGTTTCGATTGTTTCGAGTCAGTGGAATCGACCGCTAGTTTTCGATTATTGGAATCGGTCACCGAGTCTCGCTCGGTCCTCGGCCCCCGAGGTCAGTCGATTGCATGCATCGTGTAGAGGCGCATGTTAGTTAGAGGCGAGAGCGTGCCAGACTCGAGTCGTCGAGCGAGCTGCACGTAATTTGTGAACGTTTTCCTTTACTTACGATTACGATGCACTGTTTTATTTTTAACTAGTTTTTAAATTCATCAAAATGCCACGGATTTTTAAACAATCGCGCCAACCAACCAACTCGCGAAGCCCTAAACCATCGAGGAACAACTCTCGACTCGAATGAACGCGTCATGCGCCAGTCGCAATATCAGACTGAGTCGGACTCGAGTCCAAGTCGAAACAATCGAGAACCATCGAGATGTTCGAACAATCGAAACAATCGAACCTCTCGCCATCGCGCATCGCTACCTGTAACGACTGTCAAAGATCTACGGTCAATAGCTGGGATCAACGTTTTAACCTGCATTCCGGCCTCGGAAAAAAATGTCTTGCTCCATACATTTTGTCGAGTTATGCAAACATAAATGAGCATCTGATTTTTTTTTTTTGAGTTCCCTTATCAGGTTTTCAGTTATTTTAATTACGAGTTACACATACTACACATAGCCTTTAAATTAAACCAACAGGACCCACCTCACTCTATAAGGTACCTGTACGGCCAACCATTTATGCCTATGTGTAATCTCGCAAGTCTCTCTCGACGCAATTAGCCACACGCATTAACTTTTTATTGTTATTGACTGATATTGTTTAATAACACGCGTAATTATTATATTACGGTCGATTAAGGTCCTTCCATTAAATCCTTTGAAGAAACGAATGACACAGTACGCGACTGTTATGATATTTTATATTTATTGCTGTAAATTATTTCTAAAAAAACTTTTACACGTCTCAAATAAATTATGTTTTAAAACTAACAGAGTTATTGCGTAACAGTAAGAATGGCTTTCGTTTTGGCAGTTCTTGAACAGATTTTTTTTTCGAACATATAAAGCTGGATTGATTATGAAATGGATTAGCAATAACTGATAAAAAAACTGATTCTGAATTAGTGTATATTGTGTGACGCAAGTAGAGTGCAGGTGAGGTCGATATTCCTACCCGAGTTCTCTGAGAAGAAAAAGCGAAACAAACTCAGAGAATCTTGATCAGGTCATACGAGGACGATGCAGATTAGTGTCTGAGGTGGTCTTTTGGAGAAAGAACCACACAGATTTGAGTGCACCTGTCCAGTCAGTGCAACAGTGCACGCATTTGTTAGTAATCATGCAGCTCAATCCTTATCTGTACCTAAATATGACACATCTAGTTATTCGGCTGTGTAGCATTGTCTGTGACACTCACATACCTTTGTGACAGTCTCTACACCGACTATTAGAAACGCTATTCCGGAAAAATGTTATCCCAAGAAATTCATCATTAAATCGATATCTCAAACTACTTTTTTGTATGTTCTTCATAAAGAGCTTTTATTTGAACCAATTTGATAGTTACAATGAGCACAAGTGGAGCACTGGTGGCCCAGTGGTAATGGCCACAACTTACGAGGTGAAGGCCGTGGGTTCAAACCCCGAAAAGTACTTCACTTTGATTTAATCACAACTTTTCTCTAAACGGTGAAGGAAAACATCGTGAGGAATGTGCCCCAGAACCGAAACTTCGAAGACATGTAATATTTACTAACCTGTTCCAGGCCTGCGCGGTGGATTATGGCCCATTCCCTCTTACATGAAAGGAGGCCGGGGTGTCAGCAATGGAAATACTAAAGACCGATTTTACAAGGAGCACAACAACACACATCTCACACAAACACATCACATTTACATCGAAAACACATCATCACATTTAAAAAGCAAAACTTGAAAGAAAAATGCATACTTCTATAAATAAATCTTTACCTGAACAATATTTCACACCAATAAATTTCCCCGAATACAATTCCCGTCCATACAAAGGGCGAACTGTTTTTACCGCAGCAATTTCTACTAAAATATTATCTTGTACATTTGTACGTCATCGCAAGGGTTGTAAGCTGAGACTGTGAGGAACAGATACCTCTCTGTTCCTCTCCTCTGGGAGGAGGGAAGTACGTGGGTTAAGGAGCGTTGTACAAGATTTTTCAGATTTACAGATTTTTGCGAATAAGTAGAATTTCGTTGAAGTGTGTTTTAAATGGTATTACTTCGTCTACTCTACACTTGATAAACTTCGACTGTTTATATTTCACTTGATAGTATTTGCAAAAGGTCTAAAAGCTTTAGAAACTATATGTTAATTCAAAAAAACCCATATGTTTATTTTTATTAAGTTGCCAAGTTTGTTAAAAATTATTATTACGTTGCCGTGCCCTAACCGGGTTTCATGTTGGAACTTACTTATATTTATTGTAAAACAACTCAATGTACACATGAATGCAATAAAGAAATTTGATTTGATTTGAAACATTTTGAACACAACTAAAAAGTATTCAGCTTACGGACAGGTAAACAAGCTGTCATTATGTAAGCTTTTTTATCTGTACCGTCTGTTTTTATCTCTAAAAACTGAAAACCGCGTTTCATGTATTGAAAAGAAAGTACTTTTTTTAAGTTAAGTAGATTTTTTAGAGAACACTGCGCGTTTTGACGTAAATATGTTACAGATTTTCTAAATAGTTTCTCTTCTATACAATATCCCTAGATTGAGTTACTGAGTACCTACCTACAGCAGTGGCGAAGGGTCAATACAAGCCAATTCCCATCGGCTTAGTTTAAAAAAATCCCATCTCCCACCGATCATTATTTCAAAGCACAATGTGTTTCTAAGTATTACAGAAAAAAGATTTTCTCGCAAAGGCAAGCACATCATCTGTTTAAAATTCTCTGATTCCTACTCGGTATCAGTGGAAGTGGGGCATCATCTTCTGAAGATACTTTAAACTTACATCACGCGGTTAGTGTTTTATTTGGAACGGCTTACCCTGGCCATAATTCCTCCCCTCGCCATTGACCTATAGGTACTCTTTTTTTAAAGTTTTCTTATGTGCTTAATTCATAATTCTCCTTATACCAATTTGTTAGTGGCCGTCGCTTCATGTCCTTTTTTCAACCCTTGTCTATCAGTCGTCATCTCCGTAGTCACCCCTTTTCTAACCATTTCATCATTCACACAGTCCATCCATCGTTTCTTTGGTCTCCCCCTACTCTTACAGCCATCGACATTCATACTCAAAACTTTTCTCACGACATTTTCGTCATTCCTCCGTATCACAAGACAATACCATAACAACCGATTTCCACACAACTTTTCAGTTATCGGTGCCACTTTCAGACTTCCTCATATGTACTCATTTCTTATTCTATCCATTCGCGTAACACCACAAATCCCTCTTAGCATTCTCATCTGCAAGCAATTGCCTTTCATTTCATTCGTCCCTTTTGTGGCCTCTTGTATGCTTGATTATGAGTAAATCATTTAATTAGTAATTATGTTGTTCTTCATTGCGTAGAGTGATAACAAAGCTATACATCGCTTTAGGAAACCTACATACTCCTCATGAAAAGTGAGTAAATCGAGAAAAATATACAATAGGTACTATCGTTTGCCAGTGACTAGGCCCGCGTGGAGGTCGGAAATTTCCCCACTGGAATATACTACCGGGATACAACTTACCTATGTAATTATCCAGGCTTTAAACTATCTGTGTGACAAATTTCATCTAAATCCGTTCGGCCGGTTTTGCGTGATTAAGTAACAAACATACCAACTTTCACATTTATAATATTAGTAGGATAAATAACAATAATCTATTAATCATCACAATCACACTGGCTTCTGATGTAATGGAGTACATACCTGTTATGACTTATGGACTCGGGATTAGAAATTCGATAAAAATTTGAATCTAGTGTCTGACCAGTAAGGTAAGTTTAAAACTCAGTAGCCTAGAGAAGATAGGAGAAAATTCCCATTTTATAAAAAAAGGATGGAATCTCACTAAAACCTAACTTTGGTTGCAAATAAAGGCCGAAGACTTAATAATAAGTCAAACAAGTCTGTTCTTCTATTGAAACATTTAAGTAGGTACCATCAACCTCATCATCAACATATTAAAGTACCTACCTAACATCTAAAAATATCTCATAACCTTTAACAAAAGTTCAACCACAAAAATAATAGATATCCACATCAACATCACATAAAGAGATTACACACAAAAACAAGAAAACTGGATTATTATATTTAACGAGCCGCCAAACAAAACTGAACCTTATCCCAAATAGATATGACCCATAAAACATTGCCAAGTTCAATATATCAAAGGGCAAAATGAAATGATGTGTCATGTAATGGTTAACCAACCATTTCTAGATGTAAAGAGGCTGTTCGTCTTCGGTAACTAGTCGTGACGGTTGAATTCGGTCGGTTGCGACACAGGTGGGCCGAACGAACGAAAATAGTCTCAAAATCAATACAATACTTGCGAAGATGGTTGTAGTGAGGGGATTAGGTTTAATTGGTATCGACTATCGATAGTCAACAGTTGGATTCGGAAATAAATTACTAGCTTAACTAAATCAAACACTCATCATCATTATCATTTCAGCCGAAAGACGTCCACTGCTGGACATAGGCCTCCCCCAAAGGGGGGGTTTGCCATAATCGCCACGCTTGGCAGGCGGGTTGGCGATCGCAGAATGGTGGTAAAATGCATAGAGAACGCTGCTGCCCATTCTCTAGTAAGTCCCTTAGTCCAATCAAACACTAATCTAATTTAACACTTAGCTTGGCAGAAACATTAAGCAAAAAACGCAGTGCGATGACATAAATATCAAGAGACTACATGTGTGAACGCCTTAGTTACATGCTTTATTGATGTGCGACTCCGGCTATAAGAAAACTGATGTTATGATATTTGCTTGTGTGTAATATCATGTTTATAACTTTTTAACTGGCTTTTTGACGTAGTTAGGTTTTAGTTTTTTATCACGAAATATTTCTCAAAGTTGACATTTTTATTTCACCAGTAAAACGCTTTTGAATTTTGCGTAACTGTAAGGTATTCATGCTCGTGACTGCTAACTATTTATACGAAACTACACTCTCACATAGTGTTAAAAATAAAACTCACGAAAAAAGACTATCGATATCTACAACTTAACACGCCGCGCCGTGTCCCTTCCCTACAATCCCGTAGGGTTGTCAACTCACTCTAAGTAATCGCCCATTATCTATATCGATTCACCCGCCACTGTCCACCAATTCTCAATTCCAGTGAGGCGATGTGACCCTAACTTAGCGACAATAACATATTGTTACAAATGCATTGCTGCATTTGTTCGTTGAAATATTAGTGGCTATTGAACCAAACTGGTAATGTATAATGTTTTTCGAGTAAAGTCGTATCTGTATGCATATTTTGGTACAGTTTTAACACTGATTTTAACATCGTTTAAACGTAGAGGCGAGCTAATGAAGCGATCGGCAATAATTGATTCAGCCTTTTATTTCTCCCTCTATTTTTAAATCCTTTTAAAGGGTTGAATGATATTTCATAAGTAATTGAGTATTGGAAAGGCTTTTCTTTTGTAGAATTTTCTTGGATTTTTATTTTAGAATTTTGCTCTAAGGAAATAAGTTGTACCTACCTACCCACAGCAACTTATTAAGACAAAAGTTAAGCTCAAATGATTAATAATGGATCTTGAGCACATTATTTGATAATCACGTAGTGTCCAATCAAATGAATTCTCCTTCCTTATATTTATATCCTAATAAATGTGATAGTTTGTATGTTTTAATATTTAGATATTTGGATGTGTGTTCCTCAATGACGCAAAAACGGCTGTATAGATTGGAATGTTTAGCACACAGATAATTAATAACCTTGATTGACACAGGATACTTTTTTCCGGTAGGTAGTACTTTCCCGTGGAATAATTTACGACTTCTACACGGGCGAAGCCGCTGGCAAAAGCTAGTATTTTTATAAATCTGCAACTGAAACAGGGTAGGTTGTGTAGACGTACTTATATTTTTGCAGACACAGAAGATTGTTCAGACTAGACTGCAGAAGACTTTGCCACTTTCCACGTCTTGTCAAAACTTAATTCGTACGAAACATAATGCTTATTCGCGTAGACGTCGGTCGTCTAGTAGCATTGTCTAGCCGGCCATATTTGTAGTCGGCTCTTTACTTTAGTCATATTTCTATGCTAAAAAATAAGGAGATTGAAATGTTTATAACCTTCATTTCTAATCGTTTCAATTTTAGATTCAAATTTTTTACTGCTTCGTTAGTCTAGTGGTCACAAGTACTACTGATGTACATGAGGTCCTGGGTTCGAAACTGTCATTCGGTTATTCTGTCTGGAACTTCACAGTAGCAACCTAGAGTCTGAGGTTGTGCCTGGCTGATGGCAATAGGCTCGACCACTCGACTTCTATTACATGCATTCTACAATCTTTCCATCCTTCTCCATCGATTACAACACACTTACTTACCCTTGCCTTCCTTGCCCCCCCTTGACCTTTGCCCAACGCTTCGGGGAAACAAGGCGTGATGTTGTGTAATGTTAAAAAAATTTAATGACCTAGGAAAATAAATTACCTTTTATAGTTAAGTTTATTTTATTTTTTATAACCATACTTTCTAAACACTGAATAAAGAGCAGCATCTATAGGATTTAAATGACCTTCACTAATAGACCAATTGCTGATCAGCACCCTAATTGCGTAACTCCACAATTCGTCATAATCCGTTTCGTTTTGAAACAGATTGTTAAACCATTATTACTTCATATGTTCGAAAAATTTGTCTGTTCAACAACGTAAATAACGCAAATGAATACTGTTGAACTGTCAAATTGAAACCGATTATGATTAATCGTGAGTTACGCAAATAGGGTGCTGATCGTACCTAGGACCACTTACTCCTTAGTCACTTGCGATCAACGACGAAATTTTCGGTTCTATAACTTTAGAAAAAATTATAGAACTTATCTCACTCCATAGTTCACTGAGCGACTTATGAAACAGTTTTAATTATTATCAATTATTAAAGATCGAAGTTAAACCTAATCTGACTTAGCACATGGCTACAATCTAATCGTAATGCTATTATAATAATTATTTATTAGTACCTACAATAACAAAACTATCGATAGCTGATGTAGGATTAGTACATAACTGCGCGCGTATTGGGATTAGGAGGGTTAATCTTTATATCTGTATCCTATCTATTGTGTAGTGTCTAGCTCTACTACTAGAGCTACAATACAATTGCGGCGGTTAGTCCCCTCTTTGGGGAGTGGATTGAGCAGCGCCACGGCGTCCTAACCTTCCGCCTGACGCAGGTCCTCCTCGGACACGGCTGTTTCGGGAGGTTCCTGTTTTGCATAAGGCGGGAGGAAACGCCCGGGTGTTACAACTGCGTAGATCGCCCTGAGGACACGGTGGAGCATACGGTGGTGGTCTGCCCGGCTTGGGCGGAGCACCGACGTGTCCTCGTGGAGGTGATCGGCGGCGGCGCGTTCGGCCCTGCATTCTGCGCACCAGTAATGCACGCGAAGAGGGAGGCGACACACATGAGGAAGAGGCAGTATGTTTGCCCTCACGGCCCTAGTCACCGCAGGAGACGCCCTGGGCGTCGGGAATCCCAGGCTGATTCCCGGCTACCGTAGGCGCGGGCTTGCGGACGGCGAATAATGGGTAGCTCGCTGGCCGGTAAGAACCAAGCCCGGGTCGACGGCGCGTTACTACTGTGTGTTCCACGCGCTCCTCAAAGAGATTCAGCATCAACTGGTGGGGTCCACATGGGCCGATGCCTGCCAGGGGTGCGGGTTGTTCGAAAGAGATACCGTGATACCTGGCACACATGCAACTGAAAGAACACGGGTAAGGTTTAGTCAGTAAAAGTCTGACATGCCCTCCCGCTCCACCTAGAGCGGGAAAAGTTATTTGATGATTGCCAAACCAAAAAAAAAACACTGCTTAATGGATAATTAGATAGGATTACTCATTAAACCAAACTCATTATTTCGAAAATATCAATCAAAAATGAATGTTCCAATCTTGAGCCGTTAGGGGTCGAAACTCTAGGGCCATTTCAAAGTCAAAGTCAAAGCCTTTATTTCAATTAGGCACTTAAGGGAACCTAGTCGGTGGCTCAAACTCACTGGTGGGCCTATCTAAAAAGCACGCTGTCTCACCAGACAACGTGTCCTACAGAGGTAGTATCAGTTATGAGCAGTTAGACGCTAGTCCACACGCACAACGTTATTGAGTGAGATGCAGGATCATTGAAAGTACAACAGGCGCGTAAAAAATTAAGAAAAGTCCTTCGGAAGATCGGGTTTTATGAAAAAAACACTCCATAAATCAATGACCAATAAAGTTTATTGAACTTTTAGATAATTGAACATTGTCGATACCGCCTTGGTTTTGGAGATTTTGCACTACTTTTGTTGGGTGCGCCAAAGTTCACCTAAATTTTCAACTCCGATAATTGGAAATCCGAAAATGTTCTTCCTAACATTTTTCATCCTAACAATCACAATTCCTAACTACTCTGTCTCTAATGTTCATAATTCCGAAGCATTCAACTTCATAATGTCAGTAGCAATAAACATCTATTATACTTTTATTTGTTTCCCTATATTTTCTCAACATAACCATCTTTTATACTATTATTCATAGTGCCCCCAAGAAACGAATCGTTGCAAAATCGACTCCACGTAGTCTTGTTTGCCCTACCCCTAGAGTGTTATTTAAAATTGCGAAGGCGCGGAGGGGCGAGGCGGCCCGCGAGCTGAGGAGCAGGTGGTTTTAACGCCCGCCGCCGAGGCTGAGGCTGGCCGGCTATGCCGGCCAGCAAGCCGAAGCTACGGTGGTGAGCGTTAAATACGTCTGCGACGAGCAGCTCGCGTGGGATCGCCGGAGCCCCACAGCGCCGGTGCCGTGACAGAAACCATGCCTGCTGCATGTTGCATGCTGCATGCTTGCTTGCATGCTTGCATGCTGCATGCCTGCTGCATGCATGGTCATGGTAAATGTTTCTTTCTGAGTATGAGTGAAAATATTATGGTAATTATGTTTAGGGATAAAACCGTTATGATAAAAAACAGTAGGAGTTTAAATATATTTACATTAATGATATTATTAATTACAATTTTCCGAAACATGAGTGTTATGAACATCGCTGGTAGCACTACAAATAGTATGAATGAAAACTTTAGGATGAAAAATTTTAGGAAGAGTGATCATTCGGATTACAAATAGTAAGGAAGAACAATTTCGGGTAAAGAACTTTAGTTGAGCCAATATGGACACACTTTTGTTACTTAAACACGCCCAAAGCTAAGTTAAATTAGCAAGAAAAACTAATCTTTGTTAGCTCATAACATTTTAATGGCTTTTTATTTTAGTATTCTGTTTCCGTACAGACAATATTAACAATGAGACAACCATACCATATTTAATTGTTGATGTATATTGTCGAATAGTGGAGTAAAACACTCCCGAAGTTTGTATGTAAAAAATGTTGACTAGACTCACCTTAAACGGTACTTTTCCCCCCGAGTGGGTTCCGCATTGTCGTTGCGGGGGGGCTCAGTAACCGCGGTCTCCCACCCACGGTGAAGCCAAGAGGAACCTAAAGGTGGGGCCGCTCGTCAGGGCTTTTACCTTCAAGCCATTGACGTAGCGGCCAAAAAGTAGGTTGCGGTGAGGTGCACCGCAACTGAGGTGGGCCGCGATGTCGAATGGGAGGCATCGCGGTTACAGGCTGCGGCAGAGGAGGAGTGGTGCTTCTGAGCAGCGCTCTTCCCTTCCGTGGCCTGGAGGGGCCTGCCACCGTTTGATGGCGGACGCGGTGGGGCCGCAGGGGAAGAGGAGTATCGATATAGCGTTGGCCGCTCTCCCTATCCCCTGCGGCCGAAAAGTGGTAGGCGAAACGGTGCGTTGTGTTCCACGCGCGCCGTCAGAGATGTCAGCAACCTCTGGTGGGATCCGCAAGGGCCGATGCCTGCCAGGGGAGCGGGTTGTTCGAAAGAGTTACCGCCGCCCCTGGCACACGGGCAACTGAGGCAACACGGGTGGGTTTAAGTCAGTAAAAGTCTGACACGCCCTCCTGCTCTACCCAACGCAAAGTGACAATGCTGCTAGCCTTTTAGGCACCTTTTCTTGTTGACAACGATGTGAACGAATTTTTTCAAGCTCTATGATTCCTTACTTTTTAGTACTTTTACTTGTATCTACTTTTTTTAAAGCTATAAATTTATTAAGTAATTGTTTAAAAATATAAGTAGTGGAATACACCGTAACTTAAACTTTTACCCTGGATCTGGATTCAGTTTCTACATCATTCTAGACCCCCAAGAGTTGAAATATTTCTTTAGTTTATAAAAAAAAATAGTTTCCCCGTCAAAAGTGCAATGTATCGAAATGTATATTTTGTTACAATGTCCTTCCACCGTGAAGGTTTAAATAATAATAGTTACTGTAAATTAACAACAACATCTTTTCACACAATATTTGCCATCGACACACGCTCAGAATCACGCTCAATGAAATTATCCGGAAAAGAACCGGAGTCACCGACATAGCTTGTAGACTGAGCAAGCTGAAGTGGCAGTGGGCTGGCCATGTTTGTCGAAGGACCGATGGACGGTGGAGCAGACGAGTCCTGGAGTGGAGACCGCGTCTCGGCAAACAGTGTGGGACGCCCCCCAGCTAGATGGACCGACGACTTAAAAAGGTGGCTGGGACAGACTGGATGCGGAAGGCGGAGGATAGAGTGTTGTGGCGCAGCCTGGGAGAGGCCTATGTCCAGCAGTGGACTGCGATAGGCTGAGTTGATGATGACACGCTTAGAAGAACACAGCGAGGGTAAATGGATTGTGAACACGAAAGACTGCTAATACTTAAAATCTAAATTCCTATAGCTACCTACCTACGTGGGACACTGAGAAAGGTTTGCGTAAATAAAAATACATGTTCTATAAGTAAATATTTTTTAATCAAATCTGTTCAAAGTACTCTCCACTCGCCTCTATACAACGTTTCATGTGTCTGAACCAGTTTTCGAACACTTTTCCAGTCCGCCACAGACACCTCGTTTACAGCCGAACGCTGACAGCGCATCTTCCGGCGACGATATTTGTGTCCCTTTGAGCTGATTTTTTACTTTCGTGAATAAATGAAGTCACACGGTGCTACGTCAGGGCGGTAAGCAGGGCGACCCAGGAGTTTGACCGGCGTGCTGTCCAGGAAGTCCCTTGTTTTGAGCACGGTGTGCGAAGGCGCGTTGTCGTGGTGGAGCAGTAGCCCGCAGAGCCCTGTGTTTGGTCGCTTGTTGCTCACAACAGAGAAAACTTCTGCCAAGCATTTGGTAGTATATCATTCAGCGTTGATGCTTCATTGGTTCCGTAAAAGAATTGACACCAAGTAGCCAGTCAAATTGAAAAAGCTCGCGATCAAAATCTTCCCCCGCTTGTAGATCGCTTCACTTTGGTAGGCGTTGATTCATTTTGAAACACCCAAACCGTCGACTGGCGCTTCATTTCTGGATTGTATTGATAAATTCAAAACTCATCACCTGTAATGATGTCATAAACATGCAGAGACAAGCCTGCTTCAAAGTATAAATATTACGGCACCATTCCACCCGGGCCTGCTTCTGAGCATCGGTGAGGTTGACACCCAGCGTGAAATTATCCTCCTCTCGTGAAGATGCACGTATAGAATTTCGTGAAGGCTCCCCGATCCAAACTGCAGTATGTGGCGCGCCTATGTCATGGATTAAATTTTTCATTGCTAGCACGTTTTCTTCCGTAACAGCCGTCAAAGGGCGACCACTTCTTTCTTCATCCCCCAAAGTTGGACGACCGCGCTTGAATTCGTTATACCAACGATATACGGTTGCCTTAGAAGGGCCTTCATCCATGGATGAATTCCATTTGAAGTCTATCGTACGATTCGTCCGGTTTCAGGCGACACTTGAAATCCCAAAAAATCATAGCACGAAAATGTTCCCGGCCCAGATATTTTTTTTTATGAGACACGATCAATAATTAGATTATCTCGCAAACAATGTAGAGGGAAAGGAACATACCTATTTTTTTCATATTTTCAAAATAGATTATAACTGGCCAGTCTGTCATACCTAAAAGCTTTTTTTTCGCAATACTTTCTGAATGGCCTGGTACTTACTTTGTTAATTTTAGTACGCTCATAATAGGCGTATTAAATAGCCACAAGCACGCGTGATGCTTCAATCTTAAATTGCCGTAACAAAATTGGCTCATCCATTTGAGAGCCACGACTAAGGATGGTAGAAATAAAGAAGATTTCAGACTTTAAAACATCCCTCTTTTTATGGGTAAAAATACATCATATCGTTCTAGGTTAGGCCAATCAAATACTCTGCCGACTTAGCCTCAATATCTTGGAAAACCACTTGATCATGACAATTTAATTTAGGTACTTAAATCACAATTTCCAAATTGACATAATCGAACTGCCCTATAATCGTCTTTTTAAATTAGTATTCTTAGGAGTATAACTGAAGTAGAGAACTGTTGCAATTGGCTACTTCGAATGATGCATCATTATGTCCATAATAAATAATGCCGTATTTTCAAAAAGTCTCTTTCACATGTTAATCAGAAAGTCCCAAAATATGGATCAAAAGGCGATAACCAAAAATAAAAACACGAACAGACAAAAACAATGAGCGACCAATTAACTCTCAAACTCAAAATCAGGGTAAACTCACCAATTGTCGACCGCTCTATTTGAACTAAACGTACAAAGGGAATAAAAGGGGTTTAAAAATACGCCCAGACCCAATTAATTAGAGACAATTAGCTACCCTTCCTGCAGCAACAAAAGGTAGAAAAACTCTTCTCATTAATTACGAAGCAAAGAGGGCGAAAGGCGAAACAGGAAGGTACTAGATTTCTCCCCTTTTGTTTTTGAAGAGGAATCCATTTGTGAGACAGACGCGTTGCGGAAGATGCGGGGCCTCGGTGAGCTATGATTTTATTTATATTTTATGTTGTGAATTTAATTATGACTGTGACGTTGTACGCTTACTTTTTTGAAGGCGACTTACTTTTATTCTATTGCGAAACTAGGGGTAAAATGATTGGTGTTTTTAAAGGTGATCTCTTCATCCACAAATTTTGATTTAGACCTTTTTTAAATTTACTAACTTATACTGTCCTACTGCTTGGCAAAGCATTCCTCATAGTGATTTCCGGAGCTAAATGGGAGATAATTCGATGAATAAATAGAATCATGAAAACATGAAAAAGTAAGGAGGATGCGATTAATAATTCCAGTTAAAAGAATAAAAAAAAAAACAGTTTCCAGAAAAAAAACAATAATCCTTTCCTCGAACCCCATTAAACGCGTTGACAGCTCATCCACTTGTTGGCTAATTACAATGCTTTCAACAACTCACAGATTACACGAACATACATTATCAACACTATCTGAACTAATCCTCAGCTGACATGCTAGAAAAAATATTCCAGAGTGCCTTCCACGATAGGCGAACATTTTAATCGACACACAGATTATACGTGTCCATTAAATAAGTAGCTATCAATTACCGTGCTTGTACTGATAATTTTTAACAGCACTGATAAAATTCGGCAGTGCTAATCAAGCCGTCACCATGTGCGCGTGCAAGCAGAAACGATCGTTCCTAATAGAGGACATACTCAAAGATGTGACGAAGAAACCTTACAAGAATTTGAGCCAGGAGCCTACGCAGCCTCTCAAGTGCAATGGAGTGAAGTCCGTCGAGATCCCCAAGAAACAGGAGATGACGAAGATTGAAGAGCCGGCAAGTGACAATGCGAGCAAAATTGATGTTAAGTGCGAAGTGCCAAAGGAATTCGATTTGAGCAAAGTCAATCTAGAACACAGGAGAAATACTTATCCGTTGTACCCTACACCGATTAAAGCCAATGTACCTCCGCTGACTTCTTCAGTAACATGGCCTCAATACAGAGGGAAAGAGACTTCAGGGTTCTTAGAGAGGCCTCCGTTCAGTTATTACAGCGACTCGATGCTAAATTCTAATCAAATACTAAGAAGTCAACTTGCTGCGAACAGATTTGTCTCACACCAATTCACTATACGGCAAGCTTATGGATTTGACAGAGGTGAGTTTTGAATTGACTATTATTCATAGAAATTTACTAACAGTTTATTTTTAATTTTTTAATAATCTTTTTGTGTGATCATTCTGTCTAAGAGTAGTGTTATAGTAAGTAACGCCATCTTATCAATGGCGTACAAAAGAACAACAAATGAAATAATATTATTTTCTATTATCCATTATCGTCGATAAGCAACAATGCAATGGCATGCATGCATCTAAAAAAAAACAGTTTGAATCATCTTGTAGTGTCGATATTACAGAAGTTAGTGTGTGAAGTGACAATAAAAATGGCACGAACAAACGATGACGAACACGAAGGCTAGTAATTCCGTCAGTGAAGAAACTTAAAGGAAGCAACTGTGTACCAAATCAAAAAGAAGATTTATACAGTCCAGCCAAGAGGGAGGAGGGGGGAGGTAATGCACCCATACATTTACAGACCGGCGACTGTTACCTTGCAAGACATAGGTATCATCTATCGGAAGAGTTAAGAACTGCAGATCAAAAAAATCTCATAAAAGAGGGCTGCGAAGGTAACTTAACAGGATCGTTAGAAGATGGTAGTCATGTTAAGCGAGTTTCTTTACAGTGAAATGTCAGTGCGAGTGACTATGCACAAAATGGCACACCTAATGTCTGAGGAGCCCGGAGAATGTCAAATGAATCAATTATTAAAGCACCTACTGCCAACATTTGCTGAATCTAAGGCGTCTGAAAGTTTTGAAACACGCTATAGTCGAGCAGATTGCCACATATTATACCGGTGGTGATTACGTCTGAACCCAAGTTACAATAAAATTTGAATCTGTTACAAATTTATACGACAAGGTTTACGATAGCGCAACGTCAATAAATGGATCCGAGAGACGATAACCAAACGAAGAGAGAGAGAGAGAAATCGTTTGGAGACAAAGAATAATTGAACGACGGAAGAGAGGGAGCGATTAAAGATAAAGATTAACCGGACGCAGAGAAAGATAACCATTGAATATCTCAAATAGCTATCTTTCTCTCCGTCCGCAGCGTAACAGAATGAAAGAAAGGGAGAAATTAGTTAAGACAAATAGTAACGGGATGGTGCGAGATATGGAGCGATTGAAAACAAAGAGTAGCTGGATGGAGAGAGAGGGAGCGAATGGATACAAGTGATTGTACAGAGAGAGAGAGGGCGATTAGACACAAGTAACCGTGGAACACAGAGTAACCGGATGAATGGGAAGAAGCGATTGTAAACAAGAAATAATTTGATTATGAAGAGGGAGCAATTGGAAATAGTAACGGGATGGTGCGAGATATGGAGCGATTGAAAACAAAGAGTAGCTGGATGGAGATAGAGGGAGCGAATGGATACAAGTAATTGTACAGAGAGAGAGAGGGCGATTAGACACAAGTAACCGTGGAACACAGAGTAACCGGATGAATGGGAAGAAGCGATTGAAAACAAGAAAGAATTTGATTATGAAGAGGGAGCAATTGGAAAAAGAGTAACCGGATGGAAAGAGAGAGAGGGAGTTATTGAAGGACAGAAACTAACCAGGTGGAGAGAGAAAGTGATCAATAACAGACAAATAGTAAAAGAACAAAAGCAGGGAGAGATCGATTAGAGAAAAAGAGTAGCCTGATAGAGAAACAGATTGATCAAAGGAAGAGAGAGAAGAAACGAACGGACACAGCGCGTAACCAGACATAAAGAGAGTGTGATTGAACGGAAAAAGAGCGTGACTTAACGGAGAGAGAGAATAACCGAACGAATGGAAAGAGTGACCAAACGGAGAGGGCAACTTGGCCACCTCTACTGCCGTATATGCTCAAAATGTTTAGAGATTTTTTTCGTTCCAAATCTTGAAGGTGCCAGCTTTCACGAAAAAAATAACCGCCTCTAAAGGTAATTTACTGAAAATGATCAGTTAAGAATTAAATTACTTAGCAGGAAATATAGATTTAAACGTTTTATTAGTCGCTCGTCAGTTATCAACGGCCCACTGCTGGAAAGAGGCGGCCTATGACTAATTGCACGCCATTTAGCTCGATTTTCGGAAACTCGGAATAGGGCGTCCTGTCCTACCTTCCGTTTGCGTCAGTTAGTAACGCCTACTTATCAAGCGTGTGCAAAAAAAAAACACGAATACAAATCGATGTCTTTATCGAATTACCGATTATTGTCGATAAGCAACGACGTTTCAATACTGTTTTTCATACCGAATCGCCTTATTTACGTCATTCGTTATCTAATCATAATCTTGCATTGAGTTCGTCTTAATCTTAATCTTCAAAACAATGCATTGTCTACAATTATTGTCAGTTTGTTTCCTTACATTTATAACTTACCAAAATAAAACAAAAGATTTTATCTTCATTATCTTTCGAAGCTATTGTCATCTCGATTAATTCATGAACTAATTTTTTTTTGTACCTACTTAATCCTCACCTTGAGAGCCCGATTTTGAAATGCCGTATTATATTGTCAATTATTTAGTCAAACAAATCAGTTAAGGCCCTGGTAATTTTGAATGTACTCATCGTGTTGTCGTTATGAGCGATAATAGTTCTTACTGCAATCCGATACGGTTTAAAATCTGTTGTAATAAATTCGAATAATAAATGAGCAAGCATTGTCGTAAAAATGCAAATAAAATCATATAAACTTGGATGTTAACTATTTGATGATAAATAATCCATCGCTGGATGCAGTTTGGCATTTGGCATTTTATGGTATATTTTTAATTATATTATTGATTGTTATTGAAGGGATAAACTGGTATTGAAGATAATTAAGAGGTGACTGATGTTTTTTTCGACGCATAAAAGTTTGTTTAATTATGTTTTGAGTTCGATCACTGTATGCCAAAAAGACTTGAAAATATCATATATTTTTTTTGCTTTCGAAATTATTTACGGTTAAAGAGATGCACTGGTTCAGAAAATCACCTTTTTGAGCGTTTTAAAGAAATCTCCGCCTTAAGTCAAATAATCCGTAGTCATTAAATCGGTGCTTTCACCCTAAACCGTTCTGCTTCAATAATACGCTTTATCTTGTACGTTTATCAATCTTATTGGTTTATAATAATTATTTAAAAAAGCTTTATGACTTAGTAGGTTTGTTATTATTATTGATGATTTGAAGTAGGTAAGTTTGTTTCCATCCAAGTACCCCTACCTATCTAGTTACCTACTTTTATACAGAATTGACTTGCAGTAATTATTTGGCGGTCTCGGTGAGATATATTTACCTATCATGAAACACTTTGAACAGACTTACATGACAAAAAAACCGGACTTCCCATGCAACATCAATAGTCAGCTGATCGATTTTGTAAGGGAATTTCGCTTGGAGAAAGTTGTTCAATTTTACGGGTACTACCACCCTGAAAATTTTAATGGTGACTAAAAAATCACCCAGTAAATACAAATAAAACCCCAAAGAAACCAAAGAAAATATACGAAACAGATGTTTTTTGGTTCAACTCATGTGACGGACCCACTAAGGTACCTACTTACATATATTGTTTTTATTAATAACATAGGTAGGTACTGTAAAGGTTCGTTTGTTGCTGATTACAACCTTTTGTTCGTACCGGCAATCATGAAATGGCTTTGTCACAATCGAACTGTCAAGAAGATCTAGAATCACTCCTTCAAATATTTTTAGAATAAGATTTGTATCGGAGACCAAAGGTTGATGAACAGCACCCTAATTGCGTAACTCACGATTGATCATAATTGGTTTCGTCTTCACAGTTAAACAATATTCATTGCGTTATTTATGTTATCGAACAGACATATTTTTCGAACATATGAAGCAATGGTTTAACAATCCGTTTCAAAACGATACAGATTATGTGTTTTTCATTCAGTATTAATCGTGAGTTACGCAATTAGGGTGCTGGTTATTTACGCATACGAGCGTTTCATTTATCAAACCCCCGGTGGTTTGATAAATGAAACGCTCAAAGCACCGAGGACCCTCAGGTCCTACAGTACCCACTTTTATCTTCTGGAATAAGAGCCAATGACACACGTATCTAGTAGTAATTTCTGCATGAAATATTCATATTTTCAAGCAAATGGAAATTAAAGAAATATGTTGATGATTTCTATGAGCGCTACTCCTGAGTTCGGTTCTCGGGTCGGGCAGTGTTATTGGGTATCTGGAATTTCTCAGTACCAGCTCGGAGTCCAGATTTGTACCCGATAGTTGACAATAGGCCTGTAACATGGACCTACAAAACATAACTGACGAAATATGACTACCTATATTTTAGGTAATTACACCTCTCCCTAAATCTTTGGGAAATAATTACAGGCGTCATGTCAGAAGTGTCGCGTATAGTATTTTGATAAACAACAGTACCTATCATGACGTTTAAAAATGCCTTTTCATCATTAGCGATGATTTTAGACTCTTTTGACACACCTCCTTATCTCTCTGCAAGTTAATACGTTGTGCGGACTTGTACGAATGTCACACCAATGTGACACACAGGACTTTTTTCATTCTTGTCACACTTGTAATATGACTACACCATATTGTACCATTTCATTTATTAGTGCGTTGAAAAGTATCGGTGTAACCTTTTATGCCACACCCTTATTTCGCAAACAAAAGGGATCTTTCATTGTATTAGGAAAACCCCAGTGATATAGAATGTAGGTAGGTAGATAGAAAGGTAATATCTAAATAATAATATGATATCATCGAGCTTTAAACATAAATCTTGTATCTTATCCTATTTAATACTCATTCGGAAAACAAATTTTATTTATTTATTGACTGAAAGCCATAAAAAACAACACGTAATCCAGTCTCAAGTTTTTTCTTGTTTTTCATAACATTGGGTTTCCTACCTCCAGTAAACAAACCTTTATAATTGGGTACATACAAACAAGTTTTGACTTTTTCTTATCAAATGTATGATGCTATTAATTCACCGATTGCCTTGATAATATTCTATCTCTTTATCTTAATTTATTGTTAAATAGCCAATTTCCGGAAAGTTTTAGATCTGTCGATAAGATAAATTATTCAAAAATACGATCCAACAGACCTACCTTATCTATTTATTTAAAGACATAAACTTAATACAGTGCGGATAAATGCGGAGTAAAGTAACAATCACCTACCAAGCCTCTTCCCAACTAGGTTGGGGTCGGATGCTTGAAAATTCCAGTATTTTAAAAGGAGCGGCTGCCTATCTGACCTCCGCACAGATAATGGATAACACGATACCCCTTGGAAACTGCTTAACATTGGTGCAAAACTGCAGCGTCTACAATCAATAAAATAGATATTATTGGTTGAATTCGACTATTCAAGACAAAATTACGTTGTAAGCCCATGAGGCCGTGACACACTGAAATTATTGGACTTCCCACTGTGTAGGCCATAAAAGTTTAGGATGACAAAACGATATCACTTGATTCACGAGCGATAAGACTAATTTTATATTAAAACCGTAAGACTTAGTAACGTAGTAATCGACTGATACAATTCGATAGTAATAATGATCATTGGATTGCGATAAACAACAGGTTCATTCGTAACCTAACTCACTTTACGCATCACACCTATTTATAGTATTTTCGTCACAAGCATGTCTGCTAAGAATTGGATCCTGTGTTCGACAGTGATATTGGCCTTTTCCGTCATGAATTTAATAGTGACAGGGAGACGTAATCTCTCCGAAACTGTTCACCGCTGCACTGGAGGATGTCTTCCAAGGTTCTGGACTGAAAAAAGGTCGGCATCAACATCAATGGCGAGTGCATCACTCACCTTCGGTATGCCGACGATACAGTAGTCATGTCTGAGATTTTGGAGGACCGCAGTACCAGTACAATGCTTGATGACCTCAATAGAGCTTTCGAAGGAGTACATTACGAAGGCCATGTAAAATTCCTATGTAACGCCCACCCCCGTGAAGGTCCGAGACTTTGCACTGGAAGTAGTGGACGATTATGTTTACCCAGGACAAACTGCCCAACATCGATAAAGAGGTCAAACGTCGAATCCGACTCGCCTGTGCAGCGTATCATATACCGCAGTGTCTCATGATGAAAGTCTTTGACCAGTGCGTGTTGCCAGTGATGACCTATCTATGTTACTTAAACGATGATGGCCCATTGTGAGCGACCATGCTCATAATGGGCCTTACTAGAACGCTGAAAATCACCCAAAGGGCAATGGAGAGGGTTACGCTTGAAATTTCCCTGCGCGAACGAATCAGAAATGAAGAGATCCGCAGGAGAACCAAAGTAATCGCCATACCCCGAAGAATTGCCAAACTGTAGTGGCAGTGGGTAGAGCACATTGCTCGCAGAACAGATATAGCCGATGGGACCGAAAGGTTCTGGAGTGGCGACCGCGTATCTACTCGGAAGACGTGGCGTTGAAAGGTCTTCTACAAGGTTGACCGATGACCTGGTGAAGGCCGCAGGAATCCGCTGGATGCCAGAAACACAGAATTGGTCTATGTGGCGTTGCTTGGGGGAGACCTATGTCCAACACTGGACGTCTTTCCGCTGAAATGATGATGGTGAATTTCACAGTATGTACCTATACAACTGCACTGAGTTTGAGACAAATCCATTAGTTATTAATGCGGATCAAAGAATCAATTTTGGAACGATACCCAAATACTTTTAGCTAGTGCTTAATTACAAATAGCGTTGCAAATTACTGGTATTTTCTTAATATGCTTCGCTCGAACCAAACAGAAAAAGAAAACTGGGACACAGGCCTCCTCTCTGTGAGAGGGAGTGGGCCGTAATCTACCACGCGGGCCCAGTGCGGGTTGGTACTCGTAGATGTCTGATGTCTTCGAATTTTTGGCTCTAAGAAATGCAGGTTTCCTCACGATATTTTCCTTCACTGTTAGGAGAGCAGTAGTGAATAAATAATTCACACAAAGTAATGCGCCTGTCTGGGTTCGAACCTACGACCTACAACTCGTAAGTCGCAGCCGTTACCACTGGGCCAAACTCAGAAAGTGCATAAGAATTAAAAAGTTACACTGGTAGTTGCCCGAAATTCAATTGAACTCACAACCTCGTGCATGAGAGGCGGGGTCGTAACCACTGGGCCTTCACGAAAAAAGCTATGTCGACTTGATTAATTTAACAGATAATCTAATGGGTAGGGCTGTACCTACTTCCTTAGCACCAAAACGTAGGTACAGATTATCGACGATATATCTGTTCCAATTATAAAATACATAACACCTTATCGATTTAAGTATCTATTAAATCGATAACAATATTGGTTATTAGTAAAAAAATACAATTTTCCAGGGATTATCTAGCTATCAAATATTTTTTATCTTTTAATACTATTTGAAATAGTTTTTTTTTTTTTTTTGTAACAAGGTAGAATGAGGTCTGTTATCGTCAAATTGCACCAATTTATTGGATTAACAATTTGTAACTATTTTAGTTTTTTGATAAGACTACATAGTTGTCTGTACCTACCTACCTAATTACAGTAGGTTAAAGAGATCGTTTTTGTAAAAAATTTAGGCCTAGGTCATTCTAGGTATACAACACAGTCTCTGTCTAAAACTCAGGCCCACTTTCACGATACATGACTAAACACATTTAACGATCAAGGCGAAGTTTTGCTGGTTCTAGCAACAAAAATTATTTACCCGTTTTTACAAAAAATACGCGGGTTGGGTATGGGCACAGTTATAGTTTAATATGGAGGAGTGTAGAAAGCTAATATTTTTTTACATAATAATAATGCATTAGACAAATATTAATATAATAAAAAAACATGGTCAAATTTCGACCACTGGGCGAGCAACTCGTCGTAAGTACGTAGATAATACCTACTAGATACTGGGTCTTTTTAATAAGCTCGCCTCTTAGTTAGGAAACAATATATAATAATAATACTTCTGTTTATGGTATAATAATCCTTATACCTAATACAAATAATTTCCCATTGATACTAAACCAGGAACTTACGAAGAGGAAACAACATCAGAATGCGAAGTCTGATATTAACTCTGCTTACCCTGTTATTGAGTGATCTAAATAACGTAACATCAGTAGGTAAACACTAAAACACCGCAGTCTACTCAATAAGTTGCTAAAGCATCTCATGCACAGACTAAGGGACTACTCACGCTTATTCAGCTCTGTTCAGCTTTTGTCCATAGAAAGCAACGATTTTGTATGAGATGCGTACGCGTGCGCGTCCGTTCAGCCGCGGAAAGCTGAACGGACTCTATACAAAATCGTTGTTTTCTACAGACAAAAGCTCAACAGACCCGAATAAGTGTGAGTACTAGTCTCTTAAATGTATTATCTCATGAAAATGTGGTTCGTTTCGTGCTAATAACGCCATCTACCGGGGAGTAATGACAACTTTACGACACCGCAATCAATGATTGACTGTAGACAACGCACCGCCTAAATCTTTGGGTCTGAATGAAAATATGTCTGAATCATGACATTTTGCACAAGAATAAGTCAGTGGGTCGTCTTAGGGGCGGTTCCTTTTGCAACGAAAGTTAAACAATAAGGAAGAAAATTCCTGAATAGTATTGTATTTTTTTTTAAACTTATGTACTGAAGTTACTAATCTGTTCTTACTCAGTACCACCAAGCTGTTGCAATCCCTGGTGGGGTCTGGGTGGCAGGCGGAAGGGGGGACAAGTACGCTTCACAGCGGCCCAGACAGGGGCACTGGAGAGACGGTTCAGCGCCAGCAAGTACCTCAGCCCAGACGAGAGACGAGCCTTGGCGAGCACACTGAGACTTAGTGATCGGCAGGTGAGCAGATGATCTTTCTTTTTAACAACAGCTTACTAAAGCAGTAACTACACGGACATTTTGGCGCGTGGCCGAAATCGTAACTAACACCGCCATCTTGTATATTTTTTTTTTTCAATCCTCTTCATAAATTGTTCACAGAAAATGTTTACCAACAGCGTAATTCGAATGCCATAATAACCTTGTTGCGTGTAAGGTTTTGGTACAAAATAAGCTGAAAATAGGTGTCACTGACCCACCTCTGCAGATTAGTAGGGTAGGAGGTCCGTGTCAAAAGTAAAAAGTATTTTTAACACTCATGCGCACTGGCTGCGTTTGTTTTCACAAGCGCCCTTTTCTGTTTGCCTATATTCCTACTCTTTTCTCTGTTTGCTTATATTCCTACTCTTTTCGCCACAGATAGGTAGGTACTTAATTACGCTTGCCAAAGATGTGCATTTTTTTAAATTCTCAGTAAGAAGCCTTCATGCCAACAATCATAATAAACAGATAAATAAACGTTATATATAGGTATTTCATAAAATTATTTATTTTCTTCAAAAATTTGATCAGTGTTCTATAAATACAAAATTTAAAAAAACATATAAGTAGTCGAACTTATAACGTTCTCCTTTTTTTGAAGTCGGTTAAAAAATTTCAGGATTTATGTTTTATACTAGCTTTTGCCAGCGGCTTCGCCCGCGCGGAACTTTCATCCCCTATTAAAAGTTGAATTTCGAAAAATCCTTCCTTATTCCTTGTTAACATTTTAAAGGGAACCTCTGTGCAAAATTAAAACTTTCTAGGTCCAAGGCTTTGGGCTGGGCGTTGATGAGTCAGTCAGTCAAGACTTTTATTTGTATAGATAAAAAAGATAATAACAGGCTGTTTGGAGGCTTATCAGTGCCTTTCTTTCAATATGCGAAGGCAGTGTGGCGCAAGAAACAAAATCCGCGAGCCAGTTTCCACAAATATTTCATAGGTATTTATTTTAAATACAAAATAATAAGTCTATTAGAGAATTTTATACCGAGGCCTATGTCCAGCAGTGGACGTCTTTCGGCTTAAACGATGATGAGAATTTTATACAGTTTTATTTATTGTTTGTTGGCATGTGTGCTGAAAATATAATTTGAAACGCGTGAGAATTTGCCATCGCACATTTGCGTCAAAATACTTAGGTACTTTTGTCGAGCACCTCTTATTATTTGAGTAGGGACTTGGGACACTTGGGACGAAACAATGTTGCTCACTGTTGTTCTATTGTAGAATGAATGCCCCTGTGAGTTGTTCAATAGCAATCTACTGCTTATTGGCTGCAGCCGCTGCAGGGCTCTAATTTTAGAAAGAAAATACCGAAGGCAAGCAGCAAAGGCAGGGTCCCAAAGGGTTTGTAACAAATGTAACGCTCACTTGAAAGAAGCAAGCATGCGGCGTTTAGGTGACAGTTAGCTGCATGGTGACAGGCCGTTCAATGAACACATAATTATAATTTCATCAAACAGCACCCTAATTGCGTAACTAACGATTTATCATAATCTGTTTCAATTTGACAGTTCAACAGTTTTCATTGCGTTATTTACGTTGTTTAGCAGACACATTTTCGAACATATAAAGCAATGGTTTAACAATCTGTTTCAAAACAAAACAAATTATGATTAATCGTGAGTTACGCAATTAGGATGCAGGCCCTCTGTAGACAACAAAAAAATGTAGGTACCTACGGCTACATTGTTGCAATAACGCGAGCTACATTTCACGCGCTATCTGTTGAACGCGAGATGTCGAGCGGTGTGCGAGAGAGAGCGTGTGAAGTTTAGTTCGCTTTATCGCGACAATGTAGCCGTAGCTTTACCTATGTACAGTCGCCAGCAGGTCAAGCTATCCCAAACTGTCAAATTGTCCTCCAATTGAACATAAACCTTATTCCTTTGTAATAAAGTTGAAAAACTATCAAATAAATTTGACAGATTGGGGTAGCTTGATGTGCTGGCCTCTGTACCTTTAAATTAGGCGCATCAAAACTCCAGTGCATTAATATAAGATTTCAATTGATTGATTCGTTAAATCTGCTACTAATACATTGTTATTACTTAAGTCGATTTACAATTTATTACAAAACATATTTTAGTTTTATTTTATTTATTCAGGGACATTAAACAACCACATTATGTGTTGAAGCAAAGAAAAATAATTCAAAATATTAAAAAAATTGCAGCCCACTACATTATTCAAATATTAACAAAAGAAAATCTTTTTTTAATATTAATTATTAATTATCAACATACTAAGTACACATTGCCTTCGTAACTTACCTACCACAACGTCACACCTGTGAGCACAGAACATATATACTCCTAACGGAGAAGAACGACAAGTTCAAACAAAAAAAGGAAAACACTTCTCACTAGCGCCGTCTATCGTCGGCCCCTCGAAAATTTGGAATGGTGCTGAGCGATGGCGGGAGATTTAAAATGATTAGGTACGGGATAAAAATCGGTATTCAAAAATTTAATAATTTTATTTTGGAATAGGCATTTTTACTCATAAGGAAACTCAAGTTGTAATAAGTTTTCTTACGAATAAAAACGCCTGACTTGAATAATGTAATAAATAAAACAAACATATAAAATGATGGAAGTCCTTTATTTCACAATAAAATATGTAAATTAGATTTTTAATTACATCTAAAAATTCCTAGGTTAGTCCTAGGTTTCCCTCTTCTCAAGTCAGAACAATTGCTATTTTATGTGCCAAACAGTTTGTCCATTATGTTTATGACATTTGCGGTGACAGTAGCATCAGTAGTGAGTTCTCCTGTAAATTTCAAAATACATTTTATCAATTATTATTCAATTTTGTAGTGATTTATATTGTTTTAATAGTAAGTAGGTATTATAGATAATTAGTGATTACAAAAACTATAAAACAAAGTCTAATCTTTAAACAGTTTCTGATTGGAATGAAATGAAAGATGACCTCATGCAAATCGGAAGCAAGCCATACTTTCCCAGTAAATGAGTGTTATGTTAATTTCAAATAGTTTTATCAGATATCCTAAATTCACTTTAATTTTCCTTATTGTTAATATTTGTATTTTTAAGTTTATTATATGTTTGGTCCCACAGGAACATGTTACAGGGACAAAAAATAGTCTATGTCCTTCTCCAGGGTGCCATCTATCCCCTTGCCAAATTTGATCGAGCTCCCAGCTTGTGCCACGAAGTTGATTCAATATAACATTGCAATATTTTTACTTACATCATAAGGAACAGCAGTTCTAAGTAGCTTCCCCTTAGACTCATCAGTAAAATCTGCATCATTAGAATGTTTCTGACACAGCATTCTATGTTCATTGTGTAACTTCATTTGTAATGTGTACGAGTCCCCTCTTTCTTGGAAAATGTATTTTGCCCACAATTCACACCTGAAAATAAAAATACATGGAATTTATAATGTACAAGTATTAGGTACAAAATGATTTAAAGTTTCTTTATGAATCTGAAAAGACGTCAATATTATAATTGACTGAAAGAAATTGTTTTCAGTGAAAATAATGACTAGTTGTAGCATACATTTTTAACTAAATATTACATTGTTGTCTATTTCTGATGTACATTATAGTACACAAGCTCCCCCAACACAACTGCACCTGCTTGGAATACATTCCTCCTTACCCTTTCCCTGTAACTTCCCTGCGACGCCCTGCTGTTGCTCGCTCGGACCAAAGAGAGGTCAAAGAGAGGTCAAAGAGAATATAATACAGACACATACGGTCTCATTGATTGATCGCCTTTTATTTGATAATTTTTTGGGTTATCTTATAGAGGTCCGGTGCACAGTTACGTTAACGGGCTAGTACATCAATATCTACAGAGTCGTAGCGAATAAATATAATTATGTACTTATTCACACAGCAGCAATATTAACTGGATGATTACCTTCAATACAGAAGGGTTAGAATTTGATACCAGCTTGAATCTCAGACTTTTCGTAATTCATAATTATGCGGATCTGAATGGTTATCCCTTGCTTTAACGATTAATCTACACAAGACCTTACCCTTCTCATTCTGAGAATGTACCCAGTACTGGATCAGTGATAATATCGGAGCATCTTCTTAAGCGGGCTGTAACGTTATTATTAAGTTTAATGATACCTACCGGACTAGATTCCTTATAGAAGGTTTAGGAAATCGAAACAATTTAGTGTTATCCTCAGCTGGTGAGCAGCCACACTTGAAACATTTCCTTTTGTTTTCTTTTTCCGCCATTGTTTAGAGTCCTATCTCAAACAGCAGATACTGATACACAGAATAGAGTCACTGTTTAACACTCTAAGGGAGGAACAGAACCTCGACTCGACGTTTTAGGAGAAATTAAAAATGCAAAGACTTAGTAAATAATAATAACACCACGCACAAACAATGGCTGGTTAATAATCATTCTTCATCATTCTTGGCATAATAACAAAATGGCTCGTTCGGTGATACCATACAAAAAACTACAATATTTTTTTCATTGGCAACATTTCACACACACTTTGAGAAAGTGTATACGTGAATCACACATTCACACAAAATTCAGCCCCCGTAGGTATTTGTTTCGCCCCGAACAAAGTTGACAGGGCCTGCCTGTGAGGCTGTGGTTCTCCGTACGACATGTACAGGCAGTGTTACCCGTAAAAAGGAGAACCTAAGAACACTGCCCGACTCAGGGATCGAACGCAAATACCTGCCAAATGCCTTGCTGCTTTAAGTACCTATTTATTGTGGGATTACCTACCATAAACTCTTATAGCAGACGGTCTATTCTGTAAAATACTTAAAGTAAAAATTTCGTTGAAGTGAATGAAATACGAATGTTATCAATAATAACTTCGATTAATATTATGTAAGATTTAAATTAACATCTAATAAATAAAAAAACAATTTTATTAATACTAACATATCTAATCCTATTCACAAATTCAAAAATGGCGTCAATTCATCCACATCGCTGTCGACTGGTAATGTTCCCAAGTGACTGGCAGCATTACCACGTTGTATGGCAATGCTTAGCCGCTGGCCAAGGTACAAACCAGCCCTTGGGTCACGGGAAGTGTCAACCAGCCTTTTCGAGATTTCCTTAAAGAGGCCATGAGCCCCACGGCCCGAGGGTTTCAACCCCAAACGGCTCGAAAATATAATTAGTGACACGGTCAGTCACATCAGTTAGCAATAAAACGTAAAAGACTAAATTTATTGCTTTAAAGCTTCAACTTTCTTACTTTTGAATAAATATATATCGCAATACATACATTACATAATAAGTTTTTATTTAAAGACCTACTTAAAGTAACCTAAGTTAAATATTATAGATTAGGTACCCGCGACTATAATTGCGTGTTATAGTCGCAGGCAATATTTAATTTGTAAATGACAGATTTAATTGGGGTTAGAGCTCTGTTTTTTTTTACTTTGGGGACCCCCCCCCCCCCTTGTCAAAGCTATAGCTACGTCCGTGATTAGTGAGCTTGAATTTAAATAGTATCTGATGCTAGAGATTGACATTATTGACGCGCACTCCACCTGCGCCTACTTTTGCACGGACTAAAGCACTAGGAAGTGGTGAAGGGCGGGCGTTTTTGGGGGAATGTCTTATGTAATTTTGACGTTCAAAATGTGCTGACATCAACATAATTTTAATAGATGACTTTTGATTTTAGTGCGTAATGGACTTTCACGCTGCACTAGGAGCCCAGAGTTGAAAATCCGGTACATTGACAGAGGGCACTGTTGGTTAACATCTGTGCATTTTGTGAAATGGTCTATTCTATTGAAAGTGTTGAAAAAACAAAATGGCCGCGTTGTTAGTTCCAATTGTGGCCACGGGCCTAATGAACCTTGTAGCGCTATAAACTGTGGGCACGCCACGATTGCGGCGGTAAGTCCCCTCTTTGAGGAGTGGTTTGAGAGGCGGCATGGCGTCCTCACCTTCCGCCTGACGCAGGTCCTCACCGGACACGGTTGTTTCGGGAGGTTCCTGTTTCGGATAGGGCGGGAGGAAACGCCCGGGTGTTTCCACTGCGAAGATCGCCCTGAGGACACGGTGGAGCACACGGTGGCGATCTGCCCTGCTTGGGCGGAGCACCGCCGTGTCCTCGTGGAGGCGATCGGCGGCGGCGATCTCTCGCGTCCGGCCCTGGTCCAGGCCATGGTACGGAGCGAGAGGGCATGGGGAGCCGTCACCTCCTTCAGCGAAGCAGTGATGCTCGCGAAGAGGGAGGCGGCGCACGTGAGGGAGAGGCAGCATATGCGCCCTCGCGACCCCAGCCGCCGCAGGATACGGAGACGCCCTGGGCGTCGGGAATCCCAGGCCGATTTCCGGCCACCGTAGGCATGGGCTTGCGGACGGCGAGTAATGGGTAGCTCGCTGTCCGGTAAGGACCAAGCCCAAGTCGACGGCGCGTTGTGTTCCACGCGCGCCTCAAAGAGATGTCAGCACAAAAAATGATGGGACCCGCAAGGGTCGATGCCTGCCAGGGGTGCGGGTTTGTTCGAAAGAGACACCACAGCCCCTGGCTTAAGGGCTACTGAAGGAACACGGGTGGGTTTTAGTCAGTAAAAGTCTGACACGCCCTCCTGCTCCACCCAGAGCGGGAGAAGTTATTTGATGATTTCCCACCCAAAAAAAAAAAAAAAAAAAAAAAAAAAAGCGCTATAAACTGTCCTGCAACCGATTAAGGAACCCCGAAACAACCATTTTAAATAACAAACTTTTCCTTTCTTCAGGTGAAAACCTGGTTTCAAAATCGTCGCGCCAAGTGGAGGCGTACTACACCGGATTCAGCTGATGCTGGTAGTCCTCCGACTGCCGATGAAGGATCTGACGACGACGTCCATATAGCTGATGAGGAATGATGACACAATTGACTGGCATACGATTGAATAAACGATTATTTTAGACTGCCTGTATATACATATATTTCCGTCGTTTTTTTTTTATTGCGTCCTGCGTATGTATGAGTCGCCATACCAGAGACAAACCTGAATGTCTTATTTTGTGCCTTAAAGGTGGATGCGCTATTATAGTAGTCAGTCGAAATTCAAATATTCTTACGTTTTTTTGCAATTGCAATTTCCAGGTCAGCGTCAGACTTTAGACTTTATTTATTTACCTTTAAACGAGCAATTCTTGTATATTCTGAATCTCGGAAACGGCTCCAGCGATTTTCATGAAATTTAGTATACAGGGGTTTTCGAAAAATGACACGTACCTAACTAAATCGATTTATCCGGCTCGGTCATCCAGATATTGCTTATTAAATTATTATTATTTTTCATGAAATAGTAATTCAATGAGATTAAATGAACTTGAGAGGGTTGTGGGTATTGCTGATTTTAATTATTATAATTCTGTAAGCCATATTTTTCTCGGTCGTGAATCATATTTTAAACAACATACAGCCTGACAATGTCCTGAAAATTGCAAAAAACCTAAGAAAATTTCAATTTCGCGCGTTAGCTGGAGCTTCTACCTTGAACTGACAACATTTTCAGGGTTTGGATTTGTGAACACCGTATACAGGGTGTAACAGAAACCCTATTGTTATCCTTAAGCACTAAAGATAACCGCTGGTATAGAATCTGCACCTATACATAGTTTCAGCTCAAAATAAAATAGGTAGGTACTATTATGAATTGATACCAAATTTTCGGTTTCATATTTCTTAAATTCAAATCGTAATAAACGTGTCACCGCACTACGTAGGTCAATAACTTTCTAAGTTACTTGTCAATAGCACCATAAATCTCTTCCGAGTGATGTGTTTATTTCAATTTGAAAAAGTTCGGTTTCTGGTATAAAAATTCTCCTCTCTTCCGAACATGTAGAAATAGGATTAAAAAACCCTTTCTCTAAGAAATATCGTTTGATGTCATCCAAAATAGCCGTTACACGTTGTACAGGACTCGTTCGATAACATTTTCGATTCGGTACGAAAGCGTTTCGAATGGTGAATAGGTATGCTGAACTGCTGTTTGATTACTTAAACTACACTATCATTAGGTACCTTTGGAACAGACTATATCTTGGTACATACAATGATTTTTTGAGTGGGATAGGCCAGGGTATCAGATTAATCTAAATATTCTTATCTAACGACCACACCGTTTGCTATCACTAGCTAGCAAGAGCTTAGGTACTAGACTATGTTCCAAGTTTATCGATTATTATCTACACTTGGCGGAAATTGAAGATACAAACCACTCCCCTAGATTTCTTCCACGCCAATAACATGTGATAAACAGAAGCTTAGATATTATCGACTTATTTGATCGATTGGAAAGTACCTAATCGTTGTAGCAATACAAATCATCTTCAAATTCCTTTAAATTAAGGTATTATTGATTGATAAGTTATCAATCAATAATACCTTAATTTTATCAATGATAACTAATCCAAGAGTTCGTTTAGCGTTCAATAACAGGCTTAGGAAGGGTCATGTGACGGCTGTACGAAAGTTTGCTCGATATTAGAAACAAGCTCACCAGAATATAATAACATGGATTAACGAGTTTGCTGCTGAGTTTTACTTCAGGGACATGTTTTGGAGCTTGATTTACATTAATTACCAGAATTACTTAAGTAGGGTTATTGTTTTGGTTTGGCTCATCATTCTCATACCACGGAATAGTTTGAAGCACAATCTATTTATTTATTTATTTACCCAACTGCCTGCTAACGATAACCTAATAAGTGTATCATAACTAGGTTTTAGTCTATGACCATATTTTTAAGATCTAAATATTTATCTTAAATGTTTGCTTGAATGGATATAATCCAAAGCTAAATTTACCCAGAAATAGATTCGGTTAACCATACATTTTTCGTGGTTTAAGTTTGGCATAATTTTACTCAGGGTTTATAAATAGAGGGGGCTAAAAATCCTACCCTATAACCTACCTGTGCGTCCCAAAAATTATTGGACAAGCAAGACGCCATCTATCGGCTGTCATCGGTAACTAGATGTACCAAAGTTGATAATCGCACAAACAGGTTAATGAATACACAACATTTTTACAAAATGTTTTATTATTTAAAAAAACAAATAGACCAAGGGAAAACTTTGAAAACAAACAAACACTTACATCTAATATAAATCGAACTGAAACGTAATAATATCGTTTATTTACATCCTTACACTTTTACATTGTTTGGTAGGCCATTTGTCTAAGCTTCGCGTTTATAAGTAAATACTTTTTAGAGAATAGGCATTAAATATGCAAGACTTAAATGTCGGCTTGCAAAGAAAATATCAAATTTCTGAACCGTTGAGCTTTTGTTAAGGGACTTGAGAAATTCATTTCTTTGAGGCTACTTTACTACTTTGCAGGTAAGTACAGGCAGAGATTACTTTTATTAATGGCATTTCTTTACCTTTCTCGCAGATGAACTAAGGAGGTTTTCGGCTGCTTAACCGGAGATTACCAATAGGTAGAGACAACCTCTGCACTCCAGTTTTTATTGATTCCCTTGTCAATGGGGTGGCGCCACTGACCAAATCCACTTTATTAACAACCTTTTTTTTATTATTTCAAACGTCTCGCTTTGAAACACGACTTAGTAAGTACTTTTTAAACGCAAAGTTTAAGACTAGATACAATTTAGAATATAAGTATTAATTTTGTAACATTCGCGTAAACATTTTATTAAAAAAACTCAATCTATCGTGGCACATCATTCCATTTTAATGCCCGTGCGTTAAGTGACAAAAAGTATCATACAATTAACAAATAAATTAAGACTGAGTCACACTTATACTTAGTATAACTTTTAACTTGTAATAATTATAACTATTTAAAATTCAACTATTCAGTCAAATTTTTTACTACACCACCATAAATTGCTTTTTTACCCGCCATTTTGAAAGAAAAGCCGTGCATACATTCTCTGTGGATCAATGTACAATATGGCCGATGAATCATGGCCGGTCCGAACTTTGCGCAGAAGGCTGCGCAGTAACATTTTTAGGAACCAAACGATGACATGGTGCAAATGTGAGTGAGCGTACAGTCACCAAAAGAGAAGACATACATCGGTTTCTTACTAAACTTGACGACCCTGGTTAATTGTCTATTTTGGTGACCGTAGATGCGCGAAGTTCGGAGAGCCTATGTTCAGACCGGTCATAATTCAGCCGTATCATATAAGTACTTATAGTGTTATATTAAATGTAGATTGAAAAATATATCCAGACTGGATCAAACGTAATTTTGATGTCGTAGTTATTTAATGCAAAATTAAACACTATAATAATAACAAAGCAAAATTTCGCGTAACCCAGTCATGTTTTTTTATTAATCAAATGTCATTTGCGCTTCAAAACTATAGTAACTATTAAAAATACTAACACGTATCTAAAATAGACATTGAGTTATATTTTCTTTCCTTATCTACTTTATACATTGATTGTTTCTTGCTTTTGTAAACTAAAATAATAACGAAATTGATACTTTGTTCAACAATATGTCTGTTGAATCCATTGTCATTTTTGTTCAGATTATTGACATCTTTGTACAGTTAAGTATGCAATGGGTGGTAAAAATAAGATTTTTATTTTTGACAATGTGCATTTCGGATTTACACAATTCTTTCTGTAGGTCGATATTATTATATCGACGAATATACTATTTAATATTAACTTGATAAATTATTTATTATTATTTACATGAGTACGTTCGGCTATCAAAGAAAACAATTAGTCTCTTGTCTTTTTAAATGTTCTCCAATAAATTTATAAAAATTATACTTAATATATACGAAAAAGTACTGTATTTTAAGTACATATTGAGTCGATTTTTATGTGAAGGGATAACAATTTTCTGTTTCAAATAAATAGGTATGTATGGACGGCTAAAAACATCTGCAATTTAACCGTGATTGGTAAATGAGCTAAATGGCTAAAATTACTGTTTAAGTGGGCGTTCAAACTTAACTTTTGAACAAACAATTTAATATAATTTTCAACAACTATGTTTAACATTATGCCAGTTGTCATGTCATTCCCTTGTTATGGTTGTATCATTCTAAATGTCAGTTCTTCAGAGTAAAACTATTCTGATCTTATCTCATAAACCTTACTTCCATAAACACCAGAAAAACTGTCGCATTCACTCTGGCAGTGTGCTTGCGCGATCAAAGGAAAGTGGGCCGTATGTCTATGAGGTGTTAGTCGGATTTTCTTAGCGAGCCCCTTGCACGCCATGCTTTTAGGAGATTGTATGAGAAGTATAGTTGGAAAAAGTGTATTTGTGATGCGAGTAACACGAACGCGTACCACAGGAGGCCGTATGGATAACCCTGGAAATTAAAGAAAATAAATGAATAATATATCCACACTGTATACTAGGTAATGTATGTAGTACCTGCCATGTTGACCTCCACCATTTATGGCTGACTGGTAGAGAATGCCCAAGGCATTAAGTTCACCTACAGGCTTAGCACGAGAACCGTAGACAAGCGTTGTGTCGTCGGAAGAGTAGACAAAAATGACCTTTACGTATCGATAGTTGACACTTTTTCACCGAGAAATGTAGATACGCGATTTCTAATCTACAGTAGAGTAGAAATAGACAGCGTCATGCTAAGCCTGCTGTTTTCTTGCATATGATTTAGTAATAGGGTTTTACAACCATTTTTAGGGTTCCTTACCCAAAGGGTAAAACGGGACCCTAATGTCTGTCTGTCCGTCTGTCACCAGGCTGTATTTCATGAACCGTGATAGTTAGACTGTTGAATTTTTTACAGGTGATGTATTTCTGTTGCCGCTTTAACAACAAATACTAAAAACAGAATAAAATAAATATGTAAGGGAAACAAGCAAACAAATATCACGTTTATTGTATGGCTCCCATACAACGAACTTTGTTTTTTTTCGCTCGTTTTTGAAGGTTCCTAATTAGATTTTAAAGTGCTAATAAACCACCAAAAAAACACAACATTTTTAGTTAATCGATTAGTGCCGTAAGACATTTTAAAATTTCGCGCGTAATTTGACGAAAACGCTGGACGTAGTGGACGCCATATTGGTCTGTGGGTATGACGACAGTTTGCTGTATAGACAAATGCGCTGATATTTTATATGATAACAGTTTATAATAAAAAAAAAATGATATTATTCTACTTATTGTTGGTTTACTGTTCCTGAACGCAAAATAGTATTTAATTTAAAATTACTTTGGTTACGAAAATAATAAAAGTACAAAGTTGTTCAATTGACACGCCGTATGACGTAATAACATGGCGGCTACTATTTCATGGTTTTCAAAAACAGATAAAAAATACTGAAATCTTTGAATAGAATTTTTAAATTTATTTTGTTTTTTCGTGAACTAAAACTAACATTTTCCGAAAGTATTTTGCCTAAGCTATCTCAATAATTCTGAAAAAAATGATGATCTCAATAATTAGTTTTTAGATTATTTCTCATATAGAGTAAAATACCCTATTAAATAAATACAACCCTAAAGGGAACCCTTAGGGAAACAGGTGTGATGGTAATATACAGGAAAAGTTTTTATCCAGTGCGCAAATTGTAACCATGAATAGGGTATTTTCCAATTTAATAAAAACTATTTTAATTTGAAGATTGGGACAATACATTTAACACAAAAATAAAAATAAATTTATTTAAATCCATTTTCTAAATAAAAAATGATAACAACCAAATTTCGTTTTCGTTGTTTTGAATTTACCGCCAAAACGCTCCTTACGATAACTTTTTATGAGGTGACATCGTGACGCCAGCTTTGTGTAAACGGCACCAGTACAAATAGGTACTTGTTTGGCGGAGTTTTAAAAGTATTTGTGCACAGAGGCAACGCACACCAGTAATATCACTTTCTATCCATTAAAAATCTTGTTAATTATAAACTCGACATTCACTTGTTTACTTACTAACTACTATGGTTTACACAAAGTTGACGTCACGTGATAAAAGTCATCGTAACCAGCGTTTTGGCGGTAAATTCAAAACAACGAAAACTAAATTTGATTTAAATCGTTTTTAATTGAGAAAATGGATATAAATCAATTTACTTTTATTTTTCTGTTACATATTTCGTCCCAATCTTCAATTTAGAATCCTTTTTAATAAATTGGAAAATACCCTATTCAGCATAACATTCTACTACCTGGCATACGAGCTAATGAAGGAACACGGGTGGGTTTTAGTCAGTAAAAGTCTGACACGCCCTCCTGCTCCACCCAGAGCGGGAGACGTTATTTGATGATTTCCCACCCAAAAAAAAAAAAGAAAAAAAAAAGCATAACATTCTAGACACCCTAGCGCAGAATTTTTTCGCCGGTTTTACAAAAAAAAATCAGCTGTTCCATACATTTTGACCGCGTAGGTATAGCACTCTTCTATGAAACAGCTGATTTTTTTTAAATAACTGGCGAAAAAATTCTGCCTTTCGGTCCAGATTGATTTGATTGCACTTATACAAATCTATAATTAGGCCACAGTTAGAGTTTGCAGTACCTATTTGGAATCCTTTTTACGTAAAATATAGTGAAAGACTAGAACTTGCACAACGTAAATACTTTCGTGCTATGAATTTTAGATGTTATAGGAGAAAAATGTCATATCACTTACTTCTTAAAAAGTATGACCTTCTGACCTTAAAGTCTAGACGAAAACTTCTGGAAGTTATGACTCTGTTCAATGTGTGCCGCAATCATTTTAGATTGTCCGGACTTAGTTGGGAGTCTGTGTTACCTGGTTCCTCGAACAGTTCATGTGTGTGAGGTACGCACTCGACGTCTATTCGAAAACTTCTGGAAGTTATGACTCTGTTCAATGTGTGCCGCAATCATTTTAGATTGTCCGGACTTAGTTGGGAGTCTGTGTTACCTGGTTCCTCGAACAGTTCATGTGCGTGAGGTACGCACTCGACGTCTATTTGCTACTAGCCTCTGTAAATCCAACACTGGCTCACGTTCACCACTTCATCGACATTCTTTTTCTTAGTAAAAATATATTTAAGAAGCAAATCCAAGCAACCCTAAAGGATCTGCAAAGTCATTTTAAATAGCGGTATTGTATCTGTGTAACTAGCTAGTTTTTAAATACTTTAATTTGTAATCTGTGGAGAACGTAGTGGGTAGCATAATTGTTTAAACCTTAATATTTAAGATAATTTTATATCTATCTCTTATTGTGCTACTGTTTGTTATTCCTTAAATAAATAACTAACGGGACCCTATTACTAAGCCTCCGATGTCCGTCCGTCCGTCTGTCTGTCAGCGGGCTGTAATAGGTAGACAGCCGAAATTTTCACAGAATGTTAATTTTCGTCAAAAACTAATAAAAAACTAAGTTTAAAAACTAAAGGAGTCTCCATACAAGGAACGTGTTTTTTTCGGCGATTTTTGGTTTATGGTACGGAACCCTTCGTGTGCGAGTCCGACTCACACTTGGCCCGTTTTTTAAGTTATTCAGTAGCAACAATGACTGCTGCAGTGTATCATTGTGGGTGAAATAAAATCAGTCTCTTTCTTTCTCATAAGGACATCTTAGAAGGCGTATCGGAGACCATGTTTGGAATGGTTCATCACTCTTTTCATTGGGTGGTCTATGACCGTTAGTGAACACAAGTAAAGTCAGTGCCTGCCCAGTCGGTGGGATCACTAAGCTTGCATTGAATGAATATCAATAATAGAAGCAAAACACACGCATTATTAAAATAAGCGCATTTTTTTAGTAAGTTTAGAAGTCTCAAAATGTCAAAATTAATATTAAACGCCTTCTGACAAGAGAATGCACTCCTAACACCTGTCAGTTAAATACAGTCCTACCAAATTAACTGTACATGTGTTAGCAGCCTTATAGCAACGACAATAAGGGTCAAAGGCAAAATCTGCCGACACATGTGACGCTGGCAGAATAGTCGACATGAAAGGACTGCACACGGTGAGTATAAATTTTATACTCAGCGTTTGCAGTCCTTTCGTGTTTAAATTCAAAGTTAACAATCATTGTTTTATACTATAAAAGAATAATTGTTTAACGAATTTAAAACTTTATTACGTTTCTAATGGTGTCTCACTGACAGAAGTCAGGAATGCATTCTCTAGTAGAACGGAATACATTGATATTAAAAAAATTAATAAGTTAATATAATCATCAATCAAGTAAATAATAAAATGCCAGGTTCAGAACATAAAACCTGGTACTTACATAAAAAGCAGTATAACAAACCTTCGCCACAACACCACCCAAAACCTAACCCGAATAGTAAATGTCTCATTTTAACTTACACCCACCTGCCACAGCTCGATATCCACCTCACTGCTGTCGTCCTCATCCTCATCCATCGTCAGGTATCTCCAGACATCTCCACAGTAATACAGGATGCAATATAATAAGGGCCCGAAGCCTAGAGCTGTGATCCCATACATGTACCGTCGAAGCTGACGGATGTTATTCCGTTTGATGGCTGATAGCCCGAGGAACGACAGCAAGAGGGAGAGGCACCAGATGTACTCCCACCACAGAGGCTGAAATTATAGAGGGCAGTTGTTTAGATCAGGTTTTTGAAAATAAGTCATGTTATTGATTATTCTTATCATGTTATTGTGACCTTTTTACGTAGTGAGACACTATAGTCACAATCAGATTTCCTTTAATTTTGTTTTTGTCGGTTGAAAAATTACTCGTCGAATGCATAACGTCCATAGGTCCCGCAGACAGGCGCGACACGACTCTAATACAAAAAATTATATAAAAAATTTATGGAAATTGATATATTAGAGTCACATCGCTCTGTCGCGTCGCGCCTGTTTGTTAGCCTTGTACGGGCTGGTGTCCACAACTCCACGTTACGGCCTGGCCACGGGACACCCGCCATAGCGAAAATACGCGCGGTGCGACCGCCGAGGCGTCTAGCGACTGAAACAAACGCATAGAAATGTACTAATCAAGCCACGCGGGGCGGCGACCGGCGGGGCGACCGGCGGAATGTACCAAGCGAATGGCACGGGCGACCGGCGGCGCGGCCGGCGAGTGAAACAAATACATGAATCAGTACGGCGCGAGCCACGGCGTCAAGCGGCAGTCGCGGCGACTAGGGCAGCGATCAAACGAGTTTAGTTGTTTTCGCCGCGAATAATGAACACTGAGACTTTTATAGCTGAAATACTAGCAAAGCCACCTATTTGGAAGTCTGGCCACCCACAGCATAAATATAAACATATAGTGAAGTGATTGTGGGAAGAAATTAAAATGAAATTTCCAGATTTTCTCGTACTTTCTTGTGGAATTCTCCATCTATACCTCAATTCCTATTCAACTTTATACTCCACAATCTCTTCAAAATATTATATCTTGAACCAAAAAACTATTACTTTCTAAGCAATATCGAGATAACTTTGATAAAAACATTTCGCTCTCGGACTTCCTTACTGGTCGCGGCGGCGACCATGCCCTGGTAACTTAGAACATTATTTTAAAATGGTGAACAGTGCCATCTATCCCGAATACCGCGGACTTTTAATTGCAGTGTTACCACTTTTTTCCTCTTAAAAGTTTTGGTGTTGTACTCGGATTTCTATTTTTTATATTTTTCATTAATTAGTCCAGGGGCACAAATAAAAAATATTTGACAACCTAGTGTAATTTATTTTCAAAATATTTTATTTAAAAAATGTATTTTAAGTGATACTTTTACTACGATGATAGAATAAGAGTAGTTTACAGATACTAAACGTTAGCAACACTAAGTGTTAACGTTTCAAGAATTTTTCCACCGGTGTGTTTACATGCTCGTGCGCATTTTTCTTGTAATTTTTTGGTGTTTTTGTATTATTACGTTGAGTTGAGCTTTAGTTCCACCGTATATTTCAGAAATACTGAAATTCCAGCATAGGCTGTACTTTGTGAAAGTGTTTGTGACATACCTACATGTGTAGATAGGCCCTGGTGTAACGAAGTCAGCAATGTCCTCACTGGCAAAAGCTATTATAATTTTTGTAATGCAAGTGACAAAACTGACTCCATCTTCCTACGGGCTCGAGTCGCTCGAGAACAGTGCAATAAAACAAGGAAGGAGAAGAAGGTGCGAATCGACAGAGGCAAACAGGAGTAGAAATAAATGTTTAATAAATAAATTCATTCAATAATGTTTTTTATTCTTATTTTCCCCATTACCCAAGGTACTTAACTTGTGTATCTAAAAACATCGATAAAATTATGCTTAATGACGTTAAGCATATTTATATCTGTTTTTAGATACACAATTTAAGTATTGGACAAAAGAAATTTAAATAAAACAGCAATTCATTCGTAACATACATAAACCTACCACGGTACCTATATAGATAGATATTTAGTTCATGGCGTCACGTTCAGAGGGCGCTGGTCGCTAACTAAACCCGAAAACGTCAGTTGCCAGTCTATCTCAGTATAATATATTAGTCTATGGCGGCGACCGTGACTCCCCGTGGCCTGCAAACGATGCCGCGCGAATTGTCGCCCCGCCTGCCGCACCGCCGTACGCACCGCCGATCCCCGTGGCCAGGCCGTTAACGCGCGTATTTTGATACATTAATACATAACTTCCATATAGTTTGTTCGGTTAGTTGTTAGTTACATGATTTAATAAATAAATATTTACGTTGTTGTCATTGTTGAGCTAACCAATTTTTAAAGATAAGTAATTTCATTAATTTTGTGGCCGCTTCATAATGAAGGGTGTTGTGTGTGATTGTGTGTGCGAGTGGGTTTCGTAATTAGAGAGCTAGAATATTAGACATTTACTCAATTTTTAAGCATTTATTGCATTGCACCATAGATATAAGAAAGAAGAAGATGTGCCAAGTAGTTGAAAATGTATCGGAACCCGGTGTCTCCACTTGCTCCCCACTACCGCGCCACAACTACACATGCAATTTAGTAAAACCAATAGATACAAAGTCGCGCTCACACTCGCAATTTATAAATCAGAACGTACTGCACAATCAAATATAGACCTTATCCCTTCAAACGCAGCGTGCATTTAAGTACAACTCACTCACACAAACAACGGTTGCTACCGTTGTGCTGTGCAAAAGCAATTTATTTTACATATACGCTAGTGATTGACTAAATCGGAAAGTTGTCGATACTTCTACTTATTATTGTACTACTTCAATTTTTTTTGAGGTCCAGAAAATAAGATAAAGTGAAACCGATAACCGTAATACGTCACTAGTATATTATCTGAACAATGCCGATAACAATAACGCATACGAAGCGTTTGAAGACTTTAACGTAACTAAAATGTCAAAACCATAAAAAAGTAAGGAAATAGCACGATGATAAGACTTATTATACGATAATTCAAACCTAATAACACTCCACCGACATTATCTAAAATTTTTGTCAACTTTACGACTGTTGTTTACGCATTTCTCTACTACGCTGTAAAATAATCAAATTAAGTAAAAAACATTAATTCACATCGATCTAGCAATAAATTTATTCGCGAATCGACATTATCGATAGCCTACGTTAGTGGATCTGCACGAGCACATCACTAGCTCGACGCAAGAACCAGCGGCCGTACTACGTAATGCGTCCGCATAGATACTTTATCGTTTTGTGATTTTTACATTGCTTGTCCAGTCACTTAGCGACAAAATATTTAGGTAGTGGTTTAGGAGCAATGTATTTAGTACAAAAATAATACAGTCGCTGTGATATTTGAAAACAAAAATAACATAGTAAACGCAAGAAATGTTTTTCGATTTCTTGTTTTTCATGATTTTAAAGACAAATATAGAAAAATACTTGTACTTATTTATGGTAAGTGATTCCATGATTCACAAAGTTTTTGTTTTGGCTTTGGTTTTTACAAGAAACCACTGAACAACACGGCATTCTTATGATTTATCACGACAACGGTCGAAAACACACTAGTTCGCGGAGACGGCCATTTGCTTTAGGAATGATCATTCTGATCATGGCGCGCGGACACAGACACGCCCCTTTCCCACTTCTCCTGCTTTTTAGATTTCTATGCATTGCACACTGTACTTAGGTGGCAACTTAAAATATCATTGGATCATTAAGGTCCCTTCAGGGCACATCAATATAGAGTGAGAGGAAGCTTTAACATATAACTTGTCAGTCTAGGATACCGATAATTATGATACAATACTAGCTTTTAGTCAATCCGTTTCTAGCCATTTCGTCTTTCACACAGTCCAAAGTCAAAGCATTTATTTCAATTAGGCACTTTTGAACGTTTACTTTAAAATAGAATTGATTCTAGTCGCCCATTCCACAATTTAGTTTCGTATGGAGAAGAACGGGCAAGAAACTCCACTGTTACTCTTTTAAAATGTTTCAAATACAATTTAACAAAGTACATTAATTATATAATTATGTGTGAAAACGATGCACCCAGAATAAAATATTACTATACCAAAATAAGTAAAAATATGCAATTGAAGCAATACAGATAAATTAATTCAATCCATTAAATTAGTCCATTCAACGTTTCTTTGGTCTGCGTCTGCCCCTACTCTTTTAGCCCTCTCCACATATTTTTAAGCTTATTTTTTTATTTTTTATAAATTCATTAATTGATTGCCTTGTGACTAACATCGTTTTAAGATAGTATGTTACAAACAATAGACATAAAATAATCATCATCATGTCAGCCGAAAGACACAGTCCACTGCTGGACATAGGCCTCCCCCAATTTATTTTATAGTAAAAATCGGTTAATCCTTAATTACCGGTGGTATCTGCAGCTCTTCGATTTCCAGTATGAATATGTCAAGTTTGTCAAGGATGTCTGCGGAGAGCTTCGCCAGCATCACCAGGAACATTACATGGTGGAAGAACACGCAGTACTTCAGACGAGACTTGTTTAGGGCACTGAAATGAGAAATATTTGGCTAAGTTACTTTTTTTACATAAATAACAGTTTTACACAATTTGATAATTTCGATTTATGGGGCCCACCATAATCATTGGCAGGGCAGGTAATGTGCAGGGCTAGTCAATTAGACAGTGGTCATGGTGACGGTTAACACAATCATAATCAGCGTTTAATGATCTGACAGCTGGGAAGCCTCCTCTCAGTGATAGCGAGTAGGCCATAATCCACCATGCAGGCCCAGTGCAGGTCACATGTCTTCAAATTATTGGTTCTAGGAAATGCTGGTTTCCTCAGAATGTTTTCTAGGTTACACCATAAATGCACGCGCGGTCTGAGGGCGGAGGGGTGTCCTTGGGGTCATGATGCCCCCCCCCCCCCCCCCTCAAGCATAACTTAAACCTGATTTTGTGCAATAAAGTCTAATTTAGTCTTTTTCTTTTCTTATTAATATGTAGTCGTTGGCTGCGACCGCGCCTGCATAAATGTTACAAAATCCCATGACACTACTATATTTGTCTAACAGTGACCTGCTAGTTATAAAATGATAAGCACAGAAATACTTATTGAAGTTGTACATCCATATCTTGTAGAAAAAGTAAGCTTATTGCCATTTGTTACTTAAAAATTCAAGTTGCTGGTGTCAGTTCACAATGTCAATCAACCATACTAAGCGTCAGCATCACATTTGGTGGGACATTCATTTCTGACAGAATAATATGTAAGTATGTAATTCTGTTGTTTACTACAAAGCTCAAGTTGATAACATAAAACCTAGAATGAGAATCCACAAATAATAAGCATGTTTAGAAGACCCAGGTTTACAATCCATTTTTTTTTTCTGAGAGTGTCATAGTACAACTAGGCAAACAACTTCATATCCAAGATACTGCAAAGTGGTAGGAGTTTGTTTGTCATTGTCATAGGATGGAATAACAACCAGCTGGAATAACAACCGAAAGCCGCCATGGCTCACGCACAATGGTCCACCTGAAGGACTAAGTGTGGAAACCAAACCCATAACATAGAACATATATTACATCGTCATATTAGTTGCACAATAACAAAATATGATTATTTCTTGTGTGTGTGAAAATATCTTTTAAGTACCTATACCATATCATAATCATCACCATTCTCTTGCATTTATCCAAATTTATTTGGGGTCGGTGCAACATGTCCTTTTCATATGCTTCTCTAGTAGTTGTCATCTCTGTGGTCACCCCTTTCTAGCCAAACCACCTTTTACACAGTCCATCTATTGTCTCTTAGGTCCTCACTCTAGTACCCAATTCCTGAGACATGTTAGCTTTCATCTCCATAATGATTTTGAATGACAGATTTGTTGGTATCATCAATATCTTATTAAACTGCCCTTGAGCATTCCCTATTTGATGTAACATTTGCGTTTATGATGGAAATAAATTGCTTAACACTTATTTTCTTTGGGGTAGAATATTGCCTGAGAAATTAATTCTTCTAATTTCAGAAACAGTGTTAATAGTTCTTTTTCTGTATCTTCATCATTATCTTTTGGTCAAATCAAAGTCAAAAAGATTTGTTCAAATACATTTTATTGTTGACAAGTTAACATAATCTATAAAAAATATAAATAAAAAGAAAAGTCCTGACTGACTGACTCATCAACACCCAGCCTAAAACCTTGGACCTAGAAAGCAGAAATTTTGCACAAAGGTTCCCTTTATAATGTAGACGAGGAATAAGGAAGGATTTTTCGAAATTCAACCCCTAAGGGAGTTAAATAGGGGATGAAAGTTTTGCGCGGGCGAATACGCTGGCAAAAGCTAGTCCTAAAATAAATCTAATCTTCAGACATCATCTATTTCTAATGATGTTTCACAATGTTTTCATTTGATACTGGACCAAACCAATTATAATGTACATTCAATGATTGAAACATTATTCTTACTTTATAACCACATAAAACCCACATTTTTTTTTACTTTTCTTGAATTTTTGCTAATGAAGGAAGTTGAAACCTATAAAATTTTATGATGCATGCAGTAGCATGTTGACCATTAAATTTTGTGTATGGTTTCAGTTATTTCTTTATTTTTATATGCCTACACAATTTTAATCGACATTTGACATGTTTTCAAGACTACCATATGGTTGGTCATTCTGAATGCGGAGATTGGAAAGAGAAACAAATACTTTCACTTTTGGACATTTCTTCTGGTTCATAATGGGATTATTCTACTTCGAAACATGCACTGGTTTAGTGTATATTCTTACGAGAAAAATTGGAATGTTTTGATTTTACTGACAGACATAGTTGGACAGACAATTTTTTATGAAGCAGTTTTGCTATTATTCTTAATAAATTTGTGGACATTGGCATTATTGCTATGTAATTGAGTAATGTGTGGACCGTTTCAAATAATTGGCGCGAAACATTATTCGCTATCGACTGCTTTTGTCTAAAAATAATTTGACGGAACTTGGTCGAAAAAATATATCAACTGTAGATCAAGCTTACATTCGACTACTTCAATTCTTCCGTATGGCCTTAAATACTTGTAAATAAGCCAAATTACGTACCTAATCTGATATTGTGCTGCTATTTTCTCTCTGTGTTCGAAATCGGCACCGTTCGTACCAGTCACCATAGCACCACCACGCGAAGCCATTTTTGTAACTAAACAATTGTATAAACAAACAAAATAAATATTTTTTATCGATCTCAGATCACTGAAATGACATCATTCAGATAATCCTGGCAAAGATTTTTCTTTTCGATCAATTCATTTTTCCCATCTGCCAAACGAGAGCCAACGAAATGCCAAAAATGCCAACGTCTCAAGGTTTTTTATTACGTTCCGACTATCATAATAATTATTTTTCATTTCATGCGTTTTAAACATTCTATGTAGTGTAGCTTATTTCATAAAATAAGACATATATTTTACACTTTAATTAAGAGAAAACCATTAAACCAATTTTATATTAAAGGTATGTTTTAGGTCTAAAATGTCGAAATAAATACTGGAAAGGTTGTTTCAAAATGGAGAACGGAACGCTAATTTGACATTTGTAATGCTACGTTCGAATACAAGCTCAGTCAAGTAATTGCAGGAAGGATATTTCTTTAACGAGAAAAATTGGAATTGGAATCCAATTGGAAGTCCACTTTTGTAGAAAGGCCTCCAAGCTTCCAAGTCCTTACATGCCCTCGCAGTACGCGTGCCGAGAGCGGGAGATGGTCAGGCGCGGCGCCGCACGGTGGAGCGAAAATCGGCTGTAGAAGACATAGGATCTCGATTTCTTAAATGTTATTTTTTTTGCTGGAAATGACTTCCGCTGATCATTACTGTTCTATAAAATGTCATATGAAGTAATTGTGTGCACAAATGGAAGAGTTATAATTTTTACAAGAAAAAAATGTATGCAGCTGACATGAAAAATGAGGATAACTCTGGAATCGCAAGGTTGGCCGTTATATCCTTGCACACTGTTATAGTACTATTTATTTGTGAATTTTTGACATACTTAATATCGCGGAAACACTTGCGATTTTTTTTTAATCTTCAAAATTAAAAAAAAAAAATATAATTTACAATATTTTTTATGCTTAGACAAAAACATTCTAAGAAATCACAAAGTCGTATTACCTACTTTGTGATTTTCATTTGAAATGACATGGTAATTATGAATTACGTAATACGTAATCTTGTCTAATGCCTCAAGTCCACATTACCTAATGATTAATAAAACTTAATACCTATATACCTAGTTAAAAGGATACGTACCAAAATAATTTGGGGTACTCGCTAATTTAGCAATTAGTGCAGGATTAACTTAATGAAAGTAATTAGATAAATGTGATACCATCATTAGTCAATAACAATAAATAGTCAAACATTGGATTCACAACTTCAGTTCATTTAGAGCATTTCTAATACTAACATCTATCCTACCGTGTCTTTTTACTCAGTGATCGTGATTAATGGAAAGCATTATTACAAATTTGGATTTGTTTGTTATTCTGAGCAATCAGGATGCTTCGTCTTTCGATCATGAAATATTGTTCAACACACTTGTTATTCGACTGGGCTCTAGCCTTTCAGATGAAGACAGTGTTACCGTGAAAGAATTTTGTCGAAGATTTACACGGGCAGTTCAAAAGAGATGGTTACGATCCCACAGGAAAAGTGAAGTTTTTAGACGTGATTACAGTAATTGGCTTGAGGCAAATATTGACTGGCCAAACTGCGTGCAAACAAACCAATTTGCTCATTCAAGAATCAACAAGTGAAAATATTTCAACTGAACCTGTACCATCAACTTCAACAATGAAATCAACTTCAACGATGACAAAAAGATCTCGAAAGCCGTTTGAAGATCTAAGTAACAAGCAGAAGAAGAGACGATCTGATGAACACATAGGTGATGACCCTAATGAAGTAGCTTATTCAGCTGCAGCACTTTTGAAAGGAGATGGTCGTGAGGATATTGCATCTGTTATTGAACATATGCTCCAAAATCCAGAAGCAGCAGCAAAAATCAAGGAAATGTTGAACAAACCAGCTCCTTCAACAATATTTTCACCAGAAAAAGCACTGGGTTTGCTACTTTCATTAAAACTATCGAAATGGCAATATATCACATTAAGGGAAACGACTATTCGAGATGGTTCAAAGGAGATATATCCGTCTTACTATAAAGTGCAAAAAGCTAAGCTACAGTGCTACCCTCCGAAGACATTTGTGACTGTAACGGATTCATCTGCTAAGATTGCACTACAAGCGTTACTAGATTTAACAGTGAACAGAATTTTTGAAACTATTCGTAGTCCTGATGCGATACAAGATAAACAATTGATATTAATATCAAAGTGGGGATTTGACGGGGCATCTAACCAAAGTAGATATAAGCAAAACATAGAGAGTGTTCAAGATGATTCCAGCATATTTATGACCTCTTTGGTTCCATTAAAGTTGACAGCTGACGATGATACCGTATGGGTGAATCCAAAACCCTGCTCACCTAGGTATTGCCGTCCAGTCCAGTTTAGTTTTGTGAAAGAAACCAAAGACGTTGTCATAAATGAAAAAACTGCAATGGATAACAAAATTGAAGCTCTCGTTCCCTCAAAATGTCAAGGACATGAAATTAGTCACAAATTAATGATGACGATGATTGACGGCAAAATTTGTACATATCTGTCTGAAGCTAAGTCAAATGCGGCCTGCTACCTGTGTTTGGCTAAGCCTACAGAAATGACTAAGTTAGATTTCATTGCGTCAAAAACCATTTCTTCTGGTGTGTATGAGTTCGGATTATCATCACTTCATGCCCGCATTAATGTGATGGAATGTCTTCTACACATAGCGTATCGTCTCGACTTCAAAAAGTGGTCTGCAAGAGGAGAAGGTCATCAAGAGTTATTGCATTCACGAAAAAAACTCATTCAAGATCGATTCAAAGATGATCTCAACCTTTTGATTGACATCGTTAAGTAAGGATCAGGCACAACTAATGACGGGAACACAGCAAGGCGGTTTTTTGAATTTCCTGATAAAACTGCAGCGATCACTGGATTAAATGAAGACCTAATACGCAGATTTGCTGTGATTCTGCAAGCTATCACATCTGGAGTGATTGTAGACGTGCCGAAATTTAAAGAATACGCTAGAACAATCGCTGAAAAATACGTGGAACTGTACGATTGGTACTACATGTCATCAAACGTCCACAAATTGTTGATTCACGGAGGGGACATAATTGCAGAAAATGCTATCGTACCAATTGGAAGTCTTTCGGAAGAAGCTTCAGAGAATCGAAACAAAGACTTTAGGAGGTTCAGAGAACACCATTAGAGGAAAAAGAGTAGACAAGCATCAAACGAGGATATCCTCAATATGCTTATCGTCTCTTCTGATCCTCTAATTTCTTCAAAATTAAATGCCCACAAGAGGTAGACATACTTTAAGGAAACAGTAGAACTACTGAAACTTCAGGATCATGAAGCTCCGACAGAGTTCTTAGAAGTTATATCTATTGTAGAGCCTGATTCTGAAGTGGATTCTGATGGTGACAAAGTATGGGCACGCCACGATTGCGGCGGTAAGGCCCCTCTTTGAGGAGTGGTTCGAGAGGCGGCATGGCGTCCTCACCTTCCGCCTGACGCAGGTCCTCACCGGACACGGTTGTTTCGGGAGGTTCCTGTTTCGGATAGGGCGGGAGGAAACGCCCGGGTGTTTCCACTGCGAAGATCGCCCTGAGGACACGGTGGAGCACACGGTGGCGGTCTGCCCTGCTTGGGCGGAGCACCGCCGTGTCCTCGTGGAGGCGATCGGCGGCGGCGATCTCTCGCGTCCGGCCCTGGTCCAGGCCATGGTACGGAGCGAGAGGGCATGGGGAGCCGTCACCTCCTTCAGCGAAGCAGTGATGCTCGCGAAGAGGGAGGCGGCGCACGTGAGGGAGAGGCAGCATATGCGCCCTCGCGACCCCAGCCGCCGCAGGATACGGAGACGCCCTGGGCGTCGGGAATCCCAGGCCGATTTCCGGCCACCGTAGGCATGGGCTTGCGGACGGCGAGTAATGGGTAGCTCGCTGTCCGGTAAGGACCAAGCCCAAGTCGACGGCGCGTTGTGTTCCACGCGCGCCTCAAAGAGATGTCAGCACAAAAAATGATGGGACCCGCAAGGGTCGATGCCTGCCAGGGGTGCGGGTTTGTTCGAAAGAGACACCACAGCCCCTGGCTTAAGGGCTACTGAAGGAACACCGGTGGGTTTTAGTCAGTAAAAGTCTGACACGCCCTCCTGCTCCACCCAGAGCGGGAGAAGTTATTTGATGATTTCCCACCCAAAAAAAAAAAAAAAAATGGTGACAAAGTATAAAATAAGTTAACTTTTATTGTATTACTTAGGTTAAGTTATTTTTTTTTAATAATTTTCTTTTATTTTTAATCATACAATAGTTTACCATTTATTGTTATTGACTAATGATCACGTTTATCTAATTACCCTCATTATGGTACGTATCCTTTTAACAGGTATATAAGTATTAAGTTTTATTAATCATTAGTTAATGTGGACTTGAGGCATTAGACAAGATTACATATTATGTAATTCATAATTACCATGTCATTTCAAATAAGTAGGTAATACGACTTTGTGATTTCTTAGAATTTTTTTGTCTAAGCATAAAAAATATTGTAAATTACACTTGGTATAGCCATATTTAAGCATTAAAATGTATCATATCCTTTTTTTTTTTTTTGAAGTTTTAAAAATAATAATCGCAAGTGATGCCGCGATTAAGTATGTCAAAAATTCACAAATAAATAGTACTATATCAGTGTGCAAGGATATAACGGCCATCCTAGCGATTCCAGAGATATCCTCATTTTTCATGTCAGCTCCATACATTTTTTTCTTATAAAAATTAATACTCTTCCATTTGTGCACACAATTACTTCATATGACATTTTATAGAACAGTAATGATCAGCAGAAGTCATTTCCAGCAAAAAAAAATAACATTTAAGAAATCGAGATCCTATGTCTTCTACAGCCGATTTTCGATCCACCGTGCGCCGCCGCGCCGGTCTATCTTCAGTGTATCTATGGTGTATAGAGACTCCTGCCTACTTTTTATCCGCTTTGGTTAAACTAATGCGCCTTCGATGTGCAATTTACGTAGTACATAGGTACAGACGCCAGCAGGTCAACCTACCCCAAACTGTCAAATTTTCCCAATTGAACATGAACCATAAACTTACGGTATAAAGTTGAAAATGTATCAAATAAATTTGACAGATTGGAGTAGCTTGATGTGCTGGCGTCTGTACATACATTGCCCAAGAAAAGCGATTATTGTATTAATTTTAACCAACCAAAACCTAAACGTTTCCTCAACCTCACGGTCTTTGGCGTCTACGACGGCACTTAAGGTGCTCTGCTGAACCGTCTCTGTAAAAAACTATTAGAGTAACTAGGTACAGTAGGTATTAAGTACTACAGGGACAAGAAAACACATTTCAACGATTATTACTGCAACATTTTCATGAAGGCGATCCCCGGCGCTGTCGGTTTCATTAATGAATTAATCATGACATTACTAGAAAGGTAGCCATGAAATTGATAAAGCAAAAATTAAAACACGTGTAAGCAAAGATTCTTGTGCATCTAATCACTATGCAGTGCATGGAAAAATCATAAGTTTTCATTGATTTGTAGGATGGCTATTATTGTTTTAACATACCTGAGGATAAATATACATTCTTCGTTCATGAATCATGACTAATAGATACAATCTAAGTCTTGGGAAACAACCGACTGGGCTCACAATGATCTCATTTGGTATGTTTGTTTGTTTGTTACGCTTTCACGCTAAAACGGCTTCACGTATTTGGATGAAATTTGGCACATGGGTAGACCATGACTTGGATTAGGATAAGGGATACTTTTTATTCCGATATGCCCACGGGGTCGAGACTTATGAAGGGAAACCTGCGGAGCGCAGCAAGTTATTTATAAGTGTACCACCTACAACACCTATAACATTCCTTCCACTCAATTGTTTTAGTTCGTTATGTGAACCTGCTAGCATAATAGAAACGTCTCATTGCGAAAGTATCGCTAGCACGACCAACGATTAACTACAAGTCTTGGACATCTATCATTGAGTTTAAATTACCATTTATCAGCATATCCACTGCTAGAGTAGAAAGAAACCCTTATAGCAGCGAGTAGGCATACTAATTACTGCACCTAACAGGCGAAATTTCAGCTTTCTAGGTCCAAGGGTTTGGGCTGGGCGTTGATGAGTCAATCAGTCAGTCAGGACTTTTCTTTTTATTTATATAGATATATTAAAGCCTTCTAGCCTCCTTGCCTGGGGTAGGTAATTAATAGGGTACTATTTTCGACACTAACCAGTGGATATATCCGTGTCGTGACCGATTACAACTCTCAAGCCCAAGGCAAGATCCCCCAATTCGTGTAACATTGAAGCGTTTGAAAATAAAAACTAAAACTATATCAAAATTCACTGATCCACCTCCAACTTAAGCTCCTGGTATGACCTACCTACCTATTTAATATGAACTTTGCGAAGTTTGCGTACTATGGTCACGCACGTTTCGACAGCAAGAATGAGCGAGACAGTAGCAATTTCGCCTTTACAAATAATATTTTGTCCTGCGTTGCGCAAACAGTTCGCCTCAGTCAGTTACATGCTCCAATGAGAATTACTTGCTGGGTCATAGAAGGAGTAGGTACTTAATTCATTTTAAAGATGATGACCAGCTCTTCTGTACACGGTGTGGCCGGGTTTTTTAAGGCATTTCTCTGGTAGTCTGATGAGAGCTCATCAAAGGGACGAAAATTAGTCTGGGATGCTGACGTCGGGTACGCTGAAGAGGACTATAGTATTTTATACTTGGGTCATTCTCAGGAGACTCATTATTTGGCTGACTTCGGTGTCATTTTTGTTTTCTAATTTAGGCATGAAATATCAAATCTAGAGTTAACACTCTACTACTAACATGCTTTAAATTAACTCTAGATTTGATATTTCATGTTATCAAGGCCTAAATTAAAAAAAAAATTGACGCCGAAGTCAACCAAATAATGAGTCTCCTGAGAATGACCCACTTACTTAAAAAGGAAATAAATTATTTTATGACTGGGACTTAAAAAAATATCTATAAGTAAGTACAGGTTTTTTTTTTTTTTTTTTGGGTGGGAAATCATCAAATAACTTCTCCCGCTCTGGGTGGAGCAGGAGGGCGTGTCAGACTTTTACTGACTAAAACCCACCCGTGTTCCTTCAGTAGCCCGTATGCCAGGGGCTGTGGTGTCTCTTTCGAACAAACCCGCACCCCTGGCAGATAAGTACAGGATAAGTTGTTATCCAGCGCGCAAACTGTAACCATGAATTCAGCATAGCATAGCGCAGAAATTTTTCGTCGGTTATACAAAAAGAAATCAGCTGTTCCATTCATTTTGACCGCGTAAGTACCTATTGAATTTTTTTATGAAACAGCTGATTTGTTTTTGTATAACCGACGAAAAATTTCTGCGCTGGGGGTCTAGAATGATTGTGCTGAATTCATGGTTACAGTTTGCGCACTGGTTAAAAACTTATCCTGTATATTATTTTTATCTATTTACGAGAATAAGAATTTATGATAGGTAAAGAAAAAATCTTCTGTTAACAATAACAAACTGATGATACTGTTGATGAATAAGTATGATTGTGAACTTCAGAAGCCAGCTAAATCCTGAAACTGTCCTCGAACGGAAAAATGATGGCCAGTGCCGCGACTGACGTCACCGCTACAGCAATATTGAACAAGAACGCGCGGCAAATTAGAAACAAGCTCATAAAACGATAACGATTTTAATTGTTCCGCCAATCTTTGTTTTATAAACAGAGCTCATTATTGATCGAATCATAATAGTTATTTTGGTTACAACCTCCCCCGGCGGTTACGCGTCCACTGTTATAAATTGAAACCGTACACTTCTCAAGTTTTATTGTCATATAGTTGGACGATTGTGAATATGAAGGTTCTAGTGGCTGTCGCTTTATTCGCCTGTGTGGCTTTACAGGTAGGAATATTAATAATACACTACGTAAAATAATTACGACAAATAATGGTTGCTATACTAATTTGTGAATAAACTAATCTCGAACATTTCTTAATTGAACACAAAAATTAATTAGGGTCTTACTAATTGTGTCGCGAAGAAATACCTAATTATCAAACCATTTCATGGTAGTACTTCTCCCGGATCTAATTACCAAATTAAACTGCTCTTAAAGGTACCATCCGTTGGGCACGCCACGATTGCGGCGGTAAGTCCCCTCTTTGAGGAGTGGTTTGAGAGGCGGCATGGCGTCCTCACCTTCCGCCTGACGCAGGTCCTCACCGGACACGGTTGTTTCGGGAGGTTCCTGTTTCGGATAGGGCGGGAGGAAACGCCCGGGTGTTTCCACTGCGAAGATCGCCCTGAGGACACGGTGGAGCACACGGTGGCGGTCTGCCCTGCTTGGGCGGAGCACCGCCGTGTCCTCGTGGAGGCGATCGGCGGCGGCGATCTCTCGCGTCCGGCCCTGGTCCAGGCCATGGTACGGAGCGAGAGGGCATGGGGAGCCGTCACCTCCTTCAGCGAAGCAGTGATGCTCGCGAAGAGGGAGGCGGCGCACGTGAGGGAGAGGCAGCATATGCGCCCTCGCGACCCCAGCCGCCGCAGGATACGGAGACGCCCTGGGCGTCGGGAATCCCAGGCCGATTTCCGGCCACCGTAGGCATGGGCTTGCGGACGGCGAGTAATGGGTAGCTCGCTGTCCGGTAAGGACCAAGCCCAAGTCGACGGCGCGTTGTGTTCCACGCGCGCCTCAAAGAGATGTCAGCACAAAAAGCGATGGGACCCGCAAGGGTCGATGCCTGCCAGGGGTGCGGGTTTGTTCGAAAGAGACACCACAGCCCCTGGCTTAAGGGCTACTGAAGGAACACGGGTGGGTTTTAGTCAGTAAAAGTCTGACACGCCCTCCTGCTCCACCCAGAGCGGGAGAAGTTATTTGATGATTTCACACCCAAAAAAAAAAAAAAAAAAAAAAAAAAAAAAAAAAAAAAAAAAAAAAAAAAAAGGTACCATCCGTAGTAGATACATTTTCAGACATGAGAAAAAATGTACCGATGGTGGTGGACAATCGTCAACGTCCCAGTCTTGTAGATAAGTATTATATTCAGATTTTTAAAACTCTTCGCCATTCGGGAAAACTGTTATCACAGAAAAGATACTATTTTATCTGTACTGTGACTGTTACCTTGTTGTGTTCTTGTGTAGGTAGGCCGGAGTAAACCTACGAATGAAACGGCGGACGTCGAAGAGTGTCCCACAAGGATCGTTTACTTACATTCCGTAGAATCAAGTGTAAATTCAAATTGCTATAATTCAATATATCCAAATGGACAGTTCCGAATTCCGGGAAAAGGACACCAATCGATTGAAAAAGAAATGCTGGTCCTCAAAGGAGAGGCCAAGCTTCCAACTACAACAGGTTCCCATTTGCAGTTTGCGAAGAACGTCAACATCGTATCTTGAAAAAATTAACGCGCAGTTAAAAAATGTCTGTTCTGTAGGTAACAGACAAACCGTACACCCAGATAAGTTGTTCTGTAAATTTGTTTGGCAAACCACGTTAACCTTCTAATAAAAACAAGGTCGGTAAGCCGCGACGGACGGACGAGCCATAGCAATTAATACCTCGTTCTTGCTTGTAATGTTAGATACACCAGAGAGCTTTAAATACCGTGGCGTTGTTGTTGTGTCACCGTTCGCTGGTGGATCAGACCCTTTAATTTGGCTTTTATGCATTGTTCATGACCTGTAAATCCAGTTAAGCCAGTGTTCGAGTGTGCTCTTCGAAACTAAATACAATTCAGAGGCACTGGCTGACGTTCTTTCGGACAAGCAACTAAAGTTAAGGACGATGAAAGAAGTGAGTACCTACAAAGAACCATTACTGCTAGGAATACAATTGGGTAAGGGTTAGGCAACTTGGGTTTTCTAACACCCAATCGTTCCTGCGCTACGTCAAACCAGTCTCTAGCGCGATCTATTAGGTCACCTCATCTCGTCTGGACGCCGCCCATCTTCCGTTACTGAAATAACGGAGTCTATTGTTTCAGATGAGTCACGGTGCGCCTGCGCCGGAGGAGGAGAAGAAGGTGGAGGCCGCGCCCGCAGCTGCAGCCGCACCAACACCTGCTGAAGCCACCGAAACGGCCGCAGCCGAGGTAAGTCTCATCCTACCTACATGATTTTAGCCAAAAACCTAAAATCTTAGTTTCTGCAATCCCCGTGTAGCCATAGTCATCAGCCTGTAGAAAGGCTGGTGCTGCAATTATAATGCTAAACCATACATGCCCAGCTACTTACTAAAAGATCTTTAGGGACTGTTGAAATATGTTGCTGGGCAATGCTAGGTATCTTACGAAGCTTTACGCTTTAGAATAGCGTGAAATAAATTAAGTCTTTATTCGCATGAAAATCAGTAAAATTATAAAAATGTCTTGTATTTCCAGGTAAAAGCAGCGCCGCCTGCGGACACAGCCGCGCCCGCAGCCACAGCGGTGGCCACCAGCGGGTCGCAGGCCGCGCCCGCCGCGCCCGCGGTGGCCGAGACCCCCGCCCCCGCTGAGGAGAAGAAGCCTTAGTCTATGTTAGCGTAACACCGAGGACATGGTGCGAATGTAACAAACCGGAACGATGTCCGTAACGTAACGATATTTGTAAAATAAACACTTTGGAAGTAACTGTGTTTTGTCATTGACATACTTTTGTGTATCTGGCTCGAAGGACCAGAAAAAATTCTCACTACTATTTCAGTTCATTACTTATCATATACATATTGTTGCAGTTAATTCCTTGAGATTTGACCGAATCAGTCTTCTGGTGCATGAAATGCCAAGTCCATCCAAGTTCAATTAAAATAAAAAGCTTACGCTTTATCGCAAGAACGCGCAGTCTGCAAGTGTAATGTTGAATGCAAAACGCCAAATGTTAGTAAAATAAGTCGACCCGACGCCGTCGACATGGAATTCAGAAGATGTCAATAATACGATTGTTTTTATTGTTATAGATCTAGGGCTCACAGAAGCAGCTAGGAGGTAAGTCCTAATGAAGCAAAACCAGAGTATTTTTTTTTAATTTGTGCTTAGAAATTCGGCAAAATTACAAAAATATAACGACACCACGCTAAACAAATCAACTTAGATGTTCCTAAGCTAATAACATGCCTATAGAAATATTATCGTAGGTAGTGCTTCGAAACAAACGATTCATTACATAAACAATTTAATTAAAACATGTGTCATGCTTGTCACAATGGTTATCGAAGAACATAAATTGTTATTTCATGCATTGTTAATTTCTACTGGAGAAAATCAGTGATGCAATGCAGTATGACTACAGAATAGGTGCCTTATTAATTAGATTGGTAAATGACAACAGCGAATTTACAGATAAGCATTTCAATCAATTTCTAGGTCGAGAAGGCTCTTTACCATTTTCATGAAAACTGTTTTAAACTTCTATTCCACTAGGACTGATCGCCCCTGTTCAATCATGTCCTAGTTGCTTGGCAATCGTTCTACACATTGGAGATTGAAGAACAAATAGGTACCTACCTACCACCAGTTTCTAATGTCTCCCCCTTATAACACGCTTTTTTTTAGCTTCAGGTATATCTACTCGTAAGTATCGGAGATATTCGCCCACATCAAAACGTCAGTTCAAATTGAAATAATGCCCACATTTCAAGGACCAATGATAATACAATAATTTAATAACTTTGTCCCATTATCCTAACCAAGATTTTCAGGATTAGCAATTAATTATTTAATTTTCCGGAGAGACAACCCGAGAAACGGCTACCACATCCAAGGAAGGCAGCAGGTGCGCTAATTACCAAACCCCGGCTTATTCTATGAGATATCTATATAAATAAACAGCAAAGTCCTGACTGACACTGACTGACTCAGCAAAGCCCAGCCCAAACAATTGATCCTACAAAGCTGAAATTATGCACAGAGGTTTCCTTTATAATGTAGACAAGGAATATGGAAGGATTTTTCGAAATCCAACCCCCCCTTAGGGGTTGGATTTCGAAAAATAGGGGATGAAAGTTCCTCGCGGGCGAAGCCGCTGGCAAAAGGTAGTTAATCGTATTAATTTACAAAACTAAAAAACAAGCTTGAATAGAAAACCAAACTCAAAAAGTATGTAATAATTTACAATAAGTTTAGAGTAAATAAGAATAGAGATTACTATTATAGTCGAAGTGATCAAATAAAACAAAATCGACTAGTATCAGATTCGATTAATTTATTAGTAAAGACGGTTAATTAGTGGTGAAGAACAGTATGTCCCTGACGCTTCCTCCGGAGGGTAGTTCTAGAGGCGTGAGCGCTACTGCGCCGGCACTGCCGACCCTGTAGCGAGACGTGCTCTCTGTTCCTTGGATGTATAAGGTCACCTGCTGATCAAACATGCATGCAAGTTACATTTTGAATCATTAAAATAAAGCGTACCTAAGAAGTAAGTACTCCAATCGTAGGTACCCAATTTAATGTCGACAGATTTAAAACCATAATAATTATGGTAGTTTAACATACTTTTGCAATGGTCGGAATGGATAACCTATAACAATGGATCGCTTTGCAAAAATGAGGGTGAAGTGGTAGCTGACCATCAGGCCTAGACAAAACACATTTCTGTTAGCGTTCACGCCAAACGCTACGCCAAAATGATTGAGAATGACGGGAAGACACATAAAATATGGTACTGCAACGTGGTCGCTCACAATGGGTCTTATCAGAAGGCTAAAAGTAACCCAAAGGGCAATGGAGAGGGCTATGCTCGGAGTGTCCCTATGTGATCGAATCAGGAATGAAGAGATCCGCAGGAAAACCAAGACAACCGACATAGCTCGAAGAATTGCCAAACTTAAGTGGCAGTAGGCAGGGCACATTGCTCGCAGAACAGATGTCCGATGGGGCCGGAAGGTTCTGGAGTGGCGACCGCGTACCGGAAGACGCAGCGTTGGATGGCCTCCCACAAGATGGACCGATGACCTTGTGAAGGCCGCAGGAATCCGCTGGATGCGGGAAGCGCAGAACCGGTCGAAGTGGAGGAGCTTGAGGGAGGCCTATGTCCAGCAGTGGACGTCTTTCGGCTGAAATGATGATGATGAATAAAGTAGATAAAGATCCAAATGAATGTGTTCCTGAAAATTGGCTTATTTCTACTTTCAACAGATACTTGTGGAACGGACTATAGGAACACTGACCTGTGGCGGCGGGGCATGGCGACTGGGCTCGCCGGACAGCGGCACGGAGCGCGGCTCGCGGCGACGGCGCTTGCCGCTCGAGCGTCGCGAGTCGCGCGTGTCTCGCGTGTCGCGGGTGTCACGTGTGTCGCGTGTGTCGCGCATGTCGTGTCGCTTACGGCCCGAACCGCCGGAAGCACCAGTTGCGCCTGACTCTGGAGGCAAGCCGCTATTCTATACTCTTATGTACAACAGTACGCGACCGTGCTGACATGGCACGTCGTATTTGAGAAATAGTTTGGCTTCGAGAGCTTCTTCTCTCATTAGGCGGTGCCACCAGACTGCTGATGCCGGCCGGTACGGTGTGGCCGTGTTACCGGATTACGGCCAATCGAGGTTGACTGCTTTCATTCGATGTTAAGCGATACAATGGCAATCACTTTTAACAGTTTATATACCTACTTTGTACATTATATGTTGTTTGACCTTAACGAACAATGAAATATTTAATGAAGTTTTGTTGATGGTGCGACTGGGGAGTATACCTACCTACTATCCAGTAGAACCGCCGCCAGAATTTTTTGCCACGCCGCCGCCGCCTATTTCTTTATCGGCGTCACCAGTGCCAATGTTTAATTCTAGATACTTTACAGATATACTAATAACCTAAATACTAAAAATGTTCAAATAATGCTTATTTGTTTATTTTGAACGTATTTGTCAACGTAAAAATAAAATATATTTTTATCAAATCAATCAAATCAAATCATTTTATTTCTGACAATTAAAATCCATAAATTGTTAGTAACAGATCTAGTTAAAACAATATTGTAAGCCAAGTGACGAAGACGACGTCCTGGTCATAGCACCGCCACAGCGCTTCTGAATATTACGGATGATAGACGAAGGTCAGCCATGGAACATGGTATCTAACGGTCTTAGCTTTGCTTGATTTCAGCAAAGCTTTTAATACTGTTGATTAGATAGTTTGCTTGGCATTTTATGCTCTTTTAATGCATCGCCATCGGTATTTGACTGGTTTCGTAGTTACCTGTTCCGTCGTCGGCAACGTATTTGCATAGGAGAGCCTTTGTCTTCCTGGAGTAATACTTTTGCCGGTGTGCTACAGGGTGGCGTTCTATCTCCTTTACTTTTCGCAGTTTTTATTAGCTCTATCTCCGATAAACTAAGATTTACAAATCTAGTCTCGAGCTCTTCTTGGAAATCTGTCCGAGGCTATATTAGTGATTAATCAAAATCAAAAGTCATTTATTCAAACTAGGCTGAGAGTCAGCACTTTTCGAACGTCAAAATTACATAAGACAGTCCCCCAAAAACGCCCACCCTTCGCGAATCGCGATCTAGCCCAGATATGCGGCTGGAGCAAGAGGAATGGGCTTATGATCAACCCCATTAAGACGCAGATTGTTAAAGTTGGCAGTTCTAGGACGGTCCCAAGAATTGATTGGACGTCTCTTCCCCAAGTTTCCTTTGAGTACACTTTTATCCCCTTCAGCTAAAAAGTCAAAAACTTCGGTATAGTCATTGACAAGAACTTCTTTTGGACTGCCCAGCTACAGGAAGTTAGCTACAAGCTATTTGCATCTGCTGCATCTTTGAAAAGACTGCGTAATTTTCTGCCGACTGCCACCAAGATTGAGCTTGCACAATCACTTCTTTTACCCATCCTTGATTATGCTGATGCCAGCTATCTTGACCTTACCCAAGATCAATTCGATAAACTTGAGCGGGTTCAAAATGTCTGTATTAGGTTTGCGCAAATATGATCATGTTTCCGAATTTCGTGTGAGTGTCAGTGGTTACCAATTCGCCTTCGCCGGAATGCTCATATTCTTTCCCTTTTTCCCTTAAGAAACGTTTCCAGTATCTATGCGACTCCCACACGAAATTTTTGAGGTCATCAGACAACTTAAAGCCAATGCATTCCACAACTTTCTTCAACAAATCCTTTTCTGTTCAGGCTGCTTGTTTGTGGAATGCATTGCCAGTTCAATAAAACTCGCGCAATCTTTACCTACGAGTACATGTGTTCAAGAGACTCGAGAAAGAGTATTATTTGTTGTTGTGATTTTGATGTAGGTAGCTGTAAATTTTTATCCAGTGCGCAAACTGTAACCATGAATTCAGCATATCAAACAAGACCCCCAACGCAAATTTATTTGTGGTTTATACAAAAAAAATCAGCTGTTTCATCGAAAAATGCAATACCTACGCGGTCAAAATGTATGCAGCTGATTTTTCTTTGTATAACCGACAAAAAATGTCTGCGCTGGCGGGTCTAGAATGATACGCTGAATTCATGGTTACAGTTTACGCACTAGTAAAAAAATATCCTGTATAAGTATTTATTATACAGCATATATATCTATTATAGTACCTAAATTGTACCTATATTATGCACCAATGACAATCCCATTTTATGTCCACGCAATCACTGTCCATTCCAAGGTTGCCTGGAAGAGATCGTAGACAGCGATAAGGCCGCCAAATCCATCAAGACATTGCTTCAATGAGGATTGATGAAGTATATCTTCTACTCTACTTCAGCAGCAGGGCGTACGAAGTGACTGAACTGACAGGATTGTGTATATTGTTGGCATAGTAGACCTCAGTGCCTGCCAGTTAGTTCTTTCGGCTGAATCAAGTCGGCGAGAGGATTTCAGGGCCTGGAGACAAAATACATTTTTAAATTTCGGCGTAGCGTTTGGCGTGAACGCTAACAGAAATGTATTTTATCTCTAGGCCCTGGATAACATATTATATATACGAGTGTGTGTGCCTGCGAGTATCGTGTAATGAACTTCGTGCCTGACGGCGGTCCTTTGACCGCATTCGTTTTTATTTTGTAGTTATTCTTAAATGACATAAAAAAAGAATGAACTCCAAAAACAGCATAGTGCCAAACTAGATGTGGGAGACTACTGAAATGTCTGACCCATGTGCCCCTCCCAGAAATGAATCCTGGCTCCGCCCTAGTTCAAGTAGAGACATAAAAGCTTGCAGAAGGTACAAACCATCGTTCGGTGGCGGGGCGGGCGGCGGCAGCGGCGTGGGCGAGGGCGCGGCGCGCGCCAGGCCGGCCTGCCTGCTGTGCACCAGGCGCTGCAGGCACTCCAGGGCCGTCTGCTTGCTCTGCGTGCCCACAGAAACCACAATCATAACTGCCGAACTATTCTGTATCGACCTCACCGTCAAAACTTGGGTGACGTGAGCTGTTAATATTCCACCTGATGCTAGGGATTGACAGCTGAGATAGGACGGCTGGGATTTTGTTTTTAATAGGTACTGTGATCAATCATCATAAATGTGAGGACTTTGTACCTACCTATTATAGGTATAGTAATTGTATTCAAAGTACATCCTTATCACTTATTTTTTTATTGCCTATTTTTGTATTTTAAAACATTTTAACTATGGAGTTTCTTGCCCATTCTTCTCCATACGAAACCTTTTGGCAAAGGCATCATCACAATCAACCTATGCTGGCCTCCTCTCTGTGAGCGGTAGTGGGCCATAATCCACCACGCAGGCCCAGTGCGGGTTAGTTGGTTGGAAGGGGGCAACTAGCATCAAATCAAACGTACAGTGGCGAGAAAGAAACAAAAAATATAAATTTTGTAAGGTAAGCTAAGGGACTACTCACACTTATTCGGTTCTGTTAAGGTTTTGTCCATCGAAAACAGCGATTTTGTATAGAGTCTGTTCAGCTTTCCGCGGCTGAACGGATGCGTACGCATCTCATACAAAATGTTTGTTTTATATGGACAAAAGCTGAACAGAGTTGAATAAGTGTGAGTAGTCCCTAAAAGTTCCTTCCGATTCATATTGCGTACATAAGGACCAAATTCAAGATACCTTAATTTCATCAAGCAGGGGATCGAAGGCCGCTGGGTCCGTTGAGTCCTTCAGTGACTCCCAACTCTTGAATAGCTTCCTATCTGACAGACGTACCGTACTTTCCAGCTCTCGGAACTCTGTGGAATAACACAAGAACATGGTACGGAATACCTCTTTGGTCCTAAGAGTAGAATGTACCTACCCAGATATTTTGTTTGTAATAATAATTGAGCTTTTGCCCGCGGCTTCGCTTTCGTGCCGGGGAGAGGGGAGCCAAACTAACACAGCAACTAACAAACATACTATATATACATATTATAATTGTAGAGTAGAATATAGTAAGCAATAATTCTCCCAAAGATGCTACTTAGTTGAGAGATGTAACTATTTTATGATTTTCATCATTTTAAACATCTATTTTTCCTCACAACTTTCATCTATTTTTAACCGACGAAAAAACCGAGGTGGTTCTCAAGTCGACGCGTATAAATTTGTTTTAATGTATGACCCCGCATAACTTTTTTCAGAGTAGTCCGATTTTGATAATTCTTTTTTTTTTATTGGATAAGGTGTACCTCGTAATTGGTTCCATATAAATTTGAAAAAAAAGCCGAAGAACTTTGTTATTAAGGTTAAACAAAAGAAGTCTATTATTTTTTGCTTTTCAGTTTTTTCGGCGGTTTAATTTTTATTTAAACCCTTTTGTTGGGCCTTGTTAAAAATACTATGTTTAGTACCGCCCGTTTGCTAAATTAAGCTCCTGTGTAGTGTACGTTACCCCAGCAAGAAAGTGTCTCTAGGAGACACTTTCTTGCTGGGGTAACGCACCTCCTGTGTACTGGACGCAAAAAATACTTTGGGGTTATATTTCTAATGAAGCATAATATTGTTCAGGGGATTTATATTATGTAGGATGATGTTATTGGATAAGTAGGATGTAATAAATAAATATTTAACAAGCAAGATGGTGCACCTCAAGAGACTTGCGCTCATGCTTGGTGAGTTCCTATATAGGTACCTACTATTATGCGTGAGCCATAACGGGAAACCCACGACAACAGTAGGTACTATTTTTCATAGACGGTAAATGCCATACTAACCAGATTCCCTCAAACTAGCCAGATGCGACACTAGATTCCTCTTGTGCGCGCGCACGGCACGCCGCTGTGCACGTACGCGTGTGACCACATCGCGTGCGTTGCGGGCTTCTGCGGCTATGGCGGACACCTCGTGGGCTTCTTGTTCCAGGCGGCGTTCCAATTCACTACAGTTCATCGATTTAATTAAACTTGGATCTGAAGTGGACTTCAAATCATAACAAAATTAGAAGAAACACCGAGATAAACTCAGAGGTCCCAGTCTCTTTTAAAACCCAATCATTTTTTGGTCATATCATGTATTTCGCGGACCATGTAGATCAGTGGTCTTTGGCAGAGAACCATACAGATTTGAAAGGACCTACCTACCAGTCATTGCGCGGATTGGTTAATTATCGTGTAGCAAGACTCAGAAATAAAGGACCTCAAAGACTCGACCAACAATACCTTAAGAATCCTACGACCGAAGCTCGCAACTAGGATTCGGGCGGAGACAATATTTCGTCTGAAAATTGCTATCGTTGCGCTAGTGTTAGTATCCGTCGAGGATACATACCTACAGTGAGCAGTACGATCACACACACATTGACAATGGCTTGACGCGATAGCGCTGCTAGCTACTGACCATTTATGATGAATTTGGATGTGTTCCGTAATACCAAAAATGATGAATGAAAACTTATTGTATTTTAATATTTTTTTCGACATTTTACAACTTGATAATATGAGATATGCTTCTGAGACAACAATATTACGGAAATTGTTGGTTATAATACCAAAAAAACAGTGAGAAAACATGTCATTTACGCTGTAAAAATGTGCGAAATGCAATTCGCTTAAACTTCATTTCAGGTAAGTATTTTGGAAAAAAAAACCCCTACGAGCCTAGATAAATACTGTCTGAATCCAAATATCATCATAATATGATGGAAATATGCTCAAGTTGCAAATGATTTAGGTATTACGTATGTATGGACAGTTCATTGTACGTAGGCCTCTTAAGAAAGGACATTTGGGTAGACCACAAGCTGTGAGGTAGGTAAATAAATTTGGGTCGGCACCCTGACACTTCACGTATTGCCTTCAATTCACGAGCTATCCTCATGGGATTTCTCCCGGTCGCGATTAGAAGGACACAACTAAAGATTCATCATGTCCTAAAATTTGTGGGATGCTACTAAACTGGGAGCGCCGAAAATGTAACCTGCACTTTCGAACACATGTGCTGTTAAGCCACTTCGTCCCAGCCACAGGAAATGTTAAGGGCGAGCGTGCATGTAGCTACCTAATTAGGAAGTTCAAATAGTACTGCTTCTTCACTTAGTTTGAATAAAAGGCTTTTGATCTGAATTAATATGGCCACTAACATTCTGGTACAAACAGATCCTACCGACTTTTAATAACCATATTATAGCTATATTTATGTACCTTGGGTATTCTCCAGTGACTTTAGCATAAGATTGTATATTTCTTATCACTTCGACCAGGTGGTTGAGTTGATCACAAAACTCAGGCAGCTGCTCTGGTGTTAAGTATTGCCCGCCATACCTACAACATAAAACGTTTAAGACGGCGTAAATTTACAAGTTTCTGGCGTAAACCTAATATTTATATAGGTACGAGCCTTCTGACCGTCATGTCACTTTAGCCACTTTTGCTTTCACCTTTCTGTTAAACCTACCAGAAGGCGAGGAATTCGGGGAAAATCGTCGGCTAAGCTATATCAGCCACTAGGTATTTGTGTATTTTTTACAAAAAGCTCTCTCCGAAAACTAAACTACCTAGGTCCAAACTAAAAAAATGTAAGTAAAAAAGTCTGCCTGCCTCAAATCAATGTTAGCGACAAACTGGTCATCAACGATCGCGGTGGAGGCGTTCGGCGAGGGTCTGTGCAGGACCTGGGGGTCCAACTCCTCGTCCTCATTGGTGGTGGTGCTGCAGCCGGTACTCTCGCTCATGCTGGAGAGGGTAGGGGCTTCGTTATTCGACGGCTTTATATTTAAGTAAAAGACACTGTTTGCCACGATGTATGTCGCCGACCGGCTTGAGTTACTGCGGATGTGTGAAGGTAAAACCAGATTTACACGGTGCCTTTGACTTAGTTGTGGCTGTGGCATATCACAAGTCGAAGTAGTACCTACAAGCTTGCATCATGGCTTTAGATATCACAATTTCTAAAGCCCCGTATACCATGCAAGTTTCGTGATTGTGGTATACAATAAAATTGAGCAACAAATAACTTGCATCGTCTAAACTGTTTATGACTATACTTTTTTGATAATTCTGTGCCAAATTCATCAACGAACAAAGGACGCCACTCATTCGGGTACCTATATCACCGTAGGTATACACAAATGAGAGGGTCCTTTGTTTGCTTATTAGTGGATTTTGGTAGTTATCAGGTGTTTAGCAGGTACCTACAGGTAATTGTTCTCTCCACGCCCGCGAAAGGCCTTGCAAGTACCTAGATCGGTTTCCCTTGTTATGATTACAGCATTAAGAAACCAATAAAATGGGGGCCAAACAAAAGAGTTATAGGTTTCATGCTATTTCACTCGCAGTGTAATGCGCGAAGACTTGAAAGTGAAAAATAGTTCGACCTTGTAGGATAATTTCAGTCGACAAGACCCAAGATCTGCAAATCTATTTTGTAACAGTGAAACTTAGGTGACCTGAGCAAGCTAATAGTGTGTAATCCCAGCATTAAATGATGTCACTTCAAATCAGTTGTAGCTGTAGTGAACACAAATAAAGTTACTCACACGGTAGATGTAAGCGAATATCGTTTATCCAGACTATACTTGTGATGGTCTCCGCGCAACCTTCCTAGCAACCTGCCGAGCAGCCGTGACTGTCGCCCCCCGCCCTCCATGCCGCGCCGCCTGGCCGGGGTGACGCACTGTCACTGGAACCAGTGGGTTATAACTTTAAGCTAAAGGGTAAGGCAGATAAGCTATGACTTTTACCTAAACAGCGCTTGTTCACGAACATGATGTTTCGATCAGCACCATTCAGCTCAACCATTTTGAAGGGAGCTACTTGATCCAAAACACGACATCACCATCGAGACATAAGAGTGAACATGACAATTACTCTTAGCCGCCACGAAACGATACCCAGACAGGCACGTCGATGGTTAGTATTTTTTCAAAGAATGTATTAGTATCAGCTGTAAATTAGTGTTGTTGGCTGGCATTGTGTAGCCCAAAATAAAACTCTGACCTCTCCAAAGCTGCCACCACTGCTTGCTAAATGTTTAAGGGGTCGTTTTCCCGTTGTTAGTTGGGTTTTGTCTGAACTCGTTCGAAGCAGTCACATCGTGCACGTACAAACCCTACTAAAACCCAACCGTGTTCCTTCAGTTGCCTGTAGAAACTTTTAATTAATCCGATATATAGGTAAATTATGAAATATTGGCTAGGTTAGCTATTTTTGATACGTTTTTGTAAAAAGTATATGAACTTACATTTTGAATATTCAAGCAGATTGAAAATATAGTCTTTTCAGGTATGTATTATCACTTGCAGAATGTGCCATGATTTGAATTAAATATTATTTCAGCATTATCTAAAAATGATTAACATTTTGACGTAGGTCGTATGACGGCGGGCGCCCATTTTGTAATTTTATCTTTTTTTTTGTCATAAAACAAAGGAAGATTGGAATGAGGTTTAATATTCTATCAGTCAGCCCTAAGGCTGAGTACTCACTGCGAGAATTCATATAACGGTTCGGAATCCAGAACTTGAGTTTCAGTCTTAATCATAAATATGCAATCTCAAAATCCCGAGGAACGTCTTCTTAAAAAAAAAAAAAAAAAAATATGTTACGGCAACCGTTTTATCACTGTTCCAATAGAAGGCGTCGCCTTTCAACGCACAATGCACTATGGTGATCGTGATGCTTCCAAACTAAAGGCAGGTATACGGGAAGCCAGCGCTGGCCGCCAGTTCAGTGCTGGCTTGGTATTGGCCCCGTCCCCCGTGTAAACAATCTTTCTTGCCAGGTTATCACTGTCTTTTTTTCTAGCCAGTGACCTCCACCCGTGTTCCTCTCGTCCCACACGGCAGACCAGCCCCGCCCCCCCCCCCGCGCCCTCGTGTAAACGCATCTTCCAATGTGCACATTTGTAATAACGCATTTAAGTTCTTTAGACATTCTTTTTCAACAGTCTGACTGGTCCGGAATGCATTTTTTACTAAGACACGTGCATACACCACGATTTTTTTTATGACTGGCCCGACAAGGTCAGCGCAGGCAAATGTGTACGACTAGCGGCAGTGCACTGGCTTGGTGTAAACCCGGCTTTAGTTTCTGATTAAAGATCAGTCGGTAGGTACGAAAGGTTTGATTCATATTTTTCCTCTTTAACTCGGTTAGCGAACTTTTTTAGGTAAAAAATTATAAATTATTCCTCCTCATTGCGATAGTCATCGTCAGTATTACGATAGGGGAACATTGTCCCTATGATCCCTGCCTATATATAGAAGGCCACCGTCAATCGCCAAAAATTTTATCCGACACATAATGCGCCCATACTGTCGTAAAGTTGTACTGCTGGGTAAGTGAATATTTTTACCCCCAACTTTACAGTATGCTATCCTCCGGTAACCACCAGGACCGATCGGTGTATACTAAATTGTGTGTTTATGTATGTTTCTTTTGGCTTTGGATTTAACTTATGGTAATAACTGCTAATAAAATAAAACACCGGGATGTGTTTTTCACATTTTGTAATTCATATAAAAATACAATTATCATTATCAATATTATACATAATCGCATTTGCCAGCGAAGGCATACAATAGTTATTTTGTAATAAAAACCACAACTGCAAAACATGAAATGCTAAATTGAGACAAATTTTAAGTACAACATCAACACGAAATAGGCACAGATCAGTCTGTTATAAAAGTATCAAAATCATCAAAACGCTAACATACCATCGATACATATCAATTTTAAGCCTTACACGATAATAATCTCTAAACAGCTAGACATTTAGTCGAAATTTGCATAAAAAATTTAAATAGTTCAGTGTTACATTACTTTGGCCTTGAAGGAAATCTTAACCAAATTGTGACCTTTAGATTCCTAATAGAGAGTACGGCGAGCGAGACGCTTGCTTTGACACAGAAGCTGGATATTATGTAAGACTAAAACATACGAAAAATAGTTCCCTAACTATATAGGTAAATAATACTAGTATTGAAAAAAATATTCCAGTTCAGTAAATATTAGAGAATTCCTTTCTGCGAGGATTGAAAAAGAACCAACATTATCTTATCAAGCGAACATTCAGAGACCCGTTGGGGGACCAGTCAGCGATCACATTTAAACGAAACTATCTACAACTAACGCAACTTTAGAACAAAATAAAAGGCACAGCATACTCTAAATAAACCTAACGAAGCGTTTACATCGAAGGATGACGTCATGCCGCATGGATAAGCCCAATTTGGTTATAAAATTTGGCTTGAGACTTATTTACATTCAAAATTTCTATCCTAGAGCAGGACTTTCCAATTTGGGTGCCAAAACTATTTGCACCAACTCGTCCCAAGAGCCGAAAAGTGAAATATTATGTAGATGTGCGGCCAATGTAAACAACTGGTCCCCGGGAATCTTCAGCATGAGGAATCTAAGCTTGTGTGCGTCTGGCCTTACCAGAGCCCTGACGAGAACCCGCCTGGGGGCACGCGCACGCGCTTGGGCGCCTCGGCGCGGGCCGGCTCCGGGGCCGCTGGGGCCGTCTTGGCTTCCGGGGCCACCGGGGCAGGCGCAGCCTCCTGGGGACTCTTCTGTCCGTTCTGGCTGGGATGCTCAGTGCCGTTGGCTGCCTTTGGTTCGTCAGGACCTGGAATGTGACATTGCATATGTTGGTTATGGTTCTTTGGAGACTGATTTATTGTTGTTGCGTCATATGTCAAGTCGCTTCTCTCAGAAAGAGATAGTAAATCCTATAAGAGCTAGAGGTCACACACAAGTGAAATATGAGTCATAGAATTATCTCAATACAATTCATTAAGCACATAATCGCAGTAAATAAACAACATTGTGCGAAAATAATAATCCACTTCTGTTGATCCAGTCAGCCCATATTTTTTTTTTATTCCAGCTAATGTAATAAATAATGAAACAAGGGTTAATTTTACAAGAGTCCGACGACATTGAAGTTGAATCGAGTTGCATGTTCCATGATTACTGTCAATTGCATGCACTCTATAGTGTATTCACGGAGACGAGTTAGTAGAGCGCTATCTCACTCACACAATTTTTTAACTGCGATTGGTCAGTGATGGTGCAAGTACTTTTTAGTCTACTCATACTTCCCGTACTGTGCAGACGTGCTCTTACTTGTGACTGTATGATCAACTCGTGAACTGGTTTGTGTATTGGATTTTATGATTGATTGCTTTCCTGAGGACTTCGGCTTGTGAAACGGACTTTTCATTGTGAACTGAAATAGTGCGATAATGGCGGATTTCGAACAACATTAACATAACACACACATACAATTGCACACACAAACAACACAGAATTACAACAAAGAATTGTAAAAGAGAAAAATTCTAGTGGTGAGCTAAAATCCCCGAAGAAATTGAAGCCACGTGTGTCAATTATTGATACGATTTATTTACAAAATGTGCCATCAGAAATATAGTCCACAATTTCTTCGCGCAGAATGAAATACCTACTCTAGACAAGATTTTAAAGAAAATCAGTGATGATGGCACTTTAGGCATTATAAAGAGAAAGACGCTACATAAAATATTGAAAAAAATTGGTTTTAAATTCTTTAAGAGAAGCAGAAATAACTTATTGCTGGATCGCGACTACATGTTCTTTTGGAGAATGATGATATGATATAAACTTGTATATTATAATATAATAAAGTTTTAATAATTAACTCTTGATTTTATTGCTTTTCTTCATATCCAGTTATATATTAAGAAAATACCATTTTTTTTAACCAAATAAATGGCTCTCAAATACGACAGATGAAGCCGCAGGTAAAACTAAGCGAATTTTTAAGAAGCGCAGTATGTACATTTCTAAGGTATTGTTAACGCCCACTGGCCCTAAAAAAGTTTTTTTTGTCTTTGTCATTTGTATGGTAATGTGTGACAGAGAAGGCGCTATACTAACTCGTCTCCGTGAATACACTATAGACAGGTCCACTCAATCCTTGTGGTTCTTTTTTCAAAAGATATTTCAGACACCTATCTCTATGGTCTTCACATGATGTGACCATAATTATGTCAGGATTTAAAAGAGACTGCGACCTCTGTCATTTGCGACCTCTGAGTTTGTTTCGTCATTTTTCTCAGAGTAGTCAGTTTAAGACATTTTGTCATAATTTTCTATGCCTACAAAAGCTGTCAAACTGCCATATTTTTTATTTAAAGAAAATTATAGCTGTAAGTACACATGGCTACACATAAAGCCATACATTTCCAATGCGGACATCGTATACAATGCGAGGCAGCTTTATACAGGAAATGTATAGCTTGATGTGTAGCCGTGTGTACAAAGATAGTTTGGCGCGACCAGAACAAGCGCCGCCATCTTGTTCATTTTTAATACATTTCAACACACAACCATATCACAAATTGCACAAATGTTTACCAACAGCGCTCTGTTAACGTACGAATCAAAGAAGGGTGAAACCGCACATCTTTAAAAAAAAAAAAATGCATCTCCTTACCAACAACAGAGCCAATGGTGGACGCAGGCGGTCCGCGACGCCCTGTCTGCTGGGGCTCAGGCTCCCCTCCGAAGATGTCGGTGTGTCCGCCGCCAGGGGGGCGAAGCACCCGGCTTGAGAGCCTCACGTTGTCGTTCAATCCCACGTTAAACGATGTTGACGTCATCCTTGCACTGGAATCAAGGATTACGATCGTGAATTGACCATCACTTGGCTTTATGAAGTTATGGGATTAACATAAACCTCTCCTGAAAAATAGAACATGCACTGTTACTATGCACTCACTCAATTTAAAACATCGTTCCGTCTCCGTCAAACGTTTGAAGATGACAGAGACAGAATGAGGTTTTAAATATGTTAAATGCTAATCGCATTTAGTGATTTATGGTGCAAGTAGGCCTCAATATTGAGTTATACATAGATTTACATGGTGTAATACTATGTATAACTGCACCTCTCCTGAAAAATAGAACATGCGGTATCACTACTATAAATCCTAATTGGTTTACTAATAAATTGGGTGTAAGCGTGCACCGTCGTTTACCACATGATCCATCCCATAACAGCTGAGGTAAGTATGCAAGCTTCTAAAATTATGTAAAAAAAAGTACGAAATAAACTTGAAAACTACACAATGGATTTTCTTGCGGTTTTCATCATAATTTATACAAATTATTCGGGAAAATGCGTAATACATTCATATCAAACTTAAATATAACAAAACTAGCAACGCTCCGCTGTTTCATCCGCGTAGTTCCCGTTCCCGTGGGAATGCGGGGATAAAATATAGCTTATGTCACCCGGGGATAGTGTAGCTTCAAAACAGTGAAAGAATTTTTCAAATCAGTTCAGTAATTTCGGAGCCTATTCAATGCAAACAATCAAATCTTTATAATACTATAGTATAGAAAATCTCAATGATTTGTCAGGGCGGGTTGTTGGTTGTAGGCATATGCATAACGACAAAAAATAAGATTTCCAAAAAAAAAAAAAATGGATGTCTTGAATTGTAAAATGATCTTGAACAAAGCGAAGTATATTATTAACTTGAGATGGATTGCAAACATGATTCATTGTGTTCGGATGTAAGTGAACATTCTGAACAGTAAATTATAAAGTATGAAATGAACTTTGTTCTGGGGCACATGGTTCAAGCTAAGATGGAAATATGAAGAAGTGTTTCAACTGATTTCAATAATTTTAACCCAAGGCGTTACTTTTATTTCTCACCCACGATAAATTCCTTGTATTTTGCGTGGGAAGAAAGTAACTTGGTGCAACATTTTTCTCAAGCCACTTTTGGATTTTTTTATGAGTAGCCATTTTTATTGTTAATTTATTTTAACAAGCATTTTAAAGAACAATGGGCTTTCACTCTGGTATAAAGAAATTATATTTATGCTAAGTCGTTTTTTATGTTAGGGGCAAACTTTCGAAGTAACCGCTTCAGTAATCTACACAATGAGTGCCACGGGATATACTCGGGCTACCATCACGGATTCAACACATGATTCTGAAACCCCTGCATTGAATAATTTCAGCGGTGATTTAAAAAAAAAAAAGTTTTTTTTTTATTATTTACAACGCCCCCTGCGTTGTAAATATTTATATTATATATTAGTTTGAGAATGTATAATCCATGGTGACAGGTTGTGCGTCGGTGTCCCTGCCACCATGGTATATCCTATGGCACTCATAGTGTAGCTTGCCATCTGTTTTTTTTTTTTGCCGTAATCGACATCCACATGAAGTCGCGGGCTGAATCTAGTATAATAATGTCCATGGCTTTTAGTTTGTCGTATTGTGAACGAAAGTAAAATACATTCTACATATTTGACCCAGGTTACTAACTTAGTTAACAGTATAACCTGAATACGTCTGTATCGATCGACTATCCCTATACGGAATGGAATGTTCCAGAAAAGTCCTTCCGTCCTTGACCCGATCCGGCGGGAGATTCCATCAGAATCTATTGCTCAGAGTCGTGCTCACGTTACGAAAATACTTTGGGCTTTATATTACTTAGCTCTAGGATTGTTTGACATTCTCATAAGGCTTGCTCCATATAATCTGTTATTAAGTTAATATTAGTTAATTTACAAAATTGATGTTAGCTACCATTTTAGGCAGTCCAAGTCTTTAACTTGAGTTTTTTAAATTGCTTTTGGCTAAACGTTGATCATAATAAATCAACATTTTTCATAAAACTGGTTTTAATGGGCAAATAGTATTATTTGCGTGGCAGTCAACTATTTATGACTGTATATTCGTATTTAATTAGGAATTCTTAATTTCACAGTGCGTCTTTTAATTTGGAATGATTCAATATCAAGTTTCACAAAGCATTTACAATATAAATTTTCTTTTTTCACTATTTCTTTCGAATTGAGTGCTTTATCAGTAACGATAAGAAACCATGACGTCAATTTCCTGCCAATACGATAATAATTATAATATCTCTCTATCAATACAGACGGCATGTCTCATACAAATATTATGATCACATCATTATAATTATCACGTAAAAGGATACGACTCGAGTTCGTTTTATACAATCGCTCATTATTTTCATAGAAATGTAATGATATCGAGAGCGGAGTAGTTAATCAATTATATTGAATAGAAAGCTCATTATAACAATTATTCATGAGCGTAGGTACCTTTGAATAGCGCGTAGAACAATGCATTGGTGTAGTGATGTGCGTTAATCAACTTTTTTTTACAATACATAATTTTGCAACCAAGTTCATGATTGTTTTGGTTGAGTCTACTATTATGATGTCTATGACAATTGAATACTGTCTTATGGTTGCTTGAAGTTCAATACTAAAAATATCGTGTATCGGTATAATATATTATCATGTCGGTATTCACCGAATGTTTAGGCAGAGCCTAAACCTATAAAGCACCCACATAATCTACATAATCATAGATTTTTTCAAGCCTGAAAGAATAATAACTGCTTCTACTCAGAGTTAACGATGAAACAATAAAGCCTTAAAATAATAATAAATCGCAACTCGTCAATTGATTCGCAGCAAATCAATGTACAATTAATTATTGCAACTGCTCGAATCGGAATCACTCGAGCAGGGGCCTAAGTCTACTAATTTATAAACGTCACAATGGTCTCTCAATGGTAAGTTTTTGACAGATTTGCCATACAAAAACTGTCAAAAACACACCATTGAGAGACCATTGTAACGTTTATAAATTAGTAGACTTAGGCCCCTGTATGATTGACACATCACTACATACATTGTCTACAAAAACAATACGATTCGTCATAAATCAACCGTCCAATATGGATAGAAACAATACTAATACGTATTAGGTACATTTTTATAGCCTTTTCATGACAAATGGTCGACGTGTAAAAGACCTGAAATTAAACTAGGCTTATATGCTCTAAATTACTCTTAAATTGGATTGACTTCGTTCGGAACTTTGGGCACAGCCCTTACTGTATTAAGGGTTGAAAGGGCATAGGCATTTGAGCTCAACTGGGTCGTGATAGTTCATTATGTTAAATTATTCACTTGGTTAATCGTACTCAATTTTTTTTTGGCCACTCCTAAATCCTATGCGTAGATGGATCAACAATACTCATGAAAAGATGGAGGGAATAATACGTATGAATGGAAAGGATGTAAATGAAAACATGACGGTTGAGAGAAAGGAAGATAATATTAAAACATTGTGAGCCGACAGCAAGTAACATGGGCAGGCAAGAAAAGATTATGCTTGATATTATTAGCCTAGATTTTCCCATGGCATGGTAATAGCCTGCCTACTCTCCTTCCACATCTATCTTGGGCTGTTTTTATTTTTCTTTGAAGTGTTCGAGCATCCAGAAACAACAATACATTTTCACTTAGTAATTTTTTTATTTATTTTTTCACTTACTGCGATTATTTTTATAACGTGCAAGTGTTAATTTCAAGTAGGTAATGATTGCGTAAAAACTTCGGATTTGCGGCACCAAATGGCAGACCCTTCGTCGTGCACGTTCCCTATTGTTCCATTGATGAGAGGCATTTCCTCTCATTCAGAGAAAGCTTCGATCACGTTTGCTCAAAACGGATTGGCTAATTCAAAAATTACACTAAAATCATAATCAGTTTCCTACTTTTATTCCTTTTCATGTGTTTTAATGTATAAGCGACAACCCCACAAACATTAACATTTTGAATGTGACATTGAATTACAGTCCTGGAGAGGATGTAAATCCATGACGCGGCAAATGGCATGGAAATGTGACATCAAACTGTAAAACATATCAACATTATTATTAAAACGTATGCTTGTTTAATTCTATTGTTTTTTGGAGATGTTTCTGTCTACATAACCTTATAATAATATGTAATTACCAAACTGTATTTATAATATCAAAATCATGCCAAAAACGTTTATCCACTAAGTCTATAAATTTCTACCAAGTTCATAAACGTTAAAATCTATATATATAAAAGAAAGTCGTGTTAGTTACTTCACTTATAACTCAAGAACGGCTGAACCGATTTAGCTGAAAATTGGCAGGGAGGTAGTTTAGAGCCAGGAGAAGGACATAGGATACTTTTTATCCCGTTCAGTTGTTTCAGAAATAAAAAAAGTATCAAAGTGGAAGTTGGCTGTCGAAAAACGAAAATTTTCACGGATAGGATAATAGGGTAGATAGGGTAGGGTAGGTAGGGTAGGTAGGGTAGGGTAGGGTAGGGTAGGTAGGGTAGGTAGGGTAGGTAGGGTAGGTAGGGTAGGTAGGGTAGGTAGAGTAGGTAGGGTAGGTAGGGTAGGTAGGGTAGGTAGGGTAGGTAGGATAGGTAGGGTAGGTAGGGTAGGTAGGATAGGTAGGGTAGGTAGGGTAGGTAGGTAGGGTAGGTAGGTAGGGTAGGTAGGTAGGTTAGGGTAGTGTAGGGTAGGGTAGTGTAGGGTAGGTAGGGTAGTGTAGGGTAGCGTAGGTAGGGTAGTGATTTTGTATGAATGACTTTTGGACGAACAGGACAACGTCTGTCGGGTCAGCTAGTTATCTATAAAAGTAAATCCCCCAACCCCCCATAGGTAGGTACTTATTAAGTCAACCCACTTATTCCAGGAATAAAGGGCGATTTGGTTGCTGATAGTCTCCTTGGATGCCCAAACAATTATCGAATAAACACCGATGGTAGTAACCGTTTCCCCGATCCTATAACTGAGGGGGCACCAACCTAATAAAATAGCAATAACTGATAACGTTGCTTATCTTCATCAATCGTCGATAATAACAGGAAAGGAGAAAGCCCTATCATAACTTTGTTTGCACAATACGTTAACAACACAGTTTTAGTAATAAAATACAAGCACATAACAAAAATATACCAGAAATCCACCAATCGCACACTCATACCACCGCCGAAGCGTCTTCACAAATACACACAGAACAATATAAAATTAAATGCATCACCTTACTTCATGAAACACAAAGAGAAAAGTTATTTATTCACGAAGCGTATAAACACAGGCACTATTTATACTACAATAATACATAGGTACAAGCTTATTTCGAATTCGGATTAAGTGTCTCGAAAGGTATTTTCGTACTTCCTTTTCATCTTCACATCTACCCTCTACCCGGAGAATGCACGATTGACACCTGTTGACTAAACCATATGATAGTAGTCTTCAGCACATATGGAGTCTCCTCCAGTGGAATAGTGGATTAAGCATAAACGAAAGAGACCTGTGAAAAAACAACTAACTTACCTAAATTTTAAATCCTTTAAATGTGATAAGCTAGAATTCTTGTGACTAACTACCGGACGTGTTACGACTAGACTAACTCCTCACCCCAACGTATGTAAACATCAAATATTAAAAGCCATATCGTGCGTTGATGTACTTTATCAAAATCTAGATAGGAATATAGGCAATCAGTGAATCCATTAACACTACTATTTACTTAGATAACTATCAGGCAGGCTTATGAAAAATCAATGCTCCAAACCGTGTCTGTCGATCTTACTTGTATGGCGTTATCTTGAAAACTGCTGGATTGGTTTTGATATCCACTCTGACACAGGTTTTTAAGGTGAGACGTGGTGAAACTAGTAAGTCCTATGCCTACTCAACGATAACTGATTCACAATACTTCTTGCCCCAGGAAAGTCATTTTAGCTGAAGAATGATTAAGGATTGGCAGGGGCTGTCGTTGTCAATCAAAATCTGGCTAGATAGATCTTTTGATTTCACTTAAATTAAAAGAAATGAAAAGGAAGACCCAGAGGACGCCTCAAATGTGTTTCACTCCAGGTTTGCGAAATAAAAGCATACCTTAAGTTTGACGATACACTCAAGTCAAACTACCTACTATCTTCAAATCAGGTGCAAAATAAAGAAAATTGCAATCTCACTTGTTATTAAGATAAGTAATAAAAGGCCGTGAGTAATCCATTTATTTAAAAGTTTTACAACAAATGCGTCACTCAGTTCGTTACAGCAGTTAAATTTGAATCACGATTGACGAATATTGGGTGACTGTGACTAACTGACAGTTTCTTGGTACCGAATGTTTTCAAAAACAGCAACATGATTAATCTAATCGTTGTGCTTTCGGGACTGTATTGTTCGAAGAAGCCATTGGTGAATGAGCAATCGGAAAAATAATAACTTTCTTTAGGTGTTTAATCTAGAGCAGATTCAAGTTCTCTTGATGCTAAATTGACAATATTAGAACGTGAAGTGTTGAACACCAATCCGTTTGCAAGCTACACATTCACACACAGGAATTTCTGAATGCTATTGATTAATCTTAAGACCAAATTTTATAAATAACTAGCAGCGCTCCGCGGTTTCACCCGCGTATTTCTCGTTCCCGTGGGAATACAGGGATAAACTGTAGCCTATGTCACCCGGGAATAGTTTAGCTTCCCAACAGTGAAATAATTTTTCAAATCGGTTCAGAAGTTTCGGAGCCAATGCAAATAAACAAATCAAATCTTTCCTCTCTATAATATTACTACAGATTTCAAATAAATTATTATGGTCACTCTGTGAGCAACCCATGCAGTTTTCCCCAACGATTGTCAACAGCGGCAGTCTGGGAAAGCCCAAATTCAGCAGTAGAATAATTAGATCGCCTGTATTCTTTAACGGTTTTCTAAGTGTATCCATCCAAAACACTTTTCTTTGCATTGCGTTGCACAGGCCGACACACATGATAATAGTTTGAAGAGGAGAAAACCCATATTAAGCTGTAAATATTAATAATACACAAGAACATGATAATAATAACATGTATCCAGCTATTATAACAGCATGCTATCTAAATACAATTGAACACAAGACCGGAACGATATGGCTAGCAGATGGCGTTCCAAAATGGCGTCGCATCGACAGTTGTTTGAGCGGCAAATAAACAATTTGCAAAAAAGATGGCGGCCAAATTAAGTCCTGTCTAGCCGATGATAGCAGTAATTCAAAGTACTTTTGTACGTTAATGTAAAACTTTAATTAACTTTCAGAAACTGTATGCGTCATGCTTGGATAAGTTACGGTTTAATTTAAGAAATAGTTGATACTAGATGAATTCAGACAATGTGACGATCTAAGAGCTTCATGTTATTTAATCTAATATGCATTTGTTTGATATTGACTTCGCGGAAAAAATGCATTTTGGTTGAACAACCGCGTCCAAGAATGAATTTGCTCTTATTAACTTAATTTTAGTTAAGATTCTAAAATCAGAACATACCTACCATTAATTTCTGCCCTGTAAAACACCTCATATTTAGTCGTAACAAAAGGCCGCCTAACTACAAATTATTAACGAACCATGCAAGAAGCTAAAAAACTACCAAAAAACATGCCAAAAAATTCAACATAGGAAAATGAGTAAAAACGTAGTCAAAATAGAATAAAATATCGTGTTTCAAAATCGTGTGTCTACCCAACCTAGCGTGTTGACATGGGAATCTAAAATTCAATACAAATAGCATGTATTAGCGTGCGCCGAGCCTATTTATCTGTCATGCCAAGTATTCCTAATAACAATCCGTTCCATTTACCACCCCATGATTAAGAACCAGTTTCATTACAACCCCATGCAATTTGATTTATGGTAATAGGAAAAGGATAAAACGGAAATGCTTGTAAATTTTCCAGTCGGGAAACTAAAATGCTTTTTATTTGAAAGGAAATTAAAATATTACCTTCAATCAGAGTCCAGAACTAATCAAACAAGCACTAAGTTAACGCCAAAAACAGAAAAGTAAAACCAAGGAACACTTACTGCCACATTCACATAAACATAAAAAACCTCAAAATCTAAGGAAAACGCCAGAATACCGCACCCAAACTGCAGACATAAGTAATGCTAGGTTTTACAGCCATGTCCAATAACCAATCTTAGCCTTACTAAGAGAAATTTGACACAAGAAGTAACTTCCAAATATCTATCTCTCTTTCGATCGGATATTGAAAATGGCCGACAGATAACAAAAAAAAGTCGTAGCGTGATTTTCTAACGCGTGTGTACAATCAATAAAGCCAGACGCGCGTAAACCGCTCATCTGAACCAAGACAAAATCAAATACGTGTTTCGGCTTGGTATTGCTCTATTTTCTCACTGCCCGTTAGGTACATAAGCCATCATAAATTGGTGGTATTTAAAAAGCAAAGAGCATTACCAAATCAAAACACTAAAGGCAGATCGACATCTTACCAACACGCAACGCCACATCCGTTATGTCATTAGGTGATTGACGCCAGCCAGCGCTGGTCATCAAGTGACCAAAATTTCGTGACGTCGCGTGTTGTCAATGTGGCACTGCGTGTAATTCTATTGCAATAACACGGCAACAAAACAATTTATTCAGCAAGGAATATATTAAACTTACCAGTTCTCTAAAGCCTCGCGATTGGCAGCCATCCTACCAGTCAGCCTAGCAGAGTTGTCGAGATATCGAGATGTCTTTACGAAATGTGTGAGTTCGTTTAACACTGTAACGAAAAAGCGATGCATTCATGGAAATATGTTATACATGCTGGTTAAAGGTTAATGTTTAGTCAAAGATTATCACACAGAACATAAAAATAAAATCATATTAAGTAAAAAGCACTTATAAATAGTATTACTTCCGAGTTCATAATTATTTCCTATTGCGGGCAACCGATAAGGTAATGTCTTCTATTAGTTTATATTATACAATTATTAAGACACGTCCTGTACAAACACACTAATAAATTCCACAATGTGGGTAGTCCAAAATATCCCTTAACTAGCTGTACATCAGACGATGTTGAAACCATTACTACCGACATTACATTACCTCTCTGTGCCCGGGGGCTTGAAACTAGACATAAAGACAATACGAACGTAGGTTTACCCGATGAATCACTCTATCCTGAGTACCCAGCCGTTTTAGGGTGCGGACACATTGGCAAGGGCGCGCCGAGCGTGCAAGGTACGCCACACATCGTGCATTTTAATTACAAATTTCCATCATAGCGTGACGTAGTTCATCGGTTGAAATGTTTTGAAAATATTGTATTTGTATCATAAGATGAAGATTCTAGCAATGAGAGTAAAAACAATTTCAAGACTGGTAACTCGAATGAGTAGTAGATTTCGAATGGAAGATGACACAAGACATCACAATAAGAAACGGTAAGGACACATTAAATTAAATAAGATGCCCAAAACTGAAAGACCCATCATTTACTTAACTTTCACAAAAAAGAGAAAGATTTTGACACACTGATTCTGCACATGCTTGGAATATAGAGACGAGAAGTCCTTTTGCAATGTGAGCGCACCCTTTCTCATAAAACTATTCATTACCAAGTTTGTACAGCACTTAGTAAGGACTACAACCGGTCATTCGATCTAGGAAGCCAGCCGGAAGGTATGGTTACATTACGATCGATATAAATGTCTGAGTCACGGCTTAGAAACGTGAGTTTGTTATTATTGGGTAAAGCGATAGGCGACGAGAATCCTAATCATGGCTAGAAAATCTGCAATGAGTTACGTAACAATGGTCTATTATACTGCTGCAGCATAACTAAGATTTTAAGATTCAATTTTATGCAGTTTCAATGGTAGTAGGTTGTGGTACTATATGATGCATGGTAAATAAATTTATCACCATGACTGGAATCGAATATTTATCATAATCTCAAAACCACGAAAGCGACGGAAAATGTATTTGGAAAGAGCATTCACAAGTCTCGGAAAAAACCACTCATTGGATGTCGGATTCCAAATACCCTTCGATTCGACACCAAGCAAGAACATGGGCTGTCTAAATATTCCCTCGACTAACTACTACATCAATATTCAAGCCGGCATAGCAACAAGTCTGTATGTAAACCACTTATAACTTGTACATTAACAAGCTAAGTGCGCAGAGGGCGTACAAGATAAACTGTGCAGATCGCATTTAATACTCCTTTGATGGCCGCAGACGCAGACAAATAAGACGAATTTAAATTATTGAATTTAGACCTTATAGGGAAGGTCGACTGGTCAAAATTAGGGCGTTGAGGTGGCCACGGAGAGAAACGGCTCGCCAATAAACATCGAGTGCCTAATAATTTGGGTTTTATTGCGGCTGTAGCATGTTTGTCTGTATTTACAGCCCACGTTCACCCACTGCTGAATTAAGACCTCTAGTTGTACCGGCTTTTCGGTACTAGACAAGTTCTAGGGCCCACCTACAATTGTAACAGATTAGTCGTATCCTGACTGGTGGCATGGTGCCGATTTAATCCCCGCCTGGCCTCACATCTAATATGGCTGTCGTAAACATTTGTCTAGCCCATATAAGAATACCATAAACTGTCACAACATGATTATGACGTGACTAAACAGTGACGGCAGGCTAAGCTAAGCGCCTAATGTTGCCGCAAATCCGATTAAGCGGTTTTCCAATTATTTTGTCCAAAATACATGGAGGACTAATAAATGACTAACATTGATGTTTCGAAATTCGATTGAAAATGTACTAGTATGCCTCACAAGAAATAAACCTAAGTACTTAAACAGACCTTCGAATACAACATATTGTACAGTAATTTCGAACGTTCTGCTCTAAAATTATTTATTTATAATGAGACGTTAGTATGTACAACAGTGTCTATACAGTTTGTTATCGAGGCACAACTTGTAATCAGCCGAGGGTAACCCGGTTACTTAACGAACCTCGGAAGCAATGCTATCTACTCGTACCTACTTCAGTGAAACTGTACATTTCATCACGTTTACAAGTTCCATAGATTTGTGCTTAGTTAACGAGAACCAATCGTTCTTCTAGAAGGATGGATTCATTTCGACTTGACTGTCAGTATTCCGAACTCGCCGAAATAAATTCGAATGTTCTGGAAATAGTCTTAAACCAAGTGGAAGTGTGGATGATTTGCGATGAGCCACTAATTGCAGAGGAAAGTTCTAAGAAGAATTCTACCCAAACCACACCAATACAGCAGAAAGAGGATGAGAAAGAGTGATAGAAGAAAAAGAGCACGAACAGAAAAACACCACACCCAAAACTGGAAAATTACGAACTAAAGAAGTGTAGTAAAACTAATCCCAATGCCAAATCGTGTACTCAGAAATTCTGAACTGAAATATAAAAGATTACTGTTGCCCCATAAAACCTTGTACAGTAATGCAATTTTTCATAAGTTCCTAATGAAAAAAGTTATACTCATGTCCTCGTCCCAGCATAAGCTAACGAGATGATTTTTTCGGGACCAAGTAGAATTCTATATCCCGTGTTGTCCCGACGAAACTTATTTTGTTTTAACGGAAGGAGCATACTTCCGTTCAAAACAGAGGTTATATTTAGATTCTATGTTAATTTGGAGATAAAACATTCGAGATAGAACTGCTTATCGTCTAGTTCTCAGTTACCCGAGAAACTCAGAATCCAGACGCACGCGATAAGCCAGCCTTTCACTATTGCTGATTGAGGCGATTGACAATCAACTAGTAATATCTCTGCTTTCTCATCAAGGGAATATCAGTGCCAAAGAGAATCCTAATTAGCTGCTTTCGGTCACCAATGCTTTCTAGACCGTACTTTGGCGATAAAAGAAACTATCGGCTCATTATTTGATGTTATCCAACTTAACCTTTGACCCCATTTCTGGGTGCGTTAGATAAAAATCTATACTCTCAAAACCTGAAAAGTAGCATTTAGGAAAAGAGGATAACAAGGTAATAACAAGTTCACTTGCCAAGGAAATCCCGATCAGTGCCTTCAAGCAGAACGGGTCTTGGCGTAATGCCAGAAAAAAGTACAGGATGTAGAAACTGTTAATCACTAACTTATTTATCACTGCCGAAATGTCTGTTCAGCATCTTTGTTCCGAGGAAAATTTATGGATTTAGCTTTGAATCCGAATAAAACTAATTACTATTCAGTAATCAGTCACGAAACCAAACAAAAAATGTACATAAACGAAGGTTCATTAGATCGGAATGTTGATGCACGCACCGAGGAAGTGGGTGCAATAATAACATTGTACATGCTAATATGGAGCAGACGCTCAGTGGCTCGTGGTAGGCAGCTCCAGGAATGGTCTGCGGTTGAGTAGCGACCTTTGTGGTCGGAGGCACACGACGGAGCTGAAGGCTCTTTGTGTAATCGGAAATATTATACGGGTGATATTGTGGAGAATGGGTATTTTTGAACCGACGAAAAAACGGAGGAGGTTACTCAATTCGACGCGTATATTTTTTTTTTTTTTTTTTTTTTTATGTATGACCACGCATAACTTTTTCCAGAGTAGTCCGATTTTGATAATTCTTTTTTTATTGGAAAGGGTATACCTCGAAGTTGGTCCCATATAAGTTTCGAAAAAAAAAATCCAACCCTAAGGGTAAGAAAACAGGGGATGATTGATTGTTTACTCACAGATTTTAATACTGAGTTGTGTATTACAAAAAGTAATCAAAAATTAAGCATGTAGTAATTAGTAGATTATAGCCACAAAAAAAATATAAAATAAAAACTTTTGAATAAAAAAATTAAACCGCCGAAAAACCGAAAAGTAAAAAATAATAAACTAGCTTTGTCCAACCCCAATAACTACGTTCGGAAGTCGGTGACTTTGGATATGTATTTAATTATATGTCACCGCCTTCCGAACGTAGTTATTGGGGTTGGACAAAGCTAGTTTATTATTTTTTACTTTTCGGTTTTTCGGCGGTTTAATTTTTTTATTAAAAAGTTTTTATGTATTGCGATTGAATTTATAGGACACGCAATAAGGTTTATCTGACAAGACCATAGCCTTGCGAATTGCAACGTAAATATAGGTGGTCCTATTTATTATTCCGTGTTAGAATCAGGAGATATCCTACTGACTGTGATATTAGACATAACTTCAGTGAGGGGTACACCCAACAAGGTTAATGAAATATCAAATATGAGTATCACCATTTTGGTATAAAACCTTTAAGCTATTATTGCCATTTGTTTCGATTGCTATACTATCCACAACAGCATTATGAAGGACTTTAGAGGGGCCTATGTGAGGCAATATAGTTTTATGGGCTGATTTGAATACAGATAAAATATTAATAAATTCTATGATCATACAGTCAGCAGAAGCATATTAGAATTAATTTAGGGGCCATGTACCTATATTTCCTATGGAGTAACAGGATAATTTGACTATACAGTGAAAATTGAAGGGTTCAGGATACATTGTGGAATATTCTCACAATAATAATCCTTTCTTCCTGAACATAAGACTGTTTGGATGAATAATTAATTGGTGCCCACCAAAACAGTCTCCTTATAAGTATTTTTTTCACAATTCACTGAAAGTCATGCTGTCTACGATGGTCATGGCCGGTCCACAAAAGAGAAGTGTACTTATTATGACTACCTTGAGATGAAAACTGTAAATTGTGAAAATAAAGAACCAAAGCTCTTTATTTTTACAATGTAGGTTTCCATACATCAGATTTTTTACTGAGATTAAGGGTATGCTCATGCTGCAAATAGAACTCATTGCGAATAAACGTACACTATTTTTTTATTGGTAGACTCAAAGAAAACATGTTAGACTAGCATTCTATTGAATTCCATAGACAAACAACATTTAAATGTCCCAAATCAGACAATCAACTCATTGAATTGCAACAATGACCGATTTTTTTCATTATAATCATGACACAATTATCTTTTTGATGATCATGACTCAAAATATTCAAAAGTATTTACAGATTTAATTAATTTGGCAACGCACAAATACTTTTACGCGCCAATCATAAAAGGTCATTAGCATGATGTAGGTAATTAAGTGATAACATGTGAGAAATGATACAAAAGGTCATTGGACTCGGATACTGTAATTTCCTAATTACGTTGGAGAAAGATCATGGTCAATGTATCTAATTAAGAAGATACTTTGTTCGCCTTATGGAACATGTTTCTTACTGTTATCCTCGAGAATGAAACCTCAAAATGCTAAGGTATTATTTACAAAAATATAGATTTCATTTTGCCTTAACTTTAATTGAAATAGAAAATTTAAAGTAGTGACAATAATTGTAAACACAAATCGGGCAATTCCATTAAGTTTTATTATTACATAACCTAATTCTAATCTAATGTTGTTGAATTTATCTATCAATATCTACCTGTAAGCTCAGTTTTTCAAGTTTAGCACACAAAGAGTTAATGGACCCTATAATAGCGTCATAATGCCATGACCAGAAAGATAACCAAAAATACAAAACGCATAATGCAGGTAACAACGAAATAAGTTTTATTTTTAGAATGTTACTGCTAGTCACATTCCCGACAAGGAAAAATGAACAAAACCGTGGCACATTGAATCCATAACGGAACAAAATGTATCGCACCTACTTACGAGGCATCAGAAAAAACCACGAGAACATGAGAACACATGAAACTCGGCAATTAAGTGTTATTTTAGATGTCTAACTGTTAAAATAATGAATCTATCGTTCGTACATGAAGTGCGGTCACTCCATTCATGCGGCAAACAAAATATAACGGTTGATTCTTTTGTTCCAACGATCCGTGCGATAGCGTGTTGAAATCCGGTGGAATCCGATTTTTAACGCGTTTCCATATGCAAATATGCGGTGTAATCCACACGCCCATGCCCAGAGAGTTGGATATCTCGTCCTGCGGCATCAAAGCGCATTGACCTTTACAAAAATCTTGAAAAATAACGGCTTGCGTCGAACGTCTGGCTGCCGGTGTCATAAAATTTTTACTTATAAAATAAACGTACTCACCGAAGTAATAATACACTCAATTATTGCACAAAATGTTTCTCGGGACAGTTATGGAAAGTAAATTGCGTTGTTAAAGCCTTTTAAACAAATTTTATCAGAGAAAAGATTACTCACCGACTGGTCGCTTCTCTTCTTTTTGACGGAATGCGTGTGAGTGAGACAGAATCAATAGTGTTACAATACTATGGTTGTAAAATCTACTATACTACAGAAAATAGAATTACCTAAAATCAAAATTAATTTGATAAAATCTTAGGCGGAAATAAAAGGGAGTTTAAATTCGAGTCGATTATCTAATTGCGTTTTAAAACAGTACATACCAAACTACCTAATGCCTATGGCTATTGAGGAAAGATAATTCAGTAATTAAATAGGACATACTGCTAACTAAGCACTAGGAAGTGGTGAAGGGCGTGCGTTTTTGGGGGACTGTCTTTTATAATTGCTGACGTTCAAAAACTGCAAACACCAGCCTAGTTTGAATAACTGACTTTTGATTTTAAACTAAAGCATTAAGAATGAGGTTGAAAAGCTCATTCTTATCCTCTTACATTGTGATTCATGATCATAAAATATTGTTGTATTCATTGAATTTATCTTTAAAGTTGAGAATTACCTTCTAAAACAGGAGAAATTAATAAGTATTGCAACTTTATATATAAAACCGATTCAATCTAGTTTCCACCGGATACACCGTTCAAAAACAGCATATTATGATTAATATTTATTTTGGAAGGATTCGTGAAACAATAACATTGTATTTATAAACTCAAAAGTGACTAGTTACACACCAAAACAATATTTTTGAGTTTAGTTGGTTAATTTAGAATATTTTGTTTCTGAACGTCCCTTTTGTTGTGTTGCTATGTTTTTACAATTCCAATATTTTATCGATTACAGATGTGAAAGCTGGGGTTTCGATTAGAAAAACTCGATTTTTCAAATCACATTTATGTATAACTAGCTTCTGTCAGTTGCTTCACCTGCGTTGATGTCAGTGTTTTAAACATATAAATCTTCCTCTTGAATCACTCTCTCTATAGATGAACACCACATTATTATCTGTTGCATAGTTTAAAAGTGCTACGTGTATGTACAGTCGCCAGCAGGTCAAGCTATCCCAAACTGTCAAATTTTCCCAATTGAACATAAACCATTCCTTTGGAATAAAGTTGAAAAACTATCAAAGAAATTTGGGAGATTGGGGTAGCTTGATGTGCTGGCCTTTGTACACACAAACACAAAAGGCGACTTTGTTTTATATTCCTTAAGGACCGTTATTCCGTGTGATGCCGGACGTATGTATGTACAGACGCCAGCAGGTCAACCTATCCCAAACTGTCAAATTTTCCCAATTGAACATGAACCTTATTTCCTGGTAATAAAGTTGAAAAACTATCAAAGAAATTTGACAGATTGGGGTAGCTTGATGTGCTAGCCTCTGTACAAGAATAGCCGACCTCATCTACAAACCTACTTACAGAAATAAAATCATTTATCATTTAGCACCATCCCATTTCTTCCCGTGGGTGTCGTAGAAGGCGACTAAGGGACTAACTACAGAATGGGCAGCAGCGGTCTCTATGAATTTGACCACCATACTGCGATCGCCAACCCGCCTGCCAAGCGTGGCGATTATGGCAAATCCTCCCCTTTTGGGGGAGGCTTATGTCCAGCAATGGACGTCTTTCAACTGATATGATGATGATGTAAGGACAAAGATTTTTTCAATGACAGTAAATAACACACCCGAAGCTTCAATCCTCAAACAAGTGTACAGTCCGTTCACACATATTTTACCTGTGATTTTGCGTCACTATCAAAATTATACCTTGCCACTACAAAAGGAGAATGTAACGATCATATTAGGCGGCGTTTTGTAGTTTATATCCACCCCCATGGAAAGAAGGTGTAAATTTATGTGTGTAGTATATTCGTTTTTCGAATCGTCGCCTAAGAACTTTCACTTCAAAAACGAATAAATAAATTGGCATATCCTTTAAAGCATTCCCAATTTATTTTTCGCGAAATTTAATGAAGTACAGACGCCAGCAGGTCAACCTACCCCAAACTGTCTTTTCCGTATTGAACATGAACCATAAGCTACGGTATAAAGTTGAAAATCTATCTAATAAATTTGACAGATTGGAGTAGCTTGATGTGCTGGCGTCTGTACATACAAGAAGAAACGGCTACACACAAGCTATACATTTCCAGTTTACGCTGATCTCGCACTGTTCGCAAATCCTATATAATGCGAGATCAGCTTACACTAGAAATGTATATCTTTTTTTTTTTTTGGTTTGGAAATCATCAAATAACTTCTCCCGCTCTGGGTGGAGCAGGAGGGCGTGTCAGACTTTTACTGACTAAAACCCACCCGTGTTCCTTCAGTAGCCCGTATGCCAGGGGCTGTGGTATCTCTTTCGAACAAACCCGCACCCCTGGCAGGCATCGGCCCTTGCGGGCCCCATCATTTTTTGTGCTGACATCTCTTTGAGGCGCGCGTGGAACACACGCGCCGTCGACTTGGGCTTGGTCCTTACCGGACAGCGAGCTACTCATTACTCGCCGTCCACAAGCTCATGCCTACGTTGGCCGGAAATCAGCCTGGGATTTCCAACGCCCAGGGCATCTCCGTATCCTGCGGCGGCTAGGGTCGCGAAGGCGCATATGCTGCCTCTCCCTCACGTCCAGGGCCGGACGCGAGAGATCGCCGCCGCCGATCGCCTCCACGAGGACACGGCGGTGCTCCACCCAAGCTGGGCAGACCGCCACCGTGTGCTCCACCGTGTCCTCAGGGCGATCTTCGCAGTGGAAACACCCGGGCGTTTCCTCCCGCCCTATCCACAACAGGAACCTCCCGAAACAACCGTGTCCGGTGAGGACCTGCGTCAGGCGGAAGGTGAGGACGCCATGCCGCCTCTCAAACCACTCCTCAAAGAGGGGACTTACCGCCGCAGTCGTGGCGTGCCCAGCACTGGGTTGCGACAATCACTCTCTCCATGTCACCATGAGATCCCGCCGGAGCTCTGTCCGTTGTGCCGCGATTTCCCGCGGCAGCGGAGTTACGCCCTGGCGTTTGGCCTCCTCGCGCCACTCCCACGCCGCCTCGCCGGAGATCGTGCGATATCCTCGGATCATCCGTATGGCCATGACCTTATGGGACGCCCTCAACCTGCGAGCTGTTTGCCGCCTCAATGTAGGCGCCCACACCGGGCAACACGGTGGCCACGGCGGGTATAGGGCCATGGACCGCACGATCCCCGCGTAGAGCCTCCGGCAGGAGGCGTTTGGCCCCCCTAGATTAGGCAGGAGCCGCTTCAAAGCAGCCCCGGCCCGCTCCAGTCTGGGAGCCAAACGGCGGAAATGCTCCGCGAAGTTCCACCGGCTGTCGAGGACGAGCCCCAGGTACTTCATCGTCGATTCGACGCCGATGTGAACCCCTCCCACCTGTATAGCTTGATGTGTAACCGTGTGTATGTATATCATACAACAACCATGGACTACAATCGATCGAATACTGTTTATGAGTAGAATCGATCAAATTACTAAAAATACATGAACAGACTGTTTTTCTACTATTATACATATACTCTATGTTCAGTACAGTCATACAGTGGACAACCCTAACAGAAACGTCTTGATCCGTTTTGTTTAGAATTTTTTCAGAAGAGTTAAATTGTTTTATAATGGAAGCAGCAACGGAAGATACTCCAAAAGAAAGTACAGAAAATGTACAATCAAACAAAACTACCATTGTAAGTGTTATCTTTCTATTAATCCAAGCGGTTTAAAAATAGAACGCTATCGGATGTCGGTAAACGATTCAACTCTTTTTCATGCAAATTACCTGCATTTAGCGTGAATTTGGCTACTTTATGAATAGATAACTACGTTTCAAGTTTCAAAAGATTGTTTTATGTTAAAATTATAACGAAAATAGGTGAAATTTTTAACCTTAAAGTTTGTTGGCATTTAGCCAATTCCCGTAATGTTTTTGATATTTTTGTTCGGAAGCACGTTTCACATGCTTTCAGCTTTTATGGTTGACGGCAGCGCGATGCCAAATTATTAGCTAACACCTGTAATACATGGGACATTCATTTGTTAGATCATTAGGTTACCAAGAATTACAAAAATGCTCATTGAATGAAATTTACCATATATGTATAATCGTCGTATTCGGCATTTTTAGCTGTCAGAGTCAAATGTCTTGTTATTATGACGGTCACAATACGAATAGAGGGTCATAATACACGAAAGGTAAAGAAATCAGTTTCATTTAGGTCAAGCTAATCCTTCATTTGGGATGGCTATAAATAGCTCATTGCTGCCTTTATTGTTAGTTTCCTGACAGACCTATTCTTTATTCTGATTTTTAATTTGCTAATCCAAAAAGACATCTGTTATGATTGCTTTACTGATAAGTTGACAAAAAAGCTTGATCACAGCTGTTACTTTAGTCCAGCAAATTAAAATCAGAGTGTTGATGTTTGTGATGGTAGTAATTACATGATGGAGTAACACAACTAGTATAATTCTGTTCCATATCTATCTGGTCTATAACTATAGAGAGAAGGCTTGAGTTTAAGAAACATCTTCATCTGCCTAGCCTTTTCCAACTATGTTGGGGTCGGCTTCCAGTCTAACCGGATACAGTTGAATTTAAGAAACATATTTATGCCAATTATGTACATTGTATGTAAACATTTTGTCCACATACTGGAGAAAAGCAGGACAGGTCTATCTGCGAGGGATGATTTAATAAATGGAATTCAGTAAACAACCATGTATTTGTTCAGTAGCATAAAAAAAAAAAACATTTGCATGTAGGTTTAATCATCTCATTCTCTTGTTCCTATCCCAATTTTATTCACGGACAGTGCAACAAATATTTTTCTTCAACAGTTTTCTATTAGTCGTCATCTCAGTAGTTGGCCCCTTTCTATTATTTTATATAAACCATTTATTTCAGATTAAAATCCATAATTACATACACACACATTTAAAAACAAATTGAAAGCAAAAATAAAATAAAACATAAAACATCACATAAAATAAAAACAATTAGAGACACAGTTACACACATTAGGACCAGGAGGAACTGACCACTGCTCACAATGCAGTATGCAAACGTATCCAGTGGCGCAGCAGTGGTGAGTCCCACCTGACGGCGAACACGCTTATCAAACTGTTGCTACTGGACCTAACACGACTCAGCAGCGCTGCTTCCTTATAATAGCATGGAACCCATCAGTGTGCGCTTCTGCGAACATAGTCGAAGCACTGCAGAATCGTGGTAGCCCCAGCAGCACCCTAAACGCGTTGTTGTATTGAACACGTAGGGTGTTGTATGACCCAAGTGTGTAGTTAACCCACAGGCTGAACGTGTATAGTGTTCGGCAGAAAGACTTAAAAAGAGTCACTTTCACTTGATTACTGCTACGCGCGAACCTGCGGGCTAACATATTACACCGGACAGCCAACGCCCTACGTGCCCTTTCCATATCTGCGTTATCCTGTTGGTCCTCGGAAACCCAGTGGCCCAGATACTTGAACTGAGCGACTCTATTTAAGGGGGTACCAGCTAAGGTGACTGTTGGTACAGTCACATAATTTTTGCCCCGCCCCTTAAATACTAGGAGTTCACTTTTCTTCGCGTTGTATCTGATACATACATTTTCTGAGTACTTACATAAATAAACAACTGAAACATACATTTCTGAGCTTTCCAAAGACTGAGTCCATATAGTCAATCATATTCAACAGAGCCCTAAAAGTCCTTGTCTAACCATACAGTTTGGTGCGATTTATGAGATGTTGTTTCACTTTTGAAACAAAACATTTAAGCAGTCTGTTCATTGTGTTAAATATATAAATTATAGGAGAAAACCTCAACACCTCCACCACCGCTTGAAGCAAAAAAATGGAAACGGGATGACCGGTCAAAAAGGGATGACAAAAACGTAGAACAGTTCATGAAATCACTGAATTCGGTGCCAACGCTGGAGGAGAAATTTTCTCTAGTTTGTAACAAATATGCACAGACTGCAGATGATAATAAGAAGATGCAATTTTACATCAAGCAGTCCGACAGGCGTCACACGCTGCTGCTGAAGGAAAAAGATCTCTTACAGCTGGAGTTCAATAAGACTATTCTCCTTAAGTCTAAGTTGGAGAATCTTTGCAGGGAGCTCCAGAAACAGAATAAGGCTGTCAAGGTTAGTTATGAACTTACAAGACAAAAAAAAAATATTCAATATTTTTTGATAACATAAATTGACAGTTGAAATTTCAAATGTGGGAAGAGACATTTAAATTCCATCTGTATATGTCTAGTTTCGTTTTGTTGCCACTCTATGTATGCCAGTAAGCTACATCTATTTATCCCTACTAAAATTATAAATGCAAAAGTAACACTGTCTGTCTGTTATGCTTTTACTCCTAAACTGCTGAACTGACTGTCATGAAATTTGGCAGAGACATAGCTTGGGATATGCAGAAGGACATAGGCTAGTTTTTCACGCGATAACCGACAACCACGCGGGTTGAGCCACAGGAAAAACCTAGTGTTATATATTTTTATCTTTCTTTCTATTTTTATCTTTCTTTCTATTTTTCCTTCTGAAAAATACTGTCAATAAAAGGTAGGCTAAAAAAATGTTAGGCCTATTACTCATTATAGTGGCCAGGTAGAGAGCAGTGGTGGTTTATTAGCACTCTAGAATCTAATTAAGGCACTTCAAAAATGGGTGTAATACCCTATTGTAGCTGGATTAGGTAACATACTAAATGAAATGAAATATATTAGCCAGAATATAGGTACTAAATAGTGACATGGTAAAATAATTTCCGTCTCACTAATAATATAGTTGTACAAATATTTATAGTACATGTAGTTACATTATAAAATATATTAAATTAGCTTAAATAGATTAGATTATTTCTCACAGTTACGACAGTTCATCAATTTATTGAGAAGATTCTTAAATAATGTCAATAATTTCAATTTCAATAAGTGTTCGTAAATTTAAATAGTCATACATCATGTCTGTTTAAAATTTAAATAATCGTCTATTGAATAAAAACATCTGTCACAAAGCCTTCTAAGTTATACACTTACTACATTTACTGTAAGAAAAAAAAAAGAAAGATAGTTATGTTTACTTAACACAGTTCATTTCTAATAGCTTAGGGATCAGACCCAGAACTCTACACTCAGTAACTGTTTTGTAACTACTAAACCAATGAGTATGCAGTATAATAATTCATTTTGGCTTTGTGATTATAGGGTACATACAACAGAACTATAGTTAAATTTTAAACTCAATTTAACCAATTCCTGTGCTCAAGTCGTTTGACATTAAAAAAGTGCAGATTAGCAGGCTAGCTTGAATTAATTACTTATGATTTGAAGTCTGTCTTAGAATATTCTTCCTAAATTACTTTAAGTTCATCTCAATTCTGATTTCTTATATTAATTTCGGCATCAAAATTTTTCAGGAAGAATCTCTCCTAAAGATCCGTGAAGAAGAGGAACGCCGTAAGGAGACCCAGAATAAGTTCCAGAACACCCTGTCGGAGATCACGACCATGCTACAACAGAACAACGAGAAGAATGCCAAGCTCCGTGATGATAATATAACCATGAGCGAGAAGTTCAAGTCTGTGGTGCAGCAGTACCAGTTGAGGGAACAGCAGGTAAGCAGATATTGGAGGTTTCATTTTAAATCTGGAGTTAAAAAAGGACAACAACATAAAAATACCAAACATAACATTACCCCTTTCTAAAAGGTATGAAACATGAAAATATGCGCATGTGAAAACTGTGGTTGTATGCCACTTTGCCCTAAAGCCTATGATCGCTTACTACTGTTAGAATGTATTGTTTAGGTGGCAGACAACCACCACTTTCAGATGAGAATTGAAGTATAGAATTGGTCGAAATATCAAGATATGTACACAAATAGATTGCATGTTCTTTACTATATGAATTATAAAATGAAAAAAATAAAAATAACAACCGACTTCCAAAAAAACACTACAAAGTGCAAAATAACAAGTTGGTTGTTATTTTTTTGAAATAAGTTTTTATTTTTCACTTTCACACCAATTCGAAATTTCATCATCATCCTTGGTCAAAACAATGCATATTTATGCTATAGCAGCATTTGCGGTTGATTTGCTGTAATGTTTTGAAGAGTTCCGTTGTCTGTCTCCGAAACGCATAAATTTCATATACATCTACTTTATGAAATTTATATGGGACCATTTTGGAATAAACCCCTTTCGAAAAAAAAAAAAAATTGTAAAGCCGTCTATATACGACGGAGTTATGCCCGAACATACATTAAAAAAAACATGTCAAATTGATAACCTCCTTCTTTTTGAAGTCGGTTAATAAAAACAATATTTTTTATTAGTGTGTTATTGAGCTCAATTTCTTCAGAATTGTTCCATGCACCCCTGTCACTAAGTCTTATTAAGACATTCAGCCATTTATTTATTTATTTAACCATTTATGCACACACATATAAACAGACAAGAATAAAGGAACAGAAAAATACGTACAAAGGTAATGCTTATTTCTACAGAAATCTCTTCCAGCACACCTGCGATAGGAGAGAAGATAACAGAGATGTAGACAACGCGTGTAATAATAATAGAAGGGAAAACATAATAGCACAAATTATATCTAATCTAATTTATAAATACACATATCATATAAGAATATACATACATACTACTAAAATAAATATCAACAAAATATATATAATTATAATGTAATTTAAATAATAAATACAAATGCAACTTATGACAAAGTGGAGAGATAGTGTTCTTTCACTCTTCTTTTAAATACTGCTACAGTTTGGCAGTTCCTAATGTCAGGCGGAAGTGAATTCCACAACCGAACCGCGTGCACAGTGAAGGAGTAGGAGTAGAAGTCGGTTGAGTGGAGAGGGGACTTGAGGAGATTTCTAAGATGCGACCTGCAAGGTGCATCAAAAGGACGGGCGTAGGAGAAGCGTTTATTTAGTAAAAGGAAACAATCAATCTCTCCATATAAAATTAAAGTCATCAATTAGATGTTGAATAAGTCATAAGATTTTTAAATGTAAAATGGTAGAAAGTACCTGGCACCAAACATTCTTTTGGAACAACTCCCATGTAAACCTACATTCTTATATATTTAGGATCTCGAACAAAACATATACACACGACTTGACCGAATGATGGACAACATTAAATAATCTATGCAAATAAACATTTTTTATTCTACTCTATTCTAGGTAGAAAAAATGGCGAAACAGATGGCGTTGGAATCCCAGCTGTCAGACGCTAAGATGCAGAAGGCGAGCTTGGAGCACCAGGCTGACAAGGAACGAATGCTGTCTGAGATGGAACAGGTCAAGGTCACGCTGGCACAGTATAGAGCCAAGATCATGGAGTTGCAGGGGACCGAGACCAGTGAGTATACAATCAGGTCAACCATTTTTTAGATTTTCTGGGGACACGGTAGTGACCCCGCCAAGACGAGTCAATGAAAGAGCAAGGTTACTACCTTTTCTCGAAGAGCTTCGTCGTTTCTTAGAACCCTCATAACTTGGGTTTGGATTATACCAGATAAGCAAAATTCTCGGGATATGATGTCAATAGTGGACTTATTAAACATGTAAAGTTTCAATTGCATAGTTCTTATACTTTATTTTATTGATGTCTAAAAAACTCTGATTACGCCACTGAATCACTCACTGATCATCATCTTTTTCCCAACTATGTTGGTGTCGGCTTCCAGACTAACCCAATCCAGCTGAATACCAGCATTTTACACGGAGCGACTCACTCACTGATGATCATTAAAATTCTTAGGGTACTTCTTGCTGATGTCGTAGAAAATTGAAATTTGGTAAAACTAGCTAGTATTAGTACACAAACAACAAAACAATGTAAAACTTAGAACTTTTATGAAAAAGTCAAAAATAAAATAAGATGAAAAAGTCAAAGATAGAGAGTGGGCTATGGAAAAAGGCACCTCTGATGTGCAAGAAATACACCCAAAAAAGATATAAAAATGTAAATGATAAAAAAAGTGTGTCATAAGCAACTTACAAAAAGAAGTGAAATCCCATCAAACACATTTTTATGTAAAATGTTGCCAAGACCAGACCATGTGGCTCGCACTACCAAAAAGTTATCAGATCTCATGTAGAGCCAAGCTTCTTACTCTACACGCCCTAACTCTACAAGCCCTAACTTCACAAACTCTACACCTTAGTCAAAATATGTGGCTTCTCTGTTTCTCTTCCATCCGAAACGGAGAAGCCACATATTTTGGATTTTTGGCATAAGGTCAAAAATGTATTCACTGTTTATGTGTGAACTAACATAGTTTTAAGCACTAATTTTACTAACATAAAAATTAAATTAAAAATTAAAAAAACCCCCGACCCAAACAAAAACTCTAAAAAGTAAAAAATAATATTTGTAGGCCTTTTAATTTGAACGTAATATTTTAATCAGGGCTTTTTACTGACTTTTTAGAGTTTTTGTTTGGGTCGGGGGTTTTTTAAATTTTTAATTTAATTTTTATTTCTTGCTTTTTAAACTTAATGTCTCCCTTAAATCACCATTTATCTATAATCTATTCATTGAGACCTTTTCAATGAGCCCAAACACGATACTTCTGCTGTTTGTTGGTGAATAACTTGGGTTTCCTGGAAATTCCAGGTGTTGCTCCAGCATCAGTTCAAGGTTTTTTTTTTCGTCTATTATCATTGAAGTAATAGAATCCCAAATTTTGAGTTGATCAGACCCATGGAAGAGGGTAAAATCCCTTTTTCAACCAGAAAAGAGCTGATAATCTTCAAACGGTTGAACCGATTTTGATGAAACATATATAAGAACACTCCCGACTAATACACCTTTCAAACAAAAAAAACTAAATCAAAATCGGTTCATCCGTTCGGGAGCTACGTTGCCTCACACACACACACACACACACGCACACACGCACACACGCACACACGCACACACGCACACACGCACACACGCACACACGCACACACGCACACACGCACACACGCACACACGCACACACGCACACACGCACACACGCACACACGCACACACGCACACACGCACACACGCACACACGCACACACGCACACACGCACACACGCACACACGCACACACGCACACACGCACACACGCACACACGCACACACACACACACACACACACACACACACACACACACACACACACACACACACACACACACACACACACACACACACACACACACACACACACACACACACACACACACACACACACACACACACACACACACACACACACACACACACACACACACACACACACACACACACACACACACACACACACACACACACACACACACACACACACACACACACACACACACACACACACACACACACACACACACACACACACACACACACACACACACACACACACACACACACACACACACACACACACACACACACACACACACACACACACACACACACACACACACACACACACACACACACACACACACACACACACACACACACACACACACACCGTCGTTTTTGCGTCGGGGGTTAAAAATGGATCATGTTGTCTGAAATAAATAATTATTATTACTTATCTGATAAACAGTAGTTCTTGTAGTAGTAGTAGTATAGCTTGATTCTCGGCAACTCTCATCCAGCTGCTATCAGCCTTCCTGCGAAGGTCGTCGCTCCACCTAGCCTGAAGGCATCCCACCTTACGTTTGCCGATTCGCGGTCTCCACTCAAGAACACGTCTACCCCAACGGTCATCGGTTCTACGGCTAATGTGGCCGGCCCGTTGCCACTTCAGCTTGCTAATTCTGTGAGCTATGTCGACAATATTGGTTCCCTGCCGGACCACCTCATTCCGGATTCTATCCCTCAGAGATACTCCGAGCATACCTCGTTCTATAGATCGCTCGATGGAAAAGTATGCCTTTAAAAATAGGTTGGATTTTGCTTGAGTTTTATAACAGGTTATACTAAGCCCAACAAATCAGTTATGAGTTATGACTTAAGAGTCTTAAACCGGTGGGATCCCGAGCACGTAGTTGGTCCTTATACATACATACATAAACTCATGCCTTTTTCCCCTCGGCGGTAGGCAGAAACTAAATAACGCCACCTGCTACGATCCTTACATACTCCTTTTGCCTCGTTTATATTATACATGTGGTCACACACGCACGCCAGTTGCGAGTACTACGCACCTGAACTTTGTGAAGAACATCACCAATAAGGTCACTATATGTTCTCCTAGGGCGCCCCCTCCCAGCGCTTCCACTCACATCTGCTTTGTAAATACCTTTTTAGGGTTCCGTACCTCTAAAGGAAAAAACGGAACCCTTATAAGATCACTTTGTTGTCCGTCCGTCCGTCCGTCCGTCTGTCTGTCAAGACCGTTTTTCTCAGGAACGCGTGTAGGTATCAAACTGAAATTTCTATATGATACTTAGTTCTACTGTCCCTGGAAGCTGTAGAAAAATCAACCTTCTAAGTCAACGCAATCAAAAGATACAGCCATTTAGGCCGCAAAATTCCGCAAATTTTCGAAACTCGCACGGTAATCAAAACCTACAGGGTACTTCCCGTGAACTTAGAATCTTGAAATTTTGTACGAAGTCACGTCTTATAGTACAGATATAGGAAAAAATACGAAAACCGAAAAATTTTAGTTTCGTCATATAAAAAAAAATATTTTTGACAATTTTGAACTTTTACTTATATACCCACAGGTTTGTACGGAACCCTCGGTACGCGAGTCCAACTCGCACTTGACCGGTTTTTTACTTTTGGTCTTGGACTCGGACTGACATGGTGGCGTTTTCGTACAGACACTTCAACACCTCGATGTACCGATAGTCGATCTGGCACCGTTGGAGAGACTGCTCGATTGAATCAAAGGCTTTTTCGTAGTCCACAAACGCTAAACAGAGAGGCAGATTATACTCTTCGGTCTTCTGTATAACCTGCCGCAGCGGATGTATGTGGTCTACTGTGCTAAAGCCTTTACGGAACCCGTTAAATATTGTACTTAAGATATTTTAAAAGTAACGTTCTTGCCCATTCTTCTCCATACGAAACTACATTTTGGAAGGGGCGACTAGAATCAATTCTATTTTAATGTAAATGTTGACGTTCAAAAGTGCCTTTGAAGTGCCTATTGAAATAAATGCTTTGACTTTGATGTTATTTAGTTCACTGTGCACTCAGCGATTATCTATCTTGTTAAATATTGTACTTAAGATATTTTAAAAGTAACGTTCTTGCCCATTCTTCTCCATACGAAACTACATTTTGGAAGGGACGACTAGAATCAATTCTATTTTAATGTAAATGTTGACGTTCAAAAGTGCCTTTGAAGTGCCTATTGAAATAAATGCTTTGACTTTGATGTTATTTAGTTCACTGTGCACTCAGCGATTATCTATCTTGTAAAAATTTGTACTTAAGAATATTTTAAAAGTAACGTTCTTGCCCATTCATCTCCATAGAAAACTACATTTTGGAAGGGGCGACTAGAATCAATTCTATTTTAATGTAAATGTTGACATTCAAAAGTGCCTTTGAAGTGCCTATTGAAATAAATGCTTTGACTTTGATGTTATTTAGTTCACTGTGCACTCGGCGATTATCTATCTTAGTTATTAATTGATTAGAAGAGTGTGAGTCATTCTTGTCTACCGATCTCACTATCGCATAACCGGTTATGCAGTGGTCGGCCGGTGTAGTGTTTACAACAGATATATAAATGTTATACGGACGAGCATTGCGAATAAACACATGATCCATACATGACTTAGAAATGTTGTCACCGTATTTTTCATTCCATCTATTCGAAAAGGACGACTTGGTTCGCCTTCAAGTGCACCCAAAGGTGGTGTTTTCTATAAGAAACTTTTAGCGGGCAGTAATGAGTTTTTAATCCTCTTTATAAGTGCCCTGCCATAAGCAAGTGAAATTTGGGTGAACAAAAATCATGGAATTCGCGTCATCGTCACCGAACGCTTTTCATGAGCTATATGTATATATACTGTGTATATATGGGTGAACTAGCACACGGATGAGTGGCGAGTTGATGTCTTTTGGAAAAGTCCCTTTCTTTCATTAGGAAATTCTAATTCTTTAATCCCTTTCTTTCCCTTTGTATTTGTATCGTAAAAATCTGTGCTGTTACCTTTAAAGGCTGAAGTCGATCGCTCGTTTATCATTTTTTATTGAGAGCAATCAGGACCCAAGGATCCATGTGAACTCCTGTATTGACGATTAAAAAAAGACACGTAATTGTTCAAGTTTTCACTTCTGTCGGCACTCCCGGAGTGCCACTGTTTTTTTCTTGGGCACTTTTACGCAACAATATATTTCGGTGTTTGCACCATATAAAGGTAAACAATCCATTGAGTTCTTGTTTTGTTTTCGATAGCAGGTAGGCCGTCGACGGCGTGAGACACTCCCGCATGTATACTTCGTCATCACCATCTTGTCCCATGCTAGCAGCAGAAATCGTCGTGTTTTTTCCTGGTTTCCCTCGAAGTATCACTGTGCGAAGTATCGGAGTCTGGTCTTTGTTTTCGCCACATTTGACGGGTTTCTCGCTTTTACGACGTCATCCGGGTTTTGCGATAAGGTTGCAGCAACGTTTTTGGCAATGTCTTCTGGATTGTCTATCTCAGGTAGGTTGATGGAGATATTTCAAGTTGGTTGCCCAATTGTGCTTGATCAATTTGATTTAATTTGTTTTCCAGAACTTCGTGTTTGATGTTTGTGTTTTTAGCCTGATTTTGTAAATCAGTGCAACGGTTTTCTAATAGGGTATTTTCGAATTTATTAAAAACTATTCTAATTTGAAGATTGGGACGAAATATGTAACAGAAAAATAAAAGTAAATTGATTTATATCCATTTTCTCAATTAAAAACGATTTAAACCAAATTTATTTTTCGTTGTTTTGAATTTACCGCCAAAACGTGACGTCAACTTTGTGTAAACTAAAATAGTTAGTAGGTAAACAAGTGAGTGTCGTGTTTATAATTAACAAGATTTTTTATGGATAGAAAGTGAAATCACTGGTGTGCAGTGCCTCTGTGCACAAATACTTCTAAAACTGCGCCAAACTAAGTATTTGTACTAGTGCTGTTTACACAAAGCTGACGTCACGATGTCACGTGATAAAAAGTCACCGTAAGGAGCGTTTTGGCGGTAAATTCAAAACAACGAAAACTAAATTTGATTTTAATCGTTTTTAATGGAGAAAATGGATATAAATAATTTATTTTTTATTTTTCTGTTAAATATATCGTCCCAATCTTCAAATTAAAATAGGTTTTATTAATTTGGAAAATACCCTATTCCTTCATTGACTTCTGGTATTTTTGGATCTTGGTCTCATACTCATCAATTTTATCGGAGAAGAATGATAAATGATAAATGATTTTATTTCTGTAAGTAGGTTTGTACAAACACTTTTACACGTCAATCATATTTTTTAAACTAGATGAGGTCGGTGTTTCCTATCTGACTACTCTGAGAAGAAAGGCCGAAACAAACTCAGAGGTCACAGTCTCTTTTAAAGTCCAGACATAATCTTCGTCAGAGCATGTGAAGAGCATGTGGATTGGTGTCTGAAATGGTCTTTTGAGGAAAGAACCACACAGGTTGAGTGGACCTGTCCATTCAGTGCACGCATGTATCAGTAATCATACGGCTCAACTCAGAACTTGAGGAGCTCAACGATTTGACGAACAATACCAAAGAAAGGACATTTGGGTAGGCCGCATAAAGTACTCAAACTGCCAGATTAACATTAAAAACGAACTGAGAAAGAGACGAAACACAAAAACAAAAATACCACATAGTCCTCACATTCACAATAATTAAAACAAAAATAATATTATACTTCTCAAAGTAAATATTCATGACAAAGTGTATATAATAATAATCAAATGTCAAAGTGTATATAATAATAATCAAATGTCAAAGTGTATATAATAATAATCAAATGTCAAAGTGTATATAATAATAATCAAATGTCAAAGAGCAAAACAAAGAAAAAACAACATTCAGTATACAAAATTGGAGCAGGTCAAGCCCAAGCTTTTTTTGTCCTCAATATAATCTTTAACGGTATAAAAGGCTTTCAGGCACAACTTACGTTTGATGAATGATTTAAATTTATTGAGACTTAGATCTTGAACATGGCTTGGAAGTTTATTATAAAAGCGTATACATTGACATCTGAATGACCCACCTATTTTCTTGAGCCTTGTTGATGGTACAACAAATTTGTGTTTTAATTGCAGGGTACGTTGTATCTCTTCTTTGATAACTTCTTTGAGAAGTGAGGCACTTCTCTGCGCAGGTCTCGTAATACTTGTTGCGTCATACCGTCGCGTCAGCATGGGCACCAGTGTGTCGGGTAGCAGACTCTGTATTTGTATTTTCGTCTTCGTTGACATTGGGGATGATACATGATAGTCTTTTAGGCTTACCACCTCTGCTGCAAGATTTGCATTTCCAGTCCACTGAATTTGTATCTTGGAGTACACTAAGTTGGTCGGGTGATAATGACGCACAAGAAGCATGAAGTCACTTATTACATTGGCGAGTACATCACTCACATTCGGTTTGCCGATGATATAGTTGTCATGGCTGAGACCATGGAGGACCTCAGTACAATGCTCGATGACCTCAGTAGAGCTTCCGAAAGAGTGGGTCTTAAAATGAACATGGACAAGACAAAGGTCATGTCCAATGCCCATGTAACACCCACTCTCGTAACGGTCGGAGGCGCTGCACTCAAAGTTATGAACGAGTACGTTTACCTAGGACAAACTGTTCAGTTAGGTAGGTCCAACTTCGAGAAAGAGGTCAATCGTCGAATCCGACTCGGCTGGGCAGCGTTCGAGAAGCTACGCAACATCTTCTCGTCCCACATCCCGCTGTGTCTGAAGACGAAAGTCTTTGACCAGTGCGTGTTGCCAGTGATGATATATGGTACTGAACCGTGGTCGCTCACAATGGGCCTTATCAGAAGGCTAAAAGTCACCCAAAGGGGAATAGAGAGGGCTATGCTCGGAGTTTCTCTACGTGATCGAATCAGGAATTAAGAGGATCCGCACGAGAATCAAGGCTACCGACATAGCTCGAAGAAATGCCAAACTTAAGTGGCCACTGCCACTTAAGTTTGGCATTTCTTGGCAGGGCACATTGCTCGCAGAACAGATGGCCGATGGGGCCGGAAGGTTCTGGAGTGGCGACCTCGTACCGGAAGACGTAGCGTTAGAAAGCCTCCCACAAGATGAACCTATGACCTTGTGAAGGCCGCAGGAATCCGCTGGATGCGAGAAACGTAGATCCGGTCAAAGTGGAGGAGCTTTGGGGAGGCCTATGTCCAGCAGTGGACATCTTTCGGACGAAGTTATGATGACGTAGGGTCGATGAATAATAATAGTTAGCGGTCGCTGCGTGTGCGACTACTCTTGATTGTCACGCGTAAACGATATACTGTTATGCACAGAAAAACTGCCGAGTTCACAGTTTCACGTGCTCCCTTTCACCGGCTTCATAAGGTTCATAACTCATTTGTTGGGCTTGGCATAACCTTTTATAACAAGCTTCCCTCTTCTTTGTTAGATTTACATTTTAGTGCTTTTAAAGCCAAAGTAAAATCCAACCTTTGTTCTAAGGCATACTATTCTATAAACGACTACTTAAACGATAATGTTACGAGCTTGGGGTTCGTGACAATTAAAAACTGCCGATATGAATTACCAAAAATAACACTTTAATTAAACACACTAAAACACAACACAATAGCACTACGGATCACTCTTAAGTCGCACTTGAAGATCGCTTTAGATGTTCTCGCATGTATCGCTTCCAATGAACTACCCCGAGACGCGCTCCGTTCCCGCTTATATAGGGCCCTCGGATAGTTCCAGAACCTTCTACCGTAGAAGCATCTAGAATGTTCGAGTACATATCGGCCCTGACCGAACACATGTCGAAAGTTCTAGCATCGAACTTTCTAGAAAGCTCCTGACCATTAATTCCGCTATTCGATAAGAGATGGCGCTAGTGGCAACCAAACATTAATTGTGCGGCGCAACAATAAGAATAGTTGGTCGCTGTGATTAACTTACTATTAACTTACTTTATTGAAGTGTAAAAGTGTTTGTAGAAACCTACTTACAGAAATAAAATAATTTATCATTTAACTCAGGACAATGTTTGTGTTCTTTCACCAGAATTGGCTTACCTACTGACAGGTTATATGAATTACATTCATATACTTAATTGTTTATTTTATAGACTCTTTAAATCATTTTATCTTTTACTATTGTATTGTACAGAATCAAGTTCTTCTAACTTAACAGACAGCTGTGCTGCTGGGGAGTTTGTCGCGCATCTTCTTCCCAGCTAAAGCACTAGGAAGTGTCGAAGGGTGGGCGTTTTGGGGGGACTGTCTTATGTTTTTTTTTTGACGTTTGAAAAGAGCTGACTCTCAGCCTACTTTGAATAAATGACTTTTGATTTTGATTTCAAGTACCTCTTTATCTAAAATGACCATTTTCTGGGTCTTCTCGAATAGAACGAAAATCTTTATTTCGCAGGTCTTCGCGGTCAGTTGGCAGTGTACACGGACAAGTATGACGAGTTCCAGAACGCGTTGGTGAAGAGCAATCAGATGTTCGGAGGGTTCAAGGAACAAATGGAAAAGGTAATATTATTTATCTCATTAAACTGTTCAAAAGAAAAGATAATTTAGTTCCATCCACTTACTTTTTAGTTGCTCTGCAATGCATAAGTCTGCTCCCTATAACGCCACTGTTCCTCATTTACTTCCGATGTGACTAATCCATTTTTAGGGTTCCGTACCTCTAAAGGAAAAAACGGAACCCTTATAAGATCACTTTGTTGTCCGTCCGTCCGTCCGTCCGTCCGTCTGTCAAGACCGTTTTTCTCAGGAACGCGTGAAGGTATCAAACTGAAATTTCTATATGATACTTAGTTCTACTGTCCCTGGAAGCTGTAGCAAAATCAACCTTCTAAGTCAACGCAATCAAAAGATACAGCCATTTAGGCCGCAAAATTCCGCAAATTTTCGAAACTCGCACGGGAATCAAAACCTACAGGGTACTTCCCGTGAACTTAGAATCTTGAAATTTTGTACGAAGTCACGTCTTATAGTACAGATATAGGAAAAATTACGAAAACCGAAAATTTTTAGTTTCGTCATATAAAAAAAAATTTTTTTGACAATTTTGAACTTTTACTTATATACCCACAGGTTTGTACGGAACCCTCGGTGCGCGAGTCCAACTCGCACTTGACCGGTTTTTGTTCTCAAAAATGGGAATAACGAATAATTTGTAGACAGTGTGAACCTGGTGAAAACTTATGGATTATCCTTACTTATCTATTACTAGCAGCTCTCCGCGGTTTCACCCGCGTAGTTCCCGTTTCCGTGGGAATACGGGGATAAAATATAACCTATGTCACCCGGGGATAGTGCAGCTTCCCAACAGTGAAATATTTTTTCAAATCGGTTCAGTAGTTTCGAAGCCTATTCAATGCAAACAAACAAACAACCAATCAATGAAATCTTTCCTCTTTATTAATAGTACAGCTCGATTCAAACTTTATGGCGGCTCGGAACACGAGGCGAGTCGCTGCGCAGTAACAAATTCATGGGTCAGCGGGGTTGAGGGGTGGGGTACTGCGCAGCGTGTAGCTCACTTCAGAGCCGCCATAAAGTTTGACGCGATGTATATATGTATGTATAATATTATAAACGCGAAAGTTTGTATGCATGGAAATACATCCATACGGATGTTTGTTACTCTTTCACGCAAAAATGGCTAAACGGATTTGGATGTAATTTGGCACTCAGATAGATTATAACCTAGATTAACACATAGAATACTTTTCATCCCGGTAGTACGTTCCCGCGGGATAATTTCCGACATCCACGCGGGCGAAGCCGCGGGCGGAAGCTAGTGGTCAATGGCATTCGTCTACATTGTAAATTGCAAAAAAAAAAAAAAAAAATTGAACTTACAACTCTAAATACTTAAAAAATCAACAGTGGCTACCCTATTGCTGTTCCTATTGTTTTTTTTACTAAGTTTTGATTATTCCCCCATTCCTGTCCAGATGTCAAAGAAGATTAAGAAATTAGAGAAAGAGTCGCTTTCATGGAAGACACGCTGGGAAACATCTCAAACGGCGTTGTTAGACATGTGCGGCGAGAGGCAGGCCAGCGAGGAACGTGCCGCCGCAGCCAGCCGGCAGCTGCAGCACATGCAGGGGCTGTGTCGCACGCTGCAGGTATGTACTGGCACACTGCGGCACTACACATGTGCGGCGGGAGGCAGGCCAGCGGGGGGCGCCGCTGCAGGTATGTACTGGCACACTGCGGCACTACACATGTGCGGCGGGAGGCAGGCCAGCGGGGGGCGCCGCTGCAGGTATGTACTGGCACACTGCGGCACTACACATGTGCGGCGGGAGGCAGGCCAGCGGGGGGCGCCGCTGCAGGTATGTACTGGCACACTGCGGCACTACACATGTGCGGCGGGAGGCAGGCCAGCGGGGGGCGCCGCTGCAGGTATGTACTGGCACACTGCGGCACTACACATGTGCGGCGGGAGGCAGGCCAGCGGGGGGCGCCGCTGCAGGTATGTACTGGCACACTGCGGCACTACACATGTGCGGCGGGAGGCAGGCCAGCGGGGGGCGCCGCTGCAGGTATGTACTGGCACACTGCGGCACTACACATGTGCGGCGGGAGGCAGGCCAGCGGGGGGCGCCGCTGCAGGTATGTACTGGCACACTGCGGCACTACACATGTGCGGCGGGAGGCAGGCCAGCGGGGGCCGCCGCTGCAGGTATGTACTGGCACACTGCGGCACTACACATGTGCGGCGGGAGGCAGGCCAGCGGGGGGCGCCGCTGCAGGTATGTACTGGCACACTGCGGCACTACACATGTGCGGCGGGAGGCAGGCCAGCGGGGGGCGCCGCTGCAGGTATGTACTGGCACACTGCGGCACTACACATGTGCGGCGGGAGGCAGGCCAGCGGGGGGCGCCGCTGCAGGTATGTACTGGCACACTGCGGCACTACACATGTGCGGCGGGAGGCAGGCCAGCGGGGGGCGCCGCTGCAGGTATGTACTGGCACACTGCGGCACTACACATGTGCGGCGGGAGGCAGGCCAGCGGGGGGCGCCGCTGCAGGTATGTACTGGCACACTGCGGCACTACACATGTGCGGCGGGAGGCAGGCCAGCGGGGGCCGCCGCTGCAGGTATGTACTGGCACACTGCGGCACTACACATGTGCGGCGGGAGGCAGGCCAGCGGGGGGCGCCGCTGCAGGTATGTACTGGCACACTGCGGCACTACACATGTGCGGCGGGAGGCAGGCCAGCGGGGGGCGCCGCTGCAGGTATGTACTGGCACACTGCGGCACTACACATGTGCGGCGGGAGGCAGGCCAGCGGGGGGCGCCGCTGCAGGTATGTACTGGCACACTGCGGCACTACACATGTGCGGCGGGAGGCAGGCCAGCGGGGGGCGCCGCTGCAGGTATGTACTGGCACACTGCGGCACTACACATGTGCGGCGGGAGGCAGGCCAGCGGGGGGCGCCGCTGCAGGTATGTACTGGCACACTGCGGCACTACACATGTGCGGCGGGAGGCAGGCCAGCGGGGGGCGCCGCTGCAGGTATGTACTGGCACACTGCGGCACTACACATGCACGGCACGCACGCTGCAGTAACCTTATCAAGCTCTTTAATGATGCCCGCATAACATAATGGATCTTCTATTCTACATATATTGGGTGACGGACATCTACGCGCAACCTGTTACCAAGGATTCTGATGTCCTCTGATTCAGTACATGATTCTGAACACCCCTTGCGTTGGGGGGGGGGGGGGTCTTGTTGGTATAGAAGGTTATAAATTTTTTTGCTGTTCCATACATTTTCACCGCGTAGGAATTGAACTTCACTATAAAACAGCAGATTTTTTAATAACCTTTGAAAATGTTCTACGCTTTTTAGAATCATGTGCTGAATTCATAGATACAGTTTGCGCTTCGATGTCTCTGCCATGCTGTACATAAATAGCAATCAAATGCTGTGAAAAATGGTAAATTTTTAAATCTGGGAAAACTGAACTAGGTTTTTTATTGTATGGAATTTTTGTATGAATTAGGACAGGTCTGTCGGGTCAGCTATTCATGAAATGTTTCTATCTGTGTCATATTATGATCCAAAGAAATAACATTGTATTTATTTCCCTCCAGGCTGAACGCACAGCACTGCTGGGCACACTCAAGGAAAACAACATCGAGCGCCCCCCGGTGCCGCCCACGCCGCCCGCGCCGCCCGCGCCGGCGCCGCACCAACCTGCCTCCAATGCTAAGGTTACTACTTACTTGCTTTACTTTTGAGAGAATACATGTTGCAGTACACTAGTGGTGTAAATATGAAAATTAGGCATAGGAATGATGACATATAGCGACATTGCGGTCAAAAGAAGATTAGTGACAAAAGATGAAAAGAATATGCATAGGTGGTCATGTTGAGAGGATGAGTGAATGCAGATGTTTGTTGCAAACGCCCGAAGGTTCGGTAAGATTCTAGGGTGTCCCCGGTAATCGTTCAAATTGTAATGATAACTGATATCAGACTCGTATCATATTTAGTAGTAATACAGCTATTTGTGGAAGAGCTCTTCTTCTAGGGAAGTTCTATTTCTACTATTGCTGTCTTCAAGCACTATAGCTGTTTTCCAATTTGTAGGAAATTACTGCTGGTGTTGTGACCAACACATGAGACATTTTAGCTTTGGTTCTGTGATGGCGGCGCATCTGCAATACTTCTGGTACACTTACCAGAGGTATCGCAAGAGCGTCAGATGCGTCCTATACATCTGCAATATCACTGCATTACATCAATATAACGTGATTTTTTGTCTCTTACAGGTCGACGCGATGGCCGCAAACTGCGCCCAACTGCGCCAGTCCCTCGCACACCTACAGACTCAACTAAACACCCTCACAAACAAACAGAAGGAAGAATCACCTGCGCCGGAAAAACCAGAGAAAACAGAGAAGAAGAAATCGAAATCTAAGAAGAATAAAGCAGAGAAAGCAAGAGCTAATGCCGAAAAAGTAGCATCAACAGCAGCAACAGCCGAAGGTGATGAAGCAAAAGAGGTGACAGAAGAAGTTCAACCCACTACTAGTGAGGATACGACTCAAAATGAAACAGATAAAGTTGACGAAAAAACGCTAGAGAACTTATTACAGGCAATCAATAATGCCAACATCAACCTTTGTGATTTAGAAGTTGTGAACGACGAAATTTCGGAAGGAACGTCACAGGAGAACTCCGAAAAGGTAGAAATTAATGAAATTAAAACTGAAGAAGTCAAAGAAACGACTTCAATTGAAAGCCTATCTGCGTCGCCGGTTGAAGATACTTTAACTAAAGATATTAAAGTCACAAATCAAGTAGATGATATCATAGAAACAAACATAAATGATGTCAACGAAGTTATTTCTAAGTTTTTAAATGAAGTCGAAGAGGTTTCAAATGTAAATGGATGTGACTCAAATGTATCAATTGTAGAATTGTCGAATGAAGAAGTTTCGCACTTAAACGAAGTAAAACCAATCGTTAGCGACGCTTAAAATAATAAGGTGTATAAATTTAGTGTTTTGGACTTTTCTACGTTGTTTTAGACAGTCAATACGTTTTTGAGCATATTTTGATGTTATATCATACACATTTGTTACATAGATTGATAAAATTGCCAGTATTAAGTTTAGTATGAAAAGTGCAGTGTATGTGTCTACATTATATGTATGGTTTTAATAAATTAATACATAACAAAAGCTGCTTATCATTTTGCTAGTTTTGTAAATGGTAACCTTGATACATAGCTTTGCAGTGCGAGTAATAAAACTAAACACACCGCACCAATTAATGGCTTAAGAAAACTGTTTTAGTTGCGATATCGTTAATCTTGGGCACTGCTAATTTACAATAAAACAGTTGGACAATAATTTGATCCTATTTCGGTTTGATTAGTGTTCACTAGGTAGTATTCTACTTGGCTGAAACACAGCAAGATGTAAATCAATTATGTCTTAAAACGACAACGAAGGAAGCAAGACGCCATTAATTTAATCATAAAATCCAATGTGTATGATACAACATTTGTAAGTCTCGTATTTCCGTTTATATTGTAAAACCCATCACTTCATCACGTAAGGATGTGAATGTTGTACATGCATACAAAGAAACAAAATATTTTTTAAGAAGCGGATCTCGATATCCGTCCAATACTCGATGTGCGTGGAAAATATTTGATCCAGGTTTAACGTGTTGAAAATCGTAGTATTTGGCTCCAATGAAGTAAGAAAAATTTCTCGCGTTTTCTGAAAAAATATATTGGATCTTTGAACGTCATATTATTATAATCTAACCATGCGGTGTTACTTAAAAAAAATCGTAGTTGATAGATTTCAATTAAATCAGACAAAGTGCCTAAAATAAGTCTAGTCAGGTGATGGTCTTCATTTCAGTTCTGATTTAGTTTTTCAAGCATACAAGTAATTTCGTGTCGAAATTTGATTTTTTTTATCACAGAGTTAAAGTGAAACTAACATAATTTTACCGTTATTTTTTTAACGATTTTGCAATTTAATTCAAATGTGCATTTCAAATACATATATTCTAGATTCTAAATATTAAGTAATATGGAATGTTATGTTATTTAATTAATGTAAAAATCTACAACAAGAAACTGGTCAAAATAGTGCTCAAATACCAGGCAGATAGCTTTTAGTTCAACTATCAAGTATTTGATAATATGTACCTATTCTGCAAAATTATAATCTCAAAGTATACCATATCAAACAGCATAAATATTATTACCCCATATTTACACAAAAGTATTTTCACGTTAGGTTAAATAATAATCGATGTATTTCTTTCGACACCATTTTCAATGACAAAATAACATCATCATTTTCTTTGGTGTCGCGCAGTCGGCTTACAAACGTTATTTATGTAGGTACTTCTTACATACAATATCTGACACAATAAATAGGTCTACTAACTGATGGGATTTATTTATAAAAATATATTTCAGTTATATTTATTAAAAAATATATCTGATAATATTTGTCGATTATAAACGGTATCTTTATTTTTAGTATTTTAGAAATCATGTTAAAATTATGAAGACTAGATACAAAAATACATATAAATTAATGTAAACATATTATAAATATACTGAATAAGTATTTCAAGTGACTTTTTATAATGTAAATTCATACCAAAACGATTGAAGAAGCACACCAGTATGTCTGGAAATAATCTTTTATAGTATTTGTATGGATATCAAAGTAAATGTAAAGCTTGATTGTATAGTAAAGGTGCAACTACAATTGATTGTTAATCATTTTAGTGTAGCATTATGCAACTGTACACATTGAAATAAGTTCTAATTGAGCCTTAAAATCCTCTTTTAAAATTGCAGCAAAGATAATGAATAACTATTGTGTCAGCAGAAAAAAACCCGTTGAATGCGGAACTTCCTATTTTTACAGAGCCGGTTAAAAAGGCTACATTTATCAATCCTCTTCTCATTTTCTAACTGAATATACATATTTTTGACTTACAATGTGTTTAATACCTTTATGTACAAAGCTTCATAGGAATATGTTAAATGTTAACATAGTTAACCCTTTCTGTGTGTGATCCATGGATTGTTGACTGTATCTGAATGTGTTAGTTACAATTTTTTGTTTCATTTTATACTGTAATTGTGTTTTTTTAGACAAGGAATTTGTGTTTTTTTTTTAAGAATAAAGTTAGATTTTGTAACTACGAATAACATTTTTTATTTCGAACTAGCTTTTACCAGCGGCTGCGCCCGGTGTATGTTGAAAATTATCCTACGGGAACGTACCACCGGGATAAAAAAATATCTTATGTGCTAATCCAGGTTATAATCTATCTGCATGAAAAATGTCATCCAAATATTTTCAGCCGTTGTTGCGTGACTGAGTAACAAACATCCAAACATCAATATATCCAAACATACAAAATTTCACATGTATTATATGTATATTAGTAGGATGTATAAAGAGGTATTTTATAAATGAGAGTTTTTAAAGTTATTAGTTTAATTACTTTGAGTTATAAGTTTAAGTCAGAGTTATTAAAATTCGTTTTAATGAATGTGTGTGAGAGCAGTGGTGGCCCAGTGGGAACTGACGCGACTTACGACATGTAGGTCGTAGGTTCGAACCCAGACAGGCGCTTTACTTTGTGTAAATTATTTAATCACCACTGCTCTCAAAACTGTGAAGGAAAACATTGTAAGGAAACCGGCATATCGTAGAACCAAAAATTCGAAGACATGTGACATCTACCAACACTGGGCCCGCGTGGTGGATTACAGCCCACTCCCTCTCACCAAGAGGAGGCCTGTGTCCCAGCAGTGGGAACGTTATAGGCTGATTTTGATGAATGTGTGTAGAAAATTGTATGAATATCGACACAGTCGCCTCGTATACGCTCGCGACTCGTTTGCTCTTTTTTTTCTACTTTATGCAATGGTAATACGGTCCTATTTTCAATGGAGCTAGTAAAGTGCTCGGGCATTTTTCCTTTGTGTCTGAACTCACTCTAAACCTCTGGGTATAGAATCACGGAATTTTGCACAAGTGTTCCATTTATAACAAAGGAAAGATTTTTGAAAATTCAACCCAGGGGGCCCAGGCTGATTTCCGGCCACCGTAGGCGTGGGCTTGCGGATGGCGAGCAATGGGTATCTCGGTGTCCGGTAAGGACCAAGCCCAGGTCGGCGCGTTGTGTTCCACGCGCGCCTCAAAAAGATGTCAACACAAACGTGATGGGGCCCGCAAGGGCCGATGCCTGCCAGGGGTGGGGGTTCGTTCGAAAGAGATACCGCAGCCCCTGGCATACGGGCTACTGAGGGAACACGGGTGGGTTTTAGTCAGTAAAACTCTGACACGCCCTCCTGCTTCACCCAGAGCGGGGGAAGTTATTTGATGATTTCCCACCCAAAAAAAAACCCATAGAGCGGTCAAATAGGAGATGAAAGTTTGTGCGGAACTTCGTTATCTTTGCCGACGGGAAGTCCCATTACACGGCTTTTAATAGCAAAAAGTAGCTTTTTAGCTCGTGGCCTTCGATCAATACTAATAATGACAGCAGCGTGGATGGTTTACCAACCATAACATATCGCGTCTCCTCTCCGTGCCTCGGAAAGCACGTCAAGCCAGTGGTCTAGGCGTAATTAGGACATCTTTGACAGTCTTTACGGGTAGTCAGAAGCCTGTGTATCTGACAACCAGTCTTACCAAAGGGTATTGTATTACCCAGTTACTGGGTTGTGGTGGTCAGTAGGTAGCCGCTCCATGTAAAATACTGGTATTTAGCTGTATTCGGTTATACTGGAACCCGACCCCAAGATTGGGACAAAACTGAGCAGATTTAGATAATTGAAAAAAGTTTGAAAACTATATAGAAAATGTAGGTAGGTACTACACTAAATAATTCAGACTAGAAAAAAGGAAATACAAACTTAGGAGATAGAGACAGTCTTGTACCGAAGATGCAGTTCAGTAAAATATTTTTCACTTTGTTGCTTTTTTGAACTCTGTTGTTTTTCCATTGCAAATAGGCTTTTTTTACTTATTCTTCACACTCTTACAACACGAAAAGAGAAAGGCCTTTATTTCATCCATAACAATTCAGCTTTAAAAATATTATCTAGATGCTAGATTAGCAAACTCGATCACTTGTTACTGAGAATTGCACAAAATATTTCAGATGTTGCGCATTTCTTATTTTAGTTAAAACAGCGTTAGTGGTTGCAGGTGCAGGGGCCATTGGAACAGCGATTTAAAACGTCGCGTGGATATTACTGTACTTAATCGTTTTTTATGGGAAAATTGACACTGGCATGGCCGTGCCCTCTTGGCGCTTGGAGATATTTGTTGAATTTTTTGTTGGAATTCAGTTAAGACTTCGTTCAAGGTTATTGTTTGTTAGGGAAATTCAATTGATAAAAGCAAGCAGAAGTAAGTTATTAAGTTACGCAGTATTCCGTTTCTGCACTCTGATCGCAGGTTCAATTTCGAAACAGAGTAAAGTTAATTGACTAGGGATGTCCTGGTGGGCTTAAAGACCAACGTCAGGGAATTTAATCGTTTATCATATATTAACACACTACGCCATCTTGCCTTGTTGTAGGAAATTTAAATTAAACTTTAAGATATAGGTAGTTATTCCCTGACTTTACCTACTTTTTCATATTTCTTTTCTTTCTCAATACATTGTTAGGTATCTCGCGTATACTATGGCCGTGCAGAGATGCGTCCATCCGTTGCATTAGTTAGTTAGGTATCGATCTTCTGATATAACAGTATCTATTTTTCAGCCGTTTTTAAACGGTTGGCTAATTGGCCCGCCGAAACCTTTTTTAGAGTGTTTCTAATTAAAGAACTTTATTTTTCTAATTGTCCAACTGTCCACTTTATTCTAGATATTATATTTAGTGCCTAGATATAAATCTTATAGTGTCTTTGTTGTTTAAATTACTGATTTCAAATAGGTAACTATTACCTACTAACTAGCTTCTGCACGCAGCTTCGCCCGCGTGGAGGTCAGAAATTATTCCACGGGAATGTTGGTACTACCGGAATAAACGTATCCTATGTGTTAATCTAGGTTATAATCTATCTGTGTGCCAAATTTTATCCAAATCCGTTCAGCCGTTTTTGCGTGATTGAATAACCAACATCAAAACATCTTCAGAAACTTTCACATTTGTAATCATCATCATCAACATCATTTCAGTCGAAAGACGTCCACTGCTGGACATAGGCCTCCCCCAGGCTCCTCCACTTCGACCGGTCTTGTGCTTCCCACATCCAGCGGATACCCGCGGCCTTCACAAGGTCATCGGTCCACCTTGTGGGAGGCCTTCCCACTCTACGTCTTCCGGTACGCGGTCGCCACTCCAGAACCTTTCGGCCCCATCGATCATCTGTTCTGCGAGCAATGTGCCCTGCCCACTGCCACTTAAGTTTGGCAATTCTGCGGGCATTTATAATATTATATTATTATAGTAGGATAGGATAAGTTTACTGATAGGGAATGCCTCCAAGGCTATCTACTAAATAGACCCTATGTTTAAGGATGGTCGTAATTATTATGCTGGTTACTTCTACCCTAGTAGATATTGGGACATGCTGGCTGCTGCACAAGCCGTTTCGGGTTGATTTTATTTGACTCTAGCGGCCCGGCCCGGCTTCGCACGGGTGGACATTTTCCAGCAATAAATATGTATAACCTCTGTTACTCTGGGATAATGTAGCATAATTTATAATAATTTCATTTATTTATTGTTAATTAAAACGGTAACACCAATTACATTAATTAACATAGAGATACAGGTATCGCAAATAAAAATACCTATTACAAATAGGTACTAACAAATAATAGAGGGCACAGATCACATTCAGGATAGGTGGTCATCACATTCAGGATAGGTGGTCAGGAGGGCGTTAAGCATCCTTAAAGTACGAGTATGATGATGATGATGATGATGATGATGGGACTCCCTTTTCCGCACGTAGACTCCTATTCGATCCCTTGTGCATGGGGATACCAACTGGCTAACAAAGCCAGCCTAGCTCCGCCCAAAAGCACAGAAGCTTCCTGGGAGCTTCACAGGCTTCGCGGAGCGACCTCACTGTTCCGAGGATTTCTTCACGTTGAGAAGCCACGGCCTCGCATTCCAGGATGACGTGGCTGATTCCTCGGCGTCAAGGCAGCCCCTGCAAAGCGGGCTGTCTGTGGCGCCTATGTTAAAAAGGTGTTTGTTATGGGGGTTTTTTTTTTTTTTTTTTTTTGGGTGGGAAATCATCAAATAACTTCTCCCGCTCTGGGTGGAGCAGGAGGGCGTGTCAGACTTTTACTGACTAAAACCCACCCGTGTTCCTTCAGTAGCCCTTAAGCCAGGGGCTGTGGTGTCTCTTTCGAACAAACCCGCACCCCTGGCAGGCATCGACCCTTGCGGGTCCCATCACTTTTTGTGCTGACATCTCTTTGAGGCGCGCGTGGAACACAACGCGCCGTCGACTTGGGCTTGGTCCTTACCGGACAGCGAGCTACCCATTACTCGCCGTCCGCAAGCCCATGCCTACGGTGGCCGGAAATCGGCCTGGGATTCCCGACGCCCAGGGCGTCTCCGTATCCTGCGGCGGCTGGGGTCGCGAGGGCGCATATGCTGCCTCTCCCTCACGTGCGCCGCCTCCCTCTTCGCGAGCATTACTGCTTCGCTGAAGGAGGTGACGGCTCCCCATGCCCTCTCGCTCCGTACCATGGCTTGGACCAGGGCCGGACGCGAGAGATCGCCGCCGCCGATCGCCTCAACGAGGACACGGCGGTGCTCCGCCCAAGCTGGGCAGACCGCCACCGTGTGCTCCACCGTGTCCTCAGGACGATCTTCGCAGTGGAAACACCCGGGCGTTTCCTCCCGCCCTATCCGAAACAGGAACCTCCCGAAACAACCGTGTCCGGTGAGGACCTGCGTCAGGCGGAAGGTGAGGACGCCATGCCGCCTCTCAAACCACTCCTCAAAGAGGGGACTTACCGCCGCAATCGTGGCGTGCCCAAAAACAGGGATGGTCAACACAAACACTTGCACCCGTAATTGTTCCTATTATTATTCTAAGGTTAGTTCTACTCAGGCTGAGAAGTCTTTTGGTTAATCGCGGGTGTACAGAGGCCAGCACATCAAGCTACCCCAATCTGTCAAATTTCTTTGATAGTTTTTCAACTTTATTCCAAAGGAATAAGGTTTATGTTCGATTGGGAAAATTTGACAGTTTGGGATAGCTTGACCTGCTGGCGACTGTACAATCGGTAAAGCCAATTTTGACTGTCTACGTAATGTAGCATTCTAATGGTAAAAGAATGTTTGAAATAGGTCCAGTCATTTTTGAGTTTATTCGTTACAAACATGCTTAACTTTCAACTTTATAATATTAGTGTAGATTTATTAAGCTGACGTTGTCTATTCTTTCAGGAATTCGGGCACAGCTCAAGTGACCTATGTAGGCATGGAGGACAATATGTAGGTAAATAAAGACAGTACATACAGTAGGTATCTACCATCTTTGGAATACTATAAGCAGCTGAATTAAGAAACGAGAGGTGGATAAGTGCCTAAATTATAATTTATACAATCATTTTTTATTTGTCACAAATTAACACAGCTATCTTTACAGAAATTTGCAAATAGCGTGCGGTAGCGTGGTCCTTAATTAAACTATCTTAAATAACATAAGACATACAATATTACTTTTGTGAATTCATTCAGAGAACACGTAAATAAATCGATCCTGTAAGCCGTGGTCATTCAGTGCGTGCAAGGCGCGCGTCAGTGGCGCTTTGCTGAGCAAGTTGGTTCGTGCGTGTGGTGTGGCACTGCTAGTAACCGTGGCTTCCGGCGCCGCGAAGTATAATAGGGTATATAGACGATAATTTGTTTGGATTATCGTTGAGTGGAATAAAAGCGGCACCAGGCAAGTCAAATTGTTTATTTTATTTTATACAAGGATTACACGCCATTACCTCTTGCGCGTCTTTACCGGAAGAGAAAGTGTTACCAGTTAATCTGGCATAGACTAAATATCCAATACCCCGGCTCAAGTTCAAGTTTTAACCGGTAACGGCCGGGGCGGGCCGCGCCGCGGCCCGCCCTAGTAACTTCCGTAAAGCCCCAGCCGGGCCGCGCCGCGGCCCGCCCCGACTATCTGCGGTTTTTCTCTAATCATTTAAAATTAGTAAGTTATTAGACGTCTTTAAAAAAAAAAATTGTGGCCAGATAAATATTCTCCTCAACCTACTAATTCTATATCAAAAATATTGTCTGGAAACATAAAAATAAAAAGCTGAAAGTGCCGCCATTACTGACACTTCAACACGTCAACGTTGTAATACGTGCTCCGTCTAATAAAATCATATTTAGTGAGTTTTTGGGTGATATGCAACGGTAAGTGGATGAATATTCATTTATTATTAGTTATTACATCGTTTTAGATAATATTTGCACTAAATAACATAATAAATACTTCATATTTGGCCAAAGAAATTTTACGTAAAAATCGTTGGGCTCATGGCGTCATTACTTTGATGAATTTTGACTGTTTTACAATGAATTGAGTGTATCTGTATGAATTGAGTTGCTCTAAATCTAATAATAACAATAGTTTTGATCATTCGATGTGTATTTCATACTATATTTTTTACATTTCAATGATTTTGGACTGTGACCCTCGGACCTTTGACAGTTATAGAGACAATAAACGAAGTTGTCTATATAAATGAAATCTCTTTGTTTGATAGGCCAAGATCCTCATCGCCAGTTCCGGGGTCCACTGCTGCTGCTGGTTCAGGCTCGCCTTGCGTCCTTAAGCCGTAAGTGTTAAAACTTATATTCATTACTCTTATACCTTTTCTTCGTAATTTACTCGTATTTACTTTTACTATTTTAATTTTAGATGTGATGTCGTCATCAGGGCCCCAGTGGGTGACGACATCACGATGGAGCAGGACCACTTCTCTCTTGCTGACAAGTACCAGCTGTTCCAGCAAGAGGAAGTGGTCAAGGACGTGGCAGCAGCCGCAGCAGCAGCGTCGGCCACGACTCGGCGACGCGCGTCGTGGCGATGCAGCGCGGTGCGGTGGTGCAGTGTGGCGCGGCAGTATTGCTCAGTGTGGCCAAACTAGGGGGCGGAACGCCTAGTGGTGACCCCCAATGAGTAAGAGGTGAAAGATCGGGAAAAGTCCATGTGGATGATGACAATGTGCCTGAGGATGTTCGGGAGAAGATCATGTATATTGTCAGAATGAGAGAAGCTAGGGTAGCGTTTTTGTAAGTTACGCATTGTATCATGAGTCCACATTATTTTTGTTGTCAGTTTTTTTATGTAAGCAACACCTCTGTTCTTTATATTGTTATCAAGATTTATAAAATAATGTGTATGAACTTGTATTACTTTTGAAATAAGCTGCACCTTTGTACTTTGTTTTTGTAGCCTATTTCCATATATTTCTCTGTGTGTATAATCCTCTTGCTGTTCTGCTGGCAGTTATTTTTTTATTTATAAAACTGAATGTGAGATTGCGGGATGTAAAATTTTGTGTATCTGAATGTGTAAAAGATGAACTTTTTATAATTTTAGGCATAAGCAGCACTGTATTTCACCCTTCTATTTTTATCACCGTTTGTAAATGTTTTGCGTTGGCAATACGCAGCATCTTTGTACTTCACCTTCTATTTTGATACATGGGTATGTGTAATTGTGAGATATAAGACTTATAAATGTGAATGTGTAATAAATGAAAATGTTATTACTTTAAGAAATAAGCAACACTTTTGTACTTCAACTTTTTATCAAGATTTGTAAATATGAATGTAAAATAAATTAACATTTATTTGAAATAAGCAGCTTATATTTAGTACAGTGTTCATTCTACTGCCACAATTTTTGCAAATATGTTGAAGCATAAGCTTAAAATAAGTACCTTTATTCTGTGTATCTACTTATGAGGAGACAATCAATGTGGGTGTATACACAACTGCGTAAGCAGTTGTGTATACACCCACATATACAAGGCTTACGCCTTCAGGGAATACAAGCTTGATGTTATGTGTAACAGGTTAGGATGTTATGTACAAATAAAATAACTGATTACAAGAATAATGTTTATTATTTTTCTTCCCTATCTGACATACACAGTACACAAACACACAGTACGTAAAATACATTTTTTAATAAATCAAAATCATGTAACTTGAATTTTGTTATTATTTCCTACAATGAACTTCTATTCCTAAACCGAACTTATCGATATTTTCGTAGAGTGGGTGAGTCACGTCCGTACGATTTTCTCGAACTCTACATTTTTTTAGGTAATTTCAGAGCTTGATATCTTTGTTTTTTTCCATGACAATGAGTAAGTTTTTACACTAATTATAAAGTCTAGTTCATTCTTATGCGGCTTAGACTAATTATTCAAATTTTGAAACCTATAGTACCATGTAAAATTAGCTAATACAAAAAAAACATGTCCAATTAGTTATCTCTTCCAGAAAATCTTATTACAATTATACTGGCATATTTTTACAGTATAAAGGTAGACATCGGTAGATAAAGGTTTATATAGTATTCTAGTACCATTTTTTTTATTTGAAACACTCAAAATAACTCTGATGAGCGTTTACAAAGTCATGCGTTGTAAACAAGATCTCATAAAAATGGCTCCGCGTAGTATGAAGTTTGAGTTTCAATAATATGAAAATGTTAGGTTCAACAATCAAAAAAACACTCCTGTTAGATTACTTGTCTATTCAAAAAGAAACAAGCAAAGTTTCGTGCAAACCAACTCTGTAATTTTATCAGAAATCATCCTATTACGGCAACAAACACACTTTCGACCACTTGTCCGTTTTCAACATTTGTTTATAGAAAACGATGTAAAAATTTGAGTACGCTAAACAATTTATTTAATAGCGTGGTGATTCAAGAACCTAACACTGTTTATTTTTTTTAGCTAGAAGCAATAGAAACTTGAGTGGACCTTTTTTTGTGAGCGAGGTCGTAAATTCGTAATCGTAAACATGTCAGCTGTCACTGTCAGAAATCGGCGCCGGGCTTGACGGAAGTTTGACGTTTTACGATAGTTGGACGCCACAGGTTAACAACATTATAATCACTAAACTTGGACTTGTTACCATCGTGCAAAACTTTGCAAAACTGGCAACATTAAAATTGACACATGACATTAGTTTTGATTTTGACATTAGACACAACAAACGTCAACATGACTTCAAAATTCGTAGGCTCTCACCCAGTTTCTGATTTGAGAAAAGTAGCAAATCTCAACTGATTATTGTCAAATACATAAGTATATGCTTAAGTTTTTTGCGTTACACAAGTTAAAATTGAATTACCGTGAAACCTGCTAACTTTGCCAAAGGTTGCCAAGTTTGCCATAGCCAACTTCTGTGAGAAACAACCTAATAACGTCTTAGTAATACTTTTTTGTGATGTATGGATGCCTTTATAGTAAAATTTATTAGTTAAATGGCGACACTGAATGAGATGTGGCAACCCAACTTATTTTTGAGATGTCATTTTTGGCGGTTACTTTTTTCGAGTGTTGGTGGCGTAAAACTTTGTACTCCGGAACTTTTACAAAAATAAACGGGAAAAGCATTGTCTACGTAAGTAATCTTTTGATATTATGTTAGCACAATATTCTTTAGCTAAATAAAATCTGATTTACCGTGCTTCAAGCTACATAGAGTTCGCAATTGGTGTTGGTAAATTCAACAACCCCAATCACAACGTCCGTGATGGTGACTATGCCATGTTTTGTTGGAGGTTAGGGCTGCCACAACATTTCTTAGGAATATTTTGATTAAATTTAAGTAATCCTAAGTATTAAATGGGTTGAAGCTTTCCATTGTTACTTTAAAATATTTTATATTTTTATGTAATAAAAATTTCCTTTATGAATAATTTATTAAGTCGTTGGTTTGTTACAGGTACATATTTATATCTCTGACTGCCATGGGAACATTAGGGACTGATTATGCTAAGCTATGTTCGATGTTTTGAAATAGTATTGTTTACATGTTGCTTTTTCTAAATATAAAAAAAATTAAAAGTCGTGCTTTGGTACGTGATAATGATTTTTTTTTGTTTTATTATGTAAAACAGTACAAGTTCTGAAATTAATTAGATATAATTATAATTTTATTTATTATTGTATGTATTCTTAGAATTAATAGTCGCGAAGATTAATAGTGCGTGTTGTTCTCACTAAAAGTTATTATGTTTTTTACTTAAAAAAAAAAATATTGTTACCTAATGAAAATATTTGTATTAGACAACCCTAACCCTAACTTCTTTTTAGTATGAAAATTTTTGGAAAGGTTGGTGAATTTGCCAACTTCTTAGAGAGTTGAATTGCCAGTGCTAAATAATATAAAGTTTTTACTTTTATTTTACAGGATATAGAAAGAGCACAAATAAGTAAATTTTTTAACCTCATAAACTCCAAAAATTTCATTTTAATTATCCTATGGCAAATTTACCAGAAGTGACAGTTGACTTTGCCATATTTGTTTTTAAGCTAAAAATATTTTAATTTACAAAAATAAAATTGATATTTGGTAATAATATAAATTTCCATGAAATTTACTACGTCTAGGAGTAGGTTACTCATAATGTTTTCATATAATTCTTTTTTTTTAAAGCGAATCAAAGTTTTTGACACATAAAAAAGTGGCAAAGTAAGCAGGTTTCACGGTACGTCAAACAATAATCAACTGATCATATACTTAAGAATTCCTGATCAAAGCTGACACGTTCCATTTTACATTCTAAAAACCGGTACTTTTCAAAAACTCAAATATTAAATCATTTTAATGTTATAAATTTAAAACAGACTTACAAAGTACTTTAATTTTAAATAACGATATTAATTTCAACAAATTTATGTTATTTACAAATTTATAGCAACTCTGTAATGCATATTTTACCAATTTCATATTTGACGTGTTTGACGGATCAACCGAAACGTGAATGTCAAATCTGTAAGTAAATAAACACAAGTTTTATTGGAATTCTGTTAGTATTTTACGTAAACTACCTATAATAATTGTACCAATTAAAATGGATAGCGATGAGAAAAAGAGATCACCTAACTGTACTATAAAGGAGTAAGAAAATATTCTTTCAATAATAATAACAAAGTAAGTACATAATAACCTAGGTACATTGTTTACCATAATATAATTTTACCACATTCGCTATTTAGATGTTTGTGATTATTATTGCTTCAGATACGGAAGTGTAATAGAGTGCAAAAGGACAGGGACATACTACATATATTCAGTTCACATCCAGAACAAAAACCATTATGAAATTTAGTTTGATATATTTTTCTGACATCAAATCTGCAATAACTTCGGAACCCGTGGTCCGATTTATATAATTCCAACTGGAAAAATGTTTTTGTATATAGATCTTTTGTTTATTATAAAAATAATCAAAATCTGTTCATAAATGAGAAATTTCATTTTCAACTTACGTAATTATACGACATTATTTTCAAATATTTTTGTGAATGCATAAATCAGTCTAACTAGATTCTAGTAGATACTAGTAATGAAATCAAGTTAAATTAAATAACAAGAAACATATCCATTAAGATAGAGCGAAATCTCTTAAAAATTCTAATCTATTTTCAAAGGATTTCTTTGACTTACGACTTTAAGTAAAAAATGCTATCGCACCACGCTACAGTCACCGTCTCTACCACGCGGCACACCGTCGCTTTCCCGGCTTGGGCGGAGCACCGCCGTGTCCTTGTGGAGGCGATCTGCGGCGGCGATCTCTCGCGTCCGGCCCTGGTTCAGGCCATGGTTCAAAGCGAGAGTGCATGGGTAGCCGTCACCTCCTTCTGCGATGCAGTAAGGAAGAGGGAGGCGGCACACGTGAGGGAAAGGCAATATATGCGCCCTCACGGCCTTAGCCTCCGCAGGAGATGCCCTGGGCGCCGGGAATCCAAGGCTGATTCTCGGCCACCGTAGGCGCGGGTTTGTGGACGGCGAGTAATGGGTAGCTCGCTGTCCGGTAAGAACCAGACCCGGTTCGACGGCGCGTTGTGTCCCACGCGCGCCTCAAAGAGATGTTAGCACCAACTGAAGGGGGCAAGGGCCGATGCCTGCCATGGACGCGGGTTGTTCGAAAGAGATACCGTGGCCCCTGTCACACAGGCAACTGGTGGGTTTTAGTCAGTAAAAGTCTGATATATATATATATATATATTCTCCTGCTCCACCCAGAGCGGGAGAAGAGAAGTTATTTGATGATTTCCCACCCTCAAAAAAGGAAACCACCGTCACCTTGCTCACATTCACGGTGTCCCCCAACACAGCTTGAAAGCTACCAGTCGCGTTATACCTAAGACCTATTAGTAGCTGCATGGGAGAAATGCAGTCCCGCCGTTGAATACGACAGGTCAGTTTAGGCTTCATTCTGTTAAAACAGCGTGATGAACAAGTAAGGCTAATGTCCTGCTATTCTTCTGCATGGTTGTCTACGTTGAGGCATCTCCAAAGATGATAGGGAAGTATCGTCGTCACTTATTATGATCAAAATCCCTTACAAAATCTCTAATTGCTACAACTGATTACAGTTTGAGTAGCTGAAATTGGTTTGTCAACTTTCAACTACTTAACTTGACGTTGATTATGCTTTGAGTATTGTCAAACACGTTTTTTTTAGTTCAGAAACGCAACCGACGACCTTAAGTATGAGTTGAGCACGCTTTCTGTCAAATTTAAGTAAATGAGGTTAAAATACTCAAATTTTGATTAGAGTTTAAAAATACTTACACCCAGTTTCTGATTTGAGAAAAGTAGCAAATCTCAACTGATTATTCTCAAATACATAAGTATATGCTTAAGTTTTTTGCGTTACACAAGTTAAAATTGAATTACGTCAAACAATAATCAACTGATCATATACTTAAGAATTCCTGATCAAAGCTGACACGTTTCATTTTACATTCTAAAAACCGGTACTTTTCAAAAACTCAAAAATTAAATCATTTTAATGTTATAAATTTAAAACAGACTTACAAAGTACTTTAATTTTAAATAACGATATTAATTTCAACAAATTTATGTTATTCACAAATTTATAGCAACTCTTTAATGCATATTTTACCAATTTCATATTTGACGTGTTTGACGGTTCAACCGAAACGTGAATGTCAAATCTGTAAGTAAATAAACACAAGTTTTATTGGAATTCTGTTAGTATTTTATGTAAACTACTAATTGTACCAATTAAAATGGATAGCGATGAGAAAAAGAGATCACCTAACTGTACTATATAGGAGTAAGAAAATATTCTTTAAATAATAACAAAGTAAGTACATAATAACCTAGGTACATTGTTTACCTTATTATAATTTTACCACATTCACTATTTAGATGTTTGTGATTATTATTGCTTCAGATACGGAAGTGTAATAGAGTGCAAAAGGACAGGGACATACTATATTCAGTTCACATCCAGAACAAAAACTATTATGAAATTTAGTTTGATATATTTTTCTTACATCAAATCTGCAATAACTTCGGAACCCGTGGTCCGATTTATATAATTCCAACTGGAAAAATGTTTTTGTACATAGATCTATTGTTTAAAATAAAAATAATCAAAATCTGTTCATAAATGAGAAATTTCATTTTCAACTTACGTAATTATACGACATTATTTTCAAATATTTTTGTGAATGCATAAATCAGTCTAACTAGATTCTAGTAGATACTAGTAATGAAATCAAGTTAAATTAACTAACAAGAAACATCCATTAAGATAGAGCGAAATCTCTTAAAAATTCTAATCTATTTTCAAAGGATTTCTTTGACTTACGACTTTAAGTAAAAAATGCTATCGCACCACGCTACAGTCACCGTCTCTACCACGAGGCACACCGTCGCTTTCCCGGCTTGGGCGGAGCACCGCCGTGTCCTTGTGGAGGCGATCGGCGGCGGCGATCTCTCGCGTCCGGCCCTGGTTCAGGCCATGGTTCAAAGCGAGAGTGCATGGGTAGCCGTCACCTCCTTCTGCGGAGCAGTAAGGAAGAGGGAGGCGGCGCACATGAGGGAAAGGCATTATATGCGCCCTCACGGCCTTAGCCTCCGCAGGAGATGCCCTGGGCGCCGGGAATCCCAGGCTGATTCACGGCCACCGTAGGCGCGGGTTTGTGGACGGCGAGTAATGGGTAGCTCGCTGTCCGGTAAGGACCAGACCCGGTTCGACGGCGCGTTGTGTCCCACGCGCGCCTCAAAGAGATTTTAGCACCAACTGAAGGGGGCAAGGGCCGATGCCTGCCATGGATGCGGGTTGTTCGAAAGAGATACCGTGGCCCCTGTCACACAGGCAACTGGTGGGTTTTAGTCAGTAAAAGTCTTATATATATATAGTCTCCTGCTCCACCCAGAGCGGGAGAAGAGAAGTTATTTGATGATTTCCCACCCTCAAAAAAGGAAACCACCGTCACCTTGCTCACATTCACGGTGTCCCCCAACACAGCTTGAAAGCTACCAGTCGCGTTATACCTAAGACCTATTAGTAGCTGCATGGGAGAAATGCAGTCCCGCCGTTGAATACGACAGGTCAGTTTAGGCTTCATTCTGTTAAAACAGCGTGATGAACAAGTAAGGCTAATGTCCTGCTATTCTTCTGCATGGTTGTCTACGTTGAGGCATCTCCAAAGATGATAGGGAAGTATTGTCGTCACTTATTATGATCAAAATCCCTTACAAAATCTCTAGTTGCTATAACTGATTACAGTTTGAGTAGCTGAAATTGGTTTGTCAACTTTCAACTACTTAACTTGACGTTGATTATGCTTTGAGTATTGTCAAACACGTTTTTTTTAGTTCAGAAACGCAACCGACGACCTTAAGTATGAGTTGAGCACGCTTTCTGTCAAATTTAAGTAAATGAGGTTAAAATACTCAAATTTTGATTAGAGTTTAAAAATACTTAATTCAGAAACGAAAAAATGATTGAGTTATACTTAAGTACAGATCACGACGTTCTCAAATTCAAATTCTCAATTCAGAAACTGGGTATTAATTCAGAAACGAAAAAATGATTGAGTTATACTTAAGTACAGATCACGACGTTCTCAAATTCAAATTCTCAATTCAGAAACTGGGTATCTTTGTTCGTAGGTTATCCTGATTTGTAAACATCGAACATACTATAGCAAAGTTACACATTAATTACTATCTAAGCTAAGAGTACCTTAGTTAACATAATATTACACAACACATATATTATTTAACACAATAAACCAAGAGAATTACAAAAATATTGGTGTTTGTCCTTAGACAGTGACTTGGTAAATATATCAGCTTTATTTTCATTAGTAGACACATATTTTAACATAATTAGACCTTTGCTTACAATATCTTTAACATAATGTACTTTAATATCGATATGTTTAGATCTTTTGCTGTTTTCGTAACTTTCTATCATTTTAATAGTGCTTTGATTATCAACAAATAATATAGAATTTATATTTTCACAAAACTTTAAATCCTGTAATACTCCTAATATAAAAATGATTTCACTTACAGCTAATGCAGCAGCGACATATTCAGCTTCTGCTGTGGATAATGCGACTGAAGTCTGTTTCTTTGAAGTCCAGCTGATCAAATTGCCTTGATGGAATATGGCGATTCCACTTACACTTTTCCTATCTATATTCTCACTTGCCCAGTCTGCGTCTGAAAATGCATGTAAGTAATTATTATTATTTTCTTCCTTATTGTAAACTAATCCTTTTTCCTTTGTTTGTTTCAGGTATCTTAAAATTCTTTTTCCTGCTTTCCAGAGTGTTGGTGTTGGTCGAATCATGTATCTGCTCAAGAATCCTGTTGCATATGATATGTCAGGTCTACTAATTGTAGCGAGATACATTAATGAGCCTACAAGTTCTTTATAAGGAATGTTCATCAAAATTTCTTCGTCTGGATCTATGTGTAAACCAGTTTCCATAGGTGTACTTATCCCTTTGCAATCTTGCATATTAAATTTTAATAAAATCTTATCAATAATTTGTGTCTGATTTATTTCTATTCCATAGTCAAATCTCTTAATTTCCATTCCTAGAAACTTATGTATATTGTCCATATCTTTGGCTTTAAATGCTTCTTTCAAATCTTCTATTATTTTCTGTCCTTCTCCAATGATTAAAATGTCATCGACAAATATTAGTATGTAAACATTATTTCCAGTGTATAGACAGAAATCTCTTTGTGAACGATTAAATCCTTTCTTTATGAGAAAATTGTTGAGTTTTTCATTCCAACATCTTGGAGCTTCTTTCAGTCCGTATAGTGCTTTTCTTAATTTTAGAACTTTTCCTTTTTCTTTTGTTAACCCTTCTGGATACTTTATGTATATGTCAGACTTTAGTTCACCATTCAGGAATGCTGTTGGTATGTCCATTTGCTGTAAAGGTAGATCTTCTTGTACTGCTTTGTTTAGAAATAGTCTCACAGTTGTCATTCTAGCAACTGGTGCATAGATATTTTCAGTAGTTTCTCCTTGAAATCCTTTTGCAACTTCTTCTATTCTAGCTTTCTTGGTATTATCTGCCTTTGTGCAGAATACCCATTTCGTGTCTATTGCCTTATTTTCCTTTGGTAGTTCACTTACTTCCCATGTTCCATGATTTTTGTGTGCTTCTAGCTCTTTCTGTATAGCTTCATACCAATGTTCATGTTTAATAGCTTCATCATAGTTTATAGGATCTTCTAGCAGTAGTGCATAAGCCATATTTGACATTTCATAATCTTGGAATCTTATTGGTGTCTTAGTAGGTCTTTTTCTTCTTTTCTCTGAATTATTCTGCTCTTGTCCTTGATCTATCCTCATGTCATTCTCACTTGATAGTTCTAGGATATTTTCCTTTTCATCCTCTAAATATTCTATTTCTGGTTCTTCATCATTTTCATTAGTAATGGAATTATTCCATTGTTTCTCATGATACTTATAATCTGATTCATCAAACCTTACATCTCGAGATTCTTCTATTTCATCAATTATTGGATTCCATAGCCTGTATCCTGATCCACAATATCCAATCATAATCATAGGTTTTGCTCTAGGTTCTAGTTTGCTTGGCTTAGGTAATATGACACTCCATGCTTTTGAGCCAAATACTTTTATTTTATCAAGTTTGTTCTCTCCATACCATATTTTGGCTGGTGTTTCACCATGTAATGCTTTTGTTGGGGATCTATTTATAACATATGCTGCAGATCTGATGGCTTCGCCCCATAATTTCTTTGGTAGGTTTGTTTCCAATAACATAGCTCTCACTTTGTCAGCTAATGTTCGATTCATTCTTTCACATACTGAATTTTGCTGGGGTGTATAGGCACATGTGGTTTCTTGCTTTATACCATTCTCGTTATAAAATACTTTTAATTCTTCATTTACAAATTCAGTACCTCTATCAGTTCTTATTCTTCTAACATTTGTACCATTGTTTTTCATTCTTCTTATGTAGTTAATTATATAACCTTTCGCTTCATCCTTCGATTTTAGTAGGTAGACTTCCATGAAGTGTGAATAGTCATCAATTATTGTTAAATAGTATCTTTCTTCTCTTCTACTTATGGGTGAGACAGGTCCTCCGAGATCACAATATATCAGTTCTCCTATTTGCTTTGTTCTTGGCTTTGGAGTTGGACTGAATGGTTGACGTGTACCTTTGGCTTGTATACATATGGAGCAGCGTTCATTGGACAGTGGTAATCCTAGTATCTTCATACTTCCATAGTTTAAATGACCCATTCTTCTGTGCCACAGATTTTCATCTGTTTTGTTTGTCAACATTGCATCTGAATTCAGGTTAAGTTTGATTTTACACAGTCTCCCATTATTTTCACATATTATATTATGACTTTGATTGCTAATTATTGTTCTTGTTAGTTCGAATGTTACTTTAAATCCTTTTTCATTTAATTTTAGTACAGATATCAGGTTGTGAGCTAAATTTCTAACTATTAGGCATTCCATTTCTATTTTTAGATTTTCTTTACTTATTCCAATTATTCTTCCTTTCCTTGTTGCTGATAGGATATTTCCATTTGCTACTTGAATTTTAATTTCAGGTATTTCGCTTATATTTTGTACATGCTTCTCATATTTTTCATTAATCATGTGGTAGGTCGCTCCTGAGTCTATCACAAATTCTATTTCACTATTTGTGTCATTTGTTTTAGTAGAAAATGCTTGTGCGAAGAATGTTACTGAGGTGTCATCATTATTCGCCTGCTGTTCTGCAGTGTTTGCTGAGCTGGTAGCTTGACCTCTATTTTGTTTTCCTCTTCCTCTATAATTTTCTACTCCTTGGCCTCTTTTGTTGCCTCTGTTAGTTTGGTTCCTTCTACATTGAAAAGATTTGTGACCCTCCTTGCCGCATTTAAAACATGTGAGGAAGCTGTGAGCATCAACTTCCTTACTCGAATTGCTTTGATCACCTTTCACTTTTAATTCAGCATCTAACATTCTTGACTTTATGAAATCAATTGTTAAGTCTTTGTCCATGGTTTCTAACGTCGTTATGACAGTATTGTATTGGTCTGGTAGTGTTAACAACAGGTGACATACCTTGTCATTTTCTTTCATCTCTGTTCCTGACGATTCCAATTCCGAAATTACATTATCGAATTTAATAAAGTGATCAATCAGTCTTTCATTATTTCCACATTTTAATGACAGTAGTTTTCTTCTTAAGTATAGCTGGTTGAATACTGACTTCCTTTCAAATATTTCCTCTAGTTTTGTTAGCATTTCTAATGCTGTATTACATTTTTTGATTATATCTATAAACTTGTCGTCGATACTTTGAACAATTACATTTTTTGCTTTAATATCAAGTTCGTTCTTCACTTTTTCGTCTAATTGTTTATCCTTGTTTAAGGCATCTTTTAGACCTCGTTCATCCAGTAGCGTTTTAACTCGAAACTTCCAGTTCGAAAAGCTTGAGCCATCCTTTAATCTTGGATAGGAAAAAATCGTACCTGCTGTAGCCATTTTGTTTTTTTTACTTTCTATGCTATGCTATCCTTTGTCAATCTGACTGACTAATCCCTATTTTGGTGCTCTGGGCCCATAACCTATAGACGATAATTTGTTTGGATTATCGTTGAGTGGAATAAAAGCGGCACCAGGCAAGTCAAATTGTTTATTTTATTTTATACAAGGATTACACGCCATTACCTCTTGCGCGTCTTTACCGGAAGAGAAAGTGTTACCAGTTAATCTGGCATAGACTAAATATCCAATAGGGTATTTTCCGATTTCATAAAAACTATTTTAATTTGAAGATTGGGACGATATATTTAACAGAAAAATATAAATAAATTTATTAATACACATTTTCTCACTTAAAAACGATTAAAATCGAATTTTTCGAAACGCTCCTTACGATGACTTTTTATCACGTGACATGTGACGTCAACTTTGTTTATACGGCACCGGTACAAATACTTAGTTTGGCGCCGTTTTAGAAGTATTTTTGTACAGAGGCACCGCACACCAGTAATATCACTTTATATCCATTAAAAATCTTGTTAATTATAAACTCGACATTCACTTATTTACTTACCTACTACTTTAGTTTACACAAAATTGAAGTCACGTGATAAAAAGTCATCGTGAGAAGCGTTTTGGCGGTAAATTCAAAACAATTAAAAACAAATTTGGTTTAAATCGTTTTTAATTGAGAAAATGGATAGAAATCAATTTTTTTTTTTTCTGTTAAATATCTCGTTCCAATCTTCAAATTAGAATAGTTTTTGAAAAATTGGAAAATACCCTATTGTCAGGCACATTCAGACAAATCTCCTTCAAAATACCGTAATTATAGGTCTTACCACGTAATAGTTTGAATACATATGATGTAATAGCTAAGTCCCTTGTCTCGAGTTTATTGTAGGTACCCGACCATACTGAAAAATCGGTTGTCTGTAAAGTCGGTTTACTGACGATAGTTGAACGTGACAACGTCATAAGATAATACTATTGTTTATTATTGTATAGCAGCTGTCCACGCAGACGCATCGCTTACTCAAGTAGGAGAGAGACTGATGTCGAACGCTGCTGAACGCGGAGGCCGATTGTGCCTCTTTGTCGCTCGTTCCGCGCTCTCGCTTGCACTTCAAGCCTTAAATGGAACGCCTCAGAGCGAGGTAACGCCGCATGAGTCATGTTTTTTGACGTGACAACGTCTTATAATTCGATGGAGCCGGCTGCACCACTGACTTATAAATCATATGGACTTGAAATGTTTGACTATAGAAAAAACAGTTATACAAATATGAGGCATATCGACACCGAAATCATAAAAATGCTGTCATCTCTTTTTAACTTTCATAATTTTGCGTAGGTAAGTGAAAAAGGACATCAGTGTTTTTGACAGGTACCATAATGGCAACTCTTCATTCCTAGCGTCAATAAATACCTATTTGCGGCCGGGTCGCCATTTTATCCTCTCGCTGTTTGGTAGCAAAGTTGGGGTACGTCAACTGTCAAATGCTCTTGAGCTGTGGTTGTAATTTGTGAATTTGTGAGTAATTTTGCTGTGTTATTGCGTTTGAACTCGGTTCTATAATGGAAATCGTCAAATGCAAGATGCCCAATTGCAATAAAATCGGATGTGGCATTAAAAGAAGCGGAAATCACCCGAACATAACTGTGCACCAGTACGTACTTAATTTCAGCTGAAATATCTATAGATTTTGATAATAACCATAAGATTCTGTATTTTTAGAAGAGTTTCAACAGTTTCCCTTCACAATTTCCCTTTAACCTTTATTATCAACAGTAATATTTGTACCTATTTCATGAAATCATTTTCTTGTTATTATAGGGATAGAGTAGTGCATGCATGACATTTTTATATTTATCGATATTGGTATAATATGGTTCTTTATTGGTTTTTTGTTTTACTTTCCAGGCTGCCTGCTAATAAAGTAAAAAGAAAATTTGGCTGGAAACAATTGGTGCAGAAAATTTAAAGATGAAAACAAAAACAATTAATATTTGTTCTCTTCACTTTTAATTCAAAGTGTAATAGAAGTATACATGAATTTGAGATACAAATATTATGGGAAGAAATCTACTGAAAGAATATCACACAGAAATTACCTGAACAAAATTGTATGGTTGAGAAATGAACGAGATTAAATTGTTTAATATTAAATACTTTATTTTAAATAATTTTTGTTGACTTTTAATTAACCCAAAATCATCGGCATTTTAGAAATGATAGGTGTTGAGACGTCCGTGCAGGGAGCCCATCGCGGATGTAGTGTCATTTGCTTTCTTAGAATTTGTTCCCTCCGCTCCGTGTCGGAACGTCTACCTAACGCAAGGCTCTCGGTCTAGAATAACACTTACATTTCATTTAAATTGACACAAACTTATTCGATGTTCAGACGCCAGCAGGTCAACCTACCCCAAACTGTCAAATTTTCCCAATTGAACATGCACCTTATGATTACGGTATAAAGTTGAAAATCTATCAAATAAATTTGACAGATTGGAGTAGCTTGATGTGCTGGCGTCTGTACCTACTTACTTATCTTAATAATGGCAATAGGTACCTACATAGTATTAAAAACGATGGTACGGAAAACTTAATGCGCGAGTCCGACGTGCAGTTGGCCGGTATTTTTATTTTTATTTTTCGTGTTCTTTTCAGCAAACCCTTTCATTTCAAACCCACATGGGAACGCATACAAAATAACTAGTCCGCCATCTTTGGGAGTCCGCCATATTGGATTTAGAATGACGTCAGTAAACAGTTAGCTCACCATGCATTGGTGTCAATTCTGTTGAGTACTCGTCATTTCAGCCGAAAGACGTCCACTGCTAGACATAAGCCTTCCCCAAAAGGGGGTTTTGCCATAATAGCCACGCTTAGCAGGCGGGTTGGCGATCGCAGTATGGTTGGAAAATGCATAGAAAACGCTGCTGCCCATTTTCTAGTAAGCAAGTCCCTTAGTCGCTTTCTACGACACCCACGGGAGAGATGGGATGGTGCTATTCTTTTACGTCAGGCACCACACGGAACTGTTGTGCACTAACTGAACTTAATTTAGGCTATTGCTATCTTTGTCTCTCTAATTAAACGAGAAAAAGACTGACGTAATTTAGAGCTGTCAAATTTAATTGAACTAATATTTCCATACAAATTAAAGGTGCACGTAATAAAAACATGTCGACTGAAAACACGGTGAAGCGTAGGCATAAGATTGACATCTCTAACTTAGTCGTTCATAGCTATAGCCGTACTTTTCTCGCACTGCCTTTTAGTAAGTGATAGATAGCGATACTCTAATTTTAGAATAGTAATTGAACAAGAGAATCGGTAGCAATGTCATCCAAACTAAACATGTACGCAAAATTTTAGCTTTTTCAAAAACCGGGAAGTGGGTCAAAAATAACTTTTAAGATTTGTTTACATAGTTAGTTATTTTAACAAGTGAAGCTAAGAAAAGTGTGTTAAAAATAGTCGTTGATATTGTACCGTGACACAATGAAAACATTCTTACAATCTTTTATCGATGTTATTGTAGAGAAACATCGATAAGGGCTGCCCTATTAGCGGCCATTTTATCTTCTCAATTAAGTGTAGGTATCCACGTTTTTCTTGTAGGTATGCCAAGTCCATATGATTTATACGTCAGTGGGCTGCACGCACGAAAAAACATGACTCATGCGGCGTTACCTCGCTCTGAGGCGTTCCATTTAAGGCTTGAAGTGCAAGCGAGAGCGCGGAACGAGCGACAAAGAGGCACAATCGGCCTCCGTGTTCAGCAGCGTTCGACATCAGTATTCAGTCTCTCTCCTACTGGAGTAAGCGATGCGTCTGCGTGGACAGCTGCTATACAATAATAAACAATAGTATTATCTTATGACGTTGTCACGTTCAACTATCGTCAGTAAACCGACTTTACAGACAACCGATTTTTGTCGTGCGTGCAGCCGGCTCCATCGAATTATAAGACGTTGTCACGTCAAAACGAATAAGGTCGGGTACATCAACGGATAGAAGGGATAGACACCGTATAGTTTCATGCACAAAAGTCTGGTGAATTTGTTTTGTATGCGCTCCATTATGAGACTATATTTTGTATCATGAGGAGCTCCTATAGCTGAATTCTTATGAGCGCATTAAATTAACAATGCTGCAACTGCTATATTATTTGTATCACCTGATGCCCGTCGAAGAACGAATCCCAGATTTCTGTATGATTTCTTACAAACATTTACAACATGGTCACGAAATGTTAACTCAATGTTCAGGCCCACACCCAGATCGCGCACCTTTTCTACCCGCTCAATTGATGTACCTTCAAGTTTATACTCGTGATTTTGTGATTCTGCTAAAAGTTATGACTGAGCATTTTTTTAATGTTACACTGCAGCTTGTTTTTCCTACTCCACTCAGCTACATGATCTAAGTACATCTTGCTGCAATCGTGCAGTCACTTTTATCTGTAATGGCCATGAGCAACATTGGATCATCCGCGAATAACAGACAAGTGGCACCCTTGACAACCTCAGGTCATTTATCATAATAATAAAGCTCAGCGGACCCACATTACTGCCCTGGCTTATTCCTGATCTTGTATAATAAGGTTCAGATTTACAACCAGCATATTCTACAAACTGCCTTTGACCTCTCATGTTAGCAAGGAACTGAAGCAATTTAGGAGTACATCCGACTGCTGCCGGCTTTTCTAATAATTTGTCATTATCAACCAAATCGAAAGCCTTTTTGAAATCAAAGTAGGCAGCGTCGACTTGTACTCCAGCATCAACATTTGGAACCACGTACTATCAAGATTCACTAATGCAGTCGCATACTAAGGGCTATATTGCTATGAAGTAGCGGTCCAGGCCGTACCTACAGCTGTGTGTATAAGTGATGTATTAACACAAAACTCACCGCTCCACTCACACACTGGCGTTAGTCTCTGTATTTTATACATACCGTCGGCGACGACAGACATGACCTTGGTCGGTTCATACCATTGCTAAAATTTACTTTTATAATTTGAGTTCCGGTAGCGTGCAGCGTATCGTCTTGGATTAAGAAACTCATAGGTCTGGGTTCAAATCTCGCGATGAAGCTTTAATTTTTCTTTTCAACAATCATCTTCATCTGTTCTTTTATTATTCGATTTATTAATATACCAGAATAATAATGTAACATTTTTTTATTATTACTCGTATTGTTATTTAAATAAAGGTTTACCAATAATAAATGATTACAAAATGTTTATTCGTTATAACTTCATGAAGAATGTATAAAAATAACTAATAATAACTTCTTGTTAAAACAGTTTATTTTCTCATAAAGAACAATTTATTGAAGTAAATAAGCTAGTTGGTGAACTATGATAATCAGGCTATTGTATCTTAGTAATATAATAATATTGTGCTGATTACTACTGTGTGTCGGTACTCTAAATAAATCACAATATTCTACAAAAATCTACCCACGTAAAAGTAACAAATGCAGACAAGTTGTCACAATACAATTAAATGACTCAGTAGTACTACTTTTATTCTACTGCGAGTGAGTTCGTTTTAACTCAAACCTCAAAGTTAACAAATCGTATTTAATAGGACTTAAAGAGGTTATAGCTTAAGTGTTCATTTTCATTCCGAAAAGAAGATTGAAACTAAACCTCAAAATAATCCAGATTACGGATAAGACAAAATATTATTTGAATATTACTAAAATAAATAAATATTTGTAATTTGTAACTTAATGTTAATGTTTTTTCCGTTAACTATGTTTTTTAAGCTGATTCTCGAGCTGGTTTTCCATGATGCCTTGTTTGCCATGAACCTTCTGCGTGGAGTGCACGGCGCACGGTTCGTAAAGATGTGTCGAATAATTCGGCAAAATGTCTTGTCGTTTTGAAACCACTTGTTTCATATTCGCTGAACGTGTGCCTGTTATAGGAGCTGGGGTCTTCCACTTTGCTTTCCACGGGCAAGGCTACCGCCTTCCTCATATCTTTTCACCCACCGACTCACAGTATTTCACTAAAACAAAAAAGGGGTACTGTTAGGCTACTAAGCAAAATACACACTTTATATATTACCTACTATTTAGAAACAAAATTATTTAAAAGGGCAATTTCACATAGATATTAAGTTTATTGTTATTTTCATCGTTCTATAATCTAGGAAATAAATTTACATTGAAATTTTATATTTTTATTCTATTTAGACATTGTGATATTTATAAAACGTTTAAAAATAACTACAAGGATCAGCAGTTACACTTTAATTAAATAAATGTTTAATATTTATATTTAAATCATAATACTCACACTCAGTCCGGTTTCATCACATAGGTATTTGTGATATAGGTATTAAGTCCACTTTTATGCAGCGCAATAATATTCGCTTTCATTTCTATATTTAAATTTGCTTACATTTTAAAATGAATTAGAAGAACGCTAATAGATGAAACACACGTCACTAGCACACAATATCAACCAACACCGTTCTATAAGTCGCGGTGAATGAGTCGTAAATCATTTAAATTTATTTAGGTTTCTGTGGGTATAATGATAAAGTTTTACGAGTTTAGTGAATAAGAAGAACAGAACAAGAAACTATATTCAAAAGTGATTTTTAAAACAATAAAAAGACTATCACACAGCGAGTGGGATTCGAAACCGCGACTCGCTGAGCTCAAACGCGATAATCAAGTGCGGTAACCGCTCAGCTATCATGCCATTTGCTTTAACGGTTGAATTTAGGAAATACATTCATTCGTAAACGTATGAGAGTGTGTGTGTATATAGTATTATAGCCTATAGAAATTGCTTATTATAAGAAGGTCGTAAGTTAAAGCGAAGTGTCAATCTATTGCTTTTTGAGATTGGGGCACCATTAGTGAGGGCTACTGTACCTGCGACATAATCGGAATCCGTGCTGGGCGTCCGATAGCAAGCTAGACACTTGCTCTAATATGCACCTTTGTATGGTTGACTCGAAAACTTTTGCTGGAGTTGACAGAATTGCCACTGGCCTATAGCCACTCACGTCTGACTCCATCCCTCTCTTAGGTATTGGAATCACGCGCGTGATTTTCCATCACTCAGGAAAATATGAGGACTCTATGTAATGCACAGGTTATAAAGGTGTAAGAGTGGCTTTGTTAATACTGTTGTTTACTGTCCGAACGCTCGCACTTACCTTTTGGCACGCTTATTACGAGCTGGGGGTGGTAGGGGTCCACTGGCACAAGCGCTTCGTCCACCGCACTCACGCGCACTTCACCAACACTCAATGAACACAATATTATATCCAATGGCTATTGCAATTAGGTACGTGATTTGTCTGCATGAATTCACAAAACGAAAGAAAATATTCGTAACAATTGATCACATATCACAAGAATGTAAGTTAAAATCTCCAATAACAAAAACTTCCTTAAATTTAACACATAACTGTTGAATAATTCTAAATAAAATCATATAATAATTTTCACTACTGCTTGGAGGAATATAAAGCACACAGCACAAGAACAAATATCTATTACGGGTATGTACTACATACGGTAGCACAAATCAGCTCAAAAGCACATCTATCTACATTGACGTATATTTATAAATCAGACAAAACATCAAACAATACATTTAAGGGCACGTTTGACATCATTACAAACTTAACAACACTCTGTCATGGTAAAATCCTCTCTATTTCTTTCAATAATAAGGTGAGTATCGACGGTAAATGGACAGAGCATTGTTAAGCAACAGTTTGTCACAGCGTTAGTCAATCACGTGACGAAGTTAGTCAATTGTTTATGAAACTGATGTTTCATGTTCCGTCAGAACCGCACGTGATTCCTTGACCGTCGAGGGTGAAGTAAGATGGGCAGGTTCTGTTTCTTTGTTCGAGCGTTAGGTAAGGTTATTTAGAGGCTCGTAGATCGATTAACCTATGAGCTCGAGCAAGGTTATTCGAGGCTATGGTCAACTTTGGACCCATTCGATGTTTAGTCCAGCTGCCTGTCATTTACAAGCCCTGCCAGTCGTCAGAGGCAGTTGAAATCTGAAAAAGCAAAAAATACCTAGGAATCCTACGATCTAGCCATTCCTTGTTTATACACAATATCAACATAGGATCAGTTAGCAAGGATATGCTTTAAAAATATACTTTTTGAAAAATATACCTATGTCAAAATTTAGTGAAATCGATTCGGTAGTAAATTAGGAACAAAATTACTTTCAGGTCTTGCGTATAAGTTTATTCTATTACACCTTGTGTACATGTCACTCTAGTCATTAGCTCGGAAAAGGGGGCTAACAAAGGTTAGCTAGTCAGGCTCGCAGCCAACTGTTCTACTGCCTAAACGATATTTGGAACCCCCACAAGAGAGAAGATTAGCTCCGCGGGTTTATAGGTATTTAAATAGTCATGTTTTTTAATCTATTCCACAGGGCGGAAGGCCAAACAAACAAAATCGAGGAAATCTTTTTGGTTATTTGCCCAGTCTGGTGAGATATCTGCAGGCCTAGACAAAACACATTTCTGTTAGCGTTCACGCCAAACGCTGCGCCAAAATGTATGGGAATGACATTATCTGCGAAAAGGTTACGTCATGTCCCGTCCGCAGGTAATGTTATTCCCATATATTTTGGCGTAGCGTTTGGCGTGAACGCTAACAGATTGTGTTTTGTCCTGGGCCCTGAGCGGAGAGTATCTGATGATCTCAATTTCCAATATGGAACAAGCTGATAAAAAGAGTATTGAGAGGTTGCTAGTTATGGTACCTTCGTGGATTTTTGCTATGGAAATGTTTCTGACCGACCTCTATCTGTGGGACTCGGTGGAGACTTAAAGGAAGGATGCCAAACCTCGTCGAGAGAGATCTGACTCATGTGCAACGTAGATCATCTTCTTTTTAACCCCGACTCAAAAAGAGGGGTACCGTGTTATAAGTTTGACCCATGTGTCTGTCTGTGGCACCGCAGCTTTTAAACGGGTGAACCGATTTGGGTGTTGTTTAGTTACCTTGGGCAAAGTTGGCTGAAAAGATCTAAGTGTTTTGAGGAAATCCCCTTCTTATTAAACGAACGTGACCGTAAAATTGACATTTTGTTACAATTAATTTAATTGCTAGGAACTGAGATTTTTATTTCGAAGTCAATATTTTTAGTTTGGTTTCTAATTCAATTTCGTGAAGTTGTTTAGGAATAAATCAAGAAAAAGTAAAGACAGTATTGTCGCAATAAAAAATGATCTAATAACAATGCGGAATCCATTATAGGTAAGTAGTTATCTATTTCAGTCTTTTTTATACTGTCTACAATCTAGTCGACACTCGGCTTATAAAATCGCTTACCTAGTCTTAAAGTATTATTTTCTTAATAATATCTATATAGATAGGTATTTTATCCAAATTCACAGTTATCGTTGTTTCCGTATGATTCAGTTTTTTTGGGGTTTCACCTCGGTTCAGAAAGCGAGGCGGCCTGAAAAAAAGTTGTTCATAAGGTACCGTTATATAAAGAAAATTATTGAGATCATGGTGGCACTAATGTGGTGCTATCTGTTTAGGTAAACTTGGAACTGTATCCGAAACTAGAATGAAATATGCATCAAGCATATTTAATTTATTTCTATCTAGGTACATCTTCCACATTATTAAGTTTGTGATGAAAGGAATCGCAAGACTGTCCGTATGGAAACTGAGAGCTTTCAGTTCAGCAAAAAAAAATGACTTAAAAAAGGCATGTTATCATTCAGACATAGCGTCAAGTCAAACATTTTACACCTTTTGAATATAATGGATATCCAATGGACTGCCACTAACATATGGAGGTAATTACCCGAGTCATCATCGTCGTTTCAGCCGAAAAACGTCCACCGCTGGACATAGGCCTCCCCCAAGCACCACACTTCGACCGGTTCTGTGCTTCTCGCATCCAGCGGATGCCTACGACCTACAGTCATCGGTCCACCTTGTAATGCCTTCCAAAGTTACGTCTTTCGGTACGCGGTCGCCACTCCAGAACCTTTTGGCCCCATCGGCCATCTGTTCTGCGAGCAATTTTGTGAGTACCGAGCGTATATTGGATTCATCATCATCATCGTTACCTACACTATTTTTAGACGATCTTTTTATGTCCCACCAGCAACCACCGCTAGAATGAGTGGCAATGAGCATAAGGCTTCTTCAAACAGAACAATTTCCATGAAGTTTTCATAGAAATTGTTCTACGAGAGTCGCATGGCGCCTGTTTGTGTGAGCCTTTACGCTGAAATATGCTTAGTTGTTTGGTAACCTACATACAACAATCACTTTTATTTGAAAACGTAATTTTCAAATAATTAAAACAGTTAATCAAATCGCAAATAAAGCTCCAATTCGTATCAATCTACATTACTTGTAGGTACTTGTAAAAACGTAACGGTAAGTATATTAATATTGCACGTTGTGTCAAGGTTGAAGCGTGCATACTTTCGCTTCGGCTATCGTTTTTGTGATAAAAAGCCGTATGTCAGGGCCTGATGTTAAGGTAGGTGGCAGATCGAGGTTTTGAATCTACGACAGGTGTTTGCTGATTTTAGAGCTAAGGGGCTAGAAAGTGGTGAAGAGCAGGCGTTTTGGGGACTGTCTGATGTAAAGATGACGTTCTAAAAGTGCTGATTCTCAGCCTGGTCCGAATAAATAACTTTTGATTTTGATTTTTGAAACCGTCCCCAAAAACAGTAAGTTTTTCTTTTTGTACCATGCTTTTTCAACAGGTGTTTCTGCGTTTTAGGACTGATGGGGTAGTGACCGAACGATTGGCTCCTGCCATGTGGTGCGTTTGAATTTGGCGGTGTCTGTAGGTACCCGTAAGTTGTATCGCATCTGTTCATCAACAGCAATCAGGAGAAATTAATGAGCCTTGCCTTTTAGCAACCCACGAGCTAAGAAACATTATCTTACCATTCTGCTCTATTTAGTCAAGCACGACATTGACCAGAAAGCTCCCAATTTTATGTTTATTTTTAAATCTTTCGAAATCCAATCAAGTTTCCAAAACGACAGGTTTTTTTTAACGACAGGACTTTATAAACGAGTAAATAATTAAATGGCATCAAGGTGACAGACAATGTGCTTTCAGTTACCACAAAGGTGCCTTGGAAACAAATTTATTGAAAACAATAAGTTAAGTAGGTACCTAATGTACCTACCTAAGCAAGCAGTGATTTCTAAGCTCATAGCAACAGTCGATAATAGCCACAGCTGGAAACGCAATATTACTTAGGAACCTCTGTGCTTATTAGATACAGTAAAATGGGGTGAATAGAGATTGCAGGGGTGAATCGAAACGAAACTTTAAGGTGGATTTTAGTGTTGAAATTAGATAATTTATAGCCAAAAAGGACTCTAATGTGTTTACTGTTTTATAATTAACGATTAAGTGCCTTTGTTGGCAGAAATTATCATAATTTCAACAGTAAAATACACTTTAAAGTTTCGTTTCGATTCACCCCTGCAGTCTCTATTCACCCCGTGTTACGGTGTTTATAATAGCATGATTCTTGGGGGCTGGGCCTTGGGCTGGGTGGCTAAGTAATAACAGAAGCACGGGTCGAACGGTTAGGTTAAACCACGCTTGGCGCGCTTGGTCCGTGGATTGGTGACCATCTTTACATACCAATAATACGAAGCCGTCCCGTGTGTGTTGCCGGGCGAAAAAGAATAGCACCATCCCATCTCTTCCCGTGGGTGTCGTAGAAGGCGACTAAGGGACCTACTAGAGAATGGGCAGCAGCGTTCTCTATGCATTTTATCACCTCACTGCGATCGCCAACCCGCCTGCCAAGCGTGGCGATTATGGCAAAACCCCCCTTTTGGGGGAGGCTTATGTCCAGCAGTGGACGTCTTTCGGCTGAAATGATGATGATGATGATGAATACGAAGCACGTTAAACTGTTGGTCCCGGCTGTCATTCATGGACCGTTGACAGTCGTTACGTCGATTCTCAAACAAAAAAGTTAGTATTGTTAAAAGTGCGTAAAGTACACACTATACGAGTACCTACTGTTGATCTTCTTGAACTGACGATGACGACATCTTTAAGTGGTGGAGATCTATTCTTCTGACAAAAGTGATCAGATCAACGCTGATTGAATTTATTAGATACAGACATCTTTTCATGATGATGACTTCCAGGATTGCCAGCAATGCAAGCAGCTCAAACAGTAACTGTTTTAGGCGTCTCATTTCGTGCCAAAGTGCACTATCAAATTGAGGATTTGAAGTTTCTATTGTAGGCTGTTGTTACTTTAAATAATAGTTTTACATAACTGAATAAAGACAAAATTTCGATAACTATACAAACAAGTTTCCTAATTCACGATCTGAACAATTATCTTCATGCTTTGTTATCACGACTCCTCGCAGTGAGCCTTTCGAATGTCTTTCACGGTCTTCACAGTTGATTAGCAGTGATTGTGATCATTCACAGATTTTCTTTTGTATTCGATTCGTGAAAGAAGGCTTCGGCGAAATTCTTGGTAATTGAGAAAATTTGGTAGGTTCTTTTGTATTGTTTGGGCTAGACTTCTAATACCTAGACTACGTATTATAGCCACTGTAGGTATTATTTTGTGGTAGTCATAGTTGTGGTGTGGTTTTTTTTCGTAGCCCGTAGGACGGACAAAATTACGAAGTTACTAGCTTGTGTCTACGACTTCATTGGCGTTGGCGTGTTCGTAACTAATTGTTCCTCCGACCCACCATTATGTTGCATCAAATCGTCTGTCACTCTATAGGTTTTACTTCTTATTTTTTTCTTATTGTCGGCTCCTAAAATTTCTAGCGTGATGTTAAATTACTTTTAAATTTATTCAAGAGTTGGGCAATCAATTGCAAAAATCTTTTTTCCAGAAGTAAGTAAGCGCGTCTAAACAAAAAAAAAAAATGTTTTCTTTATTATTAGTAAGATATACCTATTAATCTGTGGGGTTATCAGGTTCTATCCTCTTATCAATAGCACAACCAGATTTAGAATTTAAATACTTCAACTCAACTTGTGGGGGCTGAGGACTGACAGTGACGACCCACGCAAGAAGCTGGACATCATTTGGCATTTTCCAAATTCATAAATTAGTTTTGAATCAAATTAATAGCTGACTGACCTCATCATCGGCCTATCGTTTTGCCAACTAAGTATGCTGGGGTTGGCTTCTAGTCTAACCAGTAGGTTTAGCACGAGCACCGATTAGTCGACGGAAGAATAGACGTGACTACTAACTAAATGATGTAGAGTCATTCGGGTCAACTGTGCGCACTTTGCACTTTCAAGCCTCGTTGTGTCTAGGAATAGGACAATTTCGGAAAGAAAGACATTGTTGCGAGTAGAGTATTTATTTGGCTATCAATTGCAGTAACAAAAAAAACCATAAATTTCTTATTTATTTTTATATTTAACAATAATCACAGAAAGTCGGAATGCGTACACTTGCCCCTAATTGCGGGAAAGTGTGCGCATACTTGTGGGGTAAGTAGACGCAGTAGGGATAAGTGTACATAATACTTAAATTAACATGATTAATGCTATATCACGACATCTTTTAAAGTAGTCAAGTATTTCTTTGGAATCATATAAGAATATCACGATATCAAACAAATTTTTACTTGAGATCAATCAAACTTATAATAATAATAGGTACTTATGGTAACTTATAAGTAACAATAGTAATTTAAGAAACTGAAAAAATGAACACAAAATTATAACAATAAAATCAGACTTTAAATCAGACTTGCGATTAATTAAACTTATGACCTATAGGAAAATAATTTAAGTGTAGATGATGTACCTACATTCTTGGATGATGTACTCTAATATTTTTTGTTAGTCAGCCTATTAAAACCTATAATGAAGTCTTTCATATGGTATTTTTTTAACTTTTAGTATCAACATGACTATAATATATAAATATAGATAGGAACAATCATCACCATTGATATACTAAATTTAAACAAAACGCATTTTTACGAAACTTCTGTCAAAGCCTGTTAGACTAAGCTAGTAATTGCTTTATGCATCAGAACAATTATCGCAAACAAAAACACCATTTTCCTGGGAGCTACATAGTTCATGCCACCAATCCAGGCATATCTAGTGTGCATTGAATCCACTCTTCTGTTGGCGGATCATACCTTGATTTTTCCTGACATAAGGTAAGAGTGCGCACGCGCACACTTACCCGCGCACACTTTACCCGAGTAGCCAAAATTCAAATAAATGACAACTGAGTTCAAAATATTCAACATAACCTAAAATGATGTGTATAATTTTCAAGCTCAATATGTGTTTATTCAACAAAAATGGACTTACCTTTGTAAATTTATAATCTCGTATGTGACAATGTTTTCCAGGACACAGAAAATTATCGATTTCACACCGAGAAACACTTTTTAGCAAATAAATTTAAAACGAAACGTGGTGCGGCGTCCGAGTTTGTCGCGTTTGTATTCCCTCGCTGTGGCCTCTGATTGACCGGAACTAACACCCCACCCCCCGTGCCTCGTCTAGGAGATATGTGCAATTCGCACACTTACCCGCTGCGTACGGTTACCCCGAATGACTCTATGTATCTACACTAGAAGAAGATAGCTTTGTTTTTCTATTAATTATCATCACAGATAAGCGTTCTAAACGAATCATGATTTTGTAGATAATCGTATTTACTTTGTGGCCGTCGAGTAGAAAGTTTATTGTAAGTGTGATTTTGACAGTTTGGGAAGAAATAGTCTACATTTATAAGGACCTAGACAAATCTCGTTAGAAACGAAAGACAAAATGACGGATTGTGGAGGGATATCTACGTTGCGATGTCATAAATGGAGAAACGAAATGTCACTTTGTATTGAAAAAGCACTGTCTATTCTTCGTAGAAATACAAAGCGTCATGCTAAGCCTGCTGATGCAGCTACCAGATCAGTACCTATTTTAGGTATATGGTATCTAGGTATCTGACCACCATTACCCAGTTACTGAGTAATACGATTCCCCTTGATAAGACTGGATGTCCGACTAACGGGCTTCTGACGACCAGTAGGTAAGGACTGGCAAAGGTCTGCGAATGACTGCCGGGCCGGGACCAACGGTTTTACGAGCTGTCCGAGGCATGGAGGGGGTTTGGACTCTTGGTATGTAAAGACGGTCACCGATCCATGGACTAACTGCGGCAAGCGTAGCTTAACCTGAGAAATGAGCCTGTTCGGCCGTCATTAGTTAGGTACAAGGCAAGCCCTTCTATAACATTCGTAAAGAACCCTAATTGTGCCAACCTGTGCTACGTCTATACACCCAGAGAATTGTCTTCCTAGCCTGGCCTCGCAACATACAAGTATCTGCCATTCGGTTAGCGGCATTAGCGTTACGGCGTTATCCTACTCGGCTGAGGTTGGATGTCTAAAGTCTTAACTAATCTGACTTTCCCATTGTGAAAAAAAAAATGCTACAAAGAACAATACCTTGCTACAAGTAAAATTATGGTACATTAGGCGCTAATTTCCCGCCGCCCATGCATCATACCCGGCTTGTACCTCATAGATCAAGAAGCAAACATAAAGAAACATAAGTTAAACATGTAACCACTTTGCTTGCATGATGATGTTATTTACTTCGCATAATATTCTTTACATTAGAAATTATTTAACTTCCTTTCAAACTTCTATCATACTGCTTATTATTTAAATTTTTTTTATAATGCAAGTTGAAATTAAGATTTAAGTATTTTTTACATCTTTCTGTAAGTTTGAACACTCATAAAATTTTTTCTAGCTAATATCTGAGTAAAGCAATAATTTTATAAGAATCTGCCAATATTAAAGATTTAAAAAAATTGCCTGTTTTACCCAATTTTAATAAAAAATACACTTTAAAGTTAAGAAAGTGGTGAAACTAGAAGAAAGCAAAAAAAATAATGAAATGACCCCACCTATCCACCATTTTCGTATGTTCAACGTTTAGAACGTTGCAAACACCCTGTATAAAATCTATTGAATTTACCAGGAATGTGATTAACGTTATAATTGCGTTGTTTACTTTTGCATCGTTTGATGTGGATATTGATCCGTTATTGTGGTGGATACTGGTCCCTATACCTATAGTGGCACGTTTTTTTTAAATGTGGGAAATCGTCAAATAAGAAGTTATTTGACGATTTCCCACATTTAAAAAAAAACGTGCCACTACTTTTTTCCCGCTCTGGGTGGAGCAGGAGGGCGTGTCAGACTTTTAATACCTAACTAAAACCCAGCCGTGTTCCCCAGTTGCCCATAGTGGCACGTTGTATTTTGTTTTCTTATTGCTGATTGGGCCTACTCTTGATGCTAGATATAGGTATATGTATATAAGTATCTTAAAACCACATAAACACAGATACCTACTCAGTTAAAAGCTTGAAATATGAGTGGGCCGTCTTTTCCGTTGGTCACTCTGGGTAAGTGCCCAAGGCCCCGTGATGATCAATGGGGCCCTCTAGTTTCTGCCAGCGTCCTAGCTTAGGCTTTCAACAGAAAACCTAAGCTATCACACATTGATCGCTCATACATCCTTCTCTTTTTTGTTCTAAATCAACCGCGATTGCTGCTATCGCATAAATATGCATCGTTTTGACCCCAAGGATGATGAATTGGTGTGGAGTGGGTACTTTAACTAAAAAGTGAAAATTAAAAACATTTTCCAAAAAAAAAAAACAACCGACTTCCAAAAAAACACTAGAAAGTGAAAAATATTTCTTTTTTTTTTAAGTAACTCAATTATTATGTATTCTGCTGTATTTTAATGTTGCGATTAGTACCACTTATTTTAATTTGCACACCTCATTAGGTTATAATAGCATGAACCTTTTATACTTACCTGTAACACCTTTATAACATGTATTATGCAAATAAATTATTTGATTTGATTGTCTAATTTTGATTAGCTTAATTGGTCGGTAAAATTGATAAACAAATAAAGGCTAGTCAAGCCATATATCTATGTCATAAGATACCTCCTAAGCCGAATCATGTGTAGGTACAGTTAAGTATATAAATTCATCATAAAATCAGTCTTTAACTAATGTTCGCACTCCGACACAGCACTCTTCTCGGTGAGAGGAAATGGGCCATAATACATCACGCAAGACCAGGGGCCTAAGTCTACTAATTTATAAACGTTACAATGGTCTCTCAATGGTGTGTTTTTGACAGTTTTTGTATGGCAAATCTGTCAAAAACTTACCATTGAGAGACCATTGTGACGTTTATAAATTAGTAGACTTAGGCCCCTGGGGGCTTACTCTTGAAACTAATTTTAATTTCAATCTAAACCCAATACAATTCCAATGTCAATTTTGCAGTCACGTGATTCGGTACTCTTGAACACAATAGTGTCAACATTGGATTGAAATTGGGATTGCCCCGCCATTATTTTATTCAACGTGAAGTTAGCTACGTTACGGGCCGCAATAGTGTTGTTCGACTCATTACAATAAACCGGTAATAGAGAATTAAAATGCTTTATCCTTTAAATAACGCGGCCAATAAATAAATATGTTATAGATAGTTGCTTAATTGAGTAATTGTGACGTAATCAATTCATTTGGGCGTAAGAAAATGATTAAAATCATAAAATTAACCATGACATTGGCTGCATGCGGTAGGATCGTTGCCATGCCCTACACTATCTACTAATAAAAAAGACGGCGTAGAAGGTCTCAATTTTCTATAGTAAAAGTAGGTAGTCAAGTTTTAGTTTGTGTAGAACAGTTAGATATTGTTCGCGTTTGGTTCCTTTGTAGTAAGAAATACCCAATGGCGTTCTTTATTTATGTAAAATAACAATATTGAGTGTGTCTAGTAATAATAAAAAAACCTAGAAGAAAACCAATGCAAATGTAGTGTGGTATATTTTCTCTTACATTAAATCTTGAATATCTTTGGAACCCGTGGTACGCTTTACACAATTCCAACTGTAAAAATGGTTTTATCCATAGATCTATCGTTTAAAACCAAAATAAATAAAAACTGTACATAAATAAGAAATCTCATTCTCAACTTACGTAATTATACGAGAACCTTACATTATTTTCAAATATTCCGTACTTATAAAACTCAAATAAGTACAACTGGATTTTATTATGAAAACTATGTAGATAGTAATGAGATCAAATTAAATTAACTAGTTAATTAGAAACCTATACATTGAGTTGAGCCAAAATCTCTTAACATTTCTCGTCTTTGTTTCCATTATTTTTTAGGGAATTACGTAAAACACTGTTTAATACTGCTAATCGTGCCATATTAAACTCCTTTTACTGGTTTAACACCACCTAAAATGCAAAACAATTTCAAAAAAGTTACACTTTTGCTATTGGAAAAATCACAATCTACAAACAATCCCAGCGTAATATTGATGCAATACACAGCTGTCAAAAAAACTCAAGAGTAGCGATTACCGCGCGCCAAGCCCGATCCCGATTTCATTTAGTTCTCCAAAAAGACACGCAATTTAAACACGATTTGGCGCTAGCGTCGAACTCAAGAGTACGAAAAGTCACAATTCCAATGTCGATCGATCGGAATTGAACTCAAGAGTAAGCACACAGAGCGGGTTGGTAGATATCGTCACATATATATCTTCGATATTTTTGGTTCTAGGACATGTCGGTTTCCTCACGGTGTTTATCTTCATCGTTTTGGACAGCAGTGGTGATGAAATTATATACAAAAAGTAAAGTGCCTGCGTTGGAACTCATGAACTCGTAAGTCGGGGCCGACAGCAGTCGGTTCACATAAATTGTGTCTGATTATTTTATTGGTTTCTTCATGCTTTCAGTTGAAATTACAGCTGCAGCGAGACGTTACACCAAAGCAACGCTTCGACGCATTTAATTGTTGTTGCATTGCACTTTTTAAAGCTAATTTACAGATATATCTACGTAATGTTAACAATATTGTGAAACTGATGCAACATAGGCTTTTCAACCTTAGGACTATGTCAGCGCCTGTGCGGTTCCTAATTTTTGATTCATAGCATACCTATATATCCTGTTCCCACTACTGGGACACAGGCCTCCTCTCTTTTATAGGGACTGCGCTGTAATCTACCACGCGGGCCCAGTGCGGGTCCGTAGATGTCACATGTCTTCGGATTATTGGTTCTAGGAAATGCCGGCTTCCTCAAGATGTTTTCCATCACCGTTTTGAAAGCAGCGGTGATAAAATAATTAACACAAAGTAAAACACCTGTCTAGGTTCGAACCTACGAACAAAAACTCGAAAGTCGAGGCCGATACCAATGGGTTACCACTGCTCAAATCTTGATTGGCTCTTTGGAAACAAAACGAGTATTTTTGTCAATTAGTTAAACGAGCATTCTTCTTTTCGTCAGAAAAGGTTATTGCAACATTTATCTTCTTTTATCTTTGAAATAAATCTGATAGTATTGATGAAGGGAATTAGACCTTCTAAGAAGGTAGATACTCTTGTTATCAATAAGAACAAACTTAACTTTATACTATAGTCTAGGGGTGACATTAACAGATCACTAAAATAATTGTGATTAATATATCTGTCTTGTGAATTGCGTTATGATTTTGATACAATGTAATGATATCATCAGTTTGGCTCATTTTGGTACTTATGTTCGGAAGAAAGATTGTCCTAGTCCAAATTGTGAGGTCGGTTACCCTTGGTCTTGTCACAAAATACAGAGAGTACAGAAGGCAATCTTCATACAAAGTGCGCTCGAGCAACGCACACATAGACACCGCTCACGGACACGATATCTCGGACCGGTTGGGACCAGTGCGAGCGCGAGTGCCAGCCCCTGAGACACGCGTCTGTGAAATGCAAAAACGGAGCAACAAAAAAAGTTACTATAACTGTTCAGTGGACGGTTGTTTAAATACTGTGAATTGTCTTTTTTTAAGCTACCAGTTGTTGAGTTGACCAGAGAGGTGAGTACCTAGGTATTTGCTCGTGTTTCGAAGGCTCGTTTTAACGTAACACAGAATACCTAGTTAGTTGTGGGTAAGCGAAAATGACTTTGTGGCCTTGTAGTATTTTTACAATTTATATTAGGTATTTATTGTAGTACTTATAAGCTAAAAAATACGCTCATCTTCCTCATTATAAATAGTTAAGATAGAACTGCTCGGCAAGCCGGCCGGGCCACCCGCCGCCGATCATAACTATTAGAGTTGAGATTAATTGTGATCATGGCAAAGACCTAAATACGAGTGCCATTATCACGATAGTTTTTTGTACATAAGCCAAAGTTGACAACCCTAGCGCGACCGCCGACCGTAGGTATGAAAATCGAAGTACATAAATGTGATTGCCTTCTGTACTCTCTTTATTTTGTGGTCTTGTGGTATAGGCCGAATTGATTGAGCTCTCTGGCACAACACCTCGACCTGTGGAACAGGTGACATAGACCTTTAATCCATGAATGAAGAAGCCATGAGACGAGACGTTACATGTGTGTATCTTATTCTTTATTTTTACCCGACTGCGCCAGAAGGAGAGTTATATTTTTAGAGTGTACCTATGTATGTATGTAGGTATCTATATTTCTTTGGCACGCTCTGTAGCCTAAACGGCTGGATCGATTTCAGCTTGAGAGGTGCGGTTAGATTCGTTTTAATTGTGAGAGTGACACTGGGTATATCAAAAAAAATAAAAATAAAAAATGGTCGATTTCTGGCGTCATATTGTCAATTTTTTTTTTTCAAAAATGCTTAACAGGTTATTAACTAATATTAACTAAAACTGTGAAAAAAATACAAAATTTAAAAAAGCCGACTGCCTAAAAAGTGAACTTTAAATAAAAAGATACGGAAACAAGAAACTTGTCCATCTTTTTTAATTCATTCCAATTTATTATATCTATGCATAAAATTTGGTGCATAAAGGCTCCTGCGAACAGGGGCCTAAGTCTACTAATTTATAAACGTCACAATGGTCTCTCAATGGTAAGTTTTTGACAGATTTGCCATACAAAAACTGTCAAAAACACACCATTGAGAGACCATTGTAACGTTTATAAATTAGTAGACTTAGGCCCCTGGCGAGATGCGACTCTATAGTAGAACAATTATTTATGAAAACTTCATGGAAATTGTTCTACAAGAGTCGCTTTGCGGCTGTCTCCGGGGGCATTTAATGAATAAACAAATAAAAACTAATCTTCACATTTAGGTAAGAGCCTCTTTTCCGTATTCTTGCAAAGTGTACGTATTTTACACAGGTATTTTATTTATAATTTAAAAAACGTCATTGTTGCATGCTCCATTTGACAAACTAATTTAAACTTTTATTGCCAAAAATAGAAAAAACTTAAATATCCATTGGCGCGAAAATCTGCGAACGAACTTCTCTGTCTATTTAATTGAGGAAAAAAATACAACAAGACTAACAAGAATGATAATTAGGGATCTACTTAGGTCAATTGGGTTAGCTAACTATTTATTATTTATGTAGTTGTTGGGATCTGTCCCCATCAGCGAATCTAAGCCGTGTCTTCCAGATAAAGTCAGCATCTGCCTGCTTTTTACCAACAATGTTGGGGTCGGCTTCCTGTCTAACCGGATGCAGCTGAATACCAGCGTTTTACATGGAGAGACTGCCTATCTGACCTCCACAACCCAGTTACTGGGTAATACGATAGCCCTTGGTAAGACTGGTTGTCAGACTTTCGGTCTTCTGATGACCCGTAACGACTGTCAAAGATTCACAAATGACAGCCGGGACCAACTTACTTTGAAACTACTGGGTGATAATTTGACAAATGAGGTTTTTATCGTGGGAAGCGTCTTCACTGCGACGTCCGTTGTTGAAAGCTTGAATTCGAATACACACCCCAATCGGGTTTTAGTTTTTTTTCTGTGGATAGTTTTTGTCAATTCTGTAGGTTACTCAGATCACCGATATTTCCTCCGTATTCTCCAGCAGGTAACTTAATAAAAACTTTTACGCAAAAGACTAGCATCACCATGAGATTATTGTAAGCATTGGTGGGCAACGGACTAGGCCAAGTTAGCTATATGCATACCAACTATCTCTTCCTGTGGGTGTCGTATATAGGAGGCAACTAAGGGACTTATTAGAGAATGGACAGCAGCGTTCTCTATGCATTGTACCACCATACTGCGATCGCCAATCCGCCTGCCAAGCGTGGCGATTATGGCAACCCCCCCCCCCCCACAAATTGGACGACAGTGGACGTCTTTCGGCTGAAATGATGATGATGATACCAACCATAACCAACGCCAACCAAATAATAATGTTCTTATTTATTTTCCTTACGTCATCTTCCTCTATCCTCTCTCTCCTAATAATGACCATCTTAAACTGTCTTCTAACTGTTCAGAATTGCAAATGCAAGCAACGCCTGGGGTCAGGGTATTGCATGTGATTGACCAAACATTATGACATGGTGACGGGCGCGGGGCGTGCCCAGTGCCCAGCCACAGTTAGCACAATGATATAATTTATTTTTCTCCACTTTGCACCCCAAGATTGTGTGCGAAACTGTTACGGATAACATACGAGGGGATAATACCATTTTTTATTTTATTTATGGGTATTTGACTTTGAACCCCTATTCCTTTCTTAGCCCATTTTCTTGACTATAAAAGTGAAAGTTTGGAAAAGCATAAAGATTCGAGTAGCTTTTTCAGGGTGTTTTCATGATTTTTTTTTATTAAACCTATGCCCATTCAAAATTACAATTCTATCCGAAAAGTAGGCACATGCGACATATATGTTAAATTACAAATGGCTGCCAATACAATGTTTTGGGAACAAAATGCCATTTTCAGATGATCACTTCCGTGACAGAAGTGTGACATTACAATGCCCTTGATATACCTGAGATGGGATGGGATGGGATGGTATGGCCATCTCGGTAGATAAGTGTTTCACTGGGTGTTGGGCAATACATTGGAAGTGCACATTAAAACGAAAAACAAAAAACACATGTTGCACTTTCTTTAGGACTAAGGCAGTTCGTCGGAACTACACAGTCAAAAGATAACCATTCAAACAAGGTGCATTTTCTTTAGCACCAATTTTTTTTTTGTGTTTTCCTTCAACGAATACTGGATACAGTAACTGTAAGATGCTGCACAGCTGCACTGTCCAAATAACTAAACAATAGCGCACCTTTCTTCACCGTTTCTAACTCGCCGCTCTATACAATTCCTCTGTGGCCGATAGTCTTTCGCTCCGTAGAGTAATCACTATAAATACAAGTGGTTTCTATCTGAGAGTACATTGCCTCACAGTCCGCACCGCGGGGCCTACCTACCCCCGACCTAAACCGAAATATATCTAACGTTTGTGAAAGTATTGGAAGGTATTAAAGTGAATTTAGTGCTACTAGCATTTTTTCTAGATTTTTTAAAGTGATTAGTGTTAAAAAACGTTTTTGCTAACCTAGATTTTTATCTTACTAAAATTAGCCCATTTGGTTTTACCAATTTAACTGTGTTATAATATTTTTTTATTGTTCAACAATTGAACAACTTACTTTAAATTTACAACATTAAAGTCGCTTGTCTTTACATAAAATTGCTGTAAATAATGTAGCTTTAGATCTTTGTAAAATAATAAATTATAATTAAGTGTTAATTATATAAGTTAACGGTGTTATTTCAGTTCGACTGTAGCGAAAATGAAGACCTTTACAGCTGTATTATTATGCATGGGTAAGCATTATTTAATTATTCTATATTAAAATAAATAATTTATACGTTTTTTATAAATTCAATACTAAATACTAACCGATTAAGAAAAACAAAAGGTCACTTCTTGTACATGTCATTATTAAAATTGTTTTAACACTTTAAGCCGTGGACTAAAAGAGGACAAAACTAAAGAGAAAAAAAAAGTCCTAAAAAGATTAATTTCATCATTTTAACACTGCTATTACAATGTCCCGTATGTGTTGCCGGGCGTAAAAGAATAGCACCATCCCATTTCTTCCAGTGGGTGTCGTAGAAGGCGACTAAGACCCGAGTTCACCAACTACAACATAACCACTGATTACGTAACCGTCTTGTTAGTATTAAACATGTGTTTTAACAAACAACGTTTTTTTCGAGTTCACTATTCAATTCTACCCAACGGTTAAATAACCGAACGTTTTTGAATGAGTGAGTCGAAAATGACCGAATGATCGACTGGTTTAACATTTTTTTTGTAAAAGACGCTAGACAAATGCCGAAAAAAAATGGGGTCGGAAGCATGTGGCTGACAAATTTAATGCTTTCGGCACTCACTGCAAACGTTCTTGGCTATTCAAACTTCTTTTCAATCAAATCAAGTAATTCCAGAGCACTCTCTACGTTTGTATGTACGAAATCTCGTACCAAAAGCTTTTTCGTCATATTCCTCGAAATTATTGTGACGTGTTGGAATATACGGGGAGTGTGAGTGTGCAAAATTATATATTATCTTCAAAATCATCTAACACATTATCTTCTTCAAAGAATAAGTAACTCAAAGCGTCTTGAATTTGTAACTAAAAGTGATTCACAATGCAAAACTTCAAATCAGAAAGCATAAACCAACGGTTAAACTGAGTTGGCCACGTCGTTTAAGCTAACCATACGATCACAGTACTTAACCAATGGTTAGTGCTTGGTGAACAGCAAAATATTGTTAATCAGCCGGTTATGGCTTAACCGGCTGTTTTAAAATTAACCATGCGTTGGTGAACTCGGGTCTAAGGGACTTACTAGAGAATGGGCAGCAGCGTTCTCTATGTATTTTACCACCATACTGCGATCGCCAACCCGCCTGCCAAGCGTGGCGATTATGGCAAAACGACGTCTTTCGGCTGATATGATGATGATGATGATGATTACAATTTAAATAACCATCATTTAATAAAGGCATATTTTATCTTCAAATACTATTATTTTACCATTATTTATTTATTTGAGCAAACGTGCTTGCTCAAATAAATAAATAAAAAATAATATTAAAAATATGTACATTGATTTAAACAAAGTGGGAAAAGAATCATAGGGTGAAAAAATTCGTCCGCACCGCTGTCAACAGTAAAACTGTTCAAAAGTCTGGCAGCATAGCCATTAATGTTACTAAGATTTTCAAACACTTCATGTTAACCTATAATTAAACCATCATGTGTCTATATTTCCCTACTGAGAATTCAATTCACCATGCAAACCAAAACATAAGAATGAATTAAAACTGTAGGTACCTAATTACATCCGTTTCCGTTTAGCTCTTCCATGTACCTAATGATAATTATGTTACAGTGCAATGCGATCAGTTTTTACTGTCTGCAGCTGTACTTAACTCAAACAAAAACGTTTTCTTCAGAAATAACATCACGCCTAAAATCCCCAAAGGGCCAGGCAGCCACATTTCACCAGTTATGTTTAAGTTTCAAACTCAAACTCAAAGCATTTATTTCAAATAAACTAATTACAGGCACTTTTGAATTGTCAAGGTCGGTGAGTTAGAAAGATGAAGCTAGTTGCCCATTCCAAAGCGTAGGTACCTATGGAGAAGAACGGGCAAGAAACTCCATGGACACTCTTTTAAAATCATGATTTTCTTACAAAAAGTTGGTTACATCATTATGTTGAAATTATCAATGTGAGAACGATGTAAAAAATGCACATTAAAAGCGTCCGTAATTAGAACAAAAATAAAATAACAATTCAGAAATTAAAATAAGCCGTGGGAGCTAAGAGATGACCAGTCCCTACTGGCGGCGCCCGTTCACGGACATGACGTATGCATCAGCACCATTCAGCTCAACCATTTTGAAGGGAACTTAATGATCCAACACACACGCCACCACCAGCGAGACATTTGAGTGAGCATGACATACTCTCAGCTGCCAGGGCACATTCAAGTCAATGAAAGACGTACCCTGTAAATGTTTGCATTATAGTAGGAACATAGTGCTCACACATATGCTATGCAATTATACAATACAAAAATTTGAATTTATACAATGCAAAGATATCTAGCTTTTACAGTCTTCAGCAGCTCCAACAATGTTTTCAATGTTATTCAATTTAGTTTAAGCTACCTTGTGGAGCAGGACAAGCAGCGTTTAGCCAAGCAGTTTTGTCAGCGATGTAATCCCCCAACTTATAATAAGCATGGCTGCATAGTGTGCGTTTTATACAAGATTTTAATTTCGATTTATTCAGTTCGAGTATTAGAAGAGTTTACTATGTAATAGGGGGCGGGCCTATTGCCATCCACCGCACCGGCCGCAAATCCACACTCCAAGCTGCTACTGAGAGAGTCCTAATGGAAAAACCCAATAATACTTGGCCTGCTCTGGGAATCGAATCTAGTACCACATGCGAAGTATTATCGAAAATTAATTTGCACGCCCTAAACAGAAAAAAACGTACGTTTATCATTTTTTTTTTGTTGCAAATACATTACTCTTATTTTTGTTTTGGTGAGATAATTCGCACATACTGCCATAAGTATCAAAAATTTAAAGAAATGAACTCTGACACGGGGAGCACTGGTGGTGCAGTGGTAACGGCTGCGATTTACGAATTGTGATTGTGGGTTCGAACCCAAGCAGGCATTACTTTGTGTAAATTATTTCGTCACCACTGCTCTCAAAACGGTGACGGGAAACATATTGAGCAAAATGCATGTTCTAGAACCAAAAATTCGAAAACATGTGACATCTACCAACTCGCACTGGGCTCGCGTGGTGGATTACGGCCCTCTCACTGTCGAAGAGAGGAAGTCCTGTGTCCTAGCAGGAGAATATTATAAGCTGATTATGCTAAATTTTGACAGGAACCAACCAACATTTAAATCAATAAGCGAACACTGTAAATTATCATCAATTCTTTTTACACAAAACAAAAAAGAATCTAATTAACAAAACCAATAATGAAAACGAATTTAATAACATACAATTATATCACGTTATCGAGTTTATATAACAAACTAACAGCGGAATGTAAATAGTTTCGGGTGTTCGGAAGTTAAACGCAATACAAGTTCCTCACGCTAGATCGCTTTACTTTGTTTCCTCGACGCATGCGCATGAGCACGTTAAATACCTTATTAGTTATGAGTTTACTACTCACGATCCATAATTAATATTTCCACTGTTATCTGGGGAAAGAAAAACATGGAAAACTTTAGGGAAATGGGGTTGCTCGAAAGAGCAAAGGCCAATCTTTCCTCTATTTTTCTGTTTCCACACTGTGTTTTTTGTGTGTCGTGGACCGTGGTCCTGTTATTGACATATACAAAGAACACATATTCAGAAATAAAACGATCAAATAGCCTATATTCTATTAATTAATCACTGAGTCACTGCTCTAAAAATATGCGACGTATTCAACATTCATTATGTCAAAAGCATTCACATTTACAAAAAGCAGAGACTTTCTGCTAATTGAACAAATAATAACTACGATTAATAAGATTACCGGGTGAACATATCAGTTTGAGCGAGTAACAGTAAATCAGTGTTTCTCAACATTTTGTTATCCTTGTACCAAAAAGTTTCCTTTAATAAACTTGCATTTTGCTAAAACATGTTATTGAAACAATCGTATGAACGCAGATAAAGAGACAGTAGCTTATGTGAAAGTATTTTTTATGAACAAAGTGAAATGCGAAGGTCCTTTGTACATAGATTGTGTAAACAATAATAATGGATTCGAGTTTTTCTGGAACGGACCAAATACAGTAAATACTAAATGACAGATTAGTATATTTAGGCTCTCCAAGACAAGATACTTATAAAACACAATTAATAATGAGCACCATAAGGTACCTATTAAGTAGATAGATAATACCTAACAGAGCCGTTTTATGCTTATTTTAATTAGCATGCTCCAGGCCTTGTTCCATTTTTTGGTGTAGGTGCAGCACGTCTTCTTCTCACATACATACATCTCTACCGGGCGTCATCTCAGTAGTGCGCCTTCGTTCTAGTCATGTAATATTTTACACAACCCAACATTATTTTAAAAATTACATATTTTGTACTAACCAGCCCCCTTCTTCCAGGCACCCTCTCCCTATCGGCCGCAGCACCCGTCGCCCGCGACAGCTCCCCCATCGAGTATGAATACGACTACGATCACTCAGCACAACAGCAGCTGCAACAGGCTCCACAGGCCCAGGATCCTCAGGAATCAGCCAGTCACTACGACGCATACATCCAAGACGTTAAGGCAGCAGCCAGTGGCGGGAACGGCGGCAAAAAAGGCTTCAGTCAAGGCAGTGGGCTCAGGACCATCGCTCAAGGGTCAGCAAACCAAGCCAAGACTGCGTTAGGAAACCAGGCTGCCGCTGGATACCAAGCAGCTTACGTAGCCAAGAACACCCTTGCCCAATCAGCGGCTCAGGCTAGTGCGACTGCCCAAGCTGCTCTTGCCGGTAAACAGGTTATCCTGTCAGGGTTGGAGCAGCAGGTCAGAGATGCCAAGGTCGGGCTCCAGGGTGAAGAGATGCAGTTGCAGCAGGCTAAGAGATCCGCGCAAGCTGCTGCCAATGCTGCCCAGCAAGCCATGCACCAGGTACGTGAGATTGAAAAAAAAATGAAACGATATCAAATGTAATTTTGTAGGTTCAACTGCAATTGCACACTACATTTTATAATATCTTGACTCTTATTGTTTTGTAAATTAAGAATGCCCTATTTAAGAGAGCCGTGTGATCTGTAACTTAGGACCCTCCTACCACGTCCTGTATATATTTAAGATAGTGCATTTTGTTGACCTTTGCCTGTAATATGTGGAAAAAAATAAACATTTATGATGACGATTAAGGGCTTTTAAGAAATTCAAAGTGGAATGGAAGTGTTGTACCTTTGTAACTTTGTTGCCTATTTTGACAAGAAAAAGTGATTCAATTAGTTTAGTCTCTGCAATCGGTTCGATTTAATATACAAGATACCATTTAACACTAATATTAATATAATAGTAGTTCAACATAAAGCGTGCACAAATATTTACAAGCAATAAAATAAGTGAAACGCACTTTCCGTCCACGGCCAAACGGTTACTCAAAAAATGCAAATTATTTATAACAATTGCTTAAACTGGTCCAGTACAATACACAATAATTTTGGCAATGAACTAATTAAAAAAACCGGAGAGCCGCTGTCAGATTTTTACAACAAAAATAACGCAACGGTGACACTTAAAGTAACTTTTAAAGATAATAAAAACGGCATCGCGACTAACAACGAAATGTACAAAAAACTCGTTGTGCAAATCGGTACAAATGGGTTTTACGAAAAAATAATATAAAACATTGAAGAAAGATATCAGAAAGTCAATTAACATTATGGACTTACGCAATATTGCTCGGTCCACTTGCTTTGGCAAATGAATTGATCGCGTTCATAGGACGTTTTATTGCAATTTAAGTAAGTAGCAATACTAACAATATGTGGCAGAAATTGGTAAAGCTGCCAACTGAATTGTTGACAATGTTGAAGTTAAGAGCTATATTATTATAATGGATATTGAAGTTGCACAAAATAGGAAATAAGTAGAACGTAAGATTTAGATCACGGGTAATGTAGAGCAAAAGCAAATAGAAAAGTAGAGACCTATTTTCTGCTGTCTGCGTTATCACATCTGCTTATGCATTTTGCAATGTCTTTTATGATTATATAGCCGGCTTTTATCTTGCATTTTAACCCAATTGAAATCTTATTGGGAATGGTATATTAAGTCATCATATGTAAGTCGCCTGCAATGACTTGAAAATATGCCATCATGTTCATCTCTGTTATTTTCTTCAATTTCTTTTTTATTCTTTATATGTTCCGTATGATGCAATTAATTTGCTTTATTTTAATTCAATTCCTAGACTGTTTGAAATACTACTGGAGATTCTACTTATGTAGGTAAATTGTATAATATTCTAATGAGGGGATCCAACATCTAGAGAGTTCAACATCGTCGTCGTGATGGGGATGATACCTAAGTTAATAGAAAGATACTGCGACAAAATACAGTTATAAGAATTATGTTTCTTGTAAAAGAACAATTTCAGAAGAAATTGTTTGCACCTTCGATGTATCAAAAAACTTCAAACACCAATAAAATTCACACCCGAGCAAAAATAAATGATTGAATTTCAGTTTACAAAAATTACGTGACAAAATGTGAACAAAAACATATTAATCTGAACTTTGCAATGCCATGTAATTGATTTACTTTTATGTTATGGTGTTTAGTAACTTAATAAGCAACGAAAAACGGTTAGTTCTTGCAACAGATAGATCTTAGGAAAGACTTGGTGATTTGTTGTCAGCCATTGCTAATCATGTTGTAATTTAAATCGAGTATTTCCATCTGAGGTGTTGGATATAAAGAAGTTAATATAAAGTTTGTAATAACAGAAGGAATTCTTGGAAGATAATGTTGAAAGTGGGTCAGTGTTTCTCAATCTGTTGGGTTCTGACCTCTTAAAAGAGTGCAATGACAGTTCAGCCGATGCGTTTTTGATGAAATTATTATATTGTGTTTTTTTTTAAATCTTTGATTACTTGAGCAAACTCGAAAACATCAATGGGATAATTGAAAAACTTATCTTTCATAGTTTTATGGACGTAACAAGCATAATGTGTAACTAAGAAAGAAAATAGATCTAATAATAAATGATTACGGCCATCATTTAGTCAGACATAATCAATATATTTTCAGCGATTACATCAATAATCGTTGCTTCTTTATTTACTTTTAATGCTTCAGTAATATTAGCCTATTGACTAATTTTTCTAGGCAGTCACAGCACAGCGATCGATTACCATAATCTGATGATTATATAACGGTTGCACTCAATTGCAACTTTATTTGTAAGTACTGTCGGTTTGGTCAGAGGCCTTATTAGCCACAATAAAATCTAGCTGTAATCGTAGAATCATACTACGAGTCGATTTTATAAGAGAACAACTCTTATTGAACGATTAGCAATTATGGTCTTAATTTTCGCATCCATCGGACTGTGAGATTACTAACGTTACTAACTTCAGGATTCGGAGTTATCATTAGTGGGGTGCTCCTGGGGGAAATGTGGGAAGAGATTACAAGATAGGCCCTGTATAGCTCCATCTCTTTCCTGAATCTTCAAATTCTTTCCTATCTATTGAATAAATATCCTCATAATATGTTAAATATTGCTGGGTACGAGTACGTCCTCTGTTCAATATTAATGGTAACTCAGGAAATGTCATATGCACTCACTGAATTCTTTTGCAATTAGTGTTAATATTTTCTTTTTTATAGGTAGATATAGTTTGCGTCATAAAGTTAATTCCTTCCCAGTTCGACAGAATTTAAGAAACCCAATCAAGAAATCGTAACAGTTCGAACCGAAACATTTTGCAAGCACTTTTATCGTTCTTCAGTTTTGTTTGCGACACGTTTTAATTATAACAAAGTTTCGGTCCGTTTTGTGTTTATTGTATCTAAGATATTATTTAAATTGCCGTTTAGAGTCCAAGGTCCATATTACTATTTTGATACAGTTGCTATTACATTTTTCTTAATGCAAATTAATGTCAATGATTTGCTATTGAATGGTATGGATTCGGTTCACTTCTAGTTTCTGATATGAATTCGATAATATTTCTAATGGATGATAGGTACTGTTTTTATGTTCTCTTCCTCAATAATTTAACTGTTCAGTTCCGTTTACTAGCGTTAAATCTATGAATTAGAATAATGTAATACTTTTTGGTCTAATACCTTCCCATCAAAATGAGTTAGGTAGGTCCTTTAAAGAACTATCTGGTTTGCATGTTCTATAGCGTTGCATGTGGAAATCGAGTATTGAAACAAGATGCCGCACATGATGTAAATTGATCTTACCATTGTAACCAATACGCGTTACCTTCCTATTAATTCACGGTTAGAGAGTAATTGTACATTGAACTTGAAAACTTTCGCTCTCAGTATTTTGTAAGAAGTGGTCCAATTTTGTAAGTCATCTTCCTTTGACGTTAAGTACCTATTTGAAATATTTTATTGGTGTGCCTTTGATAATGTTCTCTCCCCCCAGCCCTAATCCTTTTAACCCTTAGTCATAAAATTTAGATCCTGATAAACCAGATCACTTACTTTACGCCAGACCATCGTATTTATTAGGTCATTCCTCCGATACAGATCCAAGGTTTACCTCTACGAAAACCAAGCAAATCTATGCTAGTTTTTGGAAATCTTTAAGCCAACCCCGAAAATCTTCGCAGGTGAACGTAATCCAAGCAGCATTGAACGCTGCCCAAGCGACATCAGAGAACGCCAACGAAGCAGCTTCCCAGGCCGCGGGTGAGCTCGGTGCGCAGACTGCCATGGTAGGAGCTGCCAGACAAAGGCTGCATGCGCTGCAGGAGCAGCTGCATGGAGTCAGGATCGACTTCGAGGCTACGCAGTCGGCAGCGAGAAAGGCTCAGGTATGGGGGATAGTATTGCTGGGTTAACAGATTCTGATTGGTTTAGTTTGGGATGAAATCCAGACCCTCAAGGCACTGTTAAGATATTGAAATATCACTTTAAACATTAGGTTTTATTGATTTTAAATTAAAATGAAAATGAATTTTGATTGTTACTTCCAACCCAATTTTGACTAAACTTATCTGAGGGCTTTCGTGATTTTTCATGTTCTTCGTTAGTTGCAATTTAGAAATAATAACGAGTGACGTTTCCCTGAACAGGAAGCACAGTGGAACTCAAAGGCGTACATTTTTGAGGACATTACCATTTCCATGTTCTACTGAGACGATGAGAAGCACAATGAGAACTAAGAAAAGCTATTTATTTTATGTTCAATATTCTTGTTGGCACTGAATAAACCTGTTGATCTCACTTCTCACTTTGTTTCTATCTTTTTCTCTTTTAGAAAAAATTGCGCTCCTTCTCAGTATATCTTAGTTACTTATATCTTTTTCATTTTTATTCTCCAATCCTAATTTATCAATCTGACTAGCAATTCCTGAGACTATGTAGATATTTCATACTTGATAGAAGTTTCCACATTCTCAATTATTAAGTCTTAAGATAAAGCAATCAACTTCTCATCGTACCACAAACCTTCAGGTTGAACTGTTTTTTACTTAAGTAAAAACAGTTCTTTATGTGAAAGACCATTTGTATCCAAAACTGAACCCCAAATGTTCACTATCATAAGAACCTACTTTCATCTCATCAACACCATATCTTTACAGGCGGCAGCACAGCAGGCCCAGGCTAATGCTGCAGCAGCAGCAGCCAAGGCTGCGGCAGCCGGGCTCGGAGGTCAGCACAAGGATGCTTCTCACGAAGGTACGGCGCCCGAGCAGTACCAGGCTGCTCCTCAAAGCAAAGAGCAGGACAGTCAGGAGTACTACCACCAGCTACAGTCGGACTACCACCACTAGTAACAATAAGGTTTTAGGTGTCTAAGTTCTGGGATTTTATTAAGTTTTTTGAGTTGTTGATTTTTGTCTCTCCTTTTTAGTTTTTCCATACCTTTTTCTTCCTTTCATTATTTGTCTGTAACATTCCTGTTTTTATTTCCTTTTTGGGTCATTCCTCGCTACCATTCAATTGTCTAGAATTCCTTTACCTAATAAAAAAAAAATGCTTATCCTTATTCGTTACACACGTTACTTTTCAAATCGTGATTTCTCTTTAAACATTAATTCATTGATTATTCAAATCTCTATCTTTCCTTTTCTTCCCCTCTTTTCAAATCGTCTATTCTCATTACGTCATTTCCTTCACATAGTTTTTCCTAGCTCTCCCCTTGTCATAAAAAGTCGACAAAGAAGCAAATTTTGGGAATCCCAGAACAAAAGCTAAACGTTATTATTAGGATAGGATACTTTAGCATTAAAATATTTATTTCACCACTTTGCATATCCTATTCTAATCTTAACTTACAAGTAGAGTAACTTCTACTGCGATGTAAATAAAAATGTTTTTTTTTTATAGTTAGGAGTGTTTCAAGATCGAGTTTATGTGATATCTGTTATGTTTTCAAACATTTTTTACTTTTATATGAGGTTCCGAATGGTTCCAGTTTTGTATATGTGTAACTTTCTAGTTATACTACAAAAATGTTAGAGGTAATAATGCCAAATGGCAAACGAACCTTGTAACATAGCAACGCAACAAAGCAACGTGGCAATCTCGTAAGTTCCTTACACAGTTGCTGCAACATGTTGCACGCCATGTTGCTTGTTGCTTTGCACGTTACGCAACACAGTTTCCTTTGATACTAACATACAAAATTAAGTGCGATGTCTCAAAGCCATAGAGTGTCGACAGAAAGTGTGAAAAATAAAATATTGTTTTTGTTACTTCTGTTTTTTCAATACGATCTTGACTGTGACTATCTGACTGTGACTACTTCTGACTGTTACTTGACATCTCACTTAATATCACTAACTTGACTTGACTAACACTACCTACCCACCTTCATTCTCTCAAAATCTATTAATAGAAAGTTCATTATGACGAGTTTAATATTGACATGACATTAAGACTAAAAAACCTTGACAATAAACCCACAAGCCAAGGAAGAATGAAGAAGATGGAGAATAATGAGAAATTCAAATTATTATAATATGACGATTTATTCATATTTCTGTAGAATGTAGGTACCTTTCCAGAGTCTGTTTCATTATTTACATCATGAGTTCCAATTTAATTAAAGAAGCTCTGAAAACTAAGTGAATTTTGCAATGTCTTGTCTGCATCAGGGAAGCAATAAGTTGGTACTTCTTAGAAAATAATTTTCAATTACGATAAGTAGGTGCACCTACGTTAATTGATACCTTAAAATCAACAGTGAGTATTCTCATTATCTATCACTTGTTTAAGCCAAGCACTTTAATTCTGACACTATAACAAAATTTTCTGCTCATTTAGCTTTCGAATTTTCCTTAACTTTTAAACGCTATTCCTTTCAAAATATTATCCTATTTAGGTTCATTTACAAGCCTTATTTAAGCTGAAAATAATAGGGTTAAGACCATATTCGCTTATCCGGCTTAACCTATGGCTTTGTTTCATGGCTCGGCAACGAATCAGGAAGATTCGTTAAGCGGGAACTTTCCTATATTTCAGAGTGGGCCAGCTCCGACCAGGATCCTATTCAAGTGGCCAGCGAACAACCCTTGCACCTCCAAGAAGAACTTCCGCTCACCCCTGCCCCAGAACCAACTCACGCTCTCATAGAAACCATCGCATTCACACCAAAACCCGCCAAGCCCGCACTCAACCAAGTCGACCAATTACAGCATCCGAAACCAAACCAGATTGAACTAGAAAAGCCCCTCGAATACCGGTTCCAGCCATCCCATTCCACGTTCAACCAGTTTAGGTTCAAACCTTTCGCGGCTAAGCCTACAAACTTAGTCGCTAAACAAGTTAAATTTATCGCTCAACCTACAAAATTAGTTGCTAAGCCTACCAAGTTAGTCGCTAAACCAACTAAGATAGTCGTTGCCAAATCTATTGGGAAGATGTTTCCCGATGCTTACGTAAATTTAGATAGCTTTATAAAGGATCACAATCAGAGTAATTATGCGAAGCAATTGGGATTTTATGGATGGTAGTAGCTGAAAGTTATTTACGAGGTAGGTTCAAGTTGTAAGTAGCTCATCGCTTTTCCCATTCATACACCAAGGTTATGGCCCTTGTAATAAGTATTATCTTAGTTTTATTTATGCCATATTTAAATTCCCTTCATAATTTAAATTATGTATCAATTAATTGAGACCTTATCTATATATTTATTATTCGAAAGCACACATCTTAAACCCTTATGACAAAAATCCTTTTCACACTTTAATGTTATTTGATACCACTTCACAACTTCTTCAAAATATTTCTTCCAAGTAATAACCCAATAATTTATGTCTTTAGCGCCAGTAAAAGACGACCAGAAGGCGGCTGAACCCGAGGAAGAAGAGGCAGAAGAGACAGAAGAAGAAGAGGAAGAAGAAGAAGATTGCGAAGAAGAAAAGAAGAAAAAATAGTTAAATGCCATTTATTAGTTCGATGTCTATCTATATAGCTTTTAATTTTGTTACCTATTTTTAAGGACGTAGTAATAAAATAATAAAATCAATTTAAGATATTTATTTTACATTGAACAAAACCTAATTTATTGAAGAGACATAAGTTGAATGTTTTTTGTGGTGCATCTAAATAAACATGAAAATACGAGGTGATATTTAATTTATAAACGTGTATTTTTATTTGACCTTTTACCTATCTCGCCATCGGAATTTTTTAAAGACTAGGTGTACCCAGTTCCTGAGCAATTTCTGTGTGGGACGTGGGATCTTCCCGGGTTCAATTCTCACTAAGAACCACTATTTGTATGGTCTCTAGTTGAGCTGCATGATTAGTTGATTACCGATAAATGCGTGCATTGATTGGACAGGTCCACTCAATCTGTGTGGTTCTTTCCTCAAAAGACCATTACATCGATCCACGTGGTCTTCCCATGATCTGACCAAAATTATGTCTGTACTTTAAAAGACTTCTTCTCATAGTAGTCAGATAAAAAACGCTGACCTCATCTAGTTGTTAGAATATGATTGACGTGTAAAAGTGTTTGATAGAAATAAAATCATTTAGCTAGGTACATATTTTTTGCTCTTGTATTTCTAAACGCATCAGTAAACATCAAAGTGATTAGCTACGTTTCTTTTGAAGTAATTATTAATGTAGGTAACAATAACTTATATTCCTCTTTAATTGAACCAGCAAAAGGTATTATTTAGTATAAATTACCTGGTTTTTTAAGTAGCATATAAATATTTTAACCGGTAACGGCCGGGGCGGGCCGCGCGGCGGCCCGCCCTAGTAACTTCCGTAAAGCCCCAGCCGGGCCGCGCCGCGGCCTGCCCCGACTACCTGCGGTTTTTCTCTAATCATTTAAAATTAGTAAGTTATTAGACGTCTGTAAAAAAAATAATTGTGGCCAGATAAATATTCTCCTCAACCTACTAATTCTATACCAAAAATATTGTCTGGAAACATAAAAATAAAAAGCTGAAAGTGCCGCCATTACTGACACTTCAACACGTCAACGTTGTGATACTGATACGTGCTCCGTCTAATAAAATCATATTTAGAGAGTTTTTGGGTGATATGCAACGGTAAGTGGATGAATATTCATTTATTATTAGTTATTACATCGTTTTAGATAATATTTGCACTAAATAACATCTTAAATACTTCATTTTTGGCCAAAGAAATTTTACGTAAAAATCGTTGGGCTCATGGCGTCATTACTTTGATGAATTTTTACTGTTTTACAATGAATTGAGTGTATCTGTATGTTGTTGAGTTGCTCTAAATCTAATAATAACAATAGTTTTGATCATTCGATGTGTATTTCATACCATATTTTTTACATTTCAATGATTTCGGACTGTGACCCTCGGACCTTTGTCAGTTATAGAGACAATAAACGAAGTTCGAAAAAAAAGTTGTCTTTAAAATAAATGAAATCTCTTTGTTTGATAGGCCAAGATCCTCATCGCCAGTTCCGGGGTCCACTACTGCTGCTGGTTCAGGCTCGCCGCGCGTCCTTATGCCGTAAGTGTTAAAACTTATATTCATTACTCTTATAGCTTTTCTTCGTAATTTACTCGTATTTATTTTGACTATTTTAATTTTAGATGTGGTGTCGTCATCAGGGCCCCAGTGGGTGACGACATCACGATGGAGCAGGACCATTCTCTCTTGCTGACAAGTACCAGCTGTTCCAGCAAGAGGAAGTGGTCAAGGACGTGGCAGCAGCCGCAGCAGCAGCGTCGGCCACGACTCAGCGACGCGCGTCGTGGCGATGCAGCGCGGTGCGGTGGTGCAGTGTGGCGCGGCAGTATTGCTCAGTGTGGCCAAACTAGGGGGCGGAACGCTTAGTGGTGACCCCCAATGGGTAAGAGGTGAGAGATCGGGAGAAGTCCATGTGGATGATGACAATGTGCCTGAGGATGTTCGGGAGAAGATCATGTATATTGTCAGAATGAGAGAAGCTAGGGTAGCGTTTTTGTAAGTTACGCGTTGCATCATGAGTCCACATTATTTTTGTTGGCAGTTTTTTTATGTAAGCAACACCTCTGTTCTTTATATTGTTATCAAGATTTATAAAATAATGTGTATGAACTTGTATTAATTTTGAAATAAGCTGCACCTTTGTACTCTGTTTTTATTTATAAAACTGAATGTGAGGTTGCGGGATGTAAAATTTTGTGAATCTGAATGTGTAAAAGATGAACTTTTTATAATTTTAGGCATAAGCAGCACTGTATTTCACCCTTCTATTTTTATCACCGTTTGTAAATGTTTTGCGTCAGCAATACGCAGCATCTTTGTACTTCACCTTCTATTTTGATACATGGGAATGTGTAATTGTGAGATATAAGACTTGTAAATGTGAATGTGTAATAAATGAAAATGTTATTACTTTAAGAAATAAGCAACACTTTTGTACTTCAACTTTTTATCAAGATTTGTAAATATGAATGTAAAATAAATTAACATTTATTTGAAATAAGCAGCTTATATTTAGTACAGTGTTCATTCTACTGCCACAATTTTTGCAAATATGTTGAAGCATAAGCTTAAAATAAGTACCTTTATTCTGTGTACCTACTTATGAGGAGACAATCAATGTGGGTGTATACACAGCTGCTTACGCCTTCAGGGAATACAAGCTTGATGTTATGTGTAACAGGTTAGGATGTGATGTACAAATAAAATAACTGATTACAAGAATAATGTTTATTATTTTTCTTCCCTATGTGACATATACAGTAGGTACACAAACATTTATAGTAAAATACATTTTTTAATAAATCAAAATCATGTAACTTGAATTTTGTTATTATTTCCTACAATGAACTTCTATTCCTAAACCGAACTTATCGATATTTTCGTAGAGTGGGTGAGTCACGTCCGTACGATTTTCTCGAACTCTACATTTTTATAGGTAATTTCAGAGCTTGATATCTTTATTTTTTTCCATGACAATGAGTAAGTTTTTACACTAATTGTAAAGTATAGTTCATTCTTATGCGGCTTAGACTACAGACATAAACTAAACTAAATTTTGAAACCTATAGTACCATGTAAAATTAGCTAATACAAAAAAAACATGTCCAATTAGTTATCTCTTCCAGAAAATCTTATTACAATTATACTGGCATATTTTTACAGTATAAAGGTAGACATCGGTAGATAAAGGTTTATACATATAGTATTCTAGTACCATTTTTTTTATTTGAAACACTCAAAATAACTCTGATGAGCGTTTACAAAGTCATGCGTTGTAAACAAGATCTCATAAGAATGGCTCCGCGTAGTATGAAGTTTGAGTTTCAATAATATGAAAATGTTAGGTTCAACTTTCAAAAAAACACTCCTGTTAGATTACTTGTCTATTCAAAAAGAAACAAGCAAAGTTTCGTGCAAACCAACTCTGTAATTTTATCAGAAATCATCCTATTACGGCAACAAACACACTTTCGACCACTTGTCCGTTTTCAACATTTGTTTATAGAAAACGATGTAGAAATTTGAGTACGCTAAACAATTTATATAATAGCCTGGTGATTCAAGAACCTAACACTGTTTATTTTTTTAGCTAGAAGCAATAGAAACTTGAGTGGACCCTTTTTTGTGAGCGAGGTCGTAAATTCGAAATCGTAAACATGTCAGCTGTCACTGTCAGAAATTGGCGCCGGGCTTGACGGAAGTTTGACGTTTTACGATAGTTGGACGCCACAGGTTAATTAACCTGTGGCGTACCGCTATCTTATAACGTCAAACTCCTGTCAAGCCCGGCGCCGATTTCTGACAGTGACAGCTGACATGTTTACGATTTCGAATTTACGACCTCGCTCACAAAAAAGGGTCCACTCAAGTTTCTATTGCTTCTAGCTAAAAAAATAAACAGTGTTAGGTTCTCGAATCACCAGGCTATTATATAAATTGTTTAGCGTACTCAAATTTCTACATCGTTTTCTATAAACAAATGTTGAAAACGGACAAGTGGTCGAAAGTGTGTTTGTTGCCGTAATAGGATGATTTCTGATAAAATTACAGAGTTGGTTTGCACGAAACTTTGCTTGTTTCTTTTTGAATAGACAAGTAATCTAACAGGAGTGTTTTTTTGAAAGTTGAACCTAACATTTTCATATTATTGAAACTCAAACTTCATACTACGCGGAGCCATTTTTATGAGATCTTGTTTACAACGCATGACTTTGTAAACGCTCATCAGAGTTATTTTGAGTGTTTCAAATAAAAAAAATGGTACTAGAATACTATATAAACCTTTATCTACCGATGTCTACCTTTATACTGTAAAAGTATGCCAGTATAATTGTAATAAGATTTTCTGGAAGAGATAAATAATTGGACATGTTTTTTTTGTATTAGCTAATTTTACATGGTACTATAGGTTTCAAAACATGAATAATTAGTCTAAGCCGCATAAGAATGAACTAGACTTTATAATTAGTGTAAAAACTTACTCATTGTCATGGAAAAAAACAAAGATATCAAGCTCTGAAATTACCTATAAAAGTGTAGAGTTCGAGAAAATCGTACGGACGTGACTCACCCACTCTACGAAAATATCGATAAGTTCGGTTTAGGAATAGAAGTTCATTGTAGGAAATAATAACAAAATTTAAGTTACATGATTTTGATTTATTAAAAAATGTATTTTACTATAAATGTTTGTGTACTGTGTATGTCACTTAAGGAAGAAAAATAATAAACATTATTCTTGTAATCAGTTATTTTATTTGTACAAAACATCCTAACCTGTTACACATAACATCAAGCTTGTATTCCCTGAAGGCGTAAGCAGTTGTGTATACACCCACATTGATTGTCTCCTCATAAGTAGGTACACAGAATAAAGGTACTTATTTTAAGCTTATGCTTCAACATATTTGCAAAAATTGTGGCAGTAGAATGAACACTGTACTAAATATAAGCTGCTTATTTCAAATAAATGTTAATTTATTTTACATTCATATTTACAAATCTTGATAAAAAGTTGAAGTACAAAAGTGTTGCTTATTTCTTAAAGTAATAACATTTTCATTTATTACACATTCACATTTATAAGTCTTATATCTCACAATTACACATTCCCATGTATCAAAATAGAAGGTGAGGTACAAAGATGCTGCGTATTGCTAACGCAAAACATTTACAAATGGTGATAAACATAGAAGGGTGAAATACACTGCTGTTTATGCCTAAAATTATAAAAAGTTCATCTTTTACACATTCAGATTCACAAAATTTTACATTCCGCAATCTCACATTCAGTTTTATAAATAAAAAAATAATTGCCAGCAGAACAGTAAGAGGATTATACACACAGAGAAATATATGGAAATAGGCTACAAAAACAAAGTACAAAGGTGCAGCTTATTTCAAAAGTAATACAAGTTCATACACATTATTTTATAAATCTTGATAACAATATAAAGAACAGAGGTGTTGCTTACATAAAAAAACTGCCAACAAAAATAATGTGGACTCATGATACAATGCATAACTTATAAAAACGCTACCCTAGCTTCTCTCATTCTGACAATATACATGATCTTCTCCCGAACATCCTCAGGCACATTGTCATCATCCACATGGACTTCTCCCGATCTCTCACCTCTTACCCATTGGGGGTCACCACTAGGCGTTCCGCCCCCTAGTTTGGCCACACTGAGCAATACTGCTGCGTCACACTGCACCACCGCACCGCGCTGCATCGCCACGACGCGCGTCGCCGAGTCGTGGCCGACGCTGCTGCTGCGGCTGCTGCCACGTCCTTGACCACTTCCTCTTGCTGGAACAGCTGGTACTTGTCAGCAAGAGAGAAGTGGTCTTGCTCCATCGTGATGTCGTCACCCACTGGGGCCCTGATGACGACATCACATCTAAAATTAAAATAGTCAAAATAAATACGAGTAAATTACGAAGAAAAGGTATAAGAGTAATGAATATAAGTTTTAACACTTACGGCATAACGACGCGCGGCGAGCCTGAACCAGCAGCAGCAGTGGACCCCAGAACTGGCGATGAGGATCTTGGCCTATCAAACAAAGAGATTTCATTTATATTAAAGACAACTTTTTTTTCGAACTTCGTTTATTGTCTCTATAACTGACAAAGGTCCGAGGGTCACAGTCCGAAATCATTGAAATGTAAAAAATATAGTATGAAATACACATCGAATGATCAAAACTATTGTTATTATTAGATTTAGAGCAACTCGATTCATACAGATACACTCAATTCATTGTAAAACAGTCAAAATTCATCAAAGTAATGACGCCATGAGCCCAACGATTTTTACGTAAAATTTCTTTGGCCAAAAATGAAGTATTTATGATGTTATTTAGTGCAAATATTATCTAAAACGATGTAATAACTAATAATAAATGAATATTCATCCACTTACCGTTGCATATCACCCAAAAACTCACTAAATATGATTTTATTAGACGGAGCACGCATCACAACGTTGACGTGTTGAAGTGTCAGTAATGGCGGCACTTTCAGCTTTTTATTTTTATGTTTCCAGACAATATTTTTGGTATAGAATTAGTAGGTTGAGGAGAATATTTATCTGGCCACAATTTTTTTTTTACAGACCTCTATTAACTTACTAATTTTAAATAATTAGAGAAAAACCGCAGATAGTCGGGGCGGGCCGCGGCGCGGCCCGGCTGGGGCTTTACGGAAGTTACTAGGGCGGGCCGCCGCGCGGCCCGCCCCGGCCGTTACCGGTTAATAACCTTCAATCATATAATAGGTCTTTACCTATGAAATTGCCGTTTTGTATGAAAAAATTTAAACGAATTTTTTTCATGAATTTTTTATTTGTATTAATCGAAGTAATCACCCATGCAATCAATGCATCTTTGCCATCGCAGTGGCAGTTTATTGATGCCCTTCTTAAAGAAATCAGCTGGACGGGAGGCAACAAATTCTTCAAAGGCATTTTGTACTGCCTCTCGGGTATTAATTTTTTTTCCCGCCAAGAAGTTATCCAAATTCTGGAAAAAGTAGTAGTCTGTAGGCGCAAGGTCTGGTGAGTAGGGCGGATGACGGAGAGCTTCCAACCCCAGTTCTTGCAACTTGGAGACCGTCTGCTGTGCAGTATGAGGTCGCGCGTTGTCGTGCAGGAGCAGCGGAGACGAGCGATTGACCAATGCTGGTTGGAGATGCGCCAGCTTCTCCATCATTGTGTTCAGTTCTTCACAGTACACATCTGCAGTAATGCTCACCCCGTTTGGTAAGAAGCTGTGATGAATCACACCGGCGCTAGACCACCAAACAGTGACCATCACTTTTCTAGGGGTAAGTTTTCGTTTAGGGCATTGTTTAGGTGCTGAACCAGGATCCAACCAACTTGCTGAGCGCTTACGGTTATCAAACAGAATCCATTTTTCATCGCAGGTAACAATGCGGTTCAAAATTCCTTCATTTGTGTGTCTGTTGAGCAGTGCAAGGCACGTCTCGACGCGTACTTCGCGCTGGCGATCATTGAGTTCGTGGGGCACCCATTTGTCAAGCTTTTTTACCTTGCCAATTTGACGCAAATGGACCAATATTGTTTTGACGCTAACGTCGAAAGCTGCTGCTAATTCAGCCGTAGATTGTGTATCATCAGCTTCCACAATCGCCTTTAATTCGTCATTGTCGACCAAAGTCTTCGGACGACCGCGAGGTTCATTTTTCAGGTCGAAATTTCCAGAACGGAAGCGAGCAAACCAATAACAGGTGGTGCGTTGGTTTGTAGTGTTAGCTCCGTAAACGTCGTTGATGTTGCGTGCCGCTTGTGCCGCGTTGCTGCCACGACGGTACTCATATTCCATAATTACTCGAATTTTTAACGTATCCATGATGACGAAAAAGATTGAAATGCGATGAAAATGTAACACTAATCAATAAAGAAATGACTACTTTTAGAAAAAAAAATCCATGTTTTTAAAATAAAATTAATTTGAAATTAGAATTCTTAGCCAAACCAAAATCATTTTGATTTGAAATGGCCAGTACTGCAGAACGGCAATTTCATAGGTAAAGACCTAATATATTGCGTAAAGTACGTCATGTCGTCAAAGAAGATCTTGAAACGGAACGTTCCTTTCAAAGTTTCAAATAGAGATGGGCTGAGTGATGATTTTTCTGTATCGGTGACTGCATGACAATGACAAAAAAATATCGGTTACGGGAACAATGACAAAATCATCAATGATTTTTATTTGAGTATTAGATCTCGTCACTTCATTTGTGAGTAGATACTGAATGATCGCGGAACGGCTTAGTGAAATTATCATTAGTTATTTATGTAGGCATGAGTCGAGTTTGTCAGTTGGCCGTGTAATTTAAATTTTCTTAGTTTGTGACATTCATTGCAGGTTATTTAGGTATTGATTGATCGTTATGGAAATCATCAATATGTTTCCATTAGTGATATTTGCTGCAAGATATGACTATTTAGTATATCATGGCAATTTGTCGTAAAAACTTGGTCGCGTAAATATGCACCTCCCCAACAAGTAATATTCCAATCTTCCCTTCATGCTTTTTCCAGGCTTAGGACTAGCAAAGACTAGCAAAGTAATAGTACATACTTAGTACCTAATAAAACGTATGTAAACCCAATTTAATTATAGCGAGTCAACACATTACCCTACGTATTTCGTACGCGTAAAATTAAATTAGGGTGGTTGTTCGTCCTCGTCTATCCAAAACAATGATTCACGAAATACTAAATGCTAGATAAATTGCATTCGTGATTTGCCACGCATTTCGCACGCAAACATAAACAATGCAAGTGAAAGCATTGTTGCCGTTCCGTGCGCCCAGTCCCGGTCATTATATCGAAACATGTGAGTTCCAGTCCAGTATCGCCCATCGCGCAGTCTCGCAACGTCGCAATTCACAGTCACACCGCCCGCTGCGCCCGAGACGGCCCGATACCGTCCGATCCGAATCACCGAAGTTCGCGTTCATTGTCATTCTTGTAATGATTTTTAAGCATTGATGATTTTGTCTTTGTCATTGCATGATGAAATGATTTTAAAATATCGATGATTTTTACATGTGACATGATATCGGACTCATCTCTAGTCTAGTTTCAAACGCGACGTTTGACGTGCTACACATGTAATTTGTAAAATATTTATTTTATAACGAAAATGTCGGTCGTAAAGAAGAAGAAGCGTGGTTCCATGAAGAACAAGAAGGCGTGGGGAAAATATTCAGATATCCGTGATGTCGAGGAGTTTTTAGAAGATCAGAGATTGGAAGAACGATTGGGGTAAGTGAGGTTATGTTGACATCATGTGCGTGACAATTTTGTTTATTTTCGCAATATCTTTACTTCTAACTGAAGGTCTACACGGTGTTAACTGCTTATAACAGCAGGCCTAAACCTTAAAAAAAAAATTAAACACAAATTTAGAGCACGACGTAGTAAAATTAGTTAATAATTTTATGACGTTATCGAGACGCCGCTAGTATAGGCAAATATACGTATTGTACCTACAAAGTAAATACATTGGAGAGGTATTAAAACGTTTGTACGCCGTAAAACGGAGTATACAAGTAAATAACATTCCTCTACATTTCACAATATTAATTTGAAACTAACCTTTTAGCAAGTTTGACACAAAGCCAGACAGTGAACTGTTCGTGGTAGACACAGCGGGAGACAATGATGAGGTCAAGGTTGAGGACGTCAAGCCATTGTCACGCAAACTACAGAAGAGAGCCAAGCTGAAGGAAGTACCAAAGTGCTTTGAAGTACTACTGCCTACATCTAAGGTATGTGCATTATCATCATCATCATTTCAGCCGAAAGACGTCCACTGTTGGACATAGGCCTTCCCTAAGCTCCGCCACTTCGGCAGGTTCTGTGCTTCCCGCATTCAGCGGACTCCTGCGGCCCTCACAAGATCATTGATCCGCCTTGTGGGTGGCCTTTCAACTGTGTCTTCCGGTACGCGGTCGCCACTCCAGAACTTTTCGGCCCCATCGGACATCTGTTCTGCCAGCAATGTGCTCTGCCCACTGCCACTTAAGTTTGGCAATTCTTCGGGCTATGTCAGTTACCGTACTACTCCTGCGGATCTCTTCATTCCTGATTCAATCACGCAGGGAAACTCTAAGCATAGCCCTCTCCATCGCCCTATGTTCTATGTTAGCTATGTTATGGGGTTTGGTTTCCGCACTTAGTCCTTCAAGTGGACCATTGTGAGTGAGCCATGGTAGTCTTTTGGTTTTATTCCGGCCAGCCCATTTCCCTCCAAAAGTTGGCTATAACTCCTGGTTTGTTCAGAATATCCGTGTAACATTTGGGTGCCCCGAGGGTTTCTGTTCTAATCTGTGCTACGCATGTGCATACGAAAAGCACATGCGCAACGGTTTCCTCAGCCTCCATGCAAGCCCTGCACAAGGGGCTGTCCGTTATGCCTATTGTGTAGAAGTTTTTGTTCAGCGGGCAGTGTCCTGTGATGGTTCCAGTCACCAGACGTATTTCTTTTCTCTCCATCGCCCTTTGGGTGACTTTAAGTCTTCTTATGAGGCCCATTGTGAGCGACCACGTCTAGGTATGTACATACTGTGAAGGATTTGGCAAAAGAAACCATGTTTGGAAATATTTGACAGTAAACCAATCACAGTTCAATATTATGCTCCATTAACTAACACCATTTTTATAATATTCTCCTCCTTTTCCAATGGGTTTCATCCTACTATTATTTTTTTTGGTTTCAAAAATTATCAACCCTGGTCTATAATCATACGGCTCAACTCAGAACTTGAGTAGCTCAACGATTAGACGAACAATACCAAAGAAAGGACATTTGGGTAGGCCGCATAAAGTACTCAAACTGCCAGATTAACATTAAAAACGAACTGAGAAGGAGACGAAAAACAAAACAAAAAACAAATGCCACATAGTCAGAGCAGTGGTGGCCAAGTGGTAACGGCCGCGACTTACGAGTTGTAGGTCGTGAGTTCGAACCCAGCCAGGCGCTTTACTTTGTGTAAATTATCTCATCACCACTGCTCTCAAAACGGTGAAGGAAAACATCGTGAGGAAACCGGCATGTCCTAGAACCAAAAATTCGAACACATGTGACATCTACCAACCCGCACTGGGCCCGCGTGGTGGATTACGGCCCAATCCCTCTCACAGAGAGGAGGCCTGTGTCCCAGCAGTGGGAACATTATTAGGCTGATGATGATGATGATGATGAGATCTTGAACATGGCTTGGAAGTTTATTATAAAAGCGTATACATTGACATCTGAATGACCCACCTATTTTCTTGAGCCTTGTTGATGGTACAACAAATTTGTGTTTGTTCCTAGTATTTATACTATGGATATCACTGTATTTTTTAAACAATTTAATATTTTTATGAGCATATAAAAGATTTTCATAAATATACTGTGAAGGCACAGTCATTACATTTATCTCTGAGAGAGTGTCTCGGACTTAATTTATAAATTGATCGGACAGCTCTTTTCTGCAAGACAAAAATAGTCTGAATGTCGGCGGCATTTCCCCACAATAGGATACCATACGACATTACACTATGAAAATAGCTAAAGTACACTAAGCGGGCTGTCTCTACATCAGTTAAATTGCGAATTTTTCTAACAGCGTATCAAAAATCAAAATCAAATCAAAAGTCATTTATTCAAATTAGGCTGAGAATCAGCACTTTTCGAACGTCAAAATACATAAGACAGTCCCCCAAAAACGCCCACCCTTCGACACTTCCTAGTGCTTTAGCTGGGAAGAAGAAGTGGCGCAACAAACTCCCCAGCAGCACAGCTGTCTGTTTAGTCGGATGGACTTGATTCTATACATACATAAGCAAAGTAATAAACTATAACGCATATTACCTAAAATAAAAGTTTCCTGGTATAAAGGGCTCTATATGTCAATAACTAATGACTTACTAGATAGATGATAAAAAACACTTGGTCAATAAAGTTTAAAAAAAAAAAAGTATTTAACTAAATAAATATATGAACCCATATAACCTGTCACTAGGTACGCTAATTCTGGAGAAAGAACATAAACATTGTCTCGTGTTAATCACAGCGACCAACTATTCTTGTCATTTAAATAGTCGTTAATGGAATAGTAAGCCTTTAAACAAAGGATGGATTTTACTTGGACTTTAAACGCATCAAAAGGCAAATCTAGCAAAGAAGTGGGAAGCTTGTTATAAAAAGTTATACCAAGCCCAACAAATGAGTTATGAACCTTATGAAGCCGGTGAAAGGGAGCACGTAGTTTGTCCTTGTTTCTAGTGTTAACGGTATGAATATCACTGTTTTTAGTGTACAAGTGTATATGTTGCCTAATAAATAAGATGTTAGCTAATATGAATTGTGATGCCACTGTGAGAATACCAATATCTTTAAAAAAGTCCCTCAAGGAAAATCTGCCACCTAACTGGTAAATTGCACGAACAGCACGTTTTTGAAGGACAAAAATATTTTGAATATCAGCGGCTTTGCCCCACAGCAGAATACCGTAGGACATAACGCTGTGAAAATAACTAAAGTATACTAATCGAGCTGTATCGACGTCAGTGTATTGTCTTACTTTTCTGACGGCGTAGGCGGCTGAACTGAGCCTCCCTGCTAGTGTTGATACGTGTGATCCCCACTGAAGTTTGGCATCTACTGTTATGCCCAGAAATACTGCCGTGTCTACGGTTTCAAGCACCTCTTTATCTAAGACGATATTGGGACCTAGATTTCTAACATTCGGTAAGGCGAACTTTACACATTTCGTTTTTTTGGCATTGAGAACAAGGTTATTTGCCGTAAACCAATCCGTAACCATTGAGAGTGCACTGTTTACGTCGTCAAAGTCTTGTCTATTCCTATCTACTTTAAAAATAAGAGAAGTATCATCTGCAAACAGTACAACATCACAAATACCCTTTAAATAGAACGGTAAGTCATTAATATATACTAAAAACAAGAATGGGCCGAGTATTGAGCCTTGAGGCACACCTAACTGAACTGGCAGCCCGGAAGATTTTTTACCATTAATTTCTACACATTGAACCCTATTTTGCAAATAAGAATTTATTACGTTTAGAGCATCGTTATGGACACCGTAATAACGAAGTTTACACAAAAGCGTCTCATGGTGCACGCAATCAAAGGCTTTTGAGAGATCACAAAAAACTCCAATAGCATTTTGCGAGTTCTCCCATGCGTTAAATATGTGTTTCAACAGAGCAACACCCGCATCAGTAGTCGAACGACCTTTTGTAAAGCCATATTGCTCATTATGAAGGAGGCTATTTAAATTAAAATGTTTTAGCAACTGCTTGAGTATTAACTTTTCAAATATTTTGCTAAATGCAGGTAAGATAGAAATAGGCCTGAAATTACGAATGTCATTTTTATTACCTGATTTAAATAATGGTATTACTTTACTACTCTTCATGAGGTCAGGAAAAGTTCCTGAATCAACACATTTATTAAAAGTGACAGCTAGATAGGGGGCTACAATTTCTATAATATTACTTAAAAGTTTAATGGAAATGCCCCAGAAATCACCAGTGTTTTTAGACTTCAGTGTGTTAAAAACATTAACTACGTCACGAGGCGTTACATGTTCGAAACTGAATAGGTCACTACATTTAGGCACACTACTATGCAAAAGGTATTCTGCTTTAGACGGGGATGAATCTAAGGAGCGAGTCGTAGTTACAGGTATGTTGGCAAAAAACTCATTAAATGCCTCCGCTACTTCAGCTTCTGTAATAATTAATTTGTCGTCGACCAAAATCTCAAGTTGATTGTCTTGTTTAACAGACTTGCCCGTTTCATTATTAATTATTTTCCAAGTGGTTTTAACTTTATTGTTAGAATTTTTAATTGTGTCACTTAAAAATTTCGATTTTGCAAAAGCACTAATCTTTTTAAATAATATGCTGCAGAGCTTAGCTTTTTCGACAATTTAGCTATATGTGGGCCCCACTGAAGCTTGGCATCCAAAGTTAAGCCCAAGAATACAGTGCTATCTTCAGGATTCAATTTTTCGCCCTTTATCAACACATTAGTTTTCACCTGCTTAACGTGAGGTAGCATAAACTTAATGCATTTGGTCTTTTTTTCATTAAGAAGTAAATTATTAACATTGAACCTCTCTACGGCTGGACTGGATTTCTTGCCTTATTCTAATGGTGTCATGAATAAGAGTTGATTATCTTGTGTGTGACACAGTTATTATGTGTCTTTTGCTCATACTATTGCATAAATTAAATCCATTCCCCAATTAATTATATAATATAAATATATTTTTTTCAATGTTGTCACCACACTTTACGTTTACAAATATTTAAGCTCACATACACAAACAGCCAGATCCGGAACAACTACTTGGAAGGTCTACAAATATTTATTCCGTGCGGGAATCGAACAGGTGATATTCCTGCAGCGCAGCAGGCACTTGCATAACCACTGAGCCAACCATGCCGTCAAATCGAAATCATCTAATGGTGTTTCAGTATGATTCATTGTTATTAATGGAGTAATGAAAGGTGATATTATGAGGCAAATAACAATCATAGCATAACATTAGACTGGTGGTTCCATTATCCATTCACACCATTGAATATAAAAGATATTAGGCACCACCTGGATCCAATTCGATCCATAACAATAGAAAACCAATTGTGTCTCATAAAGGTACTTGATTGGTTAAAATCACTGTAATTAATTATCTTTTTCAGGTCCAAGACCCAAATAAAAAACGAAATGTTGTAAATCCAATCGGCTCCAAACCATCAGCTTTGAGCAAGTTGAAAGAGAAGCGTCAAACACAGAAGGGAGTGTTTGAGAAAAAGCTGGTGGAAGCTAAGAAGAACAGAAAGATGGCTCTGGACAAGAAGAGGAAGGCTAAGCAAGTTAGACAGAACTTTGGACTGGATTTGTGGGGGAAAGATTGTAAGTAAACCTGAGTAGATATTTAAAAACAAGACGTCACTTGTGGTTTTGTAATCCTGATCCTCATATTGTTCTATGAAATGGTATCCTATATTAAAATGAATTAATGTGTCATGCAGTCTAAAAATGTTGTGTTGAAGAAGCACAATACTGTAATGCGCGTATCGGTCAGGCTATAGATGAAGGCTAACCGCATTGTTGATATTAGGATTTGAAGTGTGTTAGAGCACATAATTATGTTATAAATAACTAAAAAAACAAGCATTTATGGGGTTTTATTCTATTTTTCCGTCATCCTTCGTTATTCACAGAAACAGAGGGGCCATTTAAAAACACACAACTAGTCTTTCCTGTATACTGACTTATATGCATATTTGGTCCTGTGCTGTTACATTCATACTCATTTTAATTCTACCTCTCCCCAGCACCGGAAGCTAAAGGCATACCAGCAACCCTCATAGATGAGTTCATATCAGAAGAAGCACAGCTACACAATGTGCTAACAACACAGAGACTCAGACCAAAGCCTCCGATGGCCAAGTCTGTGATGACCAGAGCTGCAGTGGAGACACCGCATCCAGGAGTCAGTTATAATCCGTCATACCAGGTAAGTTGCTTTATTTATTCATTCTTTATATGTTTCTCTTTAAGAATTTAACTTTTCCTGTAACAGAAATACATATTCGGTTCTTGATAAGTTTGCAAGTTTGGTACCAATTTGTTCGCAATTTGTCGGTTTGCTAAACTATCGAAAAATAATGTGTTCAATTGTAAATGGTGTATAGATTGTAAACAAAAGATGTTCATAATCATACGATAACATATTACTGTAGCGGCACTACAAATAAAATGCTTCGCAACAATATAGAGAAACGCAAAAAGAGAAGTGGCGCCATCTACAATGCCACAGGCGAACTAAATTAAGAAGGCAGTTGCCCACCAGACACAACACTCGTCTGGTCGGAGGATCCTCCTTTACCATCATAGGTATGAGTGAACTTTACACCCTAGTCCTCATACCTCTATATTACTATATGATGCGGGGTAGTTATGGGTACGTGAGTCATTTCAGCTTTTAGGAGTGGCTTGTGGCTAAATAATAGCAGCCGCAAGCCTATAATCTTCCCACTGCTGGGACACAGGCCTCTTAGTACGAGGGAGGGGGCCCAGTGCGGGTTGCTAAATGTCACATATCTTTGAATTTTTGGTTCTAGCACATGCCGGTTTCCTCACGATGTTTTCCTTTACCGTTTTGAGAGCAGTGGTGATGAAATAATTTACATAAATTATAGTGCCTGACTGCGTTCGAACCTACGACCTACAACTCGTAAGTCGCGGGCCACTGACCACTGGGCCACCACTGCCGTACCATATTGAGCACTCATTATTTCAAAAGAAACAAGTTTCTTCATGGGGACTCCTTAATTTCTAACTTTATTTTATTTAATATTATTGTGGTTTTAATGGCAATCGAAATACACTCTCTCAAAATTTCAACTATACAGGCTGATTTTTTTTAGCGTCTGGAAAAAAATTGGGTATAATAGGTGAACGGGGTAGAAGCCTGTGGTACGGAAATTACACTTTTTTTATTTTTCAAAACTAAAATGAAATTAACCTATGAATGAATACTATTACTTATTTGTAGTAAACTTTTCATACGAAAAATTAAAAAAAAAAAACAGTACAAAAAAAACAAAAAATCGGCAAATAATTTCAAAATCCAATTTATAGGCACCCTACTCTACGCGCAGAAATTATCAATGAAAATTCGTAGCGAAATTCAATCCTTTGAAGCCGGCCGCTTTTTTCGCAGGCGTAGGTACCGCTCACGTTTCACCGCATGCGCATCCCCTCCCGCCCGCGCGCGCCGCTCTCCGTTTCTCCAGTCACCTGCGATTGGTCACAGCGTGATCGATCGCTGTTTTTTCCGCGTGTGCTTCAACTGCACAGTGATTGTTTTCAAAATGACGTACGCATACTCCAGCGTAGAGTACCTTGCCATGATGAGGTATTATTTTTTGTCCGGTGAAAATTTAAATGGTGCGAGGCGAATGTACGCCGACGAAGAATACCCACAATCCCTTAGACGTAACGGAATCCCTGACCCCCGGAACCCCAACACAGACTTGATATTCCGCACTTATCAGCGGTTACTTGACAATGGCCAGTTTCAGCTTCCCGGTCATGCCAGGGGCAGAGGCCGGCCACCCTTGTCCATACATGTTGAAGACGCCATCCTAGAATATTTCCAGCAACACCCGAGGAGGAGGAGCACCCGGCAAGCAACTCGTCGATTTGGCGTAAACCAGTATGTGGTATGGAAGCTACTCCATTCAATGGATATGCATCCATACCACTTCTTACGCGTGCAAGCTTTGCATGCTCTGGATCGTGGACCTCGTATTGAGTTCTGTCGCTGGCTGCAGAACCAACCGCAGGAGAACATTCTATGGACCGACGAGTCCATATTTACCCGCGTTGCTATCTACAACGTACACAATTAGCACTGGTTGAGTTTTCAAAACCCACATAAAATAAAAGAACACGCACCTAATCGCTCAACCACTTCACTAACGAGCCGTCTTATTCTTACCGCATTTTTTTGGCAATTCGCTTAGTCCACTACGCATTTGTTTCAATAGTTACTATAATAATTCTACAATAAAATAAAATAAAAATAAAACTACAGTAATAATTATTAGGATTAATTTTTTTTACACATCAAGCTAAAATCTTCGAAATACAGATGAATGTGAGTGATTGTTATAAGAATTTAACATCAACAGGTTTGTTTACACTTCTATCAAAGCTTTACCGATCTTACGAGACGTAATTTATTTTGTTTACGGTTTCAAGACACGCGTCACACAGTGTATCAAATTATTTGCCTACTACAACTCCACACAGCACGGTGAGGTGTGTAGGTACACGCGCAAATGTATGCGTATGGATCAGTTGCAAAAATGTACACTTCATCATTCTTCATTCATGGGTGATCGCAGCTGACGCTCGTTTACTATTACTATTTTGGCTATTATTAGTTTTACGCGAGTGTCGTAGGATGTATTCTTTTTCATGTATTTTAAGGATATTCCGAACTTTTATTAAATCAATGGTACCAGGGAAAGGTCAGCGTATATGAGTTCTATTCTACTTACACGACACGTCATATTGTTGTCCAGACGCTAAAAAATGTCATCCGGTATACCTGTTGTCACCTTTTGGGGAAGGAACCATAATAAGCACCACAGTCTCAAAAAACCTTTAACTACTACATTCCTCTATTACAGGAGCACCAAGACTTGCTCCAACAAGTGGGCAAACATGAAGAGAAGATGATGAAGAAAGAGGCGCATCTCCACAGGGTGACCACGGGTATGTTCAGAAGAGTCACACAAGCAGAGAAAGAGGTAGGTTGATAAAAATAAACTAAAATAATTATCGTACTATCCTACTAATGTTGTAAATGTGAAAGTTTCTTTCCAATAAATCAAGAATAATAAACCTGACAGTTTGACATATTTTCTATAAAAAGTTGACAAACCGCAATATTGAAAAATCTGCCCTAACTTTTTGAATTACAATTTATACATAATATGGCTGAATTAAAATGAGTAGCTTACCAATGGTGTTAATAGTTTAGATAAATACCTATTTTAAAAGGGTTTTTAAATAGTAATTTCATTGTCATGAAAGTAACTTCTAGTCATTTGTTTTTTTTTGCCTTTTTCCTTTAAATTAGACTAGAACCAACCACCTAACCTTCCTGCTCTCACCTCTATAAATCACATAATTACCTCGTCAGAACCAATGGCGCGAAGAGATGAGCTCCGGCCTCCCCCAGCCACACAACCCAGCCGAGGACCCCGACACAGACACGGACGACGAGTACAAGTCTGTGAACCCGCCGGTGAAGAACAAGAAGAAAGACCACAAGACTCGGAGGAAGCAGAAGGAACGGCTGGTGGAGAAGGAACGGTTGAAGCGATTGAAGGTTGATAAGCAGAAGATTACTGATCTTTATAAGTGAGTAGACTATTATATAATAATAATTATTATTGTGATGCTGGCCTATTGTAGTCCCAATGCTGGGCAAACGCCTTTTCTTATACAGAGAAGGCACGAGCTTTGATCACCATGCTTGCTCAAGATGGTTTGGCGATCTCAGGCTTTATATTGAGGCTTATTATTAAGGGGGCGTAGTATGCCAGAAAAAAATCAAGTTTCACCCGCGCTTCGTTGCCTGCCCCTCTCTTCATACACGACGAAAACAAAACACAATCCCTTTCCGCCAGCAGAAACTTTTCGCCCGGCATTTAAACCAAGAATTAAAACAAATTTCACCCCCGCTGCCCTTATTTAACCCTCTTATGAAACTCGACGAAAACAAAACACAATCCGTTCGCGCCGTGTTTCCTGGCTTATAACTGATATTTTATCCTTCTGTCGTATGTATATGCAAAATAATCTGATGAAATGACTATGATCAATGAAAGTATTGACCGCTGTGTACAATGTTGTTTTTGTCGCTTAATATTGCGTCTATAATTTATTTCGGTTATTTGAGGTCCGTTTGCACTACAAATATATTTAGTGCTTAACGATTTTTTAACGTCGTCCTATTTTTGTCAATCGTGTGCAGTTCCCCCTAACGGAGGCGGGCGCTAATGGCTGCAACACAGTTTTTTAAAGTATCGTAGCTATTAACGAACACTAAAAATTTGTAAACCTGTTTTTAGTTCCAATAAATATTTAATTTGATTTGATTTGAGTTGACAGAGACAGATCGTTGGTACTCGTATGTTTCAAAACTTGAGGCAGCTTATCGATTTGTCTAAGCAAACTTTATTCTAATACAGAAGACTGACGAGACACACTTGGTCAACAGTTGATCACGTTCGACGGATTGTTATAATTATTATTTCGTGATGGGGCAACTCTAAAAGAAAAAAGATTTCAATGAAATTCTTCATTCGATATAATCATCTGTTTCCTTTGCATATACTATGCACTAATCTCGAATTCAGAATCTTAGCTTACTATCATGTTTTGGAACTGGAAACTCAGAAACGACGTGACAAAGTTGAAATTCAAGTATGTAACCAATTTTATTTAGGACCTTATTACTTCACACGTTGAAATAAAAAGTTTGATTGTTGATTTACACACATCGTTCGTGCATCGTCATTTGACATGTGTGTCAAATGTTTATATGTCTGTGGTCAAAGCAAACCTTTCCTTTTTATAGTGCAAGTACATACTTTTTGCTTTATTGCTACAAGGATCTTTTGGCGTCTAATTGACATTGTCTGGGGGGCGTTGTTGGTAAACATTTGTGAAATTGTCACATAAATGGTATTGGAAAAACAAGATGGAGGCGTTAGTTCCAATTTTAGCCGCGCGCCGTAAGATTCCTGTACCGTTGAAGAATGAACCTCCTCAATAAAACATAGCAAATAAAGCAAAGCAAATAAATAGTTGCCGATGATGATTTAGTCCAAGGCTAAAACACAATTGTCAGCTTAGCTTAAAGAAAGTCAAAAGTTTGATAGTTCCTTGTTTTAATTTATTAAACTTTGTGTACAATAACAGTATGAAAACGGAATTAATGCCTGTAGCAGGTAACGTTCTGTAGTTTTTGCGAACCCCCATGGGAAAAAGGCATAAGTTTTATATTTATGTATAATATCTCATTCCCGCGCTATCATAATTTGTACCAAAATTTATGAACCACTTTCAGACTGCGCAAACTCCAGTCCACAATAAAGACCCGCGAGCAGAAGCAGTCAGAAGACCGCACAAAACGAGCAGAGAAGCGCGCCGCCAGCGAGGCCACCGCGCTGCCCACGCTCAACGCGCACAAGGTGCCGGCGGGCCAACCGGACTTTGTGGACCCCAAGCAACTGTCTGGAGATCTGAGGAATATTCAGTCTACTAGTAAGCGACATGTCCTATATGTAATCTTATATTAGAGAGCACATAGTTTAATTTTGCATGCATGTTCGGCAAGGCTCCACATATTCATAATAAGCTACCAACTATAACTATGAAAAACAAAAACCAAAAACATTCACCCCAAATTAGAACATTGAGTTAAAAGCATAATGCACGAAAAACGTGGTGACCTTAACATCACTTTATACATTTAAAATTTTAGTCTTATTGCCTTGAAATAAGATTGAATTTTCTTTGGTTCAATTGGCAGTAGGTATAGCAAAATATATAATTTTTGAAAAAAAAAAATACCTATTTTAAAAGTTACTGATATCAATTCAGTGGTTAATTAGGAACTTTCAGGTCTTGCATTTATTCTGTTACACCGTGTATAATAGGTCTTTACCTATGAAATTGCCGTTTTGTATGAAAAAATTTAAACGAATTTTTTTCATGAATTTTTTATTTGTATTAATCGAAGTAATCACCCATGCAATCAATGCATCTTTGCCATCGCAGTGGCAGTTTATTGATGCCCTTCTTAAAGAAATCAGCTGGACGGGAGGCAACAAATTCTTCAAAGGCATTTTGTACTGCCTCTCGGGTATTAATTTTTTTTCCCGCCAAGAAGTTATCCAAATTCTGGAAAAAGTAGTAGTCTGTAGGCGCAAGGTCTGGTGAGTAGGGCGGATGACGGAGAGCTTCCAACCCCAGTTCTTGCAACTTGGAGACCGTCTGCTGTGCAGTATGAGGTCGCGCGTTGTCGTGCAGGAGCAGCGGAGACGAGCGATTGACCAATGCTGGTTGGAGATGCGCCAGCTTCTCCATCATTGTGTTCAGTTCTTCACAGTACACATCTGCAGTAATGCTCACCCCGTTTGGTAAGAAGCTGTGATGAATCACACCGGCGCTAGACCACCAAACAGTGACCATCACTTTTCTAGGGGTAAGTTTTCGTTTAGGGCATTGTTTAGGTGCTGAACCAGGATCCAACCAACTTGCTGAGCGCTTACGGTTATCAAACAGAATCCATTTTTCATCGCAGGTAACAATGCGGTTCAAAATTCCTTCATTTGTGTGTCTGTTGAGCAGTGCAAGGCACGTCTCGACGCGTACTTCGCGCTGGCGATCATTGAGTTCGTGGGGCACCCATTTGTCAAGCTTTTTTACCTTGCCAATTTGACGCAAATGGACCAATATTGTTTTGACGCTAACGTCGAAAGCTGCTGCTAATTCAGCCGTAGATTGTGTATCATCAGCTTCCACAATCGCCTTTAATTCGTCATTGTCGACCAAAGTCTTCGGACGACCGCGAGGTTCATTTTTCAGGTCGAAATTTCCAGAACGGAAGCGAGCAAACCAATAACAGGTGGTGCGTTGGTTTGTAGTGTTAGCTCCGTAAACGTCGTTGATGTTGCGTGCCGCTTGTGCCGCGTTGCTGCCACGACGGTACTCATATTCCATAATTACTCGAATTTTTAACGTATCCATGATGACGAAAAAGATTGAAATGCGATGAAAATGTAACACTAATCAATAAAGAAATGACTACTTTTAGAAAAAAAAATCCATGTTTTTAAAATAAAATTAATTTGAAATTAGAATTCTTAGCCAAACCAAAATCATTTTGATTTGAAATGGCCAGTACTGCAGAACGGCAATTTCATAGGTAAAGACCTAATATTAAAAAAAATAACTGCCCCTAGAACACTCTAGAGTCTAGAGAATGTTCTAGGGTGCAGTTGTTTTTTAAGGTGTTGATCTAGACCTTTACCTAGGTTCTTATACTGAACCTATGTTGTATTTCTATCTTATTATAACTGAATAACTCTTGTACATATGTTAGTTTTCTGTTTGTCCATGGTAGAATATAACTTATTAGGGGCCTTCTATAAATTACGTGACATGGTGGTATGGTTTTTTGACGCTCCACCTGTCCTTGTCACATGTGGTCACACTTTTGAAACCCCCTCCCCCTTGTGTGACGCCACATATTTTTCAATTTTGTATTTAGAAGTATATAATGAAATGAAATCCCTAATAAAATTAACTTAAGAATCCTACGACCGAAGCTCGCAACTAGGATTCGGGCGGAGACAATATTTCGTCTGAAAATTGCTATCGTTGCGCTAGTGTTAGTACCTGTCGAGGATACATACCTACAGTGAGCAGTACGATCACACACACATTGACAATGGCTTGACGCGATAGCGCTACTAGCTACTGACCATTTATGATGAATTTGGATGTGTTCCGTAATACCAAAAATGATGAATGAAAACTTATTGTATTTGAATATTTTTTTCGACATTTTACAACTTGATAATATGATCTATGCTTCTGAGACAACAATATTCCGGAAATTGTTGGTTATAATACCAAAAAAACAGTGAGAAAACATGTCATTTACGCTGTAAAAATGTGCGAAATGCAATTCGCTTAAACTTCATTTCAGGTAAGTATTTTGGAAAAAAAAACCCCTACGAGCCTAGATAAATACTGTCTGAATCCGAATATCATCATAATATGATGGAAATATGCTCAAGTTGCAAATGATTTAGGTATTACGTATGTATGGACAGTTCATTGTACGTAGGCCTCTTAAAGTCAAATAATTTAGACACTTAATGGTGATTTAAACATATGACGTGACAAAGCTTCTGATCCCCTGGCACTTGTCACACAATGTCACATTTCTTTGACCCCTTCCGCCCCCCTCAACGTGTGACGTAATTTATAGATGGCCCCTTACCCACCTACTGCAACAATAAATAATTTTCTATGCTAAGTATGCACTGGAAATTAGGCGGAGCTTCTTGCTTGTTGTTCTTGGTGAATTAACGATTTAGAGGGGGCAAGTTACCATTAGATGTTTAATAACATGAAATGCATCTCGTTGTACCATGCGATCTACACTCGTCCCACCTTGTTACCTAGAGGTCCACTTGCACCAATTTTTCACAAAGTAAATAATTTTTATGGACCTACATGACACTTATAAAACGTTAGAAGCTATGTGCATGGTTCCAATTGGTTGTTTCTTATGGAGAATAGCCGGCAAGAAACTCCACAATATTGTGTTTAAGTTTATAAGATGATGATGTGATGTGTAATAGATGTTTCTAAAATAACAGGAATATGAGAAATTTAAATCTAGTATGTTCATTGTAACGGTAACCAGTTCTCATTAAGTGGATCGTTGGGTCAGCCTAAACTAAACCTTATGAAACTAAACATTTTCACTGCATTTTCCAGCAAACCCCCTCCGTGACCGCTTCGAGTCCCTCCAGCGTCGCGGCGCCCTCGCAGCCTCCAAATTAATGATGAAGAAGAAGAGGAAACTCAAGAGCTACTTCAAAGCAGGCCACAAAGTCACAGAGAAAGATATTGACAAATACGTCACCAGAAATGTAGGTAAAAAGTGATCTTATTGTCTGTGGTGTAAGGTTAGGTTTGCCTTGGATAGGAGAGTAAAATGTAAGTAATGTGCATATAGTACGTTATTAAAGAGTTATTTAAACGGTTTTGGTATTTTGATTTATTTTGTTATACCTGTTTACTGATTAGTAGTAGTAATAGGTAGTTGCTTGGAAAATGGTTTTAAAGTACCTACTTTAGTATCTTAGAATAACCCATTATTTATAATTTTTCAAACTGAAAAAAAAAACTATTTAGGAGCACTTTGCGTTGTTTTTGAACAATAAAAGAAACTGAACCATCACGCTCAGGACGGTCACGCTGAATCGCGTATACTTGGCTCCATTCGGTCGGTGACGCTGAATCGCAAATACTAAGCGCTGAATTCCGTATAGGCGGCTCGTCGTAACCTTTCACTTCTATTGTCTATGCACCACTAAGCACACACCATTTTTACAAGGTTTTCTTCCAGAATTTGAAATCCACGCGACGGTTTTATGATAAAGATAATCGGAATCTCACCTTTCAAACCAACTACTACGATTGCAGAGGGTTTTGAAAAAAAAGGCAACAAAATATTTTTATACAAAAATTTACTAAAAAAAATATCTAACTTATTATAATACATCTAGAAATAGTCCACTTACGAATATATTACAGAGAAATCGTGGCAGTGTAACAAATATAAAAACGAAAGTAAACATAGCTATGTAGGTAACTCAGTATTTAAACCTAGGACGTTTCCTAAAAATAGGAAAATTAAACATTACATTGCTTATAAATAGAATACTATGCGTTAGTCTAGTATAAGTAGTCGAATTTTTTCAATAACAAAACGTAATAAGTTAACTAGGTTACGAACTAGGGTGGCTGTGTTGAGCGATATGCACATACTATTATGTAGAACATTTTTTCCCATCTATTCAAATACTACAAACAGGTTTACTACAAAGAGTTTTTTATATAGGGAGTAATTATCCGATTACAAAAAATCTTTCATTAATGGAAAGCTACAGTGTTTCCGAGTGTTATATGACATGTTTTATGATTGGTTATAGTTGACTTCCACGCTCTAGCAATATCATGAACCTACTTTAGCCATCTCTGCCTATATTTTTTATGTAATATAGACGTGTTAAGATGCGTTGTGATCCGTGGTTGTGATTCTAGAATCACATCAATGCATTCTGCTTATCAAAAACAAACTTTATTCAGGATATTTTGTATCTAGGTAATCTATGGGCGTTACAAATATATTCAAATATATGTAGACCTTTTTCTTGATCAGTGAAGATTCAAACCCCTATCTTTTAGTTTTCAAATTGATGATTTGTTAATTATTCTGATATATTTCTATTACCAAACAAACATTTTCACTTATTGTTCTGATTAATTATTTTAAAACCCTTTGCTAGTGAATTTTATGTAAATTTCAGTGCTATTTCATCGTATTATGTGCATATTGCCCCTAACAGCCTGTTTAGAATCATCATAATTTTCAAACACCTGAAAATACTGATGCTCTCATAATTTGTCGGTTGAAAACGAATAAATTCTATCTACATAATCACATTTACACGTTTATATTTAGGGTTTGAAATTGTTCAAATTGCAACGTTTTGTTTGTAACTTTCTCTTGTAAAACTATTAATTTGTTCAAACTTTTATTTACAAATGGTGGACACAATTCCATTTTCCATTATCGTCTTAATTCCTTTATCCATGTCTTTAAATAATTTTCAAATATTCTACTTACTCTTTACCTAAATTATTAAATTGTTGTTGACTGTTGAAATTGTTGGATTCACTACGTTAAAATGTGTTATAATTTTTGAATCTGTTAACCCTACCACGCAATTACACTTTGGATTTACAAGATAAGTTACAAATCAGAACGCCCATTTATCTAAAAACAGCAAGTTCTATCTAGAAAATAAAAAATGTCGCACTGGACTCAACCCTAAATATAAAAACAGAATCCCTACGTTTCTAGAACATTCTCAACCCCACCTCGCCGCGATAGAATACAGCGACCTTAATAATTCTAAGGCCCTGGTATCGGACGTGGCTTTGCCGTCACCAGAAGATGAAACTCTAGCTTCAGCTATAGGAGTATCTATAAAAGGTAATTTAGTAGTGGTTTTTGGTTCAACCGGAGTTGTTCTGACGTGGAATTTCTTCACACCTCTTCGGCTGGCAGTGTTGCTACTGGTTCTAAGTGGACTGATAGTTGTAGCTGACGTTTCTAGATCTTCAGTTGTTTTTATACTTTCTGTTGTTGTTGTTGTAGTGGTTGTGCTGCTGATTTGGGCTGCATTTGTTAGAGAATTGATTGCGCTAGGATCGAAGTTCAGGCTTTTACCCCTTCGGTCTCCTCTTGTCCTTTCTATTCTGTCTGTTCTTCTGTTTATATTTGTGTCAGCCTCTGTGGTTGTTAGTTCAGCTACCTCCTCTTCTTTTGCGATATCTTCCATATCTTTTTGAGAGACTGCCATCAAAGCTTCAAGTAAAGCTTTCTTTGACGCCTCAGCGGTTGTGTTATGATCATCATCGCACGTCTGTATCAGTAGCAATATCAATCGCTTCACCGTCTTTGATTTCGTTTTCTTCATGACATTCATGAGTTTCTCTGCAGTAGTCGCGTTCATGATTTCTTTCGCTTTTTCCACTACTGTGTCGGTTATTGTTGTTAGATCTTGAGCGGGTTCTGTTGAAGAATCTCTTAGCAGCCTTCCTTGTCTTTCGAAATCTTTTGTCTCATGTGTGGATACTTCGAAACCGACGGTAGGTGAAGCTGTTTGTTCTGTAGCTACATACTCTGTGGGAGTAGTAGCTGTGTTAGGAATGTAAGTATTTTCTGATAAGCCTTGATTCTGATCTGGCGCAGTTGGACTCAAGCCATCGTTGAGCGTGATAGGGTCTATCACAGTACTCTGCCAGTTTCCGTAAGTGCTCGACCAAGCGAATTGGTTCGTCGTCTTCTCGCTATCGGGAGATGTGAATACCGAATCGAGAATCGCCGGTGTGGTAGTTAGTATTTCTGTCTCTGTCACTCTCGCAGTTGTAGTCGGCTGCGTTGTAGTTTGTACAGTTGTAAGGTCTTCATCAGGTATTGTAGGAGCTTCAAGGTCTTCAGCAGGTTTCTTGATTGGTTCTGCATCAAAGGTTATCTGTTTTCCGTGACGAACACTGTTGCCTTGTGGTGCAGCAAACGATTGACTGTGAGCTCTTTGCAGTTCTTCCTCATTCTCTAATTCAACACTTTCGGTCTCGGTGAAATAGACTGAAGTTGTGGAAGGAATTGCTGTTGTCGTCCTAATCTTCTTGCTTTCAAAGTCGCTGACGGATGTAGATACAGATGGGTCAATACCCCAAGCAGTTGGCAAGTTTGTTGCTTCAACATACTCACTCAAAGGTTTACCTTCAGTAGAAACAGCATTTGTTCCATAAGGAGAGTCATTCAGAGTTAAAGCATTGTTCTGGAATCCGCCATATTTGTGGATCGAGTAATCGCTTTCTGTCGTAGTTGTGGCTTCATTGTTAATGCTTGATAGTGTATTGATATTTACTGCGACAGTGTTGGTATATGCAGGCGTGGTAGCAGCGGGTGTAGACGGTGATGTGTATGAGGCCGATATCCTTCCACAGCATCTGAATGGGTTTCTTACAGTAGTGGAAAGTGAACTGTATGCAGCTGATGATGAATATTCTGACACTGGTCTCGGAGTAGTAGTTGTTTCTTCAGTTACCGGGTAAATCGTCGGCAAGCCCAAAGCCTTCGGTTCTCGAACATTATTTGATAGTGGTGGAACTGATTTATGATCATCAGAGAAGCCTAAGATTTCATCGTCATCTTCGTTGACTGTTGTTGTTGGTTCCGTGTTAATCGATTCTTCAGTTGTCGTTAACAAGTCGCCGAATGATGGATGGGTGGGTCTGATGTCTGATAGAACTTTCCTGAATTGCACTGGATCTTGGAGGTACGCAGAAAGAGCATGTGTGAATACTTGAGCTAACTCCCTGATTTGTGGAGAAGTAGCAATGGGATTTTGGCTCTGCTGAACAGACAAATCCTCAGCTAATTCGTTGTAGGTCCCATTGGGATCTTCCCTTATTTCTTCCAATAACTCCGCATTTGTCATTTGATGTCCAAAGAGGTTACTGTATTTGTTTATAGTTTGACGGCTGAATAGAGCTGGGAGTACTTCTTCCATAGCCTCGTATTCATCAAAGGTAGGTGTGACTGTCTCATTTTCTTCAGGAGTCTGGGTGGTCGATAAATTATCTAAAGCTGTCGCGTAGTAGATCGCCAAGCTATGTAATGTTTTGGGAGTTAGTGATGGTGGGACTACTAATCCTGGCCTATTGGGCTGATCTCCAAAATATCTGTCAGTCATAGTTGTTGGTACAGTAGGTTCCGTAGGCCCAGTAGGTCCGAATCTATCTAAGTTTAGTTTCCTCATGAGTCTTTCGCGACGTTCTTGGTAGGAAGGCTCTGTGGTCGCCTGGTTGGCTTGATTAGTGCTTGAGTATACGTTATATCTGTCTGATGATGCGGTCTGGGTAAAAACATCAGCTCTTGTCGTGTGAGGAATTTTAGTAGCCGATTCGAAGCTATCCTTCGTGTCAATTGTAACTCTCTTTTGTTTTTCGACATGGTCGCTTCTGGCTGTTACTTGAGGAACTTTCTCAGTAGTAGTAGTAGTGGTAGTGGTCGTTGTTGTAGTCTTGTTCTTCTCCTTTTGAAGGAATCCTTTTAATAAAGAAACTCCAGGTCTGGTATAAGGTTCTTGCTTTTCAATTATTGTGGAATAACTCTTGGTGTATGGCACCAATGTTGGCCGTTTGGTTGTTGGCTCGGGAGTCGATGGAGGTGAATGTTTGTCACGAATATCGTATAGGGTCGTCAAGTTTGGATTGCTCCTTGCTTTAGGTTTAACAGGAACATTTGGTGTGTAAACCGGGTACGGTCTGTAGGCCTTGTTATGGAAATCTTGGAGGTACTGCCGGTTATTGTTGTTTGCAAAAGCTGCAGTTTCCGCTGCCACCTGCATCTCCCTGAAACTATAGTCCGGAGTATTTCTGTGTACAGGAGATTCCGTGAAAGTAGGTTGTGTGGCCCTCGCAGGCACGTTACCGAAATTCGTCGAAATCAGTTGAACCAAACTTTTTCTTCGTTGTTCAAAGGCAGTTGTGGCGGCAGTTCTTTGTGTAGGGTTAAAGTTGTCAGTAAACAAGGCTTGGTATGTCTTCACAGTAGCTTTAGGGATCTCGGTCTGTCTCTGTCTGCTTCTGAGCAGTCGTTCAGTCGTAGTGGGCACATTGACTGGCGTGCGTCTGGACTCTGCCCTGATGTTAGTGTCAGCGCCGATTTGTTGAAGGTCCTGGTTCTTGCTGAGGCTTTGTGTGACCTTCTGGCTCTTCTTCTGTTCGTTGGAGTAGTACTCGGCGCTGGACTCGTAAAGGGCGGGGGCAGAGGCGCAGTCCACCTTGAACCACCAGTCACATATGAGGTGCGACTGGCTGAAGATGGTGCCGTTCGGACAAAGGAACGAGATCTTGCGGGATGTGTCGCATATGTGGAATACCTGGAATGTTGAAATTGGCGTAAGTTTCAAGAATCAACTAAAGCATAGTAAAAAGTTTTGAAGAATATTGATACTTTTTTGTAGTGTGCTTTAAATTTCAGAAGTATTTCGTGAAGTAATGCCGAGTTTTTGGCAGGCCAAAGTTGAACATATTTTTGAAAGAGTTAGCCCAAAATTATGGGCACATATGTGTATTCCTATGCAAACCACCCTTCGATTACTAAAATAATTCCAATGATTTACTTTAATTTAAGGCTTCGGACGCCCTTAAACCAGTTCATGTTTCGATGCCGAAATGATTATTGAGAACTATACCTGGCAATCGGTCTCCAAGTCGGCGTAGTATCCTGTGGGCACGTTCTTACAGTTGAAGCCTGTGGGCGGAATGTTGGGGTACGCCGGGAAGTCCACACCAGACCTGCCAATCACACCTGGAAACAAAAGCATTTAATATTAGAAGTGTTCTTATGTGGGGAAGTGGCGAAATACCTACAATGCAAGTTTTCCGAAAAAGATAAATTCTAATTTCATTTTAATTTGGTAGCTGAGGGGGTTTCATTTCTCAGTTCAGGAAAAGTGTTATTAGGTTTTTCCATAAAAATATATCTTAGTAACCGCTCGGAGTTTGGAAGTTGGCGATATGGAGGGCGGAGGCGGCTGTTGTTACCCCCGTTCCTCGGTAGGCACGTTAAGCTGTTGGTCCTGCACCTGATCTCTTTCGGGTCGTGCCGGATTGGCCTTCCATCGGACTATGAGTATGGCTAGTATGAGAGAGAGAGAGAGTGCACCTGTGTCTGCGTACACAATTATGCACTATAATATTTCCCGCATCGAAGGCTAGATTGACCTCTATGGTCGGAATTTGCTCTGAAGAACTATTATTACCTTGATACTCGACGACGTCCTCAGGCTGGTTGTCCGGAGGTATAAGCCTCTTCACCAGTGCTTTGCCTTCCGTATAGTGCTCAAATCCGGCTGCTCCCATAGCCTGGGCTATCTCCTGTAGACTCTCCACGCTTGGCGCGGGGGCATATAGCTCGGTATCCTAAAAAATAAAATAAAATGATTAAAACGTGGTGGAAAATAACTATAAAGTTCCCGCATGATATGAAATGCTCTGTTGTCTTAAAATCTGTGGAAAAAGTATAATCTATGCGTGAAGTGTGACTTAAAACTGAAAGAGGATATAATTACGGTCATCTATAGTCCCTAACTTGACCGGCAAGGGGAGGAAATCTTCCGGCTATTTATCATAAGAAAAGTAGTGGTTCAACGAATTAGGAAAGTAGTTAAGACGTGTAAGTAGGTAAATATAGTTACCTGTCGCCGTTGCGCTGTCCGGCGAGCTCCATCACAAGCGCCTGGAAAACGAAATAAAATATTTTCATTAACACAATATTATTATAAACGTTTTATGCATCTATCTGCCGTTTCGCGAAGATTAGGCCACGTCATTTGATATTCTACGGCAGTAGCAGCAGATTACATACGAGTATACAACAGAGCTATACAGCTCGTTAGATATTGCCTGACACGATACAGCTCATGTTTTTCCAAATCATACGAGAATCTCATATTATGTTGACTTCAAAAAGAAGTTTAAAAAGTGAAGACTCGGCGTTGTTTGAATAAATTACTTTTGATTTTGTGTCCTAGTCTCCGTCTCAATCTGTCAAAATTACCTCGAATTTACCAAAATGGTTGACATTGATTGTTACTCCGTTTTTAATTACGAGAATTGGTCTACAGGGCTAAGTCCACGAAAAACTCCTGGAATACCATCTCCTTTCAATCCCAGCTGTCAATTTCTTCTGATCCTCAACACATCTTTCACCATGTCACATTACATTATGTAACGCGCCATTTTTACATCCGGCAGACAAGACCTCACATTGTCATGGCCAGACTAATACATATAAATCCCACCTCCTCACAATAATACAATTAACTCAGTAATCGACATAAACGTTTTCAACGAGTTAACCGCACGTCATGGCAACAGTTTGATATTAAAAGCGTCCTTATTTCGAAAGAGTAAGGGCGTTTTTCAGTTGAAATGGTACCACTGATGTGTGGTTTAGATTTACAAGTGTATGAATAATGGAGATATAGACAATGGGACCTGCTTTCTAATGTAAGTCGTGGTCGCTATGCGGGGATCCCGCAGTGATTCACGATTCACGGTATCCGATTAGGTGGTGGACTTAGGAATTGTAGAATGGCGGTTTGGCGATATACCGGCTGCCTATAAACACGCAGAACAGAGGGGCAATTCTACTAATTTTAAGAACGTTCACAGTCTGATCTCAGTGTCAATCTGTCAAAAATACCTCGATTTTTCATACATTTTTGACATTTGCTTGTCGCTGAGATGACACTGCGACTAGATTTTGAAAGGTTTTAATTACGAGAATTGGCCTTCTGATCTTGGGAATGTCTGACAAAAGAAGCGAAAAGTATGTAAGTTATTTTAAAGTAAGTAATCATTAAAATTATATTATTTTTAATAAGTATGTTTATTGTTTCGCTCCGTTGGAGTATATTTTAGGTTGTTTTTAGTGGGCCTACAAGTAATGGCACTCGTTCATAATGTATGACCAGCGACCATGGACATTTGTGACTTTCTATTCATAGCAAAATGACTACCTACGTTGCGCTATGGTCAATTAATAAGGGCCGAATAGTCATATCTAGAATAAAACGTTGCTGTTGTCGACTTGAGAAAAGCCTTGTATTTAGCCCCATTTACTCAATGCAAGTTTCTTGTCTGTCGCCTACTATAAAATATGGAAAATAATTAATGCGAACCTCATATTTATATCCGTACCTTCATTTTAATCCCCTGATCCAACCTCACTATAACCGCATCCTAATATCGCATAGCGCACTAACTAGAGAGTGAAAGTATCGATGTGATCGATGACTCGCAGAACACGTGAATAGAGATGTACCGTTTATCGATATAATACACAATAGTGGTGCTCGTAATAGTGGGCGTTCGTTTGTTTTAGATTTAGAGTTGTTAATGATTGAAGAAAGCTTTTCACGTCTGGGAACTGTCTCAGGATATGTTGAAATAAGAAGAAGATCATTGACATTGGTAAGCTGTTAAGAAGAAAAGGCTGTCATTAGGTTAGCTGTTGAATATGACAGTGACATAATAAAAGTATTACGCTTTTATTTCTCGAAGTGATAGACAACTGTTTGTTACTCCTACGCTAATCGGTTAGATTAGAATGTAATATTAATGATGTTTTCATTAGTATTGCGGAAACTGGACAGTTCCGAGTCTAACCAGACGGGTGAGAAGATGCACAGTAGCGGAGACAGGATCCTCAGTTGGTAAGTACTATAACTCGATTTGATTGATATGTTTTCCGTCCATTCCACAGACTGCGCTGCACATCACATGTCTGGTTGCGTGCAAAAATTAAGCTACTTTCTAGGGTAGTTTTTGGAGTGACAAATCATATCTAAACTTACAAGTGTAGGTCTCTTAATTATATTCTTTAAACTATAAACGAAAACCGAACCCAAGTGCCAACCCTAAGTGATGCATGCAAACGGTATGTTTTATTTTATCAAGCCTAAGATGGTAGGTGTTACATGACCTCTGCAGTTGGGGTTACAAAGTGGTAACTAATGATACAAGTCTATCAATGTCTCTATTATGCAGCTACTTGTCGCCATAGCCTGCACCTATACCATGTCTACAGTACTTAAATTTAGGGTTGACCTATGTGAACCCTAAGTTGAAGGCTGACTGCATAGTCATGGCATTATCATAATCAACCTATATTCCCATTTCTGGGACATAGGCGTCCTCCCTGTGAGGGGGGGGGGGGCAGTGGAGTAGTCCCCCACGCGGGCTCATTGCGGGCTGGTTGGAATGTCACATGTCTTCGACTTTTCGGTTATTGGATATGCCGTTTTCTTCACGATGTTTTCCTTCATTGTTGTTAGAGCGTAGTGATAAAATGAATGCATGAAGTTAAGTGCCTGCCTGGGTTAGAATCTACAACCCTACGACCTTCCTATTCGGAAGTCGAGGCTTATTTATCCCTGAATCAACACTGCGGTCTAAGGTCGATATAGGTTTGGCTTTTTAGGGTTCCGTAGCCAAATGGCAAAAAACGGAACCCTTATGGATTCGTCATGTCTGTCTGTCTGTCCATCCGTATGTCACCAATGAATTTTGGGGGTTCCCCATACATAAAACTGAAACTCAAAAAAAAAAAAAAATGTTTTCATCAAACCCATACGTGTGCCATCTATGGATAGGTCTTAAAAATTATAGAATAGAATAGAATAATTATTTATTTGCATAGAAAGTAGGTACAAAAAAAATGCAGATGGTTTTATAATCAAGAGATCCGTGTACATTCTACCTTAAATTAGGCATGCAAAAACATTTAGCACAAGTGCTTAATAGTCTACAATAATCAATAATATATGAAAATTCAACAGTGGAATGGACTCGTTTTTTATTCCATCGGGTATTTTGTTGAAGATAATCGGGCACATACATAAAACACTTTTTCTTAATAATGCAGTGTTATGTCCACTAACGTGTAGCATGTTTGTATACTGCCTTCTAATTGGTCGTGTTCTACTGTCAGACGATTTAATAAAAAGATGCATATTTGATTTTACAAAAACAGCTATTTCGAAAATGTATAGTGATGGGAAAGTTAGCAAATTTAGGGACTTGAATACAGTTACGCAACTATCTGTTACTTTCATGTTACACATTGCCCTAATGCATCGTTTTTGAGCCTTGAATACCTGTTCTCTCAGACTACAATTTCCCCAAAATATTGTCCCAAATCTCAGAATTGACGCCACCAAACCATGGTAAGCGACTAATCTGGTGGTCATATCCACTTTCCTGGATAGGTTAAAAAGCACATACGCTGCTGTACTTAGTCTTTTGCATACTTCTTCTGCGTGTGGCTTCCAGGTTAGTTGGCTATCTATCATTAAACCTAAAAATTTTGCAACTTGCACTTGGTCTATTTTATGTCCATTGTAATTTAAATTTAAAGTTTGCGGTGGTATACGTTGATAAAAATGCATAACATTCGTCTTAGTTAAATTAATCATTAAATTATTTTGATCAAGCCAGTGTATAATGTCAGTTAAAGTATTATTTATGTCATTTCCATATGTTTTTAAGTCTGTGCAAAATCAAAAAATCAAAATCAAAATATTTTTATTTCATATAAACCCTGCATGGGCACTTATGAAACGTCAGAAGCTAGGTGCACGGTTCCAAATTGTTGTTTCCTATGGAGAAGAGCCGGCAAGAAACTCCACGGTTACTCTTTTGAAAATAATTGGCTTTAACAATATTTTCAAATTACAGAGATTAAATGTATGGGAGGACAGCGCAGGCCTATCAATAAGTACCAGGTACTTAGACGAATACAGAATAGAAAATCGTCTACAAATCTACAGTCAGTAAGGCCTACAACGTTCTCTCATTCACAATATGTAAAATAATCTACATAAATAAAATGAACCTAAATAAAATTGATGTATAATGTCAATTAATGACGAGAATATGTCAGCATTGTAAAAATAAAAAGAATTAAAAAGAACTTTGTATTTGAGAGCAGTTAATAGACTTTCACATAGTTATGCTGTTAATGAGGTACCAGGGAAGCCACATGTGCAGAAGGAATTAATGCCAAACTTCCCTGTCTTCAACGTAGTCTTTTATCTTATAATAATTGCATTGTGCATTTAATCAAGGCAGTACTATCGTCAGCAAATAAAACCATAGGATGTTTGATGCATCGTGGCAAGTCGTTAATATAAATTAAATATAATAGGTATCATATATTGAGGTTTCTAATGTCATTTTTTTCTAAACTGAATAGATTGCGCGAGAGACACTTCAAAAGTGGTAAAATTTGTGTCCCTGTAACTTCTAAATAAGAGAATGATAAAACTAAAAAAAAATATGATGTACATTACCATGTAAACTTCCACCGAAAATTGGTGTGAACGAGATCTAGTAAGTAGTTTTTTTTTATACGTCATAAATCGTAAACCGCAATTTACCTTTAGTTACATCATATTATAAAAATGTTTTTAATAAGTTAAGTGATAGATATATAATAGGTTTGTACGGAACCCTCGGTGCGCGAGTCCGACTCGCACTTGGCCGGTTTTTTAGAGTCCTTTTCCATGTTGCTTTAACAGTGTTTTTAAATCTAATCTAATAAACGTCCGAAGTTTTTTTCCCATTCTGCTTACAAAATGTTGTGCCAAGTCAGGCTCTCCTTGTTTTTATTCTGGCAACCTTACTAGTTTCCAATAGTGCTTTCACTGCTGAATATATGATAGTAAAACGTATAATTTCGGAAAGGTTAAAGAAAGGTGTGATTTAGCACCCTCACTTTGCAGAAGACCGTATAAGGTAGTTGATAGGTTGCCTAGAGATGTCCATTTCTCTTATAAGTCATGTCGACTGTACTTTCGTGTCCTCACCTCACGGTATTATTGTGTTAGGGATTATCCACTCAACAAGGTAGGTAGTTAGCGAAACGTCTGCATTATTTGAAAACTTGTTAATCATTTCAGAAAAGTCCAAAAATATCTCCTGTTTTGCTGTCGGGGGAAATCTTCAAAAGGGGCCCAGGCTTCGGAGGAAATAACCCATCGTGCCTCGCTAAAAGCATCCTGGTGATCACCATCAGCATATGGAAGGGGCATCGTCAATCAATCTGCCTGCCTAGCCCTTTCTCAACTATGTTGAGGTCAGGTTCCAGTCTTACTGGATGCAGCTATATTTTACATGGACCGATTGCCTATCTGCCCTCCACAACCAAGTTACTGGGTAACACGATACGTCCTGGATTATCAGACTTTTGGGTAACGTATCCTCTTGAAAAAGACCACCCGGATCCCCCTCTGTAAACCCCTGTTAGGGCACAATCCCTGGGGAGACTGTAAAGGGGTCTTCCTTTGTGCCACCTAATGTTTCGGATGTTAAAATAAATCTAGACCAATATGATAAGTAGCTACTCGTAACTAACCACTGAGATTGAAATAAAGCGATCTACTTTAAAATAACTGTAACAGCATGCAATATTTTATGGACTGCAATGACTGTGGTTAAATGAAAGATATAATAAAAGATGTTCTAACAAAAGTTCGTGACACCTAGATAAAGTGATTTTGACGTTCACTAAACATAACTGAAATAATAAGGAAGGTCCACATATATTCTGAACGGTTGTTGAAGTAGAATGTTGAATGTTGTTGTAGAATGGATATTCTATCTAAGAAGCTCCAATCAGACTTGTTATCGACCCCTTTAACTATATTTACGTAGGGTGTCCGTGTCAGTTAAAGTTAAGTTACGATTAGCGATATCAACCTTTATAAACAATCCCTTATTTATGTGACTTTACCTAATGTCTGGGAAACCGTTTATTTAATGAAGTGGATCATTTTATTAAGTTGAATAGAAAACTCCAATTAAATTACCGATAAATCATTAAGCCGATTGGTTGAAAACTCCACATAGTATAACGATGTGCCGACAGTCCGATACAGATAACCGCACGATTTATGACCACTTGCGCAAGCGCAGGCTTTCGCTAGGTCAGTTTTAGGATGTGTTCACATAAACGTGAGTACCGGACGTTTTTGGCACTGTTTTTTATTGTTATGGTTTAAGACATTTTTTTTTATTGTTCGGCGTTCCATTAATTCTAATTGGCTGTTGCAGGTCTTGATTCGTGACACGATTCAATATTTAGATTTATCTAGTTTAATGAATTTTGACATGGAATGTTTAGGGATTCATTTAAGACATGGTGATTTGTAATATATTTATTTATCAAGTACTAACTGTTCTTTTCACGGTACATTTATAAAACTACTAGCAGCGCTCCGCGGTTTTACCCGCATAGTTCCCGTTCCCGTGGGAATACGGGGATAAAATATAGCCTATGTCACCCGGGGATGATAGTGTAGCTTCCCAACAATGAAAGATTTTTCAAATCGGTTCAGTAATTTCGGAGTCTATTCAATGCAAACAAACAATCAAATCTTTCCTCTTTATTATTAGTATAGATATAGAAGACTGCTTGATTTCATGTTAAGAAGTTGACATTCCACTGAATGAGTTGGTGTTTTTTTTTTTGTGCAAAAGAACTTAACATTACATTCGTGATAAACCGATATGACGTCATTTTTACTTTTCCTATTTATGTAAGGCACGAAAGTTAAGCTAGGCTCGCCACGGTTGGTTCGTGGATGGGTGACCATCCACTACATATCGAGACCTCTCCATGTCTCGGAAAGTACGTTAAGCCGTGGGACCCGGCTGCCGCAGTCAGTTCAGTTGCTACGGGTAGTAAGAAACTCAAAAATGTCTGACACCCAGTCTTACCAAAGGGTAGCATGTTACTAAGTACCTGGGTTGTGGAGGTCCGATTTTTTTTTTTTTTTTCCCATGTTTGTTGTTTCTCTTTGGTTTTTTGTTTTGTATTATTTTATGTTCTTGATTTGGTTTCGACAGTGTCTGCGATTTGTGGAGGTCCGATTAGCTTCATGTAAAATACTTGTAATCAGCTGCATCCGGTAAGACTGGAAGCCGACCCCAACATAGTTGTCAACATGGTTGGGAAAAGGCTAGGCAGATTTTTTTTTCTGATCTACGACATAATTTTTTATTTCAGGCGCAAGTGTAAACAATGTCTTACAATCAAGTCGTGAGAAGAAGCGTCGATCTGATCGACTAATACAATTAAAGCCTTCAGCAGTACATCGATTGTTCAAATACTTATCGTGCACCTTTTATATTTATTGCTAGAGGCTCCAGGTTATAAACCTTGAACTCAGGTTTAAACCTCAGCGATTATCGTCTTGAGTGTGTAGCTAATGTTTTTAGGATGATTCTTTAATATAAGTACCTATGTTGTGTGAACGTCCTAACATTTGGAATAAATTGTAATACTATCAGGCTGTAAATTGTCTCATTGCAATGCAAAGATCAATTTAACACAGAAAAAGAGGCCTGCATAGATCATTGCGTGTTTGCGATTTCGGACAATTTAATCGAGGATAAATCTCGATGTTCCATCATCTATGTATTAATACGTGAAGCAAAAACTAAGCAGGTGCCCTTTTTTACAAAAAATACGCGGACAGAGGAACATGAAATTTGGCACCATTAGTATTATATGAATTATGTGGTGTCTTAAGTAAAAGGGGTGTATTTTTAAGGAAAATTATATTGATTTTTTCGCATTAAACTCGAACTCAAACTGCCCAACACTAATTATTATCGACGCCAGCAGGTCAACCTATCCTAAACCGTAAAATTTTCCCAATTGAACATGAACCTTATTCCTTTGTGATAAAGTTGAAAAACTATCAAAGAAATTTGACAGATTGGGGTAGCTTGATGTGCTGGCCTATGTACAATAAGTTGCCAGATATTCCAGATAATATAGTTAATGCAGAATATGTAAATGATCAGAAACAGGGTAACGCCAAGCTAGACGTTACCCTGTTTCCCTGTGTGTGTGTGTTGTTCCCTGTTGTGCTAGAACAAAAAAAATAAAAATTTGCCCGCATTTTATAAATAACGTTTGCATTTAAAAACTTTAGAAGCCTAGTTTTAAGTACCTACTCGTAAGTATTCTGTTTTCCTTTTATCCGACTCATGGAATCATTGTGTTACCTTAAAACTGCATGATTTATTTGTATATCTCTTGTTAAGTGATCAATGTTATGTTCTTTATGAGAATGAATTCTTTAAACCGATGTTAAGTGCTCCAACGGGATTCAGAATTTTGCCAGCTCGTCACCCAAGCTTTAGTGCTTATCATCATCAGCAGCCTACAGCAGGCCAATACTGGACATATTCCTTTCCAACTGCACGCCGTTTAACTCGATTCTCGGCATCTCTCATCCAGCTACTGCCAGCCACCCTGCGAAGATCGTCGCTCTACCTAGCCTGAGGCCGACCTACCTTACGTTTGCCGATTCGCGGTCTCCACTCAAGAACACGTCTTCCCCGACGGTCAATAGTCTACGGCTAATATGGCCGGCCCATTGCCACTTCATTTTGCTTATTAGCGTTTGAGCTACTGTCCCGTAATTGCTAATTTGATAAACTTATTATAACCAGCAGGGTTAGCATAACGCTTTCTATTTCTACTCTACTGTAGAATAGAAATCGCTTGTCTACATTTCGCGGTGAAAAACTGTCTATACGGAAACGTTGTTTTTGTCTACTCTTCCGACGACAAAACGCTTGTCTACGGTTCTCGTGCTAAGCCTGCAGGAAGGTCAATTTTGTATATCAAAATGGGCCACTAGAAACCATTGAGGTCAAAGGTGACTCAACTTCGATACCTACCTGACATAAGGTACATATAGGTTTCACCAAGTTTACGACGTTCCTACTCACTTCCTAGAGTTCCTAGAGATAGGCGACACAGACAGATAGACGCTCGGTTACATCGCGGTCGGCCATAACTTGACAACACCGCAAACCGCACGCCTAAATGTCACAGTTCCTATATTACTGGAGATAGTGCTTTATGTAGGGTTGGCACAAACTAAATGTGATGAAAAAGTTAACATTACACTATTTAAAGAATAAGCAATCTTGGAGCTTATCCATCTCTTTCCGTCAGGCGAGATCGAGACCAAGATCCAGAACCTAGTAACAAAAAAAAAAAAAAAAAAAACAGCTTCTAAAAGTTGTTTGTCAAAAATGTATTTAGCCCTGCTAGGCTCGGGGTTGCTTATTACTAGATTGATTTTGCGTTCGTAGTAAAGACATCATACTCTAGGTCCCGTTTCAACTCTTTTCGTCATTCTATAGAACGATTTTAGCTGTCTAGGTTCTGACGTTTCGTAAGTGCCCATGCAAGTTTATGTGAAATAAAATATTTTGATGTGATTTGATTTACTGATATTTATAAACCCTTCATTGCCTTTTAACTAATCCGACAAACAGTAGGAGATTGAGATGCCATTATTAGTATTTATATAAAAGCCTGTGTTGCCCACTGCAGGGTAAAAGCCTCCCTTGCCTCTTTCCAATTCTCGGTCTACTGCGATTGCGAGCCATTGGTATATTATAAATGAACCTTATGGAAAGAAAAGGCATATGATAAGATATAATACAACAACAATTACAATTTGAAACCACTTATAAATGAATGGATCTCCAATATAGCGACTATTGGATGACAATTGTATTCGTATTTACAAAGTTTCGATTTTTATGAAAACGGGTGACAACCCTGCACCATTACGTAGAGAGTGTATTAGCAAAGTTGTATAACAAAATAATATGATGTCTGTCTATGCAGTTAAACGAGCATAATATCTAAAGCCGCCATATTGACTGTAACAATGGAACAGTGCCAGTAATAACTCCTTATGAGCTGTAATCTTTTGTAGAATATTAGGTTTAATGTAGAACAGATGCGTGGGCTTTATCTGAATAAATTAGTAACTATTTTATCTAGTCTAGATATCTACTAATGCTTAGGTATTAAAGATAATAATGCTGTATGTTTCCGGTCTCTTATCTTATGAATTTTGATTAATTCTACACAATTCCCTAGATTGTGTGGAATTAATAAAGATTCATAAGGATTTAATAGTTCAGCTTTCATCTCAGATTGAATACTTGTGAGTTTTGAGATGCTGAAGTACTGAAGAACGAAAACGATGAGACACTAGAGAGAAGTGGTTACAAAGAATTATTATTTCCTTACTCATTAGCATTTTGGAAAAAGCACCAGAGGGCCTAGGTACATGGCAATCGATTTCATAGCGTATTACTACAAAGACTTCCATTACGATTGACATAAAGTTTTCTGTAGGTTATATCAGTGCCATACATTTTTGACTTTTCCAGCATCGTTATCGTTGATAGAATGGAACTTTATCTATGTCCTTTGGCTTAGATAAAAGGCGAACCCACTTTGAAAGAAAATCTTGCACTAATCTGATTATATTCCGATAAAGATCAATGCGGAGTTGTTAGCTGCCAACATTTGTATGAGCCAAAAGCCTGAGTTTTAAGTGGCGGCCAGTTGGAGAGACATACTGAGAGAGTATAAACAATTTATAGTGTTTACGAATCAAATCATCATCACCTGCCTGGCATTTTCTCAACCAATTAATATTAATAACCGGATGCAGCCGAATATCTGTATTTTACATAGAGCTACTCTCTGTGATCTGACCTTCACAACACGATACCGCTTGGTAAGACTGGAACTGGGCTAGCTGCTCATGAGTCATATATTCATGCATGAATCACAAACTACTCGCATGACATTTAACCTCATTTTAACCTGACAGCTATATATTAAACCCTTGGACATAACAACAGGCTGTTAAGGTGTCAAGCGATGCTTGTCAAGATGCGCACGCGACGCAAAGGTCGAGGCTAGCGACGCCGTCGCCTGTAGGCCTGTCAGCGGGCTATCAAGTGATTCATAATATAGAGATTGCTTTGTTTTTGTACGTATTTTACCAAGTGTTGTGAGAAAGTATCGGGACATGACCTTTACCACTGCATTTCAATGAAATCTCTGTATAGTAGAATCCATTTCTAGCTACTAACATATTTTATAACATATCTAAACATCTCGCCGTAATACCCGAAGTTAGGTAGAGGTGTATCTATAGTGCTGACATATTTTACAGTACAGTTATGTTTGAGTCCCATTTATCAGAGAGCGGGCCTATTGCGATTTACATATTATTTTATTTATTACGCGCCAAAACTAAGATCACGGACGTTACCCAGAATGCCGCTCAGCTTAAGTGGTCCTGGGACTGTGCCGGACTTGTTTGCCGCATGTCAGATGACAAATGGCCTAAGAGAACCACCTATTGGGTCCCACTAAAGCACGATGCCATCGCAGCAGGCCGAGACGATGATGGCGGAACAAGCATGATTCCTACTGAAAGGACTGGCCAACACTAGCAAAAGAAAGAATTGTGTGGAAAAAGAAGAGGGAGGTCTTTGCCATGTAGCGGGGTGGGACAATACAGGCTAGATACCTAGATTAGATGTTATTATATCAGAACTATTAAAATTAGATTAATATATGGATAGATTGCCTAGGTTTATGTCTAGGTCTGATCCGTAGGTACCTTCCTCTTACTATCTGTGCACTGTCGGTCTTGTAGCCTTTAAGTGAGGCCTCAATCTTAGAATTTCAGATTACTTAATTTCCTAACTAAAAACATTTGAAAAAGATCTTTATCAAAGGCGAAAATAACCGCCATCAACGATAATATCTATCTCCAAACTTCGATAATTTCGAACGTCGAAGCTCGATCGATGCGTCTGCGCATAATTACTGTGATCTAGACTTGTAATGGCGTTTCACAAGTTCCGTTGAAGGAACGTCGTTAAGATATCGTTCGATTATAATGTCGACATTGTCTTTGGCTCTTTGTACAAATATTATTATTTATTAGCCTTCGATTTGTTTTTAGATAAATATCTTAAGGTTTATTGGTGGAGGAAACTTTAAGGATTAAAATTAACTAATGATAGCTTAATTTGTGGTGCATCTGAATTGTTAAACTTTACTCTACTTATATCTTAGTATTAGGTGCCCCTAAAAACACTTTAACAAAATTAAGTATGATATTAAAAATTGTCTAAAGAAGTCTAGACCTCCGGTTACTCAAAATCCTGACTTTCCAAAACATTGTTTGACAAATAAAATTGACGCCAGTTATATTAAGTCCCATGTAATAGGGGGCAAGCCTATTGCCAAAGAAATTCAGAGAAATTCAAGATAGAAAAACTCAATTACACTTTGCTCAACCTGGGAATCGAACCCCCACATGACCTCATGATCAGAAGTAGCGCTTGCGACCACTAGACCAACGGGGCAAACGTCTGACAAATCAATTTGCCTAGCCTTTTCCCAACTATGTTGGGGTCGGCTTCCAGTCTAACCGGATGGAGCTGAATACCAGTATTTTATATGGAGCGACTGCCTATCATCTATGAGACAGTGGTGGCCAAGTGGTAACGGCCGCGACTTACGAGTTGTAGGTTGTGAGTTCGAACCCAGACAGGCGCTTTACTTTGTGTAAATTATTTCATCACCACTGCTCTCAAAACGGTGAAGGAAAACATCGTGAGGAAACCGGCATGTCCTAGAACCAAAAATTCGAAGACATGTGACATATACCAACCCGCACTGGGCCCGCGTGGTGGATTACGGCCCACTCCCTCTCATGGAGAGGAGGCCTGTGTCCCAGCAGTGGGAACATTATAGGCTGATGATGATGATGATGACTGCCTATCTGACCTCAACAACCCAGTTACTGGGTAACACGATACCCCCTGGTAAGACTGGTTATCAGGTTTTTGGGCTTCTGACGACCCGTAACGACTGTCAAAGTTCCACAAATGACAGCCGGGACCAACTTCTTAACGTGCTTTCCGAGGCACGGAGGAGTCTCGGTATGTAAAGATGGTCACCCATCCACATACCAACCCCGGCAAGCGTAGCTTAACCTGATGGATCGACCCGTACGGCTGTTATTACTTAGCCACGAGCCCCTCTTACAAGTTTGACACTATACATTTGTAATAACTTACATATCATTATCAGCGTAAACAACAGCATTGTCTTCATCATGTCGGCTTCTAAACTACTCCGTCTCGACCGCATGACAGTTCTGAAACAAAAGAACATAGACGTTAACACTTTCTATATTTTAACCACCAGTTGTGAAACTCCGTTATCCATTATAAATGTGTTAGATCTTCTGGATTATATGCTTATGTTAAGAACTTTGAGAACTATTCTCTAAGATGGTAGTGGTACGACCCCGCTCCTACTTATCATCAGAACTGGTTCGATAATAATATTCCTGAAAAGTTGCTTATATTCTGTTGCAAATTACAATTAGGTAGTAAAGTAAAAGTAAAAAGTAAAGTATAAATCGTTTATTTCAACATTAAAATTACAGTATTGAGATAACAATTTCGTTCGTTTCGTTTTTTTCGGGTTAAAGTAACAATTTACATGACCTCAAAGTTATATTGAATCCAAACTTTCATCTTCTCTCATATTCATGAGATGACGAGACCAACCGGAACTTCCCGAACATACCACCACGTCTAACAAGAGTCGGTGCGCACGCGCAACGATGACGTCACGGAGTCACGACTTACAGCGACATCTGTGATTTACTGATGCACTACTTTACAGCGGGATACTAAGACGGATGTGAACTTTTGGGTTCAATGTAGAATAATTTCCAGGAATATTACCTACAACATATACAACCAACCAACGTGTTTCAAAATGGCGCCCAAAAGCACATCTTACAAACTGCTGCAAAGAGTCAAAGGGCCTGTGGCACGAGCAGACCTAAGTCAAGTTGGAAGGATTGAGAGACAGGTTATGTGGCTAAAGAGGAGGTGACTTAAATTGGGTTATCATAGTAGGTACTTACGCGGTATTTTATAAGTGAAAAAGGCAAACATCGTGAGGAAACCGGCATGGCTTAGAACCAAAAATTCGAACACATGACAATGTGACATCTATCAACCCGCACTGGGCCCGCGTGGTGGATTATGGCCCACTCCCTCTTACGGAGAAGAGGCCAGTGTCTCAACAGTGGGAACATAAGGGGCTGATTTTGACGTGATATTGGCAAAATTACGGTGTCTCTTCCACAAAAGCTATAAATCAAATGTTGAAGATGATTACTGAGGTGATATGATAGCTGACAGTGGAAGAAGACTTGCTGTGCCGAGCGTAAATAAACAAATAAGGAGGGGATGCATTGGTAAACGATTGGAATGATTCGCCTCTTCATATGTGTGGTGACTTTAGTTCGTGGGTCTTTTTTCAGTGCAAATAAAAACAAAATTCGAAAAAGTTTCTTCGTTTATTAAAGCCTCTCTTTAATAAACGAAGAAACTTTTTCGAATTTTAGTAGTTCCATTTTGAAAATATTTTTTAGGAAGTAAATAACTAATTTTACGTCGGCGCCGACATATATCTATAGGCGCCAATTAAAATAATGGGAGCTTGATTGATCTGCAGTGTTGATTGTTTGTTTTTTGGTGCCGATTCAAAATTTGTAGTTAACATTAATTTAGTTAGACTAAAAGGTTTCTTTTTTGGTTTTCAGTTTCTTTTTCCGTCGGTTTAATATTTTTCTGTCTGTGTCAACTCAAATACAACTAATTTCCATGTGTTCTTAGCACTATTATCTGCCATTATCTAACGTTTCCATAACCTAACGTTCCGATACGTCTGGGCGACGTGCAGTTAATTGCCTGTTATCTCACCTCGCTGATGACACTGTTATGTAAGGCTATGATATCGACTGTACCTGTAGTTGACGAGTTCCGGTGTTAGACATGGAAATATGTAACTTTAAAGTTACTGATTGGTTTCTGTTTGATCTTTTCCCGAGAATTACAACCGTTTAAGTATGTAGTTCGTAATAAAAGAACCCCACTAGGGTAATTGCATAACATACTGACAATTGAAATGTTTTTAGTTCTGATAATTCGACAACTGTTATTGCGTTATTTGAGTTGTCGAGCAGACAATTTTTTCAAACATATAAAGCAATGGATTAGGAATAGTGATTAGATAGATATAGTGTTAAAAGTGGAGTGGCTTGCCCGCTCTTCTCCATAGGACTTTACCAATTGGATCGGAACAGTCTAGGTACCTAGCTTCCAATAATCTAATAGGTTTATATAGGTAGGTATTCATATTCTAAACCATAGTCATCATGTAACAATACTTTATCATTTAAATTCAGTTTTCTTACTATTAAAAATGCTGTAAAACAAACTCAAACGTGAAGAAAATCCGCGAGCTACTGCGCACGTGCTGTTCCGGATGTCGTGACACAAGATGGCCGCGCTTCCGGCCGCCATTGTTGCTATGCCAATTAATAGCAACAGGTCACTTTCCAACGACTTTTGAACTTGTTTTATACATTTTCCTGGAGTTGAAGGCGGATGGAAGATATGCTAATGAGTTGAAGTTATGTTCGAAAGGTAAACGACTGACTGTAAACTAACTATAAACTATTTATGAGGTAGTAAAGTCAGTCATCGTACTTACATGGAGTGTAGAAATGTATAATTCTGATTTGTGTAACATAATAAGTCATTATAGGCAGGTTAAAGACGTTCAGACTAATAGAGCAGTGGTGGCCCAGTGGAAACGGCCGCGACTTACGAGTTGTAGGTCGGTGGTTCGAACCCAGACCGGCGCTTTACTTTTTAAGTTATTTCAACACCACTGCTCTCAAAACGGTGAAGGAAAACATTGGAGAAAACCGGCATGTCCTGGAAACAAAAATTCGAAGACATGTGTCACCTACCAACCCGCACTTGGGCTCGCTTGCTGGCCCACTCCCCCTCACTGCGTGGAAGCCAGTTTCCCAGCAGTGGGAACCTTATAGGCTGATTATGTAAGCACTGAAATTATGTTACAATATTTACAAAATATTACTTTAAAAATCTTTTCTGGTTTAAAAACTTGTAGTCTTGATTATTTCTTAAAACCAACTGCTGTTTTAACTTGGTAAAATACAGTTTGGTCGGTTTAGGCCTCTTTTTACTTGCATCCTGTGCCAGCCTCACCTAGGTTTGATCCGCGCAATTTCATGGCAACAATGTCGTGCAAAGAAACCCTCTACAAACGAATTTATACCTAGATTGAAATACTAGTAACTGTACTTGTAACTTGGTAAACGTCAGTCTCCAGATTATTTTTCCTAGAAAATTAATCATTCCTCACTTAACATAACTACATATGTAAAAGCAACGCATTACTATACCCAGCACTCTTGTTTATTTACATCTACAATCAATTCTAACGCTTCGTAGATGGTTATCGTGCAATTGCCGGTACTGCCAAATACAGAGAGTTCAACGAGGTGAATATTCTTCACATTAATGTCTTCGGACTTCGGACATGACATTCATGCAACAAAAGACTGATTGATAGAACCGTAGAGGTAATTCTGCTTAAAATGATCATTCATTTGAAATAATTTTTCAGACGGTAATGCGTAAGCCTTTTACTTTTGGATTTCAGAGTTAAATACAGTTTAGCCATATCTTGGACTCACAAACCATTTTAACATTACATTAGTTGCCCAAAAAAATGCAATTTAACTCAATTCACCTCGTAAGGAAAATCTAAGGAACTTGCAAACACTTGTGACGTCCACTGTACTTACTGTAAGGGAGATCAGATGATGACCTGAGCTCGTAAAAACTATGATGACTACTGAATAATTGAGCTGATCGGACCTTAGCTGGTGGTCCAGGTGGTAAACTTAAGGTGGGGAAGACAATCTGACAGATGTCTTTTATGCCACATAATAAAATTAAACGTAGGTTGGAAGTCTAGAATAGATTCAATTCTATTCTAGACTCGGACAAAAAAAAAAAAATGTGTGAGATTTTCTTGTCTTATAAAGGACAATTCGAATGATTTCTCTATATGGTTCATCAAGACCAATAACGCAATCACAAGTTAAGAAATAATTGGAGTTAAGAAATAGTGTTCGTATTTTTGAGTGCTAATGACTAATAGTCGTGCAGTTCCGATCTAGATATCTTAAACGAAGTGACTTTTACCTTGTTACCTGCAATACTTTCACACGACTTGCGTGTAGCATGTGTTTGTTAAATAATCTGAGGTTTTAATAAATAAATTTATACTAAATTTAGAATTAATATGCATTTGGTTTAAAACTAGAACAATTTTTTTTTTATTGTACGCCTTAGTACGTTACAGATTTTTTTTTAACTTTGAGCACCATTTTGTAAATGTAATCAACCTGTAACAACGGTAAATTATATTCCATCCTTTGAAAATGATCTTATTGTTTGATAACATCAATCTAGTTATATGTGTTATAATGTAATCGATAGATTAAGAAAACCCTAGTTCTAGTAAATATGAGGAGTTTGTTGCGCCACTTCTTCTTCCCAGCTAAAGCACTAGGAAGTGTCGAAGGGTGGGCGTTTTTGGGGGACTGTCTTATGTATTTTGACGTTCGAAAAGTGCTGATTCTCAGCCTAATTTGAATAAATGACTTTTGATTTTGATTTGATTTTGGATTACTGTGTCCGTTATAAATAAATAAAATTTAAACGTGTGCCATGGGTGTACCAACATTGAATTAGAAATATCATAAATATGGCATACACATGGAATGCTTAATTTCTGAAACATTCTTTGTGTTACCATCCTCATTGTAACAGCAAGTAATATTTCAAAACTTCCTAAAAAGGTCATAACACACTTTCAATAACGCTATCGCTACATCTTATCTCTTGCAGCGATGACTTCCTTCTCGGTATCGCGCGATCTCTTACGAAAGCCAACGTTTTCGTCTGCTTTTCCCATGCATTAGTCGCTTTCGTACGTCACGAGCCGATTGCGCCCGATTATGCCCGATCGTGGCCGAAGATAGGAGGCTGACGGGCTAAGGGGCTAAGGTTTGTTATGAGTGGCTAATTGAAGCCGAGCGAGTAAGGGTTAAATAAATAGGAAGAGATGGTTTGATAAGCTGTTGTGTCAGGTCTTGGGTGTTTATTGTATGATTGTGAGGTAGTTAATAAAATGTTTGATGAAATTAAGACTTTAAAACGGCCTTGTTATGTAGTTATATCATCACTTGTTGATGATAACAATTATGTATTTTTGCTATGTGGGTTACTCTTTATATTACAATTCCTGTAGCATAAGCATAGCATAATTAACATATAATGTTCCCACTTTCCCACTGCTGGGACACGAGCCTCCTCTCTGTGAGATGGCTGGCTGTAATCCATCTCGCGGGCTCAGTGCGGTTTGGTAGATATCACATGTCTTAAAATTTTTGGTTCTAGGATACGCTGACTTCTTCACGAAGTTTTCCTTCCCCGTTTTGAAAGCAGTGGTTATGAAATAATTTACACAAAGTAAAACACCTGTCTGGGTTCGAACCTATGACCTACAACTCGTAAGTAGCGGCCGATAGCACTGCACAAACTCCAACTGAGCTGTCTTTAGCAGTTTGACAAATCATACGTGAACACATTACAAGCATACATTGGTTGGTTCTGATGTGATTTTTCGATTTATTTCAAGGAAGCGCAATTTTTGGAAAACGGTGTTACGATATTGATTAATTTAATAACTTATATAATTGATCTAAATTATGGTTTGATTACTAGTTCATTCATCAAAGCTATTTCGAATTGCTCGCTATGCTAAAATGTTGCAATCACATTCATTTAGGTAACTTCTTCGTTCTTCTTAGTCAAGTATAAAAAAACTTCTCCAGGCCCAAGGTAATCTGTCTTTCATTATGATCGGTTCTGTGGATTAGGTGTGAAAAGTTAACTTTCACTGATAGAGTCAGAATTAGTTTCGCATTTGATGGAAAGAATGAAAAATGCCTTTATTGGCATTGCAGCTAAAAAACCTTAAAACTAAAAACAATGATTATAATGCCAAAAGGGCCTCAGCTCAGCGTAATGTCCGATGACAACACAGACACAAGGACCTGACGCCGATTTTCAGCTGCAACCCACGAGTATCTTACGCTCGTATAATAAACAAAGGCAAGTGTGTGTCAACAACAATAAATGGAGAGAATATTAGTATGAAAGATGGATTTCAATATCACAATTTAAATGAGTATAATCTACTAATGTATCTAACATACCATCCAACTATTATTTTCGACAACGAACCGTATATTTTCTCATCAACTAAACCCATTGTTGAGCTATAAGTTAATTAACCATATAAGGTTAAAGATCATAGGATATGATCAAATTGACCAAGAGGTCAACTCGAGGTCCAAATATGGTGGGCATTAGTCATTTCCTTTTTATATTAACACCTTTTTTATGGATCTAATAGGTGTTTGATAAAGTCAAATGATATGCATACCTTATGCATCCTAATAAGATCTCACGGTTAGCTCAGTGGATGGATTTCTAAGGGTGTGTATCGCAGGTTCAAAGTATGTGTGCCTGTTTTTAACAGTAAAAGTATCACTTTTTGATATGGAAAATATTGCTATTTGGCATTGCATTTACCTTTAGCCTTTTTCTTAGTGGATTCTAAGACAAAGAATGACTATAAGTAGGTAACTAGTCTAAATCTCAACAAGAATGAAGCATATGTATAGATCAATAGCGGCAAAAGCATTTTAATTATCTACAATAATTTCACTCAAGCATACCTAAGATCTAAGATTCAGCTCATTTTTGAAATGCCACGATGTTCCTACTCGCATCTCTAATTATATTTCCACACCGATGACCCGGTGCGATTGACAAATCGACTCAGATCCATATCTCGTGCATTCCTGTGGTCGCTACAATTTTCTGATAATCACACAGACTGATTTCTCCGTCTAGATTGGGATCTAGCTATTTTTGCTGGGTAGTGAGGACTTCGATTAATGCAGTGTTGTTTGAAGAAGGAATAAAATAATATTTTTCTTTCGCAATACGCTTCTTATTTTGTTTTGAGCGTCTACAAAGTATAGCTGGCGTAGCCTAGGTAGACAACTCGGCTACAAGTCTAGTTGACAGTGTGCCGTAAACGAATTGCAAACACGGAATCATTTTATTTTCGTAATGTGCGTCTGTCCGTCCGTCCGGTTTCTGTGCAACGTTAAACAATGAAGTACGTAATTAAAAAAAAATGCTGGATAGGCCTGCTTTTGATTGCGATCACACCTGATAGAAAGTGATGTATACGTATGAGGTCTATGATGGAACCAGTGTATACGCACTTGACCGGATTTTTCCTTACTCTCTATAAACGACATATTCGGGTGTAATCGTTTATCTCAGTCCATAAATATGTTACATGGCCTTGCTCTAGCATTTTCCAATGTGCTGTGCAAGTGTCTCAACATTACATTACATTCCCATCAAAGTTTTTGTTGCTCCTCAAACCTAAATGCAAATGCAGTAAACATTATAATGTTGTTGTAATCTGTATCATTTCGTCGCAATCAGTTAAATAACTAACTAAAATACGTTTACGACATTTTGGACAATTAGACTGCCGAGCAAAATAAATGGGACGTTGCAAACTTTAAATGTCTCCGACTTAATTGCACGCTGTGTATTGCGAAACGGACAGACAGACAAAACACTTTGTTACTATAGAATCTAATCAAATGTAGAGGTGATTGAGGAATGAGTTTAACTTTTGACCTTTGCGCTTTCTGATAGTAAATAATAGCTTTGTTAATTGGTATCTTAAAAGTCAACATTATTATTATTTTAATGTCATGGTAGCCATGTGTAGCAATGTGACTTTTTCAATGTCGTGAACTTCGGACCTTAAGAGCAACCAACCCGTCATAATTCTCATACGCGCTCGTACGTGATTATGGCATTATAAAAAAAAAACATCCAGATATTTTGAATACTCGGGTATCTCATGGTTTGACGGTAGATTTGTCTGTAATAAAAACAAAAAAACAAATCCAATAAAGACGTCTGAAAATCAGATGCGTACATGTGAACGCAACCTGAATTTTGGCCGTTCATAATGTAAGTACTTTAATATATTGAAAAAGTAAATAAACACTTCATAGAAACCTCGCACAAAAAATGGTGATTTTAAATGTAAAACATTTTTTTCAAAAACGTTTGTTTAACACTTATTTCCTCGAACAAGTTCTGTGGAATTGGCGAAAGACGAATAGGGTATCTCCCTCCTATGAGGTCGTAATTAGTATTACAGTCGAATTGTGCCTGGCAATAAAAAGTAAGTACTGGCTTCGAATGTGATGAAGAATTTGGTACTAATTTGTCAAAATGTTTTATTCAATCATGACTATCATTATCATTTTCAAACTATCACAGCAAATTGAACACTGGACTTTATAGTCGGTCTGAAACTGATAACACGCAGTGAACAACTGAGAAAATCTTCATGTGCCTAGTCTTTTTTCAACTATGTCGGAGTTGGCTCCCAGTAGAACCAGATGCAGCCGAATACCAGTATTTTACATGGATCGACTGCCTATCCGACCTCCAAAACCCAGGCACCCAGGATACTCATTGATTGGTAGACTTTCAGGCTTCTGATTATTCGTAACGACTGTGAAAAGATCCACAAATGGCAGTTGGGCCCAACGGCTCAACGCGCTTTCCGAGAATTGAGCAAGTAGTGCTGGTAAAGAAAACCCATTTCCTTGCATTATGAGAAGACAGATCCAAGCCCATAATCATGTTACAATAGATACGGTACGACAGTCAAGTAGTCAAGCATCTAATGTTCTCGTAGGTAGGTACTGTATACTTTTCTCTAATTTTGAAACAAGGATGAAAATAAAAAGATGGCCTCCATCCGATTATCTCGCGTTGTTAGTGACTGCGCAACAGTCATTACTGGTAGCTGTAAGTATACGATACAGGCTGTGTTTATTGTCAGTACGTTTGTCTTCACAAGTAGACGAGAATGTTTTGAAAGAAATCCATAAAACTTAGCATTACTAGTACCAGTAAAGAATTGTAAAACTGTCTTTTTCATATGGCTTTTAGGGCAGTGAAGTAACCGAATCTTGGGCCCGTGATTTTATAAAAAATGACTAAAGGAAAGCGGTATTCAAATTGTTATCAATGTCCTTTTGTCTGCTTGCAATAAACTGCAATCATCATATTTATCATCCGTTTGTAAGGGTGATTACGAATAGACTAGTCCAAAGCACAGGCAGGCAGCTATTAAATCCCGAATATGGTTATCAGCATAGTATCGGGTTGATTGCAATTCACCCGATCACTGTTCGTTGCAATTTTTATTGGAGGGCGAGAGAATATGTAAGTGTCAATTACAATCTGAATCGTTTTGAATGCTAATCCACTGCTTCATGTGTTCGAAAAATTTGTTTGCTCAGCAATGTAAATATTGCAAAGAATGTTGTTGAAATGTCAAAATGTAGACTGTTAGTGTGTTATGAAACTAAACTCTGGTTAATGATAATTTCTACACACAAAAAGGTCTGAAGAATAGTCATTTAAGTATAGATAAGTAATGAGGATCTCGTGGATAAATGGTATCAGCTTCGCTACGCTTGTCGCATATATCGAGTCCCCTCCATGTCTCGGATGGCGAGTTAAGCTAAAGAAGTGCAAAAAGTCTGACAATAGATTGGTTATCAGACCAGAGGTCAGATTGGCAGTCACTTAATGTGAAATAATGGTATTTAACTGCATCCGTTTTGTCTGGAAGCCGACCCCAACATATAGTTGGGAAAAGGCTAGGCAGATGATTGAAGTAAAGATAAGTGATGTGCCAAATGTTGTAAGCTACCTATCAAGCTATCACTAACAACATCTACACTTAGTGCAAAGCTGTGAAGGTCACTGGACACGCTAACTTACATCTAAGTAATGATGCTTGACATCACTTAATGGCTGTAACAAAACATTATTGACTGTTGATATTGTGTTTAAGGTTTTATTTTGCAAAGTTTTTGCAAGGTCAGGCAGGTGTCAAAAGGACATGATTCAAGTAAGAGTGGGTCTAGGTTTTTGTTTTGAACTCTGGATAATTACCTAATGAAACTGTGAGACTAGTTTTCTGAGTACACGGGACTAGAAATATTTTGTTAAATATATGAAACTTGCTAAATAATTCCGATAATTTGCTTTAATTGGCTCTGTAAAGTTTCTGTGCATGATTTGATTCCTTCAGCAATAATACAGGGTGTTTTTTTCACAAATAATGTTTCAGTTGAGTCAAGAATTGCATTGCATTCGCATGCAATAGTTAACAAACGTATTATGATTATGATGAATGAGCCAATTCCTAACACTGTTTAATTTCTTACTTAACACCAATAAATCTTTATTTATTTCAGTATCATTGCCCCCATACATCTAATTCAACAAACGTTTCAGTTTCAAAATATTTATCTCAGCTGCGCACACGCAACCCGGCGATCAAGTTGTCTCTACATGCGATCGCTCCAATACAGTGCTACCAAATGTAGAGAAGCGTGAAATTGTACACGCCTTCGCAATGTGGAGGGTAGAGTCACGAAGCGAGGAGAGCTATACTCTATAGCAATGTTATAATAAAGATTTGTAGTTAGAACTTGTGGCTAAGCATTGAAAGCCGCACGGGTCGATTAAGGTTATGTTTCGCCAGCTGAAGTCGGTCCGTTGATGGTTGACCATGACGGGTAACGATCCATAACATGTTGAGACCTCTCCGTGCCTCGGAAAGGACGTTAAACGTCTGATCCCGCCTGTCTGTAGACCTTCGACAGTCGTTACGGGCAGTCAGAAGTCCGAAAGTCTGAGAACCAGTCTTACCAAAGGGTATCGTGTTACTCAGTAACTGGGATGTGGAGGTCAGATAGGCTGTCACTTCATGAAAATACTGGTATTTGGCTATTTTAGCTGCATGCGGTGGTAGACTTGACCCTAGCATAAAAGTCGAGAAAATGCTATGCAGATTATGGTCATAATTTATCGCTTAGCTGACACAGGCATCCTATCCTAAGTGCAACAGACAGACACACAGTCAGAACAATGAATAATGGCGCTCGCAACCGTCGGTCGGCTCGGTTATTTGCGATAACAAATTGCTACCGCTCCCTCCCAGCTATTTATCGGGTAGCTTTGATTCAACACATAAATGGTGGATCAATTTCTGTACACATTTTGTGAACTCAAACTCAAACGGTTTTATTACAAAACAAGGTTTTTATTTAGGCATGTTTTTGCAATAAGAACCTAACAGAAATCGAAATACAGTTTTTATACAAAACTGACAACTTAGCCCGGTGCTAAGTTGTAATTTTTGTATTAAGAACTTTACCTATATCGAAATAAAGTTGGAAATGCAAAAACTGGCTCATTCCTTTAGGCTAGAAATAAAGTTGGATAACGTTTTGTAATAAGAAGGATAAGGTTTATTTAAGATAGTTACCTAGTTTCCTGATTTTACCAAAAAAACGAACTAAGTTTAGCAAAGAGATTTTAGAAAGACTGAAGGAGGACAATTTTTAAAAGAAACTACCAACATAAACACTCTTTTAAATTGATGCCTGTTTTGAGTTCTAAAAATGTATCTTACTATTTAAATTGTTAACCAAACGAGCCTGGATCTCACAAGACACGGAATCCTAGTGTGAGCCTAGGTCTAGGAATTCAATCCATTTAAATGCTTAGCTAAGAGCTTAGTAAAATATTCTTATAAAAAAATACACTGATTCAATGCAACTCAGTTAGCTAGATTTAATCACAAATAAAATCTTTCCTAAAAAAAACCCCCGACCCAAACAAAAACTCTTAAAAGTAAAAAATTACATTTATAGACCTTTTAAGTTGAAGGTAATATTTTGATCAAGGCATTGTCAAGTCGGGGGACGGCTAATGAAAATGCTAGGCCTCTATTTGGCGTTTTCATTGACCGTCCCCCGACTTGACAATGCCTTTTTTAAATTTTTATTTCTTGCTTTTCTTAAACCCTTGTTTTCCCACAGTGAAGTTTGCTACTAATTTTTTATCCTCATCCCTCGTCCTGATCATCATTTATCTATAATCTATTCATTGAGATCAATTCAATAAGCCCAAACACGATACCTCTGCTGTTTGTTGGTGAGTAACTTGGGTATCGTAGAAATTCCAGGTGTTGCTCCAGCATCAGTTCAAGTTTACTTTGTTCGTCTAATATCATTGAACTAATAGGATACCAAATTTTGAGTTGGTCAGACCCGTGGAAGATGGTCAAATCCCTTCATCAACCAGAAAAGAGCTGATAATCTTCAAACGGCTGAACCGATTTTGATGAAAGATGTCTAAGAACACTCCCGACTAATACACCTTTCAAACAAAAAAAACAAAATCCAAATCGGTTCATCCGTTCGGGAGCTACGTTGCCTCAGACAGAGACACACACACACACACCCACACACACACACACACAGACACGTCAAACTTATAACACCCCGTCGTTTTTGCGTCGGGGGTTAAAAACGAAATGCATTCGATGGGTGTATCATAATTGATGCAGTGACGATTGTGACGAACCTCATATTTGTAATTGAGTTTATAAACTTTGGTGTCACGTGACTTTCTGTTATTTTATATTTTTGAGAATGAGTACCTCGCAACCGCGAGTGTGAGTTTCATTCACGCGCTCGTTGCGTTTGATCGAGATTGTTAAAAAAGACGTCCACTGCTAGACATAGGCCTCTTCCAGACCCCTCCACTTCGACCGGTCTTGTGCTTCCCACATCCAGCGGATTCCCGCGGCCTTCACAAGGTCATCGGTCCACCTTGTGGGAGGCCTTCCCACTCTACGTCTTCCGGTACGCGGTCGCCACTCCAAAACCTTTCGGCCCATCGGCCATCTGTTCTGCGAGCAATGGCCACTGCCACTTAAGTTTGGCAATTTGGGCTATGTCGGTTGCTTTGGTTTGCTTATAGTAACAGGTGGCGTTCCACAGTTTCTGCCTAAAATCATGGAAAGAAAATATGAGTTTATGTATGTATAAAAATATTTTTAAACTTAAATGATGCACAGGCACTCAATGAGTCCGGTCAGTCGTAGTAAGTTCTATGGAGAAGAACGGCCAAGAATCTCCATTGATATTGTGGCGGCATCTACAACGCCACATGCGAACTACGTGTCAAAGACTTGACGTCACACAAATCCTACATCGTGCAAGCAGAGTTTACCGCGCGACTCGTATATATACAACACCCCGACATCAACCGTCGGGCATTTCCCCCCAGACACAACACCCGTCAGGTCAGAGGATCCTCCCTTTACCATAGTGTGAGTGAACTTTACGCCCTGTTCCTCATACCTCTATATACATATTAAATCTAAGTTTTAACAAATTGTTTGGTTTCCCACGCCACGTCATTCATATTACGAATCGTAGATGCCAATTTAAGCATGCTAACCTAATATACTTACTTAACTATACATTTTTAGCTCCACAGAAAATAATTGGCTACAACAGTAATTACCTACAGTTTAATCTGATAGTGTTATCAACGCTGGTATAAAATTGAAATAAACCTCGTCTCACGGATAGTTAACCGTGAAATAAGCCGTGAAAGTGGTTTCGTTGCAGTATTAACTATCTGTTGAGTTATCTTCATGCTAGGTTTCTAATACACTAGGCAGAAATAACACGAAATGTTTTAAATTGATAGACAACAATGAATAACTGTAATCTTTTAAATAGTTTAAGGAAAGGGTTGAACTTGTTACCTCTTGCTTAACAAACCTGCTAGCCACTTTATAATAGATATTTTACAGACCTTGAATTATTTCCAAAGTACCATAACATATCATCACAACAGTATTTTTCTAATGGATAGGTGTAGGTTCATAGTGCATTTACATATCGCCAGTTATGTGTAAGTCCCATGTGATGGGTGGACTATTTACGGGATATAAATTAGACCCAGGGCTGCTACAGAAAAAATCCTGCACCCAATAAACACAGCCAGACCCGTAAATGGAACCCAAGATCGCAGTTTTGACCACTAGTCTAATGAGTTTGTGATTATTTCAATCAACTCAGCCAATCGCAGTCCACTGCTGGACATAGGCCTCTCCCAGGCTGCGCCACAACACCCCGTACCCCGCTTTCCGCATCCCAGCCACTTTCTTGAGGTCATCGGACCATCTAGCTGGGGGGCGTCCCACGTTACGCTTGCCGATACGCGGTCTCTACTCCAAGACTCATCTGCCCCACCGGCCATCGGTCCTTTGATAAACATGGCAAGCTTACCGCCTCGTCAGTTTGCCTACTCTGCAAGCTATGTCAGTCACTCCGGTTCTTTTCCGGATAATTTCATTTCTGATTTTATCCTTTAAAGAAAATCCGTACATAGCCTGCTCCATAGCACGCTGAGTGACCTTAAATTTGTAAACCAGCCCAACTGTCAGTGTTGGAGACTTTAGTCTTCGAAGGACGACTCAACGGGATCCTTCTGTCGGCTACCGAATTGGATGATGTGATTTGATTGTTAGCATCGTGTACAATTGTAGCAAAAGGTTGCAGAATTCTAGATTTACAGTAACTTTTAAAATAAATTCACAAAGGAACATAAATAATGCACAATGAATAATAGAGTTAGCAGCTAATTTGTGTGAACAAATTAGTGCCTTGAACAGTGGACGGGCAGCTATTAATATTGATACTTCAATACATGTCGACATCAATGAGCTTTGTAATAGATGCTGCGACTTTGAATGTGTTGTTAATTAGAAGTAAGAAGACGATTGCTTTATTTAGCAATATTTATGAAAGGTTACAGGAATTTCAAGGGTTTCATGAATGAGTTACTTATACATATTCACCATTTTTTTTATATTTTATCGATGCTCTGCTTCTGGATGTCAATGAAGATGGTATAATTATTGAACTTTATCACGGGCACAACCAGCGAAAAAAAACATGATGTGATCAGTATCAAGTTTATGAAATGTGTTTATTTTTGCAATGACAAGGGCCCTCATCACCATTATTATCCCAATTTAATTAGGGTTGACGCAATATGTATTTTTCTCTACCATACTTCTCGGTCACTGGCCATATCTTTTTTCACACAGTCCGTCCATCGATTCTTTGGTCTTTCCCTACTTTTATCAGCTCATTATTGTACAAAATCAAATCAAATCTCCGTATTAATCACTTCAGGATAATTTAATTAAGAATTTGTACGACCCTTTGTCATAAGTTACAACATCTAATTTTATTTATAAATCGCTGTGTAAATGCTTTGTTTTGATAAATATAACAATTTGGTAGGTAGGTAAGCTTTTAGGCGAATAACACACGGCACCGCGCACCGCCGCGGCGGCATAGTGCTTAACCGCGCGGTGGGGCGGTGTACGTGTGTTGGCATCAACGGATTTATTAGAGATCAACGCAACATGAGATCCGCTTCACCGCCTACCGCGGCGGTGCGCGGTGCCGTGTGTTAATCGCCTTAAAGTATTTTACGTCGTTCCGGATTATATTATCCGTGAGAGGTGTTAAACAAGATTTTATCTCCGTAACAAAATTAATAAACAAACAATACAATGCATTCTGACCTCTACCTTTACAGCCTTATTCCGAAAAGTTATACAACGGAACATCGGAAGTGGAGGTAGCCCGGATATTATAACAGCTCCATTATTTTAGACAAATCAACTCATCTCATTGTTTAGCTCTGGCATTGGTTCCGACGTGGTTCCATCTTAGAGCTGGCCGTCCTTCCGATAAGAACGAGAAATATCATTGCGTAATTTGATTTGCATTCGGACATGAAACGTATTATTTATTGTCTAATGAAGTAATGACTGTTGTTGTAGTTCTACAACTTGGCAAACCACATATTTGTGCAGTGGATTTTTGTTCATCTAAGTGAGAACAAAAAGTGGCGACAGAATGTGTAACTGCAACGGGTTTTGTCGACGGAAGAATAGACAAAATGACAGTTTGTGATTGTTTATCTGTCATTTTGTCTATTCTTCCATCGACAAAACCCGTTTCTACGATGGTTATGCTACGCGTGCAGCAATAGTATGTGAGTAAGCGTGTGGGACGTGTGTATGAATGTGTCGTGTGTGTAGAGATTGATTGTTGAATGATATAGGGTGTCTGTGGGTGTGTAAGTGACGTGATACCAATATATATTTATTTGCATACGCTATGCTTCGATCGTTAGGTTTCAGCGTTAAAATGGCCGGTTCATACAACTAAGAAGTCTTTTGGAACATATTATACGTATTCGACTGATGTCCCCGTACATCAGACGAATCAGATCTTCTAAAGTGGGAACTACTCTACCAAAAGCTTCTGGTAGGTCAACCTGGCCGTTCTCCTTTAGTAGAATGCCTTCACCAACTACCGCCTAAGCCTACTATACTAATGTGCAATATTATTTCCACCCAAACCTTTCAAGAACGTTGCACAATAAACTTGATTGTCTAGGCCGCTTTAGTCTCTGCTGAATTTCATCAAACTCAATTCATTTGTTTAGCCGAAATAACGTGCAAATAGAAATAGGTACTTGCCTTCGCTTTTAGTGAATAGATCCAGTTTACAAATCATCTTGATTATTAAACCAATATTTCCTTACAGATCACCAATTCAGCAGCCTATTCTGTATGTCACATTTACTGGCTGAACGTTTCCAATATACTCCACTACCCACCGATAGTAAAGACATTAAAACAAACATACATATCATACATATTAATGAACACCGTGAGAAATGCAGAACCAGAAACAGCATAACAAGAAACAATGGTATAAGTAAATAATCACCAGATTATGTGCTAATTACATTCGGTCGGAGTCGTACTCTTGCGCAAGCGATCATCTGTCGATAATTATTGTACTGTGACGTATGCATACCGAGGCGGGCGGTAACCTGAGGTCTGTGTGGCCGATGTGAGAGGTGATAGCGATTTTGGCAGAAAAGTAACGGTTTTTAACGGACGGTACGGTCATTTTGTTACGGTTTATAAATAATTAATAGTAAATACTGCCATAATTTTTGAATGTTATATTATGTAAATTTAAGTTGCGCAAAAATGCATTGTCTTAAAACAGGCATTTATTTCCTTAAATGGATATTTTTATCACTAGCTATAGTAGTGCAAAGTAGTACAAAGCTTGTTAAGATATAAACTATTTCTTTATTTATAAATGGCAAACCAATAGCAATAGTATTAGGATAAAACAATTTATAAAAGGCAAGACCGTTATAGTTTTAAACAAGGGCGGTCTCGAACGCCAAGACCATCTCTTGGACACTGTGATGACATAAATTCCCTTTAAAAATATCTTGAAGTCAGTAAAAGTCTACCCCTTATGAGAATAGTACATATGTAGGTATTTAGTAGTATCTTTAACCACCATTGCAAGTAATATTCTTATTTATTTATTCTTCAGAAAGCTTACAATATACTAATATTATAAAGAGGAAAGATTTGATTGTTTGTTTGTTTGCATTGAATAGGCTCCAAAACTACTGAACCGATTTGAAAAATTCTTTCACTGTTGGGAAGCTACATTATTCCCGGGTGACATAGGCTATATTTTAACCCCGTATTCGCACAGGAATGGGAACTACGCGGGTGAAACCGCGGTTTTTTTTTATCTATAGAGATATGTAAGTAATGTACAATTAGCGCTTACAATTGTCATTTACATGCTTGTAGAAGCTCCATAAAATCAATGTTGCTATAATAAAAAACTGAGGATTTTTTTTGCTACAATTATATCAATGATCGCTACTTTGTAGTCTCCCATGAGAAACACAATTTAATTCGATTTTATAAAGTTTATAAGAGTTTAGTTTGTAATATGGATAACGTTTGTTTCTCGATAACTACACACTTCATGATGACTCCCTCCAATAGGTAAATAGATCAAGAAGACAAAATATCTCAATTTAGTAAGATAGTTATAACTTTGAAACGTCAAAAATTGTAAATACTTTATGAGCATTCTTAAGAAAACTCGATATCCCTCGATATACCAATTGTTCCTTCTCGCTTGCCGCTTATGACTCGCGCTACCCATTCACTTTCACCGATCTAGCCGGGATGCGCAGGAGTAGCCGACCGAGTAATCGATTCAGAAATCATTTAATTGCATTACTCTCGTGCTGTAATGCCAACATCATCGGTATGGATCGTAATCGAGTTATGTCTTTGTTTAAAAGACATAGATTTTTTAAGTAATAGGTCTTCTGTTTTTGGTCTTCTGTTTTTGGTCTTTGTCAACAGCTGGTTTTCATATTATGATTTTAATCAACTGCCGAAAGTGATGGTACAGTCAGCCTCAAAAACATGTTAACATGGACAAGGAATCACTATAATGTCAACAACCTTTGTCTAGAACATTGTAACATTGTCTGTTTAAATACCTACACCTTTTGGGGGATATTATGACTAATGTTAATGAAAAAAGTTGTTATCAATAATCATAATATTATTTTGTTAATTAAATTTTTCATGAACTAATCTTATTTTAAATAAGTACTTAAATTACAATAACCTTTTATTCTTGAAATAAACCAAAACTTTAACCCATATGCATTCCCTGTAATAGCGAAGAAAATTGCTTCATTTTCGGTTTTAATTTAAAAATAAACAACGAAACAATTTTCAATAAAACAAAAGGAAAACATGGAATAAACTTGAACCATTTTGATCTTTTTAGAAGACGTGACTTACATATATGAAATACTCGTTTTTTCCAGTGGCTTCACACGCGTGGCGGTCATAAATTATCCTACAGGATAATTCCCTGCCTAAATATAATGCTAATTGCTTGGCAATGTGTGTGTGCATTTATAATAAAATACCAAAGCATCTTAAAGCTTTAAATACAAAATTATTTAAAACTAGCTGTGCCCGCGACTTCGTTCGCGTGCATGTCGGAAAACAATAATGTGTCGCTTTGACGGTGTAGGTACCACTCCTCCGATCTTCCGATCTATCCTGGTAGGAATCTACCACAGCTTTCGAATGCAGTCCAGAGCCTAGAGACAAAATACATTACTCTTGGCGTTCACGCCAAACGGTACGCCAAAATTTATGGGAATGACATTACCTGCGGAAAGGACACGACGTATTCTGGCGTAGAGTTTAGCGTGAACGTTAACAGAAAGGTGTTTTGTCTAGGCCTGCAGGCGTCTTTAGGGGTTATAATGATATTGCGACGAAGTCTCACTCAGATTTTTAAGAATAATTATAGATCAAAGCGCCTGGTCGAGGCTCATTTTATAATAAATGTGCACCTGCCGTAGGTACAGTAAAAGCTCTTTATTCGCGAGGTATACGTTCCGTAAAATACCTACCGCGAATACAGAAACCGTGACTATGGAATGGTAATTTATATGGGATTATAGGGGATACGTTCCTAGGCGACAAAAAAAAAAAAAAAACAATTTAATTGAAGTTTTTGACCATATTGATTAATTGTATGAGCGTGATATGGATGCAAGCGACTCTCCAAGGCGTAAACGATCAAGCATTTCTATGCGTTAAACAGATTTTTTCGCGTCGAAAATCGTTTTTAAGTAAAAAATTTTTTTTAACATTTTGCAATGAATGGAAAGATGAAACGATAGGTAAAACACGCAAAGCGGCTCGTACCAAAGGATGGAATATCTATTATGTCGCAGCATTTATAAATGTGGGGGAGGCCTATGTCCAGCAGTGGACGTCTTTCAGCTGAAATGATGATATATAAATATACTTTATGGTGATGAGGTTGGTTTCATTATGTTTGTTTACATTCTCAAAAAACTTTTTTCAAAAAAATACCAACCGACTTCCAAAAAACACTACAAAGTGCAAAATAACTTTAATTTCGGAAGTCGGTGACGTTCGGAGTGTATTTTAATTATTTGTCACCGCCTTCCGAAATTAAAGTTATTTTGCACTTTGTAGTGTTTTTTGGAAATCGGTTGTTATTTTTTTGAAAAAAGTTTTTATTTTTCTCTTTTTTGTTACCTACCAATTCGAAATTTCATCATCCTTTGGGTCAAAACAATGCATACTTATTTATGCGATAGCAACATTCGCGGTTGATTTGCTGTAATTTTTTGAAGAGTTCCGTTGTCTGTTTCCGAAACGCATCATCAGATCTATATGCAGGGCCCAATCTAAGGGGGGGCAAGCCGGGCAAATGCTCAGAGCGGCAAAAATGAGCGGCGGCAAAATGTATAGTTACAAACATACCTACTCTCATGAATTTTTGTATACTTGTTCAGAAGCCGTAGTAGACTAACGTATGTGAATATTATATAGTTAAAAGAATATCACATAATTATGGTCATACCATCTTTGGTAGAAGCTCATGACTTATATGGTGTTAGTGCAAAGGGCGGCGAATGTTATTTTTGCCCGGAGCGGCTAAATAGCTAGATCGGGCCCTGTCTATATGAAATTTCAATGGGACCATTTCGGAGTAAACCCCTTTCGAGAAAAAAAAGAATTTTGCAAATCCGTCTATATACGACGGAGTTATGCCTGAACATACATTAAAATATAAACATGTCGAATTGATAACCTCCTTCTTTTTGAAGTCGGTTAAAAACACCGACCGCGGCGAAGGCGGCTATTGTAGATGTCAAAGGCCGAACCAATACAGCGGCGATATCATTTGACAATGTACTTTAGGCGAAGTTGTAATAAGGTCTATTTCACTTTTTTATAGTCCATCTGACGACGCGTTTACAAAGGATATTGGTTGGATACCTATTGGAATCCTTTTTGTTATTTGTTAATATGTATGTACCGATGTACCGATTAGACCCGCAAATAAATAAATCTTTAGCCGCGGATATAGGAATTGGGTCGCATTTTTTTAATCCGCGAATAGTGAAAACGCGAATGAAGGAAGCACGAATAAGGAGCTTTTACTGTACTTACTCAATAAATCGACTGCGCGTCTGGTTGAGTGTGCTGAAGCATTATTCCACGCGGGGGCGGGCGCCTATCTCGGCCCGTACAGGCGCGTGTCTTTTAGCTTTGTTTATCAAACATTGACCACTGAATAAAACCACAGCAGTGGGAATGCTCTGCACGGACTGCGATAGGCCTCGACAGGTAGCAGTGCAGTAACACCTGACGCCACCTGTCAGTTAACGGCCCGTGGGACCGCAAAGATCACGCTGTAAAGGTGGATACTGACCGGCGTCACGGGTCAAAATGCACCTAATATGTTACCAAGCAAGTATTCGTGCAGTCAGTAGTACCTACGGCAAAACATGCGAGCGAGCAATACTGATTTTAGCACACGGCGTAAAGACATGCTCGCTGCGAATGTTACATTACCTACGCCCCGTAACGTCGGTCATTTTCCACATTAAAAGCGCTGTTGAAAAAAAAAACCAAACCAGGCAAAAAAAACTATTTAATTGTATAGCACGGGTTTTCTATGAACATAGTACTTAAGTACGATGTTGTTGCTACGTAGTGCCATACCGCGCGCGCCCCCACCTCTCTCCCCGCTGCTGACGCAGGCAGCAGGAAGAGAGAGAGCCCGATCCCGAGGATAACGGACGTAACAGAGCGATCCTCCGCGACTCTCAGTTGCGATGCCTTTTTATTGTAAATTGTAATCAAAAATGTTTCAGTGTTTCTTTTGTTCAGCCATACATTTATTTGTAGACCAATAAATCATTATATTTAAAGAAGCGATTTTAAAATTGTCAATATTTTACTATTGTGATTTCTATTGTTCCTGTGTAGGTAATGTATCCTTTGTTGGAGATGCCAAATGGATAAATAAATACATTTTTAAACTTGTTTTAACTAAGAAAATGCTTCACTGTAAGCGATGTTGCTCGGAAGAGCACCGACATAACTACAGTTGCCCGTGTGAAAACCTTTCTATTTACTCAAATCCACCAGTAGTTATGGTCGCAATTTTGGATTTTTTTTCCTGATTTTCACCATCCGACCTCGCTTGAATCCCTCCCCACCTCGAAAACTAACATCACGAAAATTTGCACATAATTATTTACAACTCTTTACTACCAAAACTCCCATTTTTTGAATCGAGTAATGCTGTAAACACGCATTTAAATTTAACATTATCATATTTCGCACGTATTTTGACGAAAATGCTGGACTCAGTGGATGCCAATAAATTGCTCTGTAGGTTTTTTGTGTAAACAAATGCTTTGATATTTTGTATGATAATTATTTATAATTTAAAATGAGTTATAGGTAATTCTACTTATCGTTGGTTTGATGTTCCTGAATGTAAGCTATTATTTCAATAAAAAATACTTTGGTTACCTACGAAAATAATAAAAGTACAAAGTTATTCAGTTGATTAGTAACAGCGGTATGACGTAATAACACGTCGGATATTGGTGCCGATTCTGTTGTACACGGAACTAAACTAACTAAACTGTAACTAAAATTCCTTACTTTTTACTATGAGAATCTAAACGCTATTCTGCAAGCAGGTCCTCACCGGACACGGTTGTTTCGGGAGGTTCCTGTTTCGGATAGGGCGGGAGGAAACGCCCGGGTGTTTCCACTGCGAAGATCGCCCTGAGGACACGGTGGAGCACACGGTGGCGGTCTGCCCTGCTTGGGCGGAGCACCGCCGTGTCCTCGTGGAGGCGATCGGCGGCGGCGATCTCTCGCGTCCGGCCCTGGTCCAGGCCATGGTACGGAGCGAGAGGGCATGGGGAGCCGTCACCTCCTTCAGCGAAGCAGTGATGCTCGCGAAGAGGGAGGCGGCGCACGTGAGGGAGAGGCAGCATATGCGCCCTCGCGACCCCAGCCGCCGCAGGATACGGAGACGCCCTGGGCGTCGGGAATCCCAGGCCGATTTCCGGCCACCGTAGGCATGGGCTTGCGGACGGCGAGTAATGGGTAGCTCGCTGTCCGGTAAGGACCAAGCCCAAGTCGACGGCGCGTTGTGTTCCACGCGCGCCTCAAAGAGATGTCAGCACAAAAAATGATGGGGCCCGCAAGGGCCGATGCCTGCCAGGGGTGCGGGTTTGTTCGAAAGAGACACCACAGCCCCTGGCTTAAGGGCTACTGTAGGAACACGGGTGGGTTTTAGTCAGTAAAAGTCGGACACGCCCTCCTGCTCCACCCAGAGCGGGAGAAGTTATTTGATGATTTCCCACCCAAAAAAAAAAAAAAAAAAAACGCTATTCTGCAAAAAAATATCTCTAAATTTAAAAACTATTTTGACACAACTAAAATCGTTGAGTTTTAGAGCTGTTTGGGGCTTTATAAAGGGGGTCGAAATTTTCATTATTTTTGCGATAGGACACACCGTTTTCGAGATATAAGCAAAAGAAAATAAAAAAAAATACAGTACTATTTTTGCACCAGAAGTCGAGGTGTTGTCGGTGTGAATTTTAGTTCTTGACAACTAATTTTATTCCACACCTATTTAATCGCGATTAAAAATAGTCAGATTTAGTTAGACAACCAAAATTTTAGGTTGAATACAATAATGAAATTGACAACAACAGAATAGCAAAATTACCATTTTCACTAAACTAATAATTCAGTGCAATCTTAGTGCTGTCAAACTAAAATATAGTTAAGTTGTGTCACTTTAGTCAATTTCAGAATAGGAAATTGTCGTTTGACAGGAATAAACAAAATTTTGGTGATTTTTAGTCTAGTTTAGAGAATTTTGTGACAACAGAATCGGCACCATTATTTCATGGTGTTCAAGAACAGTAGGTATATGGTAGGTACCTACTTATATAACTGAAATCTTTGAATTAAATTTTTAAAATTTATTTTGTTATTTCATGAACTAAAACCAACATTTTCCGACTGATTTTTGCCTAAGCTATCATAATAATACATTTTTAGATGTCTAAGTAGTAAAATACCTACCCTATTATCTTCCATCTGCTTCGTCAAAATATTGTTCGATGTAGTTTAAAAAAGCAGACTTATATTTCGGAAACACTGGTCGAACAATTAAAAAAAAAACGACTGCGTAGAAAGATAACAATATTAACGATACCTACCTACCATAAATCCAAATGGTAAAATTCCTACCACAGGCTTCTAGTTGTACCTAGCGTTACCCCGCATTGCCAGACCTACGGATTTACGGGTTTATCCAGATCTACGGATTTTGGAAATCGGAATTATGTACGTATTTTCGATAGAAAATCAATAGGTAAAACAGGCAAAATCAAGTTGTTGTCTTTGCATGTTTGCTATTCAAACCTAGATGGCGTTACTGACGCTAGAGATTAAGAATTTGGAGATGTTCCTCTAGCCGCTCTAATTTTGCTACATTATGCTAGATGGCGCTACTAAGACTTTTATCACAATTAAAAATGAGATTTCTTCCCCTCTATTTGTATTAATTTGATTGATAAAACTAATAAATATTTATCTAACATTGCATTCTAGGTATATGACTCAGGACACCACGTCAGTTAATATTATCACAACTTTTTATTTGAAATTCTTTTAGCTTTTTTGATTCCTGGGAATCAACCACCAACGGAAAGCGATTTTAGTAATCAGTATCATTACTTTTTGAAATAACACAGACACAGTAAGTAACTTAAATGAGAATGACGTGTTAATATTATGTATTCGTTAGTACCGTTTCACGCCAATAGATGTCGCTAAGTGTTTCAACATTTTACGTAAATAAATTCTTCTTGAACACTTTAAATTATTTAGATAGGTTGACCGAAGCGATTGCGATGAAACAAAGACTAATATAAACTCTGAGTTATAAACAATATTTGAGTATGAAAGATAACCATATTAGTTTCGTTCTTTTGACGTGATACTTGATCTATTCAACATAGAAACTGAAAAACCGAGCTACAGACAAAAATTTTGATAAGGGTTAAAATGTCATCTGTTGATTATCCCTTACCACCTCAAGCAATTATTTTCGAAATATTTTAAATGTACAGAAAAAGTTCCTTTACAGATTTATTATATGTATAGATATAGATATAGATATAGATTAAATTTCTTAAGTGGTTACTCGAGTGTAGTTTTTATAGTTTAAAAGAATTTCTAGATAAAAAAATGTTGACGTTTTTTATTTAAAAAAAAAAAAGATTGTTGTTGCTAAACTTGTTTTTAAAATTTTGCATGCTATGTTTTATCCTGGCTAAACATGCTTGTGCCTCAATTTGTATTTAACACCATTGTATACCATGTTTTACGCAAATAAATATTTTATTCTATTCTATTCTGTCTGGATAAAAGGTATCCTGTGTAATTCCAGGTTACAAACTATCTGTTTGCCAAATTTCATCCGAATCCGTTCAGCCATTTTTTCGTGATCAAGTAACAATCACCCAAAAATCTAAATATCGAAACATAAACATGAAAACTTTCACATTTATTATATTAGTAGAATAGTAAGACTATTTTAAATAGTTAGTTATATAAAACGAACCACGACGGTTATCGTCAATATAATTCTCCTGTCTTTTTCCCAATTTATTTGGGGTCGGCGTAACTTCTCTATTACTCGTCATCTCGATGGTCACCCCCTTTCTAGCCATATCATAATTCACACAGTCCATCCATCGTTACTTTGCGGCTTTCAAATCCAACCTTTCCGTATTGATCACATTATGATAATTTCATTAAAAAATTACCAACCGTTTTCACAAATTACAACTTACTTCTTTATTAGTAGTCATCTTGGAAGTCACCCCTTTTCTAGCACACAGTCCATCCATGCTTTCCTTGGTCTTCCATATCTATCTTGGTCTTTGATAGCCATCGACTATTTTATATAACCAATACAGTAAGATCCCCACAGTGCCACAGATTACAATCGCATCTGAAAGTAAGTGAAATATCGTGCGAATTCGTGCGAACGAAATATGACCCTATAAAGTAAGTCTAAGTAAAAGTTGTTCCCTGAACTTAGGGTCACACTTTCAACTTGTGACCAAGCGGTACCTAACGAGTACAGTCGACAAAATAGATGCACAAGCAAATTTATGGAGCTTTTTATGGGAGATCACCTCCGTAAAAGTACTGAAGGTTATAAGTGCCACTGTACGGCTGTAATTACAGGCACATGTGACATTTGAAATTTTGGACTTCGGAAAAATAACGTCTAAAACTAGCATTCAGCAACATCTTCTTTACATATATTATAAATTAAAGTCAATTTTCGTGTCTGTCTGTGTGACCGCATTGTGCTTCTGAACTACACAACGGGGTTTGATGCGAAGTTTATTCCGGAAGGTTTATGTTTTTAATATTTAACTCACCTAACTAGTTGTCAAGTCGTAAAAACTATGAAAAGAAGGGGCGGCCCTAGTGGGTTATGCAGGAATTGTAGTAAGATGCCTGCATATCCATCCCTTTTGTTAACTCTACCTAACGTTAGATGTACCCAGCTTTCTGACTGCATTCTGTTTGATAGCTAGCGCTAGGTCAGAGGTTAAGGTCTTTCCAATGTTTTGTGTCGGTGTATTATAAACGATTCAAGGAAAAGTTGGGTACGTTTCTCTTGTCAATAACTTTGCATATAGGTATTGTTTGGGATATGTTGGCGTGACTAACCATTATACATGCTATGCTTAGTACTGATTCTGAGAAACCGTCTTAGTATTTTATTTAAAAACAAGCCAATTTCATATCGGCAATTTCTCAATCAAATCAATTTCTCTTCAGGAGCTTTGGAGGACAAATGAACAAAAACCGAAGGAAAGAAACGGGAAGAGGAATTATCAAATTCCACGTTTCGAACTTTAAAAAATGACTTACCTACTTTCATACAAACTTTCCTTGTCCTATTAAACTCCCTTAGGGTAAAAGTATTCAAAACACGATGATTCAACAAACTTTCATTTATAAACAGAACTCTAAGTACCAACTTCCACGATGATTATAAAAAAAAAACGAACTTCCATACAAATTTTCATTCCCTTTTTCTCCGTTTAGGGGATGAAATTTTTAAAATCATAACTTAATGCTTACTCTCGCTATGTAAGGAACTGAACTTTTGCAAAATTTTATGCTTTTATACCCAGCGATTTAGCCAATGCGTTATTTGTCAGTCAATGGTAAAGTCAATGCTGCTATTACAAAAACCAACATTAATTTCTTCAATACAACATGCGACACACCAGAGTCGACTTAGTTTGATTCGGATATCAGCTATGGACTAAATTTCAATACATTTTCCAGAATACTGAGTGAAGCAAGTTAAATCTACGTTCTGTATAATGAACTATTCCTTTCTAGGAGCCTGTTTATGATTCCTGTTGAAGTGTTGTTTTAGCGTAGTGGTTATGACGTGCACTAAACTTGCAGCACCTGAGATTGTGAGTTTAGTTCCCGTACGACACAAAATAAATTGCAGGCCAGATTGAATACATGACTTTATAACTGGCTGGCGGTTTTTGACTTGAGCTACACGATGCATGCATGCCGTCATGGGGCAGGTCAACTCAAAGCTGCAATGTCTCTTGGTCCAAAAGACCCTTCCAGACATAGCCCTGCATTGTAAGGCTTACATGATATCCTTATAATGTAAATATAATGTTTGGACTACAGAGACCATGCGCTCTAAGTTTATTTCCGCATTTATTCTCAGGGATCAGTCATGCCATCTAGTTTTAAAACATCGACATGTAAACATGTCTCACAAGTTCTACTTAAATTAAACATTTAATTTCAATAAATGGCCGAATTTAGAGTACGAGGCAGGATTTTTTTTTTAAATTCAAATTAGATTTATTAATCAAGCTCTCTAAGCTGCTTATCCCGGAAGTTGGCTAGCGTGACTCTCAACAACAATGTATGTAGTGGTACAATAAAGGCATCTTCCCATAACTCAGGCCACGTAACAGCTGATCGTATCGGCAACTGAATGTTCCCTACATTTACACGTCGCCGATGATTAATTGTGTGTTCTGAATAATGACGACAGAGGGCGGTACTGGGAGATTTTGAATAATTTTAAGTCTAGGTTTAATTTAGATTGCTTCAAGAGTCTAAGTTTTGCTCGGAATTTGTATGAGTAACAGTTTGTAGCGTCACTGTCGCCTGTTTGCTATACAGATTGGCAATTTAGCCACCTGTCTTCCGGTCTCGACTTTGGCAAAGTTACCAACAAAATTTCACACGTCACACTGTGATGTCTTTGGCCGCGTCCATTTCCGGCGCGTTCAATTTGTTTGGTGAACTTGAAGGGCGCCTTCCTGTTTTCCGAAGAAATGAATAACATATGAGAGCAATATGCCGCAGGAATCAGCTGGATGAGAGAAGCACAGAACCGGTTGAAGTAGCGGTGCTTGGGGGGCCAATGTTCAGTAGTGGCCATCTTTCAGCCGAAATAATGATGATGACGATGAGAACAATAATCGCGTTATTCATGCGACCGATCGCTTTGGTTATGTCGTGGATGCATGGTTAAAATGTCGTCAACTTGGTCTACACAATATTGGGTTTAAAGATTCTTTATTTATTCTAGAATAACATACATTGTTCACTTAGCGAATAAATACATTATTAAAGTAGGTGTAGCCCAGTAGCAAACAGTTTTGATTTGGTAATGTAGGTAGGTCCAAAAGAATAGAAATCTTATTGTGTGTAAGACTAACGTAATATGTCGTTAACTTATTAGTTTTGTATTGTTTGTGACGTACAGCTTGAGTTTGGCTTTAAATGTGTTGAGAGAAGATGTGCTCCTGATATCTGCCGGTAGATTATTAAAAAGTTGAACGCCTTCGTATTTTATATTTTTTCTACCATATTGCGTCCGCGGGGCGCGTCTGTAGTTGGTTAGGGTTCCTTTGGCTGTATTGCCCGTGTGCATTGAACTTCCCATTTTAATCCATAATTGCACCACTTTTTGTGGCCACGATTATGATCCAAAGTAACCCGTCTACTATCCAATAGTTTTTACATTATCCATAGCAGGAACTGTCACTTGTAATGCATACCTGTAGAACAAGATAATCAGCTCCTATGCGGTACAAAAAGTCAATGTATTTGCACTTCGGTGTCGTTAACACGGGAAGTGACGTAAATGTTAATATATAGGTGAATGTGTCTGTTTGTGTGATGCTGTTTATGTAAGTGGTTCGTATTAAACTTGTTATTAGTAGTAAATCAGGCTTGGATGATATGTTATCTTTCAAAGAGTTGACGAAGATTGTGCGTGCATCGAATCGCTAAGGCAATTGGTTTACTTTCAGTTTCAAGATTTTTGGTAAGAGTTGAGTTGAGCTGTAAGATTACTGATAAATGCGTGCACTGACTGCACAGGTCTACTTAATGTGTGTGGGTCTTTCCTCAAAAGACCATTTCAGACATTAATCAACAGACACTAGTTTTCACATGATCGGACCAAGATTATGTCTTGCACTTAAAAAGAGACTGTGACCTCTGAGTTTGTTTCGGCCTTTCTTCTTAGAGTAGTCAGATAGATAACGCCAACCTCATCAATAAAAAAAAATAAGATGGATGTGTAAAACTTTTTGTACAATCCTACTTACAGAAATAAAATCGTTAATCATTTAGTTCTAATGTTTAGTATCAAGTACAGGCGTGCAAAAACCGAGACTCCTTAGAAATAAGTATAAACATTTGGAGTTGTTTTTAAACCAAAATTACAAGTTCTTATTAAGCAACCGCTGCGCGTGTATGACCAGCTGAAAGCGCATGACGATGGCCCAGTGATAACGGCTGAAACTTTGCGAGTTGTAAGTCGTAGGTTCGAATCCAGACAGGCGCTTTACTTTATAAGTTTACCTGTGTCCCGGTAGTGGGACTAATATAGTCGCTTGGTTAGTACAACTAAGCTAATGTAGTCTATGAAGAAAGATACAAATCCAGACAGCCATCACAACCAAAAAATCCAGTGCCTAATCTTATTTAATCTAGAGGGTTCATTAAAAAAGTGTTATTTTACCAAAATGTAAGCAAATCGTGAATGAAGTCACGGTGTGAGTCAAGTTAATTAAAACTTGTTTGCATCAGTTTACTAGCGTGAGAGTAACTTCAAGTGTGGTTTAAGTTAGTAACTTGTTTGTGGTGCCTCTCCCTTGTAATAAGAAAAGGTAAGTGAGTTATGGCGGTGTTAAGAGGACATTGTCCCAATCAGGTAAATGAAAAGTATGTCTAGTAAAAGTGACGCTTATGTTTCCTGTAACCGCAGTCAACTGTAAGTCAGTAACAAATGCGAAAACCGCCTTTAGTTACTGCTAAGATACAAGCAACAGTGCTGTCATTACGAATTTGTTATCATGGACGTGCAGTTGACTGTACCTAACCGTAATTCTAGCCTCAAATTAAATGGTGAATATCGTAACTCTGTTCTTTATATTAAATAGTATTTGATACAGTTTTTTATTACTATACCGATGGGTCGGCGAATAAACACAAGTTTCTTTTATATTGTACTGTAGGTGCCTGTTTTTACATTTACCTACGGTAAGACCCGGGTCAGCTGTATTTCGTTCTTTTTCAATCGAATCCGTGTCACAGTACAAGTTTCATTCACTGTTACTCGTTTTCTGAATTAGAGTAATGCACATACATGCATGCTTGACTTTTAAGACATTAAAAGTAAAGCATGCATGCATGTATGTAAAGAAATTTGAATTCCTTCAAAAATAATTTCTTAAACCCTAAGTAATGCTAAAGTAGAGTTTCGACTAGTTCTCAACTTCAAATACCTACTCAATTCAGAAAGCAGTTTGCCGTGGAACCAGTATGGGACGGCGCTGGCAGGTTCAAACATGCTGCTATACGTCCTGCAGTACCGACGACGCTGCTATAAGTGTCCTTTGCACCACTCTACGAAGACTGAGGACATCGTAGAGTACATACGGGTGAAGACCAACTGGAATTTGAGGGTGGAGAAATTGGAGGCGCGCCATAACACCAACCTCAAGTCGTTTGTGGTGCGCGTTCCGACTCACCATTTGGTGACCTGCCTCAAGGAAGAGTTTTGGCTGAAAGGTGTGCTGTATCGGCGTTTCCGCGACCAGCTACGCGACACCTCGCAGCGTAACACGATGCCGTCACTTCGTGTGTAATAGTTTTGTAATGTTGTTTTATAAAATATGTATTAGTTTATACTTATTGTTTTTATACTTATATATGTATTGTGTTTTTACGGGCCTTAGTTGCCTGAATTAAAGGACAAAAATAAATAATAATAAACTGTAGTGCCATCAACGCGACGCGAAGGAAGAGGAATTCAGAAGCCGCTGTGAGCCACTGCGCTAACTTTGCCAACCGTTACATTTGACGCCTTCTAAAGATAATCATCAAGTAGGTACTTAATTCTTTTCTAATCAGTTAAATAATTCAAATGAATTGAGTTTGCCTTTGTTTTCTTAGTGGGTTATCAAAGCTAACAAGGTACTTTACTGTTATCTCCATCATTTATCAGTGTACGTTTATACGTTATAAGTAATGTTTGGTTTAGCTCTACTTTTTATGCTAATTGTACTTTATTTATTCTAACATACTTGCATAAATTCATGGTTTACATTCGCGATTCAGATGAAAACGGAACTATGCCCCTCAAAGTATAAAATAAAACACTTTTAGTCTAAAAAGCAAAATAAAATCATTTGATTTTATTTTTACCGTCCTCCAAGACTATTTAATATTACTACTTCATATTTTATATCGGATTAAATGTGATTTGCTGTCAAGAGGTCGGAAATTATAGAGAAGTGAGGTAACAATTATTCAAAATTGAGAACTTTCTTCTTTTAGCATAAGAATCAGCATAACATTCCCAAAGCTGCGGGACACATGCCTCCTCTCTGTGAGAGGGAGTGGGCCGTAATCGACCACGCGGGCCCAGTGCGGGTTGGCAGATGTCACATGTCTTCGAACTTTTTGTTCTACGACATGCCGGTTTCCTCTCGACATTTTCCTTCACCGTTTTGAGACGAGTGGTAATGAAATTATTGACACTAAGTAAAGTACCTATCTGGGCTCGAACTCATGCCCTACAGCTCGTAAGTCACGGCCGTTACCAATGGGTTATCATTGCCTCTTTAAAAGTCTGGTTAATAGGACATGACATGGGACATGGTCAGGGTATGGATACAGACAGTCTGCATGTTCAAAGTAAGTAGGTCAAGTGCTTCTTGTATTTCTAAACATAGACTCAAAAGCCTTTTTTATAAACTAAGTTATATCACAGATTTTTCAAACACTTTCGTATCATAGGATCAAAAACATAACTAACTTTTGTTTTGTCGCAGTCGGTTAGAAGCGTGAGTGATACTTGCCTGATTATGATCTTCCCACGTTTCACATCTGTCATGCGATCTATTTTAGTACCTAACTATGGTGGATTGGTGCAGTGGTTTACTTTTAGTATACCCGGTTCTATGCCTGTTTGGTTATTCTTTGCTAATTTCTTCTTCCACTCTCCCCTGTCGCCCGTCACGCTATCATTAACTCCCTTCTCTCTCATATCATTCTTCACAAAATCCAACCATCTTTTCTTTGGTATTCCTCTCCATCGATCAACATTGCTATTCATAATTCTTTTAGTTATTCCTTGCTTGCTTAATTTCGATGTTTGTAATCTATCCAAGTTTTTTTAAATGTCCGCCAAACTACCTTACTAACTAACCTTCCATAGCTGGACAAGTGAAAGAGAACAAGCGGACCTGCATAGCTATTGACAACCTCTGGATACGCTTCCGTACAGTATAATGTTATCAGTAAATTCCTCTAAGGCTGTTCACAAATACTAAACCAGTCATGATCTTCCGACAGCTATTTGCTGTCGAGGGTTTGGCACATTAATCATTGATGAAAATGGGTCATCTACAATTCGACAATCTGTCAAATGGTTGTGAATAAGCTATGCTGCTTCAGTGTTGCCTGACATTTGCCATCCGCACACGCTACGGAACACGACACGTTTAACATTGCGCATTAAAACAAGATCGAGAGTTGTAGCAATCCTTGAATCGTTTGTCGGAATGATCTGACTAATGGAATATAGCCAACATACAATATTCCCACAATATTATATCTTCGCTCACGACCTTTCTATGTTACTTTCTTTAAGCATTCACTTCTGCAAAGCCTGTTCTGTACCTAAGTCAAAATAGCCAGCGGAATTTCTCCTGTATCGACTTTAGAAAAATCAAACTTTTAGTTGAACTATTATAGTTAACAAAAAGTACATAGTTTAATATGCTTAGCAATAGGTATCTACTCCTGACGATACAGACGCCAGCACATCAAGCTATCTCAAACTGTCAAATTTTCCCAATTGAACATGAACCATAAGGTTCATGCTTATGTTATAAAGATGAAAATTTATCAAGGAAATTTTACAGATTGGGGTAGCTTGATGTGCTGGCGTCTGTACATTTGTCACACCATGGCAACTTTGCCAACTATTCGTTCTGTCTTTCATTAAATGTTTTGAACACAGCTTTTAATAAATGGACCTATTTGTAAACATTATCCTTTCTTTATTTCGTGATAAAAAGTTATCGTAAGGAGCGTTTTGGCGGCAAATTCAAAACAACGAAAAATAAATTTGGTTTAAATCGTTTTTAATTGACAAAATGGATAAACTCGTAAATCAATTTACTGTTATTTTTCTGTTACATCCTAATCTTCAAATTAGAAGAAAGAAGAAATATTTTTTTAATAAATTGGAAAATACCCTATTGCTATAAAACACTACAAAGTGAAAACTAACTTTAATTTCGCGGAAGTCGGTGTCTTTGGTTTCGTATTTTCTTTTGCCACTGACTTTCAAAACTAAAGTCACAAAGTATAACATCATCAACATACACATAGTGGAAATAACGTACGTATTATTGAAGCGAATTGAAAAACCACCAATCAGAACTTGCCTTTTTTATGGACCACTCTATAAGTATACTGTTTAAAAAAAAAAAAAAAAAAATCTAATCAGTTTATGAATGTATTTTTTTATATTTGAGTACTCCATGTACTCAAATATCAAATATAAAAAAATACAGCCGAATTAAGAACCTCCTCCCTTTTTTGGAGCCGGTTAGAAACTAAATCTTGTCAAAAAAACCCAAGCTTCTAGATCTATCGTTTTAGGCTATGCATTGGGCTGTCTGTCAGTGACTGAAATTAAGAATAGAAGATGGTTGTAACAGTAACAGTCCTACAACGCAGGCTCTATATATTTTTCAGTAGGTACAAATAGGTATTTGGTAACACGACACCTAAATTTGTATTCTTTCTCAGCCATGTGTTGTAAGTTGTAACAAAGCCTACCCGTCACCACATAATACAATTATTTACACTTTCAAACTATTGTAGTTTGTGCTAAACTGGTTTTAAAGAAAGATGGACTTTCATTGTGCCTTGGCTTGCCACGTTAGGATTAAAAAGGCACGTCCTTGGTGGTACTGTGTTATGTCCGTGTTCTGAGTGGAAGGTCTTCGGTTTGAACCTAGGTAGAGCAGCCTAGCATTTACCCAACATGGTCGGGGCGGCTTCTAATGTAGCTGGATGCATCTGAATACCGGTATTTAACATTTATTTGTTTTTATTTATTTTATTTATTAACACCAATAACTACAACACCTTACAGTTACCCAAGACGATGTTATACACACACATTAAACTATTTATATCCATAAAAACACTAACATAAAATTTAATAATAAACATAAACAACAAAAAAAAAAAAATATGACTTCAGATACACACGCCTTCTTCAATGCACCTTTGTGCTCCTGATGCAAATTTCGGCAGGTCATCGAAAACATCTTCCGTCGGCGTATTATTAATAATACGAGCGGTCCTTGACAAAGGGGCAAACTTTAATAAATTTATTCTAGCCCATGGCACCTCTAACAAAGCGAAAATGAAGCGATTGTCTATAATTACCCACACAACCTCAACCCAGTAACAGGGTAACACGAAGGTAAAAAAAAAAAAATTAAAAATTTAAAAAACCCCCGACCCACACAAAAACTCCAAAAAGTAAAAAATAATATTTATAGGCCTTTTAATTTTAACGTAATATTTTGATCAGGGCATTGTCAAATCGGGGGACGGCTAGGCCTCTGTTTGGCGTTTTCATTGACCGTCCCCCGACTTGACAATGCCCTGTTGAAAATATTACGTTAAAATTAAAAGGCCTATAAATATTATTTTTTACTTTTTGGAGTTTTTGTGTGGGTCGGGGGTTTTTTAAATTTTTAATTTAATTTTTATTTCTTGCTTTTTAAACTTAATGTCTCCCTTAAATCACCATTTATCTATAATCTATTCATTGAGACCTTTTCAATGAGCCCAAACACGATACTTCTGCTGTTTGTTGGTGAATAACTTGGGTTTCCTGGAAATTCCAGGTGTTGCTCCAGCATCAGTTCAAGGTTATTTTATTCGTCTAATATCATTGAAGTAATAGAATCCCAAATTTTGAGTTGATCAGAGGCTAAAATCCGTTTTTCAACCAGAAAAGAGCTGATAATCTTCAAACGGCTGAACCGATTTTGAAACATGTCTAAGAACACTCCCGACTAATACACCTTTCAAACAAAAAAAACTAAATCAAAATCGGTTCATCCGTTCGGGAGCTACGTTGCCTCAGACAGACACACACACACACACACACACACACACACACAGACACGTCAAACTTATAACACCCCGTCGTTTTTGCGTCGGGGGTTAAAAAGAGTTTTTATTTTTTTATTTTTGTTAAAAAGTTTTTATCTAAATCAACTATGCTAATGTAAAAGATAAATAATAAACAATGTGTCGTTGGCGTACTGGTCGCAAGCGCTACTTTTGAGCATGAGGTCTCAGGTTCGATTCCTAGGTCGCGCAAAGCATTAATAAGTTTTCCTATCTGGAATTTCTGAGTAGCAGCCCGGAGACTGGATCCGTGTCCGGTTGATGGCAATAGGCTCGCCCTCATTGCACGGGAGTCCCAACATAACTAGCGGAATGTGGAAGTACTATATGCCTCTGCCCAAACCTTCGGGGAAAACAAGACGTGATGTTATGCTTTAATAATTTTAAAATTTAACTAAAATCCTGAATCAATGTTTCCTTTAAAAACATTGCGGTCTTTAAACTCAAATGAACTCGGCCAAACCGTTTGTTTATTTAACCGAGAAAATATTTTAAAGATTGTGAAAAATCATTTTAAAACACATTAGGAAGTAATAAATTATAGGATTGAATGAAAATCTAAACGGTGTATAGCACCATTAATCAAGTTGGGCTACTATAGAAATGGATTGCTCGATACTCGAGAATGACCTATTTCGGTCTAGCCACCTAATTTAGACCTATACATAGTTGGTACTGGGTTTCTAAGCTAACCAGTCATTAAGGGTTACAAGTTTCGGAAAGCCTATTTTGGGACGTTATATCATTCGGAACATCATCTGTCTTACCAATTTTATCCTACCTTAAAACTGTTAGACGAAAAACGTAATAAACGATAAGTTTATTCATGTTTTGGGAAAACAACACAAGATAGGCTAAGTCATCGTCTGCCTAGCCTTTTCCCAACTATGTTGGGGTCGGCTTCCACTCTAACAGGATGCAGCTGAATATCAGTATTTTACATGGAGCGACTTCCTATCTGACCTCCACAACCCAGTTACTGGGTCTTACGATACCCCTTGGTAAGACTGGTTGTCAGACTTTCGGGCTTCTGACGACCCGTAACGACTGTCAAAGATCGATAAATGACAGTCGGGACCAACGGCTTAACGTGCTTTCCGAGGCACGGAGGGGTCTTGGTATGTTAAGGTGGTCACCCATCCACGGATCAACCGCGGCAAGCGTAGCTTAACCTGATCGATCGAACCGTGCAGCTATTGTTATTTAGCCACAAGCCCCATAGGCTAAGATAGGTATTTATGACAATTGTAGTAGACATAAATAGTACCGTAACTAAGCCTAACTTTTGTTGTGTAGGTAGATAGATATGTGTTGATGTTACAATTATAGCAAAACTAGCTTTTGCCAAAACCTATCCCTCGGAAACGTATTACTGGGAAAAAAGTACCTTTTTTGTTAATCCAGGGTATACCTAAACGATCTCTGACATGGGCAAAGAAAACAAATACCTACTAAAAAATTTGAAAAAGTCTAATGATAGGAGTAGGGAAATTCCATCAGAAGCACGGCTTTTAACAATATCTAATCCAAATTAATACTGTAAATGTGAAAGGAACTTTCATCCCCTATTTAACTCCCTTAGGGGTTGAATTTCGAAAAATCCTTCCTTATTTCTTGTCTACATTGTACGGTGCACGTACATGGGTTTTAAAATATATTTATTGCAATAAGTTAGCCAGTAGGCTCGCGTATTTGCACTTTGGACGCGACCTACATTTGGCAGTGCATTGACACTGACACAGTGCATTATTCTATGCATTTTATGTATATTATATTTTAGTGTTCAATTAGACGTGGTTTGAGTCGGATAACTTCATTTTTATTTAGATTCATCCCGTTGAGCATTCATTGACATTTTACATTTGCATTGACATTACTTATGTTAGGGATGCACTCTACATACATTATAAAGGCAACCTCTGTGCAAAATGTCAGCTTTCTAGGTCCAAGGGTTTTGGCTGGGCGTTGATGAGTTAGTCAGGCAAGACTTTTCTTTTTATTTATATAGATATAGATAAAAGGCTCAAATCTGGCCAGACAGGTTTTTTTTTTTGGTTGGGAAATCATCAAATAACTTCTCCCGCTCTGGGTGGAGCAGGAGGGCGTGTCAGACTTTTACTGACTAAAACCCACCCGTGTTCCTTCAGTAGCCCGTATGCCAGGGGCTGTGGTGTCTCTTTCGAACAAACCCGCACCCCTGGCAGTGGCCATCTATTCAATTCAATTTCAAGTCACGTCGCGTCTGTCTGCGGGAGCCTAAATGCTTTGAGATTGAATTTAGTTTGGGAAATTTCGTAATTGTTTTTAATAGGGAATCATATTTGGTAACATCTTCTCTCTATAATTATAAAGTGCCCTTTTGACAGGACGTGTACTCGTTAACATTCTGATGATGAAAGTGTACACGATCGACCATTCAAACAAACAAATTAACTATATCACATTACACTACAGTGGGCGGAAGACCCAGCATTAGCGTACACTGCTTTGCAAATAATTGTATCCACACAATGAAAGGCCGATGTTTTCTATCTTGTTTCACGCTCGTTTAAAAGATAGCATCGACTACATCCTCCTAGCGATATTGTTTACAACTCAACTAAATAGACTGTGACGTTTTATTTGCACTGCACTGTATTTGGTAATTAAAAAAACAAAGGCCTTCAGGTTGCAGTGTTTGTTTTTTTATTGTTTATTGGGTTTAATTGTAAGGTACTTACGGTTTTCTATGAACTTTGATTGGGAAAATTCCTTTTTCGTGAAAATAATAAGCTTTGACATTCTCTCGTGGTAAAAAAACTTAAGCAGATGATGTTTTTCGGTTTTGAAGAAATTGTTTGATTACATAGAATATTCCAGTTAACTGGCGAAATACTACGCACCTAATCCATCACTCATAATTTAAGTTAAAAAGCCCATTTAAGGAAAACACAATATTTAAATGAGGCAATCGTGAAATGAGTTATGAAAACCAGCGATTAAAGGACATTTGGCAAAAATATATTGGGCTTGGTCCCACTAACGAGACCTATGCCACTCATCATTTTTTTATATGCCACTCAATATAATCTAAAAACTGTACAACTAAAACTATAACTCAGTGAACTAAAATAAATAAAACTGATTTTTTATTTAAAATTAATTCAGTATGTATAAAAATTACTGGCGACTTCATTGATTTTAACAAATGAGGTTTTTTTTTTCTGGTGATGGAACAGCTGCAAGAGTCGGTTAAAGGTTAATCTACACTTGCTGCGGTCAATTCGTGGATGAGTGACCATCATTTACATATCGAGACCCCCCCTTCCACCGGAAAGCACGTTAAGCTGTTGGTCCCGACTGTCATTCGTAGATCTTTGACAGTCATTACGGATAGTCAGAAGCCCGAAACTCTGACAACCAGTCTTACCAAGGTGTATAGTGTAACTCAACAACTGGGTTGTAGAGGTCAGATACCTAGTCGCTCCATGTAAAATACTCGTATTTAGCTGCATCCGATTAGACTGGAAGACGACCCCAACATGGTTGTGAAAAGGTTGTATAGATTGATTGATTGATTGATTGAACAGTGGGACCACTTCGGCCATTGTCTTTTTATAGAGGTTCATGTGACACGACAACATACAAGAAGTTAGTTGCGTACTCCCATAGTTCACTAAAATAGAGTAATCAATAGAGCCCGGCCTTGCTTTCGATCGACTCTGTTTCGTCTCGCTAACCTTACCATTGCGAAATGTAATGTATCTGCGCTGATCGACGATTAAGATGGGAAGGTCGCCAGTTCGGTTCCCAGGCGGAAACATTATGATTCTGTTGTTTTTGCTATGATCTGCTGATTACTTGTTTGTTTTGTGTTATGAGAAATTCATTAGTTTTTAAATAAACATGAGAAATACATTCTGTATATTTTTCTAGATTTTAGTTACTGAATTAAGAATAGAATAGTTAAGTACTACCACATAGCTTGACCTAGGAATTGAATCTAGATAACATGTTCGGCAAACACAAAGCACTTGTTATGGATTGACATTGATTTCATAGTGACGCAAGTTAATTGTGATGTTATCGGTAAGCTGCAAATTAAAACTTTCGCTGAAAGTTTTGTGAGGGTTTCAGAGGTCAACGCTACAACGCTTTGAGTAGGCAAGTGTAGTTTCAGGGGATTAAGTCCACTCCACATGGGTGTAAAAACAATGGGATCCCATACTAGAAAATGGCGGTTTAAGGGCCATCACACATTCGTAATACAAAGTCTTAATGTCGTAGCAGTAAGAGCCACTTTCATAGTTTTAATGTTACAACTGATATTGACTGTATATGCATATTATCACACAAGAAGACCAACTGCTAGAAGACCTGCTTGAAAACATGGCTAGACTTTCAGTGGTTATAAAGCTCTTTCTAAGAACTGTGTCTAATCAAAAGCTCAATTTGAAAACACACGACCAGCAATTTAAAACAAACAATTCAAAAGCCGTCTGATCGGTATCATTGCATAATAATTATTGTTAGTGAAATGACTAGATGGCTTGTATTAAAGAACGCTGATTGGCTTGTAGAAGAAAGTGCGCGATAAATGATGTGACACTAGACGCTCTGCACGGAGATGTGCAGTGTTTGTGGAGTGCTCTAAGTGACAAGATGTTGAAGGGTGTATGAAATTTTGACGTTCAAGAAGTGCTGATTCTCAGCCTTGTTTGAATAAATATCTTTTGCTTTTTATTACGGAGGTCAAAGTTGTCAAAAAAACAAAAGTCTAACTAGGCTAGTGAATATGACGATGTATTTTCTTTTACAAATAAAGCTTTTCTCTCGGTACGAATGGGAGTAAAAGTAACTAATAAGTACCTACTAAAGTTTAACCACGTTAAACTGAGTAAGAACAAGTATTTGGAGGAAATGATAGAGTTACACACAGTTTTTACCGACGTTTTTGTATTGAAAAGGTGGTTTTAACTTTGAAATTGGACATTCGAGAAATTAGAAATCGCAAGAATGTAAATTAAGGGAGAATTTCACCAATGAATCTGGACACACAACTAAACCGTCTTTAAGAGCTGTGTCAAAATTGTTGTAGAATATTGACACTAGCAGCTCTTGAAAACGGTACCACAGCGGGACCCTAAACGCTTCATACGCTCGTTCAGTGTTCTTCACCGCACCGATTAGAAGTGCTGACCGCGTTCAGTTTCATTGGTGATATCCGGACACGAACTTAATATGAAATCTTAATTACAATATACAATGTAACACTAAGATAAATATTATTATGTACAAGTATTTAAAGGAAAAACGAAAAGAGCTCACTAGGCATAAAAAAGAATTGTTCACATCGCTGTCAGTATGAAAAGTGCCTAAAAGGCTGGCAGCGTTGCCACTTTGGATAGCAATGCTGATTCTTTAAATTAAAAGTGTCCACTAGTCATGTGAAGAATCGACCAACCGCTTAGCGTTGTCCCGAAACACTTTATAAAGTTATATTGGGTCAAATAATTCCAGAATAGCGCTTCTCCCGCTGATCGCTTTCATCTTGTACCTAAGTGCATCAGCTGAGCCAGTGATATAAAGTCCTTTCTATTGAAAGCATCTTATTTATCTTTACATAACAACATACACTCACACACAAGTATACAAGTGATGTAGCTAAATAAATATAATATGTCAGTCTATCTCGCTTGAAAAAGATTGTGTTTTTTGTCGATCACGACGTGATAAATGTAATAATGTCTTATAATAAGCGGGTATTGTGATATAATGCATGAAAGTGACGTTTTTATTAGATACTTAAATATTTTATGTTAGTTGTGAATTGTAATTGTAATGCCTACAAGTGTTTTTCTGCTGTGTAGATTAATTAATTGATGTTTTCTAAGTCTATTTTATTGAAGTGCTCAACACTTTAATAAAACAGATGTTGTAGAAATCATGTCAATAGTTACTTATAAGTAGGTTTAAACTTATCGTTAGTTGGGGTCAGACAAAACAAAATTGAAATAATCATTAAATTGGTGTCAGCCTAAACTTGATTTTTAGTCATTATATAAGCACTATCGCTATTTATAACAGAAAACAGGATGTTTTGGGAACCATTCTCTGGACTTAGACGATATTTTTGGGAAGACACGTTCTTGTCATTTATTTATTTATATATACTTTATTGTACACCACAAAAAAAAAATCATTACAAAAAAGAAACAAGGTACACTACAAAACATACAATGGGCGGCCTTATCGCTTTCCGCGATCTCTTCCAGGCAACCCTGATCACCCTGTCACTTTATTATTAACTTACTTCCAAAAAAGGAGGAGGTTATATGTTCCACTGTATGTTATTTTTTTTAGGTATTTTCCTCGATTTCTCCCCCATTTGTGGACCGATTCTCAAAATCATTTTTTTATTTGAAAGAGTCAGGATCTGATGATGGAATCCCAGGGAAATCGAGGGCAACCCTCAAATTTTGTAGGTTTTAATAATGTTTTTCATTTATTTTCTAAAGCTATTGAGACATTTGCGCATGGTCATCATCATCTCATGACGTTGAGCTGATGAAGGGAGGTACAACTCTTTAACGGTTAGGAGTTAGGTGGAGGTTCGGGCATAACTCCGTCATAAGACCGATTTACCAAATTCTTTTTTTGTTCGAAAGGGGTTTATTTCGAAATGGTCTCATTTAAATTTCATATAGATTGGACAATGTATTAACCGAGATTGCTGCTATAGCATAACTATGCATTGTTTTGACACCAAGGATGATGAAATTTCGAATTGGTGTGGGGTAGGTAGGTACTATAATTAAAAAGTGAAAAAAAAAACTTAAAAAAAAAACAACCGACTTTCAAAAAACACTAGAAAGCGAAAAATTACTTTAATTTCGGAAGGCGGTGACAAGAAATTAATAAAATACAACTCCAGTCACCGACTTCCGAAATTAAAGTCATTTTTCGCTTTCTAGTGTTTTTTGGAATTCGGTTGTTTTTTTTTTAAGTTTTGTAACTAGCTTTCGCCCGCGACTTCGCTCGCGTGTAATTTCTTGTTTTAACATTAAGTATACCGTATTCATCATCTGCCTAGCCTATTTACAAACAATGTTGGGGTCGGCTTCCAGTCTTAACGGATCCAAGTGAATATCAGTGTTTTATACAGGGTTAAAACTTACCCTGTATAAAACACTGATATCATTTTTATTTTCATAACCGGCGAAAAATTTCTGCGGTAGGGGTCTAGAATGATATGCTGAATTCATGGTAAAAATTTGCGCACTGGATAAAAACTTTTCCTGTATAAGACTGGTTGTCAAACTTCCGGGTTTCTGACGACCCGTAACACCTGTCAAAAGTTAAAAGTGAAAATATATCAATTAAACTCTGCAATACAGTAGGTTCCCCTTTGTGAAACAATTTTCGGAGTCGGTCTCTAGTTCCTAAGAGTACCCTACATAACATACTTTTTAAAATATTATATATTAGTATGTGCGTATCAATAAAAATCGTTGAAAAAACATCTTAACAATATTGAATGATGGTTCGAAATAGCAATACGGTGTGGCAATAGCCTTGAGCCGATGAGCCCTGCGCTGCGATAGCATGATGTCTTATTCTGCATCAAATTATAGTCATTATTGTAAGCCGGACGAAATTAGGGATGTGACGAAATGCTCTGTAGCCGACAGATTCAATAGGGGCTAAGTACAAGTAATTGTAAAGCATTTTAAGTGATAGTTAGTGTAATGCCCTTGTAAAATAAGATAGTAAGCAGTAGAGTGGAATGGTTTGTAAGTTTTCTAAGCAAGCTATTCTAAATTGTATTTTCCTATATTAATAAAGTTAAACTAAATTTCTTATTTATTACAATCTAGCCTAATAAGCAATTTAACACTAAGACAATCTTTTTGTGATAAATTACGTTCTAACTAGTAGTAACGAATAGTGTCATTTTGCACTTTTACACAATTCGGTAGCACTTTCTTAGAGTTTCATAATGAATAAAAACACTTTGTTCATGTGTTACATGTATAGCACAGCACTGTTACTATTATTCACTATTTATACACTACACTAACATAAGTGGTTTAGTTCTCTTTCGCCTACGCACTATGTCCATGTTGTCTAGCGGCTGAATTGCCTGGACGTTTACATAAATTACACGTAAATATGGCTCTTTAAGTTTTAGTAAAAGTAAGCTTTGTAGAGTGTTCTTTCTGTAACAATCCGCTTCTGTGACAGTCTGTTGTTATGCTCGATGTGCTATATTTAAACCGTGTCGGTCTAGTGGGCGCTAGCGCTACTACTGAGCAAGGGGACCTGGCTTCAAATAGTGGGTCAAGTAAAGGATTTTTGGGTGTTTCCATCTGGAATGTCACAGTAGCACTCCGGACTCCAGAATACGGAAACCGGGCAGCCTAAACATAATTGACAAAATGTTACAGTCATGATTTTGTGTTATAATATCTGAATGACCAAACTGCTCGGTATTTTTTTCGGTTTGACGTTTTCTAAAGATTAAACCTAGCTAGATCAATTTATCGCCCCGAAACCCCCTGCATACTAAATTTCATGAAAATCGTTGGAGTCGTTTCCGAGATTCAGATTATACAGGATAAGTTTTTATCCAGTGCGCAAATTCTAAGGGGGCGAAAAATTTCTGCGCTAGGGGTTCTAGAATGATATGCTGAATTCATGGTTAAAATTTTCGCACTGGATAAAAACTTTTCCTGTATATACAATTTATCGTTTAAGGTATTAGATTATTGCACTTAGTGCAGAATAAGAAGCCAAAATAATAAAACAAACAATTCAAAGCTAACAGAAAGATGAGCGACTTTTGACATTAGCTGTCACAATTGACAAGTGTAACATCAATTCTAAAATCCTCTGCTTCACAAGTACCATGACCCCTCGTGATGCACCCAACCTTTAAACTAAAGCCTCCATAAAAAAGGATGTAACGATTTAACTAAAATGTCGACGTTTAGTCGATCAATTGTCGATTGTCTATTATAGAGTTAAACCGAATTGCGTTTTCGGTTTTCAGCCGATATAACCACCACCGAAAGGGGTTATTTCGGCTTTGGCAGTCGTTAGCAAATATATACAATAATTTATTTATTTAGGGAAAATCGCTGACAGCTTGCTTTTTCGCGTAATAACATCAGATTTTTTTGTTTATTCAAATCAAATCAAATCAATTTATTTCGGAAGTGTCTTTTAGAAAAATTTAGGGTTTCGTATTAAACTTACGTAACCGATTAAACTTACATCAAAGTTTAATCGGTTGGGTAAACAAACGCAAAACCTATCTACAAACAACAAAACATTTTTTTTGTTTTCGGTACTCGGCCGAAAAAGCAAATCAAGCCGAATTTCGTTGTCGGCCGAAAACAAAAACCAATTTCGGTCGGACTCTATTGTCTACCTATCTATTCCGATGCCAAGGATGCTCGACTTAATGGATCTCAAACAAGGTAATGGATGATAGAATGTGTGTTTAGATGTTTTTATTTGTGTTGCATCGTGATTTGTTGATTAGGATAAATGTGTAACGCTGTGCAGTTGTTTATTTTTTGTTATTGCTGTGTATTAAATGTGTTCTGACTGTTCTTTATTGCGAAGGTTGAAATTAATAGTAGGTATGTCTATTCCTAACTAAAGCGAAATATATCATCGAAAAATAGTGCGTTAAATGGTTTTTACAGTTCACAATTTATCGACAGCTTATAATCTCGCGAGATAGATTATGAACTAACATTATTATTATTCCTTTTATTTATTTTCATTCCATAATATCTACATTTTTAAATATTTTTATAAAAGTAAATTAACAAAAACATTTAAAAATATAAAAAATAGTGGTTCACCGGCATCGGGAGCAGGGTCCAAGCTACCGGTGGTTAGGGCTCCAGAGACAGGAACCTCCTCACGATGCGAGCCGTATCGAGGAGTACTGCCTTCTGAATCAGGCCTTTGATCCAACCGCCTAACGAGAGCCTCGAGAGATGTTGATCGAGGCTTTCGGCCATCAGTCCATTGGCTGATACAACTATCGGCACAATTACAGCCGAGTCCACATTCCACATGTCAACAACCTCGTGAGCTAAGTCAAGATACTTAATTTGCTTCTCTTTCTCAGCTTTCACGAGGTTCCCGTCATGCGGGATGGTAACATCGACTATCATTGTGCGGCGCGCTAACCGATCTATCACCACTATATCAGGCTTATTGGCTACAATAGTCCTGTCAGTAATGATAGATCGGTCCCAGTACAACGTGACATGGTCATTTTCAAGAACTGGGTCGGGCACATACTTGTAATACGGTACCTCAGAATCCACAAGTTTATATTGCAAAGCAAGTTGCTGATGAATAATCCTGGCTACTTGGTTATGCCTGTGCAAGTATTCGCCGTTAGCCAGACGAGAACAACCAGAGATAATATGTCTGATGGACTCACCCGGACGGTGACATGCCCGACACACGTCCACCGTCCCGTCCTTCATAATATGTCTCCGGTAGTTATTCGTCAAGATAACCTCATCCATAATTGCACAGACGAAACCTTCAGTTTCCCCAAAAAGGTCACCAAAACGTAGCCAGGATACGGACGCTAAGAAATCGACACCGGGCTCATGAAGAGCCCGATAAAAGCGCCCGTGAAGCTCCTTGCTTCGCCATATTTCCTTGCGATCATCGGTAGTTAGTATTACAGGTTTGCGCCAGTTCTCTTTAGCCATGGACAGTGGGGTGAGTCCCTTGTCCACCGCGACCACATCACGGTGCATACCCACTTCGGCTTTTATAAAATAATCCCTGAGACTGCACACCTCGCGGTTGTGGAGGGTCTTGGCATTCAGAAAGCCTCGACCCCCGCATTTCCGCGGGATGTACAGTCTCATCACCGATGATCGTGGGTGATGCATCCGGTTTGCAGTCAGCAATGTACGGACCCGTCGATCCAAGGCGTCGAGTTCAGTCTGAGTCCATTTGAGTATGCCGAAAGAGTACATCAAAACTGGCATGACCCAACCGTTGAAGGCGCGCACCTTGTTTCCGCCTGAAAGAAGACTGATTAATACCTTCTTCAGGCGACCAAAGAAGCGCTCCGTCAACGATTGCTTCATGTCAGCAGTGTTGATGCCTAACGCTTCCGACATACCCAAATACTTATAGCTTTCGGATGAAGAGAGGGATCTGAGGTTTATGGAATCCGAGAGTTGAACTCCCTCGGATTCCATAATCTCACCTCTCTTTACATGCATGACTGCACATTTGTCCACACCAAATTCCATTCTGATGACGCTACTAAAAGTTTCAGTTACTTTCAGTAGCTCCATCAGTTGCAATTTGTTGGGGGCAAAGAGTTTAAGGTCATCCATGTATAGGAGGTGAGATATAACCTCACCACCTCTCCTCAGCCGATAGCCTAGACCTGAATCCTCCAGCAGTGTGCTTAGAGGATTCAGGGCTAAGCAAAACCAAAGTGGACTCAAGCTGTCGCCCTGGAATATTCCCCGTTTGATCCATACAGGCTCATCATTCCTTTGGATCTGTGGACACCCCGGATAGCGAAGGACTGTCCTCCATTGCCCCATGCACGACTCAAGGAAGGTACGTAGAGTTGCATCAATCTTGTACAACTCCAGCACTTTCATGAGCCATGCATGTGGCACTGAGTCGTAGGCCTTCTTGTAGTCTATCCAGCATGTCGACAGATCCTTGCGGAATCGACGAACCTGTTGGCTTATGGCCATGTCGATGAGGAGTAGCTCCTTAGTACCGCGGGACCCGTTCCTACATCCATTTTGAGAGGAAGACATAATCGAGTTTTTCTCAATGTGCGTATTAATTTTCGCTCTCAAAATGGATGTAAGAAGTTTATAAACCGTCGACAAACATGTGATCGGTCTATAATTCTTGGGTTCCGCGGGACTACCTGATTTATGGAGCAGGTGGGTAACGCCTGTTGTTAGAAACTGTGGTAGCGACCCAGACTCTAAGGATGACTGGAATTGAGATGCCAGGCGATTGTGTGAACTAGTTAGCCATTTTAGCCAAAAATTATGCAGCCCGTCCGGTCCCGGTGATTTCCAATTCGGTAACGGACGGACTGCTTTGGCTACGTCTATTGATGTAATGGACACCGGTTCCATTTCTAGTATTGGTTCACACAATCGCTCGACATCCTGCATCCAGTCTGCCTCAACGTGACAGACGGGCACCGACCATATTATTATTATTATTATTATATATACTTTATTGTACACCACAAAAAAATCATTACAAAAAAGAAACAAGGTACACTACAAAATATACAATGGGCGGCCTTATCGCTTTCCGCGATCTCTTCCAGGCAACCCTGGCATGGACAGCGATTGGTCTGGATATAAAATGGGGATGTTGTTGGCACAAATAATAAATATACAATATAATAAAATAGATACACAGATATATACATATCCTATCCTATATAATAAATACATAGATACATACATATAAATATATAAGGAACGAAAATAAATGAAGACACACACATCGAAAATTACAGTAAGGTATGAGAACGTGATTACAACGACAGGTAATGATCCTTGACAAGTCTTTTAAACACATATAAAGACTGAGCGCGTTTAATTTCAACAGGCAATGCATTCCACAAACGCGCGGCCTGGACAGTGAAGGAATGGTCGAGGAATGTCGTGGAATGCATAGGCATTTTAAGCTTCAAGTTATCTGATGACCTTAAGAACTTAGTGTGGGAGTCACAAAGAAACTGAAAACGATTTTTGAGATAGCGAGGGGTGGAAGGGGAGAAAAGACATCACAATCTTACGGTGACAGATACAAACTTCACGTGCCCTACGCATATTAACCTATACCTAGCCTTGCTTGAAGTTTAGCTTAGTGAGGTACACAGGAATATTAATCGACTCCCACTCAACTCCTACTTCCCTCATTTTTTTTTCATAACTCGTTAAAAAACAAAAAAAAAAACAATTATAATACTATCTATAAAGCAGTATGCAAATAAGCAAATTGTAGATGACCTAAAGTGTGTACCCGGAATGGTGAAACACGCAATCCCTAGCATAATGCCATCTACAGCATAATGCAATTTCTAGCATAATGCAATCTATAGCATACTGCAATCTATGGCATAATGCAATCCCTAGCATATTGCAACTACATTCTCGTCTGTTGCAGTATGATCCCACCATACTACCACCATGTGACTCCACAAACACGTAATCACCCACAAAGCGTACTTGACCGCATAATAAGTTGAATTAAAATAGTTTTCGTATCATAAACACTAATTAGCAGATCTATTGTACTTGTACTCTCAGAGGTCGGAGTGTGGGACTTGTTGCTAATTGCAATCAGTTTGAAAACTATGACGATTATGTCAAGGACTCGTGCAATGGAAATTGAGAAGAATTTTCTAGTGTGCTTTGAGTAATACGGATTTTTTTGTAGTTTTGTAATTTTTAATATTAAGAAAGGATAGGGAAATGTACCTTTTATCAAAATAAAAAGTAAAAACTCTAGGACAATTGAGATTGAAATTTAAATAAAATGAACTTTGAACACGATTTTTTTGCGCACTGTAGGGTTCCGCATACTAGAAGATTTATTTTGGGCTATATTTTGCCTTGCAGACCGACAAATATTGTTAGCTTGGTATCAGATTGCTAGTAGGTAGAGGCTTAGTCAGTCATAATACGTATAGGTAAATATAATGGTTTTATTCAGATAAAACTCTGAAATACCTATACGGAACGAAACATAAAAAAACCAAATCTATGCATTTTATAAACCGGATAACCTACTTTCAATTTAAAGAAAAGTTCTTGTAATTAGTAGAATAACTAAAAGAAATATAGCCATAATAGACACATAGCATATCGTGCGAGCTGTAAAAGTAAAATGAGTGAAAATTAATTATTATTTACAGCTGACGAGTCAATAGCCTGCTGCAGTGTTAATTATTCAGTAGACATTGCGTGAGTGTAATGTTTATATACAACGTAGTATTGTTTATAGGTAAGCCCATATAGTTGTGAATTCCAGTGGTACAGTTTATAGTGTTTTTGTGCTAAAAAACGCTTTCGATTTACCTAGATATGTGCAGTAACTCATTATTTATGTGCCCTGAGAGTAGGTCGGCGCAGCATTCCTTTATTTCAAATTATGGCCAAAAAGCTATTAGCCAAAATAAATTATTATTTGGCTAATCCTGAAGATCCTGGTCAACATAATGGGATAAATTATTTTGGTGTCACCGGTCCTTGATAAGTGTGCAAAATGTCAAGTTCATCTGACATTTTAAAGTGGGTGAAATCTCGTTCAAATTATTTGTTACATACATGGATAGATAGATACGGGTGACACTAAAAGCCTATATATTATTTAGGTATTGTAAAAGCTTAACTCATTTTAAAATGATTGTATTGATGCATGTTACAAGATTGTTAGTCTTTATCGTGCTTTCTGAAACCGTTTGTTACCGAATTCCAAAATATGTCATGTAATGTAACACAATACCGTTACATAACAGCCTCAAACATTACTGATCTCACCTTTTGACATTACCACCACAATAATGGTTCAATACCACATTACCATCAGATAATATGACGATTTCAATACATTCGTTCAGTTTGTCTGATGAAAAATGTCGGATCAATATTTATTGATCGTTTGCAACGAGCCTTATTTGGCGTGAAAGTAAAACGTTATTGTTGTTAGTGTTATTGCTTGTGTTGGTAGCTTAGATGTCATCCGCGATAGTTATATAAAATACAAGTAGGATGTAGGATGTCGTGTTTTGAAAGATTTCGATCGAATCAATTTGTATTGAAATAAAAAGTGCGTGTCATACTATAGCATTGAGAATTCCGCATCATGCACGATTTTATCTTATTATTGTAATTATTTTATGCTCGCTACGCTTAGCTTTAATGTTTTTTTTTTTATAGTAAACTATATGCTATAAATTACAAAAAGACACTAATTACTGCAAAGTAAGTAGCTTGATTTTCTTTCCATATTTTTTGTAACTATTTTATACCACAAGGTGTATGGCCCGCAGTTCTAGTGCTTTTTACAGTATAAGTATGTAAAAAATCACTTACAGTACAGTGGAGGGTCTCGTGCGTGGCTAGGTAATAATATCCTCACGATTCATTAGATCAGGTAAATTTAAGGTTGCCGCGGTCGATCCGTGGGTGGGTGAACATCTTTGTATACCAACTATCTTTACGACCTCCGTGCCTCGTCGAGCACACTAAGCCGCTGGTCCCAGCTGTCATTCGTGGATCTTTGACAGTTGTTACGGCTCGTCAGAAGCTCGAAAGTCTGACAACCAGTCTTACCAAGGGGTAAGTGTTACCCAGTAACTGGGATATGGACGTCAGATAGGCAGTCGCTGCACTCGCTGCACAGAATACTGGAAAACTGGATTGTTGCGAAAAGGTAATCATAATTATGTATAACTAGCTTTTGCCAGTGGCTTCGCCCGCGCGGATCTTTCATCCCCTATTTAACTCCCTTAGGGTTTGAATTTCAAAAAATCCTTCCTTATTTCTTGTCTACATTATAAAGGGAACCTCTGTGCAAAGTTTCAGCTTTCTAGGTCCAAGGGCTGGGCTGAGCGTTGATGATTCAGTCAGTCAGTCAAGACTTCTCTCTTTATTTATATAGACGATTTGATTCACTCAGGGACTTTTTTTAAAAGTCAGATATAACTTATATCTGAAGAATAAATCTGACAGTTTGGCATATTTGATATACAAAAGTTGTCAAACCGACACATTTATTCCTTAGATAGTAAAATTTATCTGACTATTGAAAAATCAGCCCTTAAAGTGTTCGCTTGGTCCTGTCAGGGGTGCGGGTTGTTCGAAAGTGATACTGCCGCTCCTGGCACACAGGTTACTGAGGGAACACGGTTGGGTTTTAGTCAGTACAAGTCTGACACGCCCTCCTGCTCCACCCAGCGGGTGAAGTTATTTGATGATTTCTCAGCCAAAGAAAAAAAAAGTGTTGGCTTGGTTCTGCAAGATTGCAAGATTTGTGAAAAAAAAAATATATTGACATATTATGAAGTAGCTTCTGCCCGCGACATCGTACGCGTAAAATTTTAGCCCACCCCGTCGCGTCGCATTGCTTGCCCGCGGTAATACTTCGATTTCGCTCAACGTTGTTTCTGATTTTTCTCTTGTTTTTGCTCGGCCGCGTTGCTTTCCTAAAAAACTGGGCTAACAAGCGAAAGATATTTTTTTTTAAATTCTACTGGTAGTTCCCGAGATTAGCGCGTTCAAACACATACTTTTCAGCTTTATTATTAGTACACAGGATAAGTTTTTATCCAGTGCGTAAAATATAACAATGAATTCAGCAAATCATTCTAGACCCGCGAAGAAATTTTTCTTCAGCAATAAAAAAAAAAAAAACTTTGATTCATAGAAAAGTGCAATACCTACGCGGTCAAAATGTATCTATGGAACAGCTGAATGCAATATTTTACAGTACGGTTACAGTTTGCAAACTGGTTAAAAATCTATCCTTTATAGATTATATTCACTTTTTGTGCCTGTCTTTGTGACTGCGTTTTTCTTCTACAATACGCACCGGATTTGATGCAGTTTTCACCACCATTTAGTGCATTTATTCCGGAACGTTTTTATTTAAAACTAGTTTTTGCCAGCGGCTTCGCCCGCGCGGATCTTTCATCCTCTATTTAACTCCCTTAGGGATTGAATTTCTAAAAATCCTTCCTTATTCCTTGTCTACACTATAAAGGGAACCTCTGTGCAAAATTTCAGCTTTCTAGGTCCAAGGGTTTGGGCTGGGCGTTGATGAGTCAGTCAATCAGTTAGTCAGTCAGGACTTCTCTTTTTATTTATATAGATATTACCTACATTTATTACACTTTATTACACATTACTACGACTTAAAGAATCTCGATGTTTTGTTACGAATTACTATGCGAAACAAGGGCGGGTCGTTCGTATTGGACTATAAAAAGTCATTAATTGAAAGTGTAGTTTAGTAGAAAAGCCTGAAGCAAAATTAATTCGTTTTTGCGTGAACTTTAATTGAATTGGGATACCTACTGACCGACGGGTCTATCAAAAGGCAGTGGGCATAAATGTGTCAGTTGGTTCTGGAGTTCTATTAACTATTATTTTTAACTATTGTTTCCAAATAACACACTGAATACTATGCACTCCACATACTTAATATTACAATTCCAAGTAATTTCCCAAATTTAGCACTTACAAAACAAAACACCCAATTTTGAAACGTACCAAATCACAAATTAGATTAATTTTCTCACGTTCCAAAATAGCTCTTATCTCGGATCGCATAAGAACTGTTTTAGATTGTGTGCGCACGCGCAGGCGTCACGCGATCGGTTATATAAGTGTTACAATTAAGCTTTTGCCGTGAGAACGGGGTATTGTGATGATTAAATTATTGACACACCAAGTGTGGTTATACTTCTAATAAGGTAACAAGATTACACTCTCGTGTGGTGATTAGAAATGTGAACTGCTCATTAGACTGGTTTCCTGAATTACTAACATAACCCGCCTGTATTCTGCAAGTGGGTAGGAAGAGATGTACCTAAATACAGACCCAAATTTCTCTAGTCATGTTTATCACGTATCATTTAATAACGAGGCTATTGCTATTAACCGGGTACAGACCCAAACTTCCGGCTACTATTGAAAAATTCTTGTTACAATGTGCTAAGGCGAAAGCTTTTCCTTAGGTCAGAATAGGTTGTATGTTGATTAAAATATGATGGGCGACCGTAGTATAAACATATTCAGTCTATATTGTTCCCACTGCTGGGACACAGGCTTCCTTTCTTCCAGAGGGCCCAGTGCGGGTTGGTAGATGTCACAATTTTTGGTTCTAGGACATACTTCCTCAATTTTCCCGATGTTACTTTTCCTCATTTTGAGAGCAGTGGTGTTGAAGTTGTTCACACAAAGTGCGCCTGTCTGGGTTCGAACCTACGACCTACACAATTCGTAAATCGGGGCTGTTACGTCTGGGTGTGGTCTGCTCAACAGTAGCGCAGTTGCGAAAATGTTTGCGACCGTAACCGATAATTACGTATTTACAGAATCTTAATATTTAAAACCATACAACTCTAAATTAAAAATAACCCTATAGAATAACTATTTCATGAAATAATGACATTTTCGGTTTCAGAATAGAGTAGTTGTACCTACAATAAGGATAAGGAAGAACCATAACCTACGTCAACACGAATTACCTACCGGTGCTAATAAAACTTAAAACGTGTACCAGCTAAATAAATGAATGATACACATCATAACTTCAGTAACAATTGTCGAACAGCAGCCGGTAATACCGGTCGGTATTACGGTTGATTCGGTCGATAATACCGGAACATTTGTAGGAATTACTTCTTAATATCAAGGGCACTGAGTCATTGTGGCTGTCTTATAGTAATTAGCTTGAAGGACTTTAAAAAGGGTAGTAATGTTTGACTTTGAGAGATAAATTGAATATAAATGTGAAATGGTATACCTTTGTGTAGTGAATGTACCTTGTTACAGTTTGATTAATATTGTTCTTTCATACTTAATTTTTTTTAAATATGAATGTAACTTTGTTTGTTCATCGATCTGTCTCTGTCTGTTATCTTTTCTCGCATAAAAGGCTGAATGAGTTACGAGCTAATGATACATATATAAAGTCACGCCATTTTCCTACGGGGTAGGTAGAAACTACGAACGCCCGCCACCTGCTACGATCCGTACATAATGCTTTTAAGTTAATGACCTATTGCTCGAACTAAAGACTACAGATATTTCCAATAATCAACTTATTGGTAACTGTCTCATCAAGCTCTATGTTACAGTACCTACTACAATTCTGTTATCACATTCATTATATCACGTTGAAGACAGGGAAGTTTGGCATTAATTACTTCTGCACATGTGGCTTCCCTGGTACCTCATTAACAGCATAACTATGTGAAAGTCTATTAACTGCTCTCAATGTTCTTTTTATTCTTTTTATTTTTAAAATGCTGACATATTCTCGTCATTATTTGACATTATACATCAATTTTAATATCAACAATTTTTAGTGATTTTCATGTTAATCATGTCACTATGTTTAATTAGGTTCATTTTATTTATGTAGATTATTTTACATATTGTGAATGGGAGAACGTTGTAGGCCTTACAGACTGTAGATTTGTAGACGATTTTCTATTCTGGATTCGTCTAAGTACCTGGTACTTATTTACAGGCCTGCACTGTCCTCCCATACATTTTATATCTGAAAACATTGTTAAAGCCAATCATTTTTAAAAGAGTAACCGTGGAGTTTCTTGCCGGCTCTTCTCCATAGGAAACAACATTTTGGAACCGTGCACCTAGCTTCTGACGTTTCATAAGTGCCCATGCAGGTTTATATGAAATAAAAATATTTTGATTTGATTTGATTTGATCACGAATTATTGTGACACATATGCCATAAAATAATAAATAGCAGATGGAGAGATAATGATACATATATCATTCAGATACATATCTAAATATTCATGATCCCAAAACATTTAACGATCGTGTAATGCCTACGCCCAAATCACTCACAGTACAAGTAGCCTTCCCCACATCACTTTCATTGACTCGGACGCGACACGAGCACGAGTACAAGTATTAGCACGAGTACGAGTGACCGAGTCGATGGGAAGATGGCCTTTACGCTCAGTCGTTATAGCGTGCGTACGGACGAACGGTACTTGTTGTAGCGTCGGCAGACAAAGTGTAACATTCCAAATAAATTTATTTTTGGGGTTCATTTTTCAATTATGTAGTTCAAGGGTAATATTTTTGATAATTTAAAAGTGATAAGGTCATGAGATTGATTGATGAATTTAATCATAAATTATCCTGTTATTTATTTACAACAATTGCTTGCTGAACCTACAGTAAATACCAAAGCGCGCAGCAAGCCAACAACATAACATTACATACTCGGTGAGTAGTGATTGGTTGGCAAATTGTGGCTTTCTTTAATAACAATTCTGCTAATAATACTCCACATACATTCACCTAAGGTCAGGTTCCCACTGTGCCGGACCAGCGGATTTGCCGGAAACCGGCTCCTGGAAAATATTGTTCATATTACACTGGATCCCACATGAAAATCGGACAGTTAGGTAATCACATCAGTTGCCGAAATGACGCGAGGATAGCACGGGCGGGGCAAGCGGGGTACATAGATACCAGCGCAAACTCGTTCACATTACCCTTCTACCGGCGCTTCGCAGTCACAAAACGCTTGGTTAAAATGCCGAGCTCGGTGTTTTTGCCAGATTCGGCATAACGTGAGCAGCTTCATGTAAATTTTTTTGCCATACCTCTTCCAGCAGTTTTGACATGCCGGTAAATCTGCCGGGTCCGACGTAATGGTAACCAGGCCTAAGCATTTCTTTTCTATGAGCCACGAATTTTTAGTTCAACACAACATCTTTGTCTTTAACTCTTTCTACGTTGCAAGATGCTAAATAGCAAGGTGCTATTTCATATTGAAAAATAATTGACAATTTTTGACCAACTCCAAAATAATTCAACACTTACAACGACCATTTATTTTAATTCCACCATTAATTTATATTTTAGCAGTTACTAAATATTTTCTCAATAACAATGCAACAACACAATTACAAAATATAACATCACGCATCATTTCAAAGTTACATACGGTTGTAAAAACCGACCGACAGTTATTATTTATTACTAGAGACCCGCCCATGCTACTCACAATTTTTAAGACTTGAAAAACATCAAGAGTTATTTTATATGAAGTGTTATAATGTATTAAACACGTAAACATTTCCTAATGAATTCTCTTTACGATAGTAAAAACCGCATCAAATTCGTTGAGTAGTTTAGCAGAACAACGCGATCACATAGGCGGATACCAAAAGCAATTTGAATTTATAATATGTACATTTAAAGACAAGCGACGATTGTTCTGCTGTCTGTACCGGCTGTACAAAACTGTTAGTCGTCCTTGAACTTTCGCGTGGAGCAGCGTCACTCGTGTGCAGTGAGCCTGCACACACATGCATAAATAGGGCTGGCACGATTGATTTTGAGTCTTATTATCTTTAATTATGATCATCTAAATGAGATCCACAAAAAATAGCTTAAGGGGTTCCAGCCACAAACGAAATCATTAATTATTTTTGTACGAATTTTATGTATTTTTATATAATCAAACGGATTTTTTTATAATGATGATGAGGTTCTTATAGTAATGTGTCCAAGCACATTATTTATAATGGTCTGGATGTTTAGTAGTTAACTTTTACGATCTGCAATATCCATACCAATTTAAAAACTCACTTTACACACAGCACCTTCTTGTGTTCTTAAAATAGCATGTTTATGACCATTCACATACACACACATACACACAAATCCAAGTCAATTGCAACACACTTCACAATTGCCATAACGCATGTTATTATGTATATTTCTAGATGTTATTGAGGCCTACAGATTTATAGCTTGCTTCGAGTAAAGAGTAACTGCTGTAATCATGGAGAGACATGTGTGATATCGGTATTAGTGTTTCTTGAAACATGACTGTAGATCATAATCTACCTATAATGTTCCCACTGCTGGGATACAGGCCTCCTCTCGATGAGAGGGAATGGGCCGTAATCCACCACGCGGGCCCAGTGCGGGTTGGTAGATGTCACATGTCTTCAATATTTTTGTTCTAGGACATGCCGGTTTCCTCACAATGTTTTCCTTCACCGTTTTTGAGAGCAGTGGTGATAAAATAGTTAACATAAAGTAAAGCGCCTATCGGGGTTCAAACCTACGACCGTTCCACTCGTAAATCGCGGTTGTTACCACTTCTATTCTTTGACTGATTTGCAAACCCTTTATTATTGGAGATAGTGTCCAAAGAGACTGATGGCTCATTTATGATATGTGGCAGCCTCCGTTGTTTTACGTTTTAGTCTCATTAGTAAGTAATTAAACCGAGGAACATACGCACAGCCTAAACCATACAATTATCCACATGAGTTCCTTCTGTAACGAAAATGACTGCCAATAAACGATTTTTTATAATTTATCTTATGAAGAGATGAAAGATTGTATGGAAGTCCGTCATTTTTGCGGGAAGATGAGAAGTCCCATCGGGCGCAGAGCTTGTAGTAGGTAGGTAAATTACATATAGCTCTTTAATTTCTTAAGTATGGCATCAATAGGTACGCCCCCCGACAGTGTTGTGCTTTTCAGCACTAAAAATATGTTCAAAAGAAGTTTACATAATTAAACTTTAGTTATCTAAGTTTTTTTTAAATAGACCTTGTTCAGGAATCAACCATTAATGATTGATTCATAATACTTGTAGAGAATAAGTTCCTAAGGATAAAATCAAGTAATTATACTTAAGATAAACACTAACTAGGTACATGACATTTTACCAATCGATTAATCAGAATCAATAACAGATCAATACACATCGTGTGATCTTGTCGTAAGGTGCTGACATTTTGTTATTTATTTTTATATTGGACCACTTTTATTGCAGTTAATGTTTCAATTAAAATGCATGCACTTACTACTAGTATTTAATGTAATGTCTAGACATTTGGTATTCCCAGTAGGTGCATTAATCAGAAGCTTTTAGTAAAATGTTAAGGTGTGTGGGTTTTGTAACATTTAATAGTAGTTGAACTATGAGTAATAAAAGTAAAAAGTTGTTTACTTACGAGTTTTATGATTTGTTTTATAATGATAAATGATAAATGATAAATGATTTTATTTCTGTAAGTAGGTTTGTACAAACACTTTTACACGTCAATCATATTTTTTAAACTAGGTGAGGTCGGCGTTTCCTAACTGACTACTCTGAGAAGAAAGGCCGAAACAAACTCAGAGGTCACAGTCTCTTTTAAAGTCCAGACATAATCTTGGTCAGATCATGTGAAGACCATGTGGATTGGTGTCTGAAATGGTCTTTTGAGGAAAGAAACCACACAGATTGAGTGGACCTGTCCAATCAGTGCACGCATGTATCAGTAATCATACGGCTCAACTCAGAACTTGAGGAGCTCAACGATTTGACGAACAATACCAAAGAAAGGACATTAGGGTAGGCCACATAAAGTACTCAAACTGCCAGATTAACTTTAAAAATGAACTGAGAAAGAAATGAAACACAAAAACAAAAATACCACATAGTCCTCACATTCACAATAATTAAAGCAAAATAATATTATACTTCTCAAAGTAAATATTCATGTCAAAGTGTATATAATAATAATCAAATGTCAAAGTGTATATAACAATAATCGAATGTCAAAGAGCAAAATAAAAATATACAAAAAAAAAAAAAAAAACACTATACAAAATTGGAGCAGGTCAATCCCAAGCTTTTTTGTCCTCAATATAATCTTTAACGGTATAAAAGGCTTTCAGGCACAACTTACGTTTAATGAATGATTTAAATTTATTGAGACTTAGATCTTGAACATGGCTTGGAAGTTTATTATAGAAGCGTATACATTGACATCTGAATGACCCACCTATTTTCTTGAGCCTTGTTGATGGTACAACAAATTTGTGTTTGTTCCTAGTATTTATACTATGGATATCACTGTATTTTTTAAACAATTTAATATTTTTATGGGCATATAAAAGATTTTCATAAATATACTGTGAAGGCACAGTCATTACATTAATCTCCTTAAATTTATCTCTGAGAGAGTGTCTCGGACACATATAAATGTGTGGTTGTAAATTGGTTTATGATAGTTAACGTTTATTAGTGTGGTTTACCTACACTATGACGTGAGCTGAATCACATTTATAAAATTTAAAAAACCCCCGACCCAAACAAAAACTCTAAAAAGTAAAAAATAATATTGATAGGCCTTTTATTTTGAACGTAATATTTTGATCAGGGCATTGTCAAGTCGGGGGACGGTCAATGGAAACGCCAAACAGAGGCCTAGCCGTCCCCCGACTTGACAATGCCCTGATCAAAATATTACGTTCAAAATAAAAGGCCTATCAATATTATTTTTTACTTTTTAGAGTTTTTGTTTGGGTCGGGGGTTTTTTAAATTTTAAATTTAATTTTTATTTCTTGCTTTTTAAACTTAATGTCTTCCTTAAATCACCATTTATCTATAATCTATTCATTGAGACCTTTTCAATGAGCCCAAACGCGATACTTCTGCTGTTTGTTGGTGAATAACTTGGGTTTCCTGGAAATTCCAGGTGTTGCTCCAGCATCAGTTCAAGGTTATTTTTTTCGTCTAATATCATTGAAGTAATAGAATCCCAAATTTTGAGTTGATCAGACCCATGGAAGAGGCTAAAATCCCTTTTTCAACCAGAAAAGAGCTGATAATCTTCAAACGGCTGAACCGATTTTGATAAAACATGTCTAAGAACACTCCCGACTAATACACCTTTCAAACAAAAAAAACTAAATGAAAATCAGTTCATCCGTTCGGGAGCTACGTTGCCTCAGACACACACACACACACACACACACACACACACACACACACACACACACACACACACACACACACAGACACGTCAAACTTATAACACCCCGTCGTTTTTGCGTCGGGGGTTAAAAAATAAATACTATTAAGTATCAATCGAATGGAACATTCATTCATGTCATGTTTTGAATTATACTTAAAACATTATTTAGCGCTACAAATTATTATTTTGTGTGAATTAAATACAACTAAGGGTTGACTTTTCAATCGTCAGATAACCTTTATGAGGGAAGCGCCAACGTAGCCAACGAAATTCAAATATTCGTATCTACGTTTCCTGCAATTTGCAGTTCAGTGTCAGGCCGTATTTTGAACGAAATATGATTCGTGACCATAACACGGTATTAACAGAATTATAATAATTAAAATCATCAAAACGTCATATTTATTCCTCAGATAAAAGTATTTATTATTATTCCTCTCAACCAAAGCACCTGCCGTCTAATCTCTTCACCACCCTTGGTTGACTGGTAGAGAATGCCTAAGGCATTAAGTCCGCCCTAGTACCTTTTTTTGTGTGCGAGTTTAAATAAATAAATAAAAGTTATATATACGACGAAAATTCAGTCCTAAGCAGATAAAATGTAACGATTGTATAATTACTTTAGAATAAATGCTGCATACTGTTAATCAATGATCGTGATAATTAACACAAACCGTAGCTTCTTGTAGGAACACCTAAGCCGTAAAGGTTCTTTCGTGAATCCGAATAATGTTACATGTTACACAAGCAGTTTAACAGGGGCATCATTAATCGTCATTATTTACATAAGCCTCTCACACAATAGTATGGGAACGCGAAACGAGAAAAACGTAGGATTTACTATAACATTTTAATTGGTTGTTGCGCTCATACAAAGTCACCGCGCGCGGGTTTTATAAATAATAGGTCTTTACCTATGAAATTGCCGTTTTGTATGAAAAAATTTAAACGAATTTTTTTCATGATTTTTTTATTTGTATTAATCGAAGTAATCACCCATGTAATCAATGCATCTTTGCCATCGCAGTGGCAGTTTATTGATGCCCTTCTTAAAGAAATCAGCTGGACGGGAGGCAACAAATTCTTCAAAGGCATTTTGTACTGCCTCTCGGGTATTAAATTTTTTTCCCGCCAAGAAGTTATCCAAATTCTGGAAAAAGTAGTAGTCTGTAGGCGCAAGGTCTGGTGAGTAGGGCGGATGACGGAGAGCTTCCAACCCCAGTTCTTGCAACTTGGAGACCGTCTGCTGTGCAGTATGAGGTCGCGCGTTGTCGTGCAGGAGCAGCGGAGACGAGCGATTGACCAATGCTGGTTGGAGATGCGCCAGCTTCTCCATCATTGTGTTCAGTTCTTCACAGTACACATCTGCAGTAATGCTCACCCCGTTTGGTAAGAAGCTGTGATGAATCACACCGGCGCTAGACCACCAAACAGTGACCATCACTTTTCTAGGGGTAAGTTTTCGTTTAGGGCATTGTTTAGGTGCTGAACCAGGATCCAACCAACTTGCTGAGCGCTTACGGTTATCAAACAGAATCCATTTTTCATCGCAGGTAACAATGCGGTTCAAAATTCCTTCATTTGTGTGTCTGTTGAGCAGTGCAAGGCACGTCTCGACGCGTACTTCGCGCTGGCGATCACTGAGTTCGTGGGGCACCCATTTGTCAAGCTTTTTTACCTTGCCAATTTGACGCAAATGGACCAATATTGTTTTGACGCTAACGTCGAAAGCTGCTGCTAATTCAGCCGTAGATTGTGTATCATCAGCTTCCACAATCGCCTTTAATTCGTCATTGTCGACCAAAGTCTTCGGACGACCGCGAGGTTCATTTTTCAGGTCGAAATTTCCAGAACGGAAGCGAGCAAACCAATAACAGGTGGTGCGTTGGTTTGTAGTGTTAGCTCCGTAAACGTCGTTGATGTTGCGTGCCGCTTGTGCCGCGTTGCTGCCACGACGGTACTCATATTCCATAATTACTCGAATTTTTAACGTATCCATGATGACGAAAAAGATTGAAATGCGATGAAAATGTAACACTAATCAATAAAGAAATGACTACTTTTAGAAAAAAAAATCCATGTTTTTAAAATAAAATTAATTTGAAATTAGAATTCTTAGCCAAACAAAAATTATTTTGATTTGAAATGGCCAGTACTGCAGAACGGCAATTTCATAGGTAAAGACCTAATATATGAATTCTGACCGGTGCAATTACTAGAGGAAGAATTTGTTACTAAATACGCTAAATGATGCGGTTACTAAATTACTTATTTAGTAATTATATTGCTGGGTAATTATGTTGTAGACACATTCATTTTAATAATTATTGGTTTGATGAAGGGAGACGCGGAGTGAAAGGGCGCTCTGTAGGTTGGCAATTATTGTATTTGGAAAAACAAAATGATGAGTGTTTATCTACGATTTTGAAATAAATTGGACCTTTGTATATGAGTAACACGTGCTTAATAAAAATCTTTAATTCACTAATATGCAAAGCATAAACATAGATCTAGGAAGTATTTCGGCAAAATTCACCCACTAAAGGGGTTAAATAGGGGATGAAATTTTGGATGAAAGTTCGTCATTTTATTTTTGGTGGGAAATACCATTGTGCACACGGCTAGAAGGACGGACCATGAAAGTTATAAGATAACCATTCTGACAATAAGTAAATAAGGCAGATCTATTACGCTTTATTACATATTTTCCGCCTTGATTATCCAGTAGGCTAGCGCGACGCGACGCTCACGTCGCGACACCCGTAGAACAGTTTCAATGAAATTTTCATGGAAATTGTTCTACAAATGACGCGTCGCGCTTGTTTTAAGTTTTAAGCCTTTAATTTTTTTGAGGGTTGGAAATCATCAAATAACTTCTCCCGCTCTGGGTGAAGCAAGAGGGAGTGTCAGACTTTTGCTGTCTAAAACCCACCTGCGTTCCTCCAGTTGGCTGTGTGCCAGGGACCACGGTATCTCTTTCGAACAACCCGCACCCCTGGCAGGAGGTTTTGCACTTCAGATTTTGTTTTGTCTTGTGCGGAATAAATAACATTTTCTTTTTCATAGTAACTAACAAACGTAATTATACAGTATCGTATGAAGAGAAAATTATTGCTGTTGATTATTTCTTAATAATACTGATTAGGTATTTTGTGTAATGTTAAACAAAATACGCCATCACACCAAAAATTTAAGTCTTAGTTACTTAGTTCGATGTGCGAGCACGCATTTTGTACCTACATCAAACTACGCTACTCTGTGCAAAAACGATTGGTGGAAAAAGACTTTCATTTTTGGTGTGAAAATTCGCTGTTTACGGTAGTACCTACGCACGCCAAACATTGTGCTTCCATAGTGCATGCAATACAGTACAGGGATCGTGTTTAAAACATGTTTTCGTAAAAAAAAAATAACCAAGGTTGGAACTTTGACCTTCGATATCTGCGTCTCCGATGGTTCCCAGGTATGGTCCAGTAATAAGATATGATAATATTAACAGAAAGATAACTCTCGGCTTCTCTAACCTTAGCATTTTTTGTTTTTATACCCGTTACTTCCAGGATTTCATAACTTGGTTGCATTATAAAGAATAACGATTTACATCCGTGATTAAATATGTCAAAAACAAGAAGAAGGCTCAACTTAAATACAACTTAATTACCACTACCTATTAACTTATAATTACGGCTTGCAATTAAAATATCCTGTTAATTACAGGACCATTTGACCCTTAATTATACAATGTGAGTAGTTTTATGTATAAGGTCATAGTAATTTTAGTGCATTTGTGAATATGGCGTAAGACTTTAGTGAATGTTAAAAGTAAATAAAGTAATTAACTTACCAGTTTATCTGGATATTTAACTGGTGGATCTGGTTCAGTTCCTTAAAACAAAACAAGATTTTTGTTAGTTTTGAAAACACTAAGAGAAATGTTCGAATACGCTAAGATTGTAGCGCCGCTTTTCCACATAAAAGGCGAATAAGAAATAACCATAAAGGGGGAAAGGAGTTTGCTTAATATTCTAAAGCGATGGCTAATTTTGGTGATATATTGACAACCCCAATTGGGGTCTCCATGGACAGAATTCTGCACAAACGTGTCAATAAATGATAAAGATAAATTACTTTATTTCTTTAAGTAAGTTTTGCAAACACTTTTACACGTCAATAGTATTTTATAAACTAGATGAGGTCGGCGTTTCCTATCTGACTACCCTGAGAAGAAAGACCTAAACAGACTCAAATGTATCTTTTAAAGTCCAGACTTAATCTTGGTCAGATCATGTGAAGACACTATCTTTTGAGAAAAGACCCACACTGATTGAGTGGACCTATCCAGTCAGTGCACGCATTTATCAGTAATACTCCAAGAACTCAGCATCTAACAGCGTCTATCAGCACTAGTACAGTCTCAGATGTATAAGTTCTTTGGTCTTGACTCCAGGCGGAATAATGACTTCGTAGAACGTCTAGTGGTGCAGGGCAGTGAGTAGAGGCTAATGAGGTAGACCGCTCAAATTAAATCCGCACTTGGAGGCCCTGAATGAATGCGCCAGACTGTCATCTAACAGAACCAGATGAAGAGGGTCCATGAGGCAAGCAATGACTACACCTGCGATTGGATATCGTGCCCACGACTGCTCTGTCAAGAGCGAAGCGAAGAAGAAGGAGGTTTCGAAATCGGGGCTTACCGTCTTATATTTTAACCTAGAAAAGATTTATGATTGACATCTAATAAATCAAATGTCTAACGATGTCAAAAGGAGACATTCCAAATGGATCGTCTTCGTGATCTCAGTAACAATTGCACCATTTTTTTTGGATCTTCAAAAGTCAAAATTTGAATAATGTAGGTACAGCTACAACCTAGATAATAGGAGACAGTTGTAACATCTACCTATCGACGCTTAGTTAAGGATCGCAACACAATTAACGACAAATCGCAGCGATTTCACCGTGTAAAATTGCTTACTGAAAAGGACGTGCCTATTTTAGAATTCCAAACATACATAAAAGGAGGCTGTTTTTTTTTTCTACAAAAGTTATAGGTACGTCGAGATGTTAGAAAATTGGTGCAATGCTAGTATGACTTCAGCCGGAAGACGTTCACTGCTGGACATAGGCTTCCCCAAGCTCCGCCACTTCGACCAGTTCTGTGATTCCCGCATTCAGCGGATTCCTGTCGCCTTCACTAGGTCATCGGGCCACCTTGTGGGAGGCCGTCCTACTCTACGTCTTCCGATGCGCGGTCGCCACCTTTCGGCCCCATAGACCTTCTGTTCTGCGAGCAATATGCCCTGCCAACTGCCACTTAAGTTTGCCAAGTCTTCTGGCTTCTGGTATAAATAAATAAAATATTCGTTTATTAAATTGTCCATATTTTGTTAGTATAACATTATTTTAAAAACTTTATTAGTCGTGAGGAGATCAATTGTATTTAAATTAAATTGAAATAAGTTAATTAAAATTAAATTCAAATAGGTTACAATTAAATTAAAATGAAATTAATAAAACTGAAATAAATTAAGATAAAATATATGAAATACGTATAGTTTTACTAAAAAGTAAGTATTATCATTAAAAACAAAATCGCATAGTTGTCGTTGCGGTCGTTGTTCGGAAAGTGATAATTTCCATTGAGTATTCAAGCGTGACGGTCGTATTGTGTATCTTGTGATTGAATTATGGAGCCCCTAGTTGCAGTTGCCGTGGTGCTTATCATGAGAAGCCGAAGAGCATCGCTGCTCGTCGCTGCGACAAGTAGCGAGAGCGTGCGACTTCTCTAGCTTGTCGTTGCGACTCTGTAACTCGACGCCAAGTGAACGGAGCTTAAGGTGAATTTAGGCGATTTTTTTTCCATACAAACCTCGGGAGTGTATTACTGCACTGTTCGACAATTCATATAAAAAAAAAAACAAGATATGGTTTTGTCTTATTATAAATATTATCTGTACGAAAACAGAATACTAAAAAAAAAAGCCATTTAAAAGTTGGAGCCAACAAAGATTCGTTTTTCTTGCTAATTGTATCTATCTTGGGCGTGTTTAAGTAATAAAAGAAGTGTAAAATCTCTAAAACCAAGTCGGTATCGACAACGCTCAATTATCGAAAAGTTCAATAACATTTATTGGACATGGATTTATGCAGTGGTTTTTTCATGAAACCCGATCTCCCAAAGGACTTTTCTGAATTTGTCACGCGCCTGTTTGACTATAAATGATCCTGCATCACACTCAATAACGTGTGCGTTAGTTTAGCGTCTAACTGCTCATCACTGATACCACCTCTGTCGGACACGATGCTTGGTGAGCCAGCGTGCTTTTTAGTCAGGCCCACCAGAGAGTTCGATCCTGCCACTATGATTCCCCTTAAAACGAAAACATACAAAATTTGTGGGCGGCAGCCTGTCGTTGTGTCTAGTAAACATCACAGTCGCATAGTGTGCGCCAGACTCTGACACGCTCGAGTGCCGCAGAAACCGAAATGTTTCCAGCTAGACGTGAGATGTAGTAATTTGATATCATCGTTTACTGTGACAGCCGGTTACGTTGTTAAGTGAAGACATTATCGAATGGTTTGTAGTTACGTTATGGTGGAGGAATGGCATGTTATTGTTTACTGTGATCTACCTATCACAGTAAACAACGGTGCCGCGTGACGAGAGAATACCTAAAATATATTGAAAAGGGACGTGGTTCGTGGAAGGAAGTATCGAGCATTTTTTGTACTAGACATATGTTTTCGTAGTTTCTGAATGTGGTAGTGTCACCTTTGAATAGCTTTATGTTTATACAAGGCGGGTTCTTGATGGGATTTCGGTAAAAATGGCAAATTTCCAAAAATTCAGTTGAAACCGTTTTTACTGAATCAGCAGTGAACATAACAGATTGATTGGATGATATTCTCTAAAACCACGCACAATTTAGTTGAACGCATCTTATTTCCCTTCCACCAGGTCACGAGCTCGCGATACATTCTCTAAAATATCTCCCGTCGAACAATAGTTTGTTTACTCAAATCGATGCGGTTTGCGCTCGGCGTCCATAAACTTATATTTATTCGCCTTTGTGGCTCCTATGGGACATTGTTATGGTAGTTTCAGCGATTGTGGTTTGTTTTATTGTGTTTTTAACACAGTATAACGGGATGTTGATGTCCACTTTTATTATCTACTGTCTTCAAAGTAATAAATCTAAATTTAGTGGATGGCCACTTTTGCGCTGTTAATATAGCCCAGTAACGATCAATCAACTTAGCCTATAGCAATTCATTATTGCCGGTCATAGGCCCGCTCCTAGTTCTTTTTTAGAGATAAAGGGCGAACTGATGCATCCTAAACTAGGCCAAAAGCCTGTATTTTAGGAGCCAAATTCCTTCCAGATATAATGGCATACAACTAGTACTAGGTGTCATGCAAGTACTTGTAGAAATAACAACATAAATTAAAAATACAATGCCTTAATTTAAATATACAGTATTCGTTCTATTACGAGACAATTGTAATAAGATTCTCGGTTTCGTCATACATTAACTTCTACAAACAATTTCTTTGAGTTTGATTCAAACTTCGTGGTTAGTCAATGAGTATATGGGTAAAAGCTCATGTATTCTATCATACAGTCGAGAGCTTGTTTTCGCATATTATCGGCTGGCAAACTTGAAACGGCATTAGACTAGATTTAGTCCGTGAGTGTAAGAGGCAAAGGCACTGCCGTATGTCGTGTGTGATCTAGATGTAGCGCAGAGTGATTCCACGGCACAGCACTCAGCACAAAAAAATGTCTCACAGTCAAAACTATGGCTTCTGAATAAAATTGATTGGTGGAAAAGTCCCTGCGCTTAAAGTGTTAAACTTTCAAGATCGTCCTTTGAGCTCTTTCAACAGACTTTAAGTAAGAAGGTTTTGTAGAACGCACCACAACACCCGGTTTTACGCCGTCTGCATTCAGTCTGTCCCGGCTGCTTCTTAAGGCGGAGATTTCTAGTAAACGTTAAAAAAAGTGGTTTTTAAACCAGTGTATCTCTTTAACCGTAAATAATTTTGAAAGCAAAAAAATATACGATATTGTCAAGTCTTTTCTGCATGCAGTGATGGAACTCAAAACATAATTAAACGTGTTTTAATGCGTCAAAAAAATCATCAAAGTCACCCCTTAATTATCTTTAAAACCAGTTTATCCCTTCAATAACAAGTATTATTATAATTAAAAATATACCATAAAATTCCAAATGCCAAACTGCATCCAGTGATGGATTATATAATTTCAAATAGTTAATATCTGATTTTATACGATTTTATTTGCATTTTTACGACAATGCCTGCTCATTGATTATTCGAATTTATTACAACAGATTTTAACCCGTTTCGGATTGCAGTAAGAACTATTATCGCTCATAACGACAATACGACGAGTATATTCAAAATTACCAGGGCCTTAAGGACGGTTTCAAATAAACGTCACCAACAAGAAGAAGCTAATTACCCTCATAAAAGTATGATCATCATCATTTCAGCCGAAAGACGTGGACTGCTGGATTTAAGCCTCCCTGATCCTCATGCCCATTCAGTCTCATGATGTCAGACTTGAGTAGTTCTTACAAAAACGATGACAAGTTAAAGTTGCGTGCCGAGACTTGCCTCAAAGATACGAGTATACATTTCAATGGACAATGCGTTCTATGGAAGATAATATTTATTACCATGTAGATTACAAGATAAATAGAAAAACATTGACTTCATTGTTGCAACTTGTTGGAAGTCCTTTTATTTTTGTAAGGAAAAGATTCCCTGTGGGAAAATTCAGGTGTACATACGCAAGCACGATAGGATTAATATTATAAATATTGCTTAAGGTTAACAGATGTTTAAACTTCAAAAAGACTATGGTTAATCATTATTTACCTTACCTTACATTTATAAATAAACCCCTTAAGTCAAATTGAATAAAATAAGTTATGAGATTTCAATTTAAAATCTTTGTCATTGAGAGAATCAAAACTCTATGATGATCTGTCACAAATTAAATCCTAAACCCGCGTATTAAAAAGCCAACCTGAAATTAAACCCATTACAACTGAAAATTACACATCAATTCAACATTAAATTGCAACTATAAACCGTCACAATTCGTTCATTATGAATTATTACTAGTGTAATCCGTACTTTCATCTGCGCGAGCGCATACCGACTCGGGGACGCACATGCGATGCTTTCCCCGCATTACAACTTGATAGCTAGCTATTAAATAAGTATTGTGCAAGTTTATGTACGAAAATATTCATGTGATCACTGAAGGATGGGTCGGATGGTCGTTTTGGGGAGTTATGACCCGTGACGTTTATGTAAGGAGCTGATAGTCGGTTGTTTATTGCTTAGGTAGCATGTTAACACGTTATTGTATGGTTTCACAGAAAGAGATTGTATTAGAACTGTCGAGAACGATTGATTTAAAAACTGTAGACTAAGTCACGCAGTTCTTGAAGTGTCTAGCGAGTGTTCTGCAAACAATTAGTAAGTAAAAAGCACAGTGTAAGGAAGAGCTTTGTGCTCTTTTCGGATAAAACAAAATCAGGCGATCAGAATTTGCTATAGGTACCATAACCTCTCAAATACTTTCGGACAGTTGTCGGTGAGAGTTTCAAAACTTGGCAAACATCAATGTGACTGACTAAATAATGTAATTCGTAATGTTTCTTGTGTCTTCACGACTTCGTGAGATCTTCGATAGACACAAAAAAGCACCGCTGGGAAAACCGGAACATAAATGGCCTGAAATCTTAAAAACTCATTAGGAAAACATTACGATGACGACCAGTGCCCGCCCGGTAACAGACATTATGTACTAATAACAGAAAAACTATAACCATTAGGCATTAGGGCTATTTTGAGATTCCAGAAAATTAATTTCTTAGAGTTTGTGCTTAATTGGCGTCAAGGAAATCTTGCTCACAGATTTCTCGCATATTTCATAATAGCGCCACACAGTTGGTCTTAGGCAAAGCAATCTTCATAACAACATGCTTTTAGGTGCCTCTTAAGTTCTTCACCACAAGACCTAAACAAACTAACATAACTTAAGATCTTAACGAGTTACCTAACAAAGCTTGTTACACCTACAACATTACATGCATAGGTAACATATACATCACGCCTACATTCCACGATACCACACGATTCGTCATATTTTATTAAATATAAATTAAATTATATGCCTATGTTCCCTCACTACAAGGCAAAGGCTCTTCCACATTTCCTGGTCTACTGCATTTCTGGGAAAATTCTTTAAAGAGTCCAGTTCAGCCCGCTATGTCTTTCTGGGCCACCCCGTAGTCGTTTTATGAGATTTGGGATCGACTAAGTGGGGTTCCGTGTGGTGCCGGACGTAAAAGAATAGCACCATCCTATTTCTTCCCATGGGCGTTGTAGAAGGCGACTAAGGGACTTACTAGAGAACGGGCAGCAGCGTTCTCTATGCATTTGACCACCATACTGCGATCGCTAACTGCGATTTTGATTTATTTCCATTGTCATTGCAACTCACACAGGCAATTGCAGCCGTTGATGCGTGCCGCTCGTGCGTATGCACACTTATAGTGCGTAAATACAGATTCCAGATGGCTGAGAATTCCTGATAGAAAGACCCCGTAACACTTCAGACCTGGGAATCGAAGCTAAAACTCGGCCTGCGTCCACTAGACCAACGAGGCAGTAATTACATACCTTAATACCTATGATTTGACCAACATGTTGGACCACCAACACCTGTGTAATTGTTCTTGGGCAATGTTGTTGGTAATGGGGCTTAATAAACCATGAGCATTTAGTTGACAACGCATGTGCTATTAAAATGATGAGCTTTGAGGATTTAACAAGCTGTTAACGCTGTTTTTGCTGCGCGGTTTTGTAATTGTTTGTCGTAGGTAGACTTATGTAAGTAGGTATTCTAGCCACACTTGCTATATTGTGCAATTCATGAAAATGAATGTAATAATTATACTGAATGAAAATTCAGGAGTTTTTTTTAATGGGATTTGATTTTGGTATCGTTGTTTGCCCACTTGTCAAGAAACTGTGTTTTATTACAATCAGTTTTTTGTATATCAATGTAATCAGAGGAGTATTATAATATTTTATGATTGATTGAGTTTTGACAAACTCAAAACTGATTTGACAAACTCAAAACTGATTTGACAAACTCAAAACTGATTTGACAAACTCAAAACAGTTTATTAAAGTCACATTAATTTTGGCTGCAGTATCGGGATTCCATATTAAGTATAGTGTTTAGCATAATCAGCATATAATGTTCCCACTGCTGGGACACTATCCTACTTAGTATAGGAAACGACCGTACTTAATCCACCACGCGGGCCCAATACGGGTTGTTCGATATCACGTCTTCGAATTTTAGTTCTTCCTATGATTAATTTATCGAATTTGGGCACGCATAACTGCCTATATACGAGTAATATGCTCGATTTCGCCACCTACTTTAGCTACTGTGTGTACAAAAACAGCACCCAATGTTTGTATCCAATCGATCCCCTTTCCACGTGTTATTGACTGCGCGCTGACCATGACTTTTACTGATCGGCGCCCGCGCAGCCGAGCGTGATCGCGTTATGTAGTGTAAGTACTTATGAGCTATAATAATGCGCAATGGGTATTAATAACTGTACTTGTGGTCTTGTGAACAGTGAGATTAAGTGTCGATGAATCTGATTAGATTCGATAAGTATTGAGGTAGGTACTTGTACTGTTTGTTTTATACTCAATATCAGATAAGCTTATCAGAAAATGATCAGACTGTCTAACTGATGTCAAGATATTTTACCAGTTGTGGTTTAGATAACCACAACTGGTCCAGTCATGCCCATTATCCAGCGGTGGTCTGCTATAGACTAATGATGACTCTGACTATAGTCTGTTCACATGATATTATTGATAAAAAATATACTGCCATCTAAATGCAACCTAATAGGCTTGGAGGCATTTGGAGGTCAGTATATTTATGTTTAGCCAGAATCTAATTCTTCACGATGTGTGAATAAGAACAACGTAATCAAAGCAATTGATTCGGACAATCTTTTAAATGCTATTATTTCCAGGTGTTATGCAAATAAAGTTAAATACTAATATTAAAATTAGGTAACAATATGAGGAGAGTGATTTATGTGTAATCAATAGCACTACTGAATCTAGATAAACTCTGGTTTTGAATATCTCAAACTGATACTGACCACATGACAGCAATATTGTTGTTGTTTGTGTATTGAAATGAAACGATATGAAATTGTTTACTCTGTAAATAGGACATAAGAATCACTTTTTCACGTCATATTTTCAACAAAAAAAAAGCTATAAGGAGTCGTCAGTCCTATCTGACTACCCAGAAATGGCGAAACAAACTCAGGAGTCTAAATCTCTTAATCTTAGTCAGATCATGTGGGGACCTTGTTGATTAGTATGTAATGTTGTTTTTCTGTCTTATTACAACTGTCCCTAATTACCTTCAACATAACAAGTACAGTAAGATTCTACCTTAAATATAAGATCATCGTCGTAATGTTTCCGCGAGTGACACGGCCGCTCTCGATCCACCATCTACCGTCCTTACGTAAGCGTACGTTCTAGAGTCACCTTGTGAACTAGAGAGGAAGTTAAGAGGGCCCTATCACCCGACCGCGCATGCGCCCCAGACGGACAGGAAAAGATTCATATGAATATGGTAATACAATCAGGGAAATTAAGTGTCAAATAAATTTACACCCGACGTCAATTTGCCGTAATATGGCCGTTTTATAAAATGAAATTAATTCACACAAAGTAAAGCTGCCTGGGTTCGAACCCACGATCGTGGCCGAAATCGTGGCCGTTACTACTGAGCCACCACAGCTTCTAGGAAAATTGTATTTGTTGCTTAAGGTGAATCTAGTCCAGATATTTCCCATACAAACTTCGGGACTGTATTACTCCACCGTTCGACAATGTACATCAAAAATTAAACATGGTATGGTTTTGTCTCATTATTAATATTGTCTGTGTCGAAACAGAATACTAAAATAAAAAAGCCATTAAAAGTTAGGAGCCAACTTGGATTAGTTTTTCTTGCTAATTTAATCTAACTTTCGGCGTGTTTAATTGATAAAAGAAGTGTAAAATCTCCAAAAACAAGTCGGTATCGACAAAGTTCAAATAATTTTATTGGTCATTGATTTATGCTGTGGTCTTTTTCATAAAACCCGATCTTCCGAAGGACTTTTCTTAATTTTTTTACGCGCCTGTTTTACTGTAAATGATCCTGCATCTCACTCAATAATGTTGTGCGTGTAAACTAGCGTCTAACTGCTCATCACTGATACTACCTCTGTCGAACACGATAGCTGGCGAGACAGCGTGCTTTTTAGCCAGGCCCACCAGTGAGTTCGAGCCCGCGACTCAAAATCAAAAATCAAAATATTTTTATTTCATATAAACCTGCATGGGCACTTATGAAACGTCAGAAGCTAGGTGCACGGTTCCAAATTGTTGTTTCCTATGGAGAAGAGCCGGCAAGAAACTCCACGGTTACTCTTTTAAAAATAATTGGCTTTAACAATATTTTCAAATTACAGAGATAAAATGTATGGGAGGATAGCGCAGGCCTGTCAATAAGTACCAGGTACTTAGACGAATACAGAATAGAAAATCGTCTACAAATCTACAGTCAGTAAGGCCTACAACGTCCTCTCATTCACAATATGTAAAATAATCTACATAAATAAAATGAACCTAAATAAAATTGTAGACTAGATTCCCCTTAACAATTGGGTTTTTCGACTAGGTTTATTGATATTTTTGCTCAACCCCAGTTCTGATGTACTTGACGCAGCGATCTATGGGTGTATCTCTGCTCCTCCGTACGTACTTATAGTATGATGTTATGTAACGATTTGTTACACTATATGAAATCATTAGAATTCCGGTGTTTGCCAGGTTAACCTTAACAGGCTAACCTGGCAAACACATGAATTCTATTTTGAATTTTAATATAACAAATTTGTAAATAGTAATATTTTTTATTCTTATTTCGATTACGATTTTGTTTTTGATCGTTTAATTTTTATTCTCATTTCGATTATGATTTTGTTTTTTGACGTTTCACCATTACTCAATGCAAATGTTATTTTGATTATGTTAATGTTTCTAGTGAATAAGTCGTTGGTGTACCTTTTAAATAAATAAATAAAATGTGTTCTGGGGCATCTAAGACAGTCAGCCTTGCCACCAAAATACTGCCCAGCCAATTTTATAATGGCACGAGCTATTCTCGTATAGGTCGTGCCGACATGCGACATGAGAAAATACCAAATACCGCAATACATACAAAGATAATTTATGCATGTACGAGTACTATAAGTGGCTTTATTTACGACACTTTGAATTTAAGTGAATCGTTGTGCACATTCTAGCAACCTTGTGATCCGTGACGGTTGCGATCGGCAGTACTTATATACTCGGATGTACCTGTTTACCTGACCTTACTTAATATGAAAGCTAGGACTGGTACAGATATTTTGATTTTGGAGTATTTTTAGGGCCATCCGTATTTGGTGGTGATTACCGGTAATGGGAAACCCAATGTTCGTCAGACATACCTAAGTATTTTGTTAACTCAAGTAGAAACTGAGATTCATCAATCAATCATCAATTCAGCTGGAAGACATCTACTGCTGGACATAGGCCTCCCCTAATTTGGGGGAGATTGCCATAATCGCCACGCTTGGCAGACGGGTTGGCGATCGCAGTATGGTGGTAAAATGCATAGAGAACGCTGGTGCCCATTCTCTAGTTAGTCCCTTAGTCGCCTCCTACGACACCCACGGGAAGAGATGGTATGATGCTATTCTTTACGTCCGGCACCACACGGTACGAAACTGAGATTAGAGTAGTCAAATCAAGTACAGATAGAGATTTGAGAAATGTATTTAAATTCATGATTTTGGTTAGTTTAATATACATTGCCTTTCAGGCTTTATATTTTTTTTTTCAATATTCTTTAAGCTATTGATGAAATTTCAGTACTGGTATTTATTTTATTAGTCGATTCGCACGAATTTACACGCCCGAAACAGGCGATTCGACACTGTTAATTATTATATTATTTTCTGTAGGCGCTTCGCATGAAGTTAATTTATTTGTGGGCGAATAGACAACTCCAGAAATACGGGGTAGGTATCCGCCCGTTTTCATTTTTGCAATTATTTTAAATGTACTTTTTTCGTAACTTAATTTCATGCAAGTCGCCTACAAATTATATCATATTATTATAAAGTGTCGATTCGTCCGTTTCAGGCAAGTAAATTCGTGCGAATATACTAATAAGCCGACTTAGGCTTATGTACTAACGTAGCTTTTTATGTTGGCAGTCGGAAAAAAGATAGAACCGCAATCATCTATATATTAATACGTGAAGCAAAAACTTAGTACCACTTTTTAAGAAAATTCCGCGGATGGAGGAGTATAAAATTTGACACAGTTAAAGTTCGCATGAAGAAGTGCAGAAATCACATCTTATTTATATAAATGAAAGAAAAGTCCTAACTGACTGACTGACTGACTCATCAACGCCCAGCCCAAACCGTTGGACCTACAAAGCTGAAATCTTGCACAGAGTTTTCCTTTATAATGTAGACAAGGAATAAGGAAGGATTTTCGAAATTCAACCCCTAAGTGAGTTAAATAGGGGATGAAAGTTTCGCGCAGGCGAAGCCGCTGGCAAAAGCTAGTTTAAATATAAAAATTAAATACAATGAGTTTTAAATGGATAATGGTCGAGTACTGGGCGACCACCACTATGAATAAATTATCCTATGTGTTAGTGTTAATTTGAAGTGCATTCCAGGTTCTACCTCCATTCTTATTAATTTAGGCTTAAGTACGGTTTGTCTCACCATAATCTTGCTACACACATTCTTTCATCAAAATTATTTTGGCATTCTTTCTCAAAACTCTCATACATGTAGCAAGCATAATACAATTACATATATATTACAAAATGCCTGAGTTATTCATAATGACGCTGACAAAGGTAATTTATGAAAGAAACAAATTCACAAGAGTATGTTGCCAATTGGTAAAGGTCATGGAAGATTATGGTACACAATTTAAGGCTAAATGAACTTTAAAACGAGGGAGTGTGGTTGGTTTTTGTTTGTGAGAATTTGGGGTTAGGTACTTTATTTAAGTAATTAGATTATTAGTGTAATTGCTGGGTAGGTATATCGATTGCATAATCATTTAGGATGAGTAGATGATACGTGATGATGGGTAGGTAGAGTAATCACAAGATCTTTTAACTATTATTTAAGAGGGAACACGGCGTGCGATTCTTCATACAAATGTATTCCGCTTTTTTTTTTCTGAATAATGCCTCTAGAGCAATATTTTATTTTTCATAAAATCAAGGTCTGCTGCAAACACGTCCCTATCATTTTCTTTTTTTCAGCAACTACCTAATTAGTAAAAATAATATGACCCTCTTAAAATTACAAAAAATGCCTTATTTTTACCGCCGTGTTTAGACGACTACCAGACAAATTAGAAAAAGTTTTTAACAAAAAAAAATTATAGAAACCTAAACACATTCTTTTTTTAAATATGAATGTAAAAAATAATTGATCCGGCTCAGTTTTCGAGGAGAAAAAAGGGGAATACGAAACGTCGATCTCATCAAATTTTTTGTGATAATTTCGGTCTGAGCTGCAGCTGTCCCTATCACACACTATGGGGGCAGACTTACTGACAGCGCGACGGCAATATTTTCTTCAAATACCTATTTTTAAAATTATTTGCAGGCCCCGTCCCCTCTTAAGTGCCTCGAATTAGAAGTAGGTATTTTTGTTTGGCCTTATTCGCAAGCATGATTTATTTCAAAACAGATTAAATAAAACCAAAAGCTTGCACCTTTCGCGAGATCTTTCTTTGCGTTATACTGAATATTCGCCATCGAACTTCGAATGAAACGGTTTGACCTAAAAAACACTACGTCTTATCTAATTTTGTCACATCTTTCTGCATTAGAATTTACATATGAGATAATTCAAGATGAGTTTTGTCTGTCATTTAAAGGCAACGTAACGACCAATTCTTTAACATATCTCCTTTGTCTAAAGCAAAAGTTTCATTAAAGATTATTTGAAAATCTGTTTCATCAAACGTACCTAGAGTAGTTGAACTAATAAGACAGGTCAATGAATGTATGAGAGGCAAAATTCACTTCATTACACAATGCTTTCACATTGACGAGAGCGTCTCACTATTTATCTGAAATAAACAGAAGATGCATCACGTAACACAACAGAGCTATTACGGGGATAAATCACTTGAATGCATTACATATTAAATTATTTCGGTAATCGGTGTGAAATTACATGTTTTTGCTTCTATTACTAATGTTGAAAGTGAGTAGTTTATGTAAATATGTTTATGCATTTTGCAGATGCATTCCTAGGTATTTACTGTTTGAGTTTTGTTTGAAACATTAAAACACTTTATTAGTTTTTATGCGTTTTTCTCAAGAATTATTGTCATAGTTATTTACTTAAAATGTCGGTTCCTTTCTCTTCAGAATAATCACAATCCATTCAACGTTTCTTTGGTTTTCCTCTTTTCTTAGGGGTGTTACATATTCGTTGGTTTTTTTTTTTGATGGTGCGACATCCTTCAGTTGCCTGTGTACCAGGATCCCCGGTATCTCTCTCTAACAACCTGCACCCCTGGCAGGCTGCGGCCCTTGTGGACCCCAACAATTGTTGCTGATATCTCTTTGAGGCTACACGTACATGTTCGGGTCAGCATAATTTGGCACTGGCCGGAGGGCAAAATCAAATGTATATTTTGTCGCCCATATTCAGCCTATAATGCTGCTACTGCTGAAACACAGGTTTCCTCTCTGTGAGAGGGAGTGGGCCATGATCCACCACGCGGGTCTAGTATGGGTTGGTGGATATCATATGTATTCGAATATTTGGTTCTAGGACATACCGGTTTCCTTACGATGTTTTCCTCCACGGTTTTGATAGCAGTGGCGATGAAACGTTTTACACACAGTAAAGTACCTGCTTGGGAACCTATGATCAACAACTCGTAATTTATGTCGCGGTGGCTCTACTTGGACACTGCTGCACCTCCTTTTGCCGCCCGACAATGCGGAATCATGCCGCATAATGCCGAGCAGAACAAGTGTGTAACACACATTTTATTTGGTTATACACATTCAATTACCTTTTGCAAGGTGCTCTCCACATCTCCAAGTATGATCATCAGAACAAATCTAATTTAATGCTAATCGATTTTAAATAACTGCTAACAACCAGTGGCGCCACAGTTGCGCAACATCGCTGCAGCAGTGAACTATGACCCACCGCGCATGCGTGATGGTAATTATGTATGTTACTATTTAGGTTCTTTTGTAACTTTTCCTTTTTCTTCGTTAAGCAACAAGTTAAAGTTTGGATAACAACTGTTTTATACTAACATCTAGCGTGATAGGCAATAAGATTTTTTTCCTGTTTTCTTTGTAAATATCTAAACTAATATTTACAAATAAAAATAAAAAAAAATTTTTTGTACGTTTGTGTGTTACACTATCACTCTGTAACAGCTAAACGGATTTGTATGAAATTTGGCACATGGGTAGATCATGACCTTAAGTAGGTAAACATACTTTGTATCTTGATATTCCCACGGGATCAACACTTACGCAGGTGAAACCACGAGGCGCAGCAGTTGTAAATAATCCAAGTATAGATCTAATATCAATAATTTCCCTACATTTTTGAAGAGTTCTTTAATATATTGACTGTCCCTAAGATGAGATTGCGACTAGATTTTGAAAGTTCTGAATTAGCCTTCTAGACTCTGTAGAAAAGTCTGTTGAACAATAAACTTGTTTCTTCTATTTGGAAATCACCTCAAAAACTGTAAATTATTTTTTCAAGATAATTTTACAAACTAGATTTGTATTTGAGGATTAGTACATAGAAAAAAAGTTATCTAACAAGAATATGAATAGATACCTAACTACTGGGGGTTTATTGTTTCCCATTGAATATTTTTTCAGTTTTAATATTTATAAAAAAGGAAAGCGAAGGTGTATTATGTACTTAGATCTTAAATGAAAGAATGAACAATGTATTTTAGCTAGCCTGTACATTAATTCTAGTAAATCAACACATAATGTACTCTAATTACATAATAAACACATTTTTGTGCATGTAAAGAATATAAAACACATTTTAAATTATGTTCCGGTATTCATAAGTCGTTGGATAGTTTAATTTATTACAAGTTTGTATTATTTTAATAATATTTGACGTGCATAGACATAAGAATGTTCTATTTCTGACTGCTGTTACGTGAGTAGACATATCGTAGCCGTGCTTACAAACATTGTGCTTACATTACTATTATTACGTACGTTAACATGGAAGGAGCAAATTGAGGCTCTGGTTTCCAGGGTCAGAAAATTAATATTTGTTTTTAAAAATTTGCGAACATCTGCTGATTATGCCACACTACGAACAGTATACTTTGCTCTGGCACATTCCATCCTGAAATATTGTATTTCAGCTTGGGGTGGGGCTGGGAAGTGCTTAATGCTCCGTCTGGAAAGAGCACAGAGGGCAGTGTTAAAAGTCATGACCCACAAACCTGTTCGATTTCCAACTGCCGAACTATACGCTCTTTGCGAATTACCAAGAGTCAGACACGCATTTCTTCTTGCTGTAGTGTTGCGTAAACACTCAGACCTCCCATTCGATACTGTTGTCGCCAACCAAAAACGCAGATCGGATAGAGTCTGCCAGGTGGAATCTGCCAGAGTTCAAGTTGCTCGGAGGCAGTATCACTTTCTTAGCTCCACTTTGTATAATCGTATAAATAAACAGCTTAATATATATCCACTGACCTTGCGAGAATGTCGTAGGATCACGGATAAATGGATTCACACACTCTCTTATGAAGAACTAGAAACATATGTAAAAATTTAAACTCACTTCCCAAGTTCCCTTTCTATGTATTAGTATAACATGCGCAAACACACCCTACCCTTTGCACAAACGGACACCTCTCCCACACATACACACACACCTCACACACACTCACGTACACTCCACGCACAAAACATACACAATCCTTCCATACAGACACACAATCTCACATAAAATTACGCAGTGAAAACATTGCTTAGTTTTAATTTTAAGTTCTAATTTTTAATTTTAATATTTTTAACTTAGTTTTTAGTCTTTTAGTTTTGCTTCTGTCTCGATTTTGTGGAGGTGGGCGTTAATGACTGCGACACAGTATTATACTAATGCAGTTGTTATCGAACACAGAGTTTATGTAAACTGAGTTTTTGTTTCAATAAATTATTATTATTATTATTATTATTTTACAGGAGAAGATAAAACTGTCAGAGAAATGGCCAAAGTTAACGTTCTCCGGGGATTATTACATCAACAGAAGGTATTAAAAGCATCTTAGAGCTGTGTATGTTTGTTCTAAAGTAGCTGTAGCCCGCGACTTCATCTGCGATACAGAATAAAAATTGCCTATGTCCTTTTCTAAGTCATGAACTACTCATTTGCAAAATTTCATCCAGACCCGTTTAGCTATTTTAGCGTGTAAGCGTAACAAACAAACGCAAAAAGTCAAACTTTTCTTTTATAATATTAGTGGATATGCATTACGAGTTTTACTACACAATAAATAAATAAAAATAATAGTTTAAAAAACTATAAACAAGATTTAAAAACCAATAATAAAGAAATAACAAATGAAAACAAATAGAAGAAAATAATTTCAAAAACGCGTGGTGTGCTTTTTGGGTCAACTAATATCAAGCACCCCATGCTTTTTTGAAATTATTTTCTATTTTTTAGTTTGGATATTAATGCGCGTTTTTTAGTTTTGTAAACTATTATTTATTTTAGATTTTTTAATTCGTGATATGTATTTGTGCTATTAAAAGCTTCCCTATTTAGTTCGTTTAAGTAAAAACTTTTTACTTAAACGAACTATGTTTAAACTTAGAATAACTTTATTCTGTGTTTATTACCTAGTAAGATGGTTTAAGATTAGGACCGATATTAGCGAATATCCGTTCTTAATCCTCTGTTGAACCTCTAAGCGGCTCGGGTACATGGGGGTAATGTGTCGAATGTAATGTGCTGTGGGAACTAAGATGCGTTGCGATATGTTTTGAAGGTGTATATTATTATAAGGGCTGAGGTATACGCTGAAGCGGTCACGACGAAGAGATTAGGCTGGGCGTGATGAAAACCATCCAGCATTTTCTTTTACTTTCAAAATGGAGTCAAACTCGTACAGCCAAAGTATTAATTCGATTATTGGGAATGTTCTAAAGAAAATATAAAATTGAATGGTGAACTGAATATATTTAGGTAGCTGAGAAAAGGGAAAATAGAGTTGAAAACTGCAAATCACCGAACAGTTCATGGTTTAGTCTTTGTTTAAAATACCTAAATGTTTTAGAATATGAAATACGAAGTGTGGTTTTGTTCAAGTAAAATAAATAAATTCAAAAATATTGTGCTATATTTTTAGGTCCTCACAATGGAAAGATAACAGCAGAGTACGCGTAACTGAATTTTGGATTTTTGAACTTTATGCCTAGATATGCAACGAAAAATAATTGAACGGATATAATGTTCCCATCTTCAAAAACATTTAGTATCAAAATAAGAATCGAGTCTTCAAACTCGCTCCACTCTTCTTACTTAGCCACCACAAATCTCATGATGTTTTGCAATAATTATGTTTATTTAGCGCTCACAGTAGCGACCTTTAGGGAAATTGCCAGTCGCCATATTGTAGCCATACAAGCTTTGTATGAGTTGAATGGCAGCCATCATTACGAGCAGCCTTTGTGTGACTTGTATGTAATGTTATTGATGGTCATGTCGATGATGTATGGAAGCGTGGAGATTGGTGTCGCGTATGGAATGAAGTTGGTAAGATTATTGCCATTATTGGGTGGCGGAACTTGTAAGTTAAGTAATAATGTGTTTGGTTTTAATGGTTCAATTAGTACAGTAGTTTTTGTTTTTTGGGTGGGAAATCATCAAATAACTTCTCCCGCTCTGGGTTTAGCAGGAGGGCGTGTCAGACTTTTACTGACTAAAATCCACCCGTGTTCCCTTAGTTGCCTGTGTGCCAAGGGCGGCGGTATCTCTTTCGAACGACCCGCTCCCCTGGCAGGCATCGGCCCTCTGGTGAGTTTTAGTCAGTAAAAGTCTGAAACGCCCTCCTGCTCTACCCAGCGAGAGAAGTCATTTGATAATTTCCCACCCAAAAAAAGATTGTTACAACTACAACCACCCTTGAATGTAGTTGTAGAAGTCTTGGAAATTGTGTAAAGTAATTTACTAGTATGTCAGGTCATCAGCATAATCGGCCTATAATGTACCCACTGCTGGGACACAGGCCTCCTCTATTCGAGAGGGACTTAGCTGCAATCCACCACGCGGGCCCAGTGCGGGTTGGTAGATGTCACATGTTTTCGAATTTTTGGTTCCAGAACATGCCTTTCTCACGATGTTATTCGTCACCGGCTTGAGAGCAGTGGTGATGACATTATTTAAACAAAGTAAAGCGCCTGGCTGGATTCGAACCCATGACCTACATCTAGTAAGTCGGGGCCGATCTGTGTCAGATAATTCCATTATAATATTTCTAACTGTAACCTTTGTAAGAATATCAACCGCATTTCGTTTTTCTTGGCTTCGGTACATATGTAAACCTTCCATTAACTAAATTTAAATTAAACTAAAATCAAGTAACGTTTCCTACACAAAACATGTGTAATAAAACACGTATTCCATTGAAGGCATGAAAGCTAATTATGACCCTACATATGTAACCATATGTACATTATTTGACACTGTGCGTCTAATAACTCACGCTAGGGTGTGGACACGCGAGCGAAAGGTCGCAGGTTCAAACCTTTGTTGAACTTTGAGCTAGACGTGTTGCAATAAACGCGAAGATAATAAAACGAAGTGTTCAATTCAACTTTATTTAGTTTCTGAACTAATGATAATTATAATATCACGCTAGTAAAAAACACTATGAAGACATATACAAATCTGTATTAATAGTATAGCCACGTTTCACTGGTTATGTTTAGTTATATCCCGTGTAATAGGAGGCTATAATCAAGACTCTTGAAAAAAAACTCATGAAAAATAAAAATAAACTTTGCCCGACCTGGGCGTCGAACACGCACACACACATACGATCATGACCGTAAGCTCAGTAATGGCGTTTGCGACCACTATACCTATGAGGTAGTTATGCACTATCAATCGCCTACAATTGTAATTTAGAACTTCGTTGCGCTTTTATTTTGATAAAGGCCTAATATTTTGCTGAAACTAGCTCTGATGATGATTATTTCATTGTAAATAAATCTACTTCCAGGAAAAACAGTACAAAATTAAAAATAATTTTAATGTCGGAAGTCCGTGTCTTTGGATCTGTATTTTAGTTTTTTACCATCGCCTTCCACTATTAAAGTTATTTTCACTTTATAATACTTTTTTTGGAAGTCGGTCCTTTTTACAATAATAACAGTGGCTACTCTATCTATCAAAAAATAATTTTCGAAATAGACCCAAAATTGACGGCGATACTTAAAAAAACATTCGAATTGAAAACCTCCTGTTTTTTAAATCGGTTAATTTTATAAGTTTGTCAATCAAAGGCAATTTGAATTTGAATTGAATAGAGCCATGATAAGCAAAATTAGCTGGTAACTCTGACTCAACAGCTGCTATTACAACTATATGACCAGCATATCTATTAGTTTTGCAAAGTCGATAATAATTCAGGATCAATATTACCAAATCCGTTAATTACTTTAAAGTGTATCAAGTAGGCCTAGTTATTAATATTTATTAGTGTAATTGAAATATACCGGTTACTTCTATGCATATGTAATCCATTTTTACTATCACGTAAAAAATAAGTACTGCCTTTACTTAGTTTTTATTCGAAACAAGATACAAATAATTCTAAATGGTAAATCAAGTTCCTTCATATAAAAGACTTCAACGCGCTCGCGCACCTTTTTGCGGTTGTGCGTCTCTTAACATAATCTTTTCCCGTTCAACTTTCCATTACTCATACATGGAATAACTTGATAATACGAGTATATCAAGCAAATATCATCTGTTAGTGCTCAAGTATGCTTAACTATGATTCTGTGGGAAACTTGTGATTAGTCATTTTATTTTGGACTTTCAACGAAATGGGGTTTAAAATATTTACCTGTTCGGATTGCGCTAATACGTCTGTCTGGCAAAAAGTCTGCAAGAGTTGTAGGTAATGTTTTTCGAAGTACAATTTTAATCGTGAAGTAGAGACGTAAAATGAAACAAATAATGTTCGAGTAAAATTGGGCAAGAATAACATTTTTATCCATTATATAACTTTGACTAAATACTCCAAATAAGTAAACAACAGGAAACAGTCCTTAATCCTAAAGCCTACTCTCGCTACAAAGGACATGCGCAGTGAGCATCGCGTTCGAATGCGCACGCACACACGGCGCGTCGTCAAGGATAACCGATGTAATGTAACTAGGAACTGCTCTTGATAGTTATTATAAGGACATTTTTGGTTTTAAGACTGTAAACAATCTATTTTTGTTGGTTATTTATAAATTAAGCCATGTAAGTTGCGATTAAAAATATAGACTGTAGCATTATCTGTATGAGATGAGGACAATTCCCTTTATGACCATAACATTCTGATATTTATGTTACAAATTAGCGACCCACCCCTGCTAGTGTAGGTGCAATGGTGACATGTCAAAAGATGAAGATTTATGTCTTATAGTTATCATAAAGGAGTCAATAATGTATCTATACCAATATTATAAAGTGGTAATTTTCCTTTTTTTATGGGGTAATCTCTATAACTATCTATTCTACTGTAACTATTTGTATATTATGTTATATATCTCGCGTATTGAGATATATTTTATAATGTACAAATTAATTACAACTCAATGAATTACGATCAAAATTAGTTTTAATTTTGATTCAAAACAGTTTCCAACATAATTTGTCACAAAAAAAGGTGACTAAACACTATCAAATAAAAAAAACCTGACTTAACATATAAGTAGCTTGAAAGTGGAACTAATCAAGTATTACTTAGTGATTAATATTAAAAGTAATCAATAATAATCTTGGGCTGATCTAGTGTAAGTTGCGACAAACTGGGAGTGTCACCTACCGGCCTAGATTAATTGGCGCTGCGCCTGCGCATGTAGGTACTCGTGCATGATGATGTTATTAAGTTATCAAGACATTTGATTGGCAATGAAAACTTGACGTGACGAAAAGTAAGTTGGATTAAATAATGTCAGAAGAAATTAAAAGTAACGAATGGAACAATCGGCTCATCATCAAGTCTAAATATGACACAAGATGGATTCCCGGCATTACAAAATAAGAAGATTTTTTTCTGAAACGATTCATGGACTTTCCTTTTAGAATTCTAAGTGTTTTTAAAAACGTTTTCTTTTTTATATTTCTAAGTAGCAGGTCATACTGGGGAAAGAGTTATTTTGTGGGAGTGAAGATTGTCATCGTTGACTATGTGACCTGTACCGAAATATAAAGGCATGATATTTTTATAGCCCTAAGTGTACGGAACCTTACAATCATTCTTTGGAAAGATAAGATGAAAACACATAAATTAATGCACACGTTCGTAATTCTTGCCATAAATCTCCACTCAATTTATATTCTGCATATAATCCTGCTTACTCAACAACAAACAACAGGTATGACGATAAAATATTAGCAGAAACGTATGTAGGGCGATGACACCCTACTTGCAATAAATAAAATAATAAATTAAATTACACAATAGGTTAAATTGTCGTGAGAAAAAACAAAGAAATCTATTGACAACTTCCTTTCTTAGTCAAAAGTAAGCTAATTAGTTATAATTAACGTAAATTAAACAAACACTCACCCAAATCGAAATGTTCGCACGTTACGAATATCACTGAAATAGTTATGTCACTATCACTAGAGAATCACTTGGACTTTCAAACTGCTTTTAACTTCTGGAAAAACTAAATACAGAAGAAAAACTAAAATTAGTATACACAAAAAAGTACGAATACGAAAATTTGAACCAATGTAATACGCTAATTTGAACCAAAACGATACGCCAATTTGAAATACGCCAAAAAAGCTGTCAAATTAAATCGAGAGCGCGGATAGTTGTTTCTTGCGACGATATGCTAATTACCAACACCTAATAGATATTATAGCACAGTTCCTAGATTGTATAACGGACTCATAACGTGTGTACAGCAAGAACTGCAGTCTAGCTAACACAATGCCTTCTCACGCCGGCTAAAAGTCCTACGCTTACGCAAACACATAATTAGGTTCGTTTTTTTTACATCAAAACATTTGGACATTGTCTAACATATTCGACAAAGCAATGTTACTAGTCTTTGTGAAAAAAATTAAACATTGATAAAATTAAACTATTGTCAAAGCAAGTCGGGTGAGAAGATTAGATTAAAGGTTATGTAAAAAGTCGGTCAAATGAATATATACAAGATCTTTGAAAATGATATTCTGTATACAATGCAATGCCGTGCAGCGGTATTTCTTATGATTTTTCATTCAATCTTTAACCTCGCAGAAATATGTGAATTTATTATTTTGCAGCACGTAGTTAGAAGAAAGTTACGTCAAAATTACTAACTGTCGGAGTTTATTGATAAAATTACTGTAAAATGTAATCTAACTGGCAATTAGTATAATTTTATTGTTTTGAAAAGTTTTAACTTTCGCTCTCAAACTGTTCTATGAGATGTTATCACGAATTCGAATGTGACTTATAACTTGTGATCTGAACCAAGAAATAAAACATTTTTCTAAACACTTTTAAACCCTCCACAACCCCTACATAATACATAAACAAAAAAAACTTCAAAAACAAACCAAATAACTATGCACTAAATAAAAAAAAAAAAACGCAACAAATTAAAAGCAGTCCAAAAGATACGCCAACAGAAAAAAAACTAGAATGTAAATAAAATAAAAATTAAAAAAAATACCGAATATGTGTGTGCTTTAGCGACGCGTAAGGATGCGCTCGCGACGGTCGGCCGTCGACGAAGACTGCGGGCTCTGCGCGGGCGCCGGTCGTTCGGAGGGGCGGCAGAGCATCCGCGATTGTTCTCTTTATTACTCAAACTTTATACACAGATGTACTAACGCTGTAGGATGGTCTTGTTGCAAAATGTTTGGGTTTTTAGCTAGTGATAGCATGCGGGTTTGCTTAGAAGCTTGGAGTATGAAGATGGGCTTTCTATCTGTCACTTAAAGTTGAAAATGAAGTAAATATAGGAAACATAACATTTTGTTTTGCAGAAGAATTATGAGGCTGTTGTATGCAATCCCTGTGCACAAATTAACTAAGTTCATATTAACTTAATTAATTTCACACTGTAGCACTCTAGAATATTTTAGTAATTTTCCTGTTTAAACTTGAATTCGCTATATTTGAAAGACAATTTTAAGTCAATTTACCATCGATAATATTTAATTAATCCCATCTCTTCCCGTGGGTGTCGTAGAAGGCGACTTTACAGCCACACAGAGAATGAGCAGCAACGTTCTCTATGCATTTTACCACCATATTGCGAACGCCAACCCGCCTGCCAAGCGTAGCGATTATGGCAAAACCCTTCAAGTTGGGGGAGGCCTATGTCCAGCAGTGGACGTTTTTCGGCTGAAATGATGATGATGACTAAAATAAAAAACCAGCATTCTCAAAATTTGCTTGAAAAATGTTACAACGGGGAATCGAATTAGAATCTTCTGCTTTCGCTGCTCAAGGTTTTTATCTAAACACGCACGATCCATTACTGCTTTATATCCGTGACTTTACATTGTAACCACGTTATTAATGGTTGAAATTTCAACTATTGATTTAAAATTTATTTATATTATAAACCTATGAGTATTGGTGAGCGTTTGGACATGATTTCGATCCCTGGGTCAGGCAGGGTTCCTAATTTGGTAACATTTGGTATCAACATCCAATTTGCATTAGGAAAAAGTAGCTCTTCAAAACCTACATTCATAGCCGGTTAGTGTCAGTAGGCTCGATCCTCCTGAAATGCAAATTGCGTTCCCTATACAATGTGTAAATGCATAACCAGCCAGAATGTATAGTGAAGTGTGTTACTTCAAAATACATTTCTAACATGTAAAAGAGTAAAGAACTAACAATGGTCCAGCGGTCAAAGGGTCGACTGGCGGTTGTGAGGTCTTAGGTTCAAATCCTGACTCGCTAAACAATGATGAACCTACTACTTAGTTAAATGTATGGTCTCAGAGATAAAAGAGTAACTATGGAAGGGCCTAAGTGCTTAAGGGCGCTATCACATTTTTGCTTGAATTTGAACGTTTTACTCGATATTTGACGAGTGATTATGGTTTAGATATAGCCAAAAATTCAAAACAAAAATATGTCCTAGAAAATTTCATTATTGGTCTAGGGAGTGTTCTAAACAAATATTTTAATTTGTTTACATAAGTCAGTAAAATCTTTGTCTCGGCATATGATGTTTCATAAAATTGTACTTTTGGGCATCTTTAGATGCTTTATTACATGGAACATAAATAGTTCAGTAATTTATAAAAATGTCCATGGTAGGACTATACCTTGTTCTTTGGAATGCTTAAATCATTTTTTTGTTTCATTCAGTAATTCACCAAAAATAATTCCGTAAAACACTTTTTCATATACTTATAATTGAATTCACTATATTGTAGTTTTAATGAAATTATTCAGAATACCCACATTCCAAAAAGATCTGGCAGTAACATGTTTCGCTGGACGTTCGAGGTTCGAACTCAGCACCAATTGCACGCTAATCCGATGCCACAGCCATTGAGCTATCGTCACTTCAACAGCGAGAAAATCGGATAATGGTAAGAAATATTCCAAAGCGCTGAAAATAGACCAAACTACAGGTCATAGATAAATAACGTACCGTACTTGTTTCCTTCTCTGATATCGGCACGAGCTATATTAGTAAATGGTTCACACCTCGATGAAAAGATTGGCTAGACTGTGAGTTAGGAGCGAGACGCCAAACGTAGTGCAGTATCTGTCAACACTAAGGTATAAAGGCAGAATTCCACTGTGTGTAGGATGTGCACGGAGATGTTACCAAAGTTAGCTGCGTGATTCATTTGTTTGCCAGTCAGCGTGGCTAAATTATTTTATTTCTGTAAGTTGGTACAAACACTTTTACATGTCAATCATATTCTTAAACTAGATGTGGTCGGCGTTTCCTATCTGACTACGAAAAAAGGCCGAAACAAACACAAAGGTCACAGTCTCTTTTAAAGTCAGACATAATCTTGGTCGGATCATGTGAAGACCATGTAGTATTGGTGTCTAAAATTGTATTTTGAGGAAAGAACCACATAGTTTAAGTGGAATTATCCAGTCAGTTCACGCATTTGTCAGTAATCGTGCAGCTCAACTAAGTACTTATGGAGCTCAACAATTGGATGAACGATGCCAAAGAAGGCCTTTTTTTGGTATTGTTCATCCAATTGTTGAGCTCTTTTTTTATTTTTTATTTGGGTAAACTGCTTAAGGGTACACTTTGCGCGGGCTCGAACTCACTGGTGGGCCTGGCTAAAAATCACGCTGTCTCTCCAGGCTTCGTACCCGACAGAGATAGTATCAGTGGTGAGCAGTTAGACTCTAGTCTACACGCACAACGTTATTGAGTGAGATGCAGGAGCATTTTTGGCAAAAAAATCGCGAAAAAATTTAGAAAAGTCCTTCAGAAGATCGGGTTTTATAAAAAAACCACTGCATAAATCAATGACCAATAAAGTTTATTGAACTTATTGTTAATTGAACTTTGTCGGTACCGTCTTGGTTTTCGAGATTTTATACTCCTTTTATTACTTAAACACGCTCAAAGTTAGATTAAATTAGCAAGAAAAACGAATCTTTGTTGGCTCATAACTTTTTAATAGCTTTTTATTTTAATATTCTGTTTCCGTACAGACAATAATAATAACGAGACAAAAGCATACCATGTTTAATTTTTGATGTACATAGTCAGACAGTGGAGTAAAACCCTCCCGAAGTTTGTATGGAAAAAATGTGGACAAGTGTCACCTTAAAGGACTCAAATTGCCTACAATAGCTACTTATGTCATATAATCTATTAATAGTAAAATTCGCAGTGAAGGATCACGTCTGGATTTTCATACAAGCGCGAAGCTAAGTATACGTGCGTACTACGTAGCTTAGCTGTGGAGAGCTAAGTAATAGCGCCCTTAAGGTTTTTATAGCATCCATGCAACTATTAATAATTGTGATATAAATCAGTGCTTTCAAAGTCAGTTTTCTTTATCAATGAGTGTCAATCGTCAGTATCTTTGACAGATGACGGAAGTTTCAGTTCTTAAGCTCAGCATTAAGTTGATGATGTATAGTTCAATCGTGAGCCTTTGAGGAGATGACGATAATATATTGAAATGGAGAATCAGTTGAGAAGGGCTAGCTTATTTATTACGATAGATTTTACAAACAGATTTCTTACAAATTGATTTTACTTGACTGCACGGTTTTTTATGCTTTTATCAAAATTCTTCACAGTTTTTGGATAGAATGAAATTATTTAAGTACGGACGGCTTTTTCAAGCGACAGGTAACTTTTGCCTGAATAATACATTATTGTGGTTTCGCATTTTTTATTTACAAAAGTGGTCGTACCGCAGTTTCTGTGCTCAGATGAAAGTTACCTGTTAACTGAAAAACAACCTGCCAAGTGCAAACCACGTACAGTAAAGGGTTCTGTGTGAATATACCGAAAATAAAAGCTATCTACTAATAGAAAAAAAAAGCTATGATAAACTATCATCATCTGCCTAGCCTTTTCCCAACTATATTGGGGTCGGCTTCCAGTCTAACCGGATGCAGCTGAATACCAGTATTTTACATGGAGCGACTGCCTGTCTGACCTCCACAATCACACCTTTTACAATCTACTTCGCCGCGAATCCCTCAGGGAACTGTTTAAAAGGATTAATATTATGACGGTACCTTGCCAATTCATTTATGAAAATATCATGTATGTAAGGAAAAATCTACATCTTTTTAATAAAATAAGTGATAGACATAACTTTAATACTAGAAACAAAGACAAAATATCAACAATTTTTCAGATTAGCTAAAGTATGTACATTCATCTTTTATGGGGTACTGTGTAAAATGTTATAACAAAATACCTTGTGATATATTGCAATTAAATGAAAGGAAATTTGAAAGTCATATTAAAAGTTTTGTAAACAAGCGTATTATAAATTAGAGGATTATATCCAAGATAAGAATGCTTGGAAACATGCTGGTCCTGCTCCATAGGACAATCTAGAGTCTAGACAAAATCAAACTGGTTGCTAATTGAATTGTATAAATAATTATATTTATGACATTGATTAACTCACACACTGACTTATTACTTGTTAATATTCTAGAAAAATCGTATATTTACTCTTACAATGTTTGTAAATATGTGAGCACCATGTATCCATCATAAAATTAATTTATCTGTATTGCTTCAATTGCATTTTTTTTGTTTTAGTTTTACCTATTTTGGTATAGTAGTAATTTTATTCTGGGTGCATCGTTATCACACATAATTATATAATGAATGTACTTTGTTAAATTGTATTTAAAACATTTTAAAAGAGTAACGGTGGAGTTTCTTGCCCGTTCTTCTCCATACGAAACTGCATTTTGGAATGGGCGACTAGAATCAATTCTATTTTAATGTAAATATTGACGTTCAAAAGTGCCTTTTAAGTGCCTAATTGAAATAAATGCTTTGACTTTGACTTTGACACAACCCAGTTACTGGGTAATACGATATCCCTTGGTAAGACTGGTTGTCAGACTTTCGGGCTTCTGACGACCCGTAACGACTGTCAAAGATCCACAAATGACAGCCGGGACCAACGGCTTAACGTGCTTTCCGAGGCACGGAGGGGTCTTGGTATGTAAAGATGGTCACCCATCCACGGACCAACCGCGGCAAGCGTAGCTTAATCTGATCGATCGACCCGGGCAGCTATTGTTACTTAGCCACAAGCCTAAACTATGAAAAACTAAATTGCCCTAATTGTAATTTTCGTTATTTTAGTACACTTTCGGTAATACTTAGTGAAAATAGTCTCCAAGTAAAATGGCTGTGTATCATCTGTACGGACAGACAGACGAAAGACGGCTATCACGAAATTATCTGTTTGACCGCAGACAGCGTTGTTCTTCTAAAGTAATCAACGATTTTTGTTGCGAGTTTCACCAAACTCAAACGCAAAATTTATTTCAATTAAACCATTTAGAGGCATTTTCGAATTGTTATAGGAGTCGGTCATTCAGAAAGATGAAGAGAATCCATCCTTATAGAATTTAATCCAGAAGGTTTATCTGCATAACTAAAAAAATTATAATAAACTTGCGTATAATAAAGAAATATAGATGTTTTGTCTGATCGTGAAACTGCGATGCACGGGTAGTAAATAAGTCGCTAAGTAGTAAATAAAGATATGTAGAGGCACTTCCTCTAATAAAAACGGTAAGTCTGAAAAGCGCACTCATTAAAATCATCCACCCAATCCTGCACTAATACCGTTAGATAACTCTAGCCCAACAGTTATCACGCCTTCACTAACCGCGCCTGATTTATGGGGTCCCGGCTTCAGCAGTTCCCGGGTCGTGCACACTCTTCACGTAACGAGAACCATAGATTGTGCGGTGTGTACTAAGAACAACATAAAGTAAACCATTGTTTGTATTTCGCTATAAAGAGTGGCTGTCCCCGTTTGTCTGTCTGTCTGTGGCGGTGAACTACGTAACTGGAGTCATGGGCTCTGTGTGTGTTATCAGTGCGGCGATATCGGATATGGCTTTCCTATTTGGTAGAAAATATATTCCCCTAACGTTCTGTGTAGCTACGTATTATAATTTATTTTTATGTGCTTATCGAGTATTTCGGGACATCGCCAAGTGGTTGGTCGAGTTTTCACGTGACCAGAGAGCAGCTACCTAATTGCGTAATGCATTATTGACAAACGATTCAGATTAATTTGCTTCGTTCCTATCGCAATTTGCTTAAATTTACGAATTTCGAATTGCGAAACTCCAATATCTGTGAAAGCGATTACTATTCTATTAGAGTGAATGATATGTCGGGAAAAATTGGGTATACGGTCTATTTTTCTAACTAAAGCGAATTGCGTAACTAGTTTGACAGCTATCAGTTTGTTTAAAACCAACGAGTAGTCTGTTTCGCAAGCCGAAGGCAACGTACTCGCCGCAATCATTTTTCTTCTTACATTTTAATGGGATTTAATCATTAAATCTCTTAAATTATAACGAAAAAATATAAGTGGTAGTCTTCCTGATAAACTGTGAATGTGATTTTGTGTAAAACCTCAATGTTATATCAGTATTGTGGTATTTTGAATAGCGAAGCAACGAGGTGATTATACAGAGATAATTGCAATCGTTTTCTTCTGTTACGTGTGCTTACAACCTAAAATAAAGATTCCTACTAAGAGAACCTACCTAGATGATATTTCAGAAACGAGATAATTTGGTGGCGTTTTAACGAAATACAAATTCGTAGGTACCTCGTATCGAAACTTATCATAATGTCACCAACTTAGCAAGCCAGTCGAGCATTTACGAATTGTAATTAGAAAACCTAAAAAGCGATCAATTTAAACAGGAAGAACAAAAGAAGCACACATTGAAGAAACAGTTAATGTCAATGTATTACCTATCTAAAGACTTCTATGAACTAGCTACACACACCGTAAATACAGACTTATTTCCACATCATTGTCTGTTCAAGGTAATATCAATATTATTTCCTATAAAAGAACCTATTGAATATGCCTAAATATTGTATCTACACATATTGTTTGTTGTCAATACAAAATATAGATAAGGCAATGCATAATTACTTTAAGCAAAGTAGGTAGGTAGGTACTTTCCCGTCAGTGTCGTAGGAGGCGACTCAGGGACTTACTAAGAATGGGTAGCAGTGTTCTCCATGCATTTTACCACCATACTGCGATTGCCAACCCGCTTGCCAAGTGTGGCGATTATAGCAAACCCCCCAAATTGGGGGAGGCCCATGTCCAGCAGTTGACGTCTTTCGGCTGAAATGATGATGATGGCCTACTAGGTACCTTAAATATTTTTCAACTAATTATTGTGAATAATAAGTTAGTAAAAATATCCAATTCAATTATTCTGTCTGTGGATTACAGTCCACTCCCTCTCACAGAGAGGCCTGTGCCTGTCAAGTTTATCACACACATTGCATTGTAAAATTACTATGCAACGTGTGTGAAGATTTTCAATCATACAATATTATTCTTTACATTCGGTGGAAATCCACAAAATAAGCATTGTACTCTACATGCATCAGACTATGGTAGTATTGAACATTGTTTTCTAAATATTGAAAAACCATAATACCTATTTATTTGTTATGTTTATTATGTGGAGGCCTACAAAAAATATTTCTCATTGAATTGGTTTTGCTTGATATTAATACACAATGTATATAGTCAAATAATACGTCCATCAATTTTTTTATTTATTATTAAAAAAATGACTTGCCTATGAGGTACCTAAATAAAGATAATTTATACTTTTTAGTCAAGTATCTATGTTCCATCCATCAATAGAATTGTAGGCATCTAATTACTGTTTATCTAATAGCAGAATATTGTAGTTTTGTAAAGTACATCAGTAGATTGTGCATTGAAGCGTTTAAGGGAGAGGCCTATTAAAGACTGGATGAGTAATGGATGATGGAAAATAATGAGGATGTACTTAAATTATTATTTTATTTTTCAGGTGGCTCAACTATATAAACAGGAAAAATGTAAACTTTCTCTCAGCAACATTACCAAGCTGTATTAAATTATAAATGACTTCCACAGGAAAACAGTAGCCCAAATTTGCCAAATTCCACTAATCTATACAATATACTTGTTTGAATTTCTTTTTGCCTCATAGCCAACAAATTCATGTCAAATGTGAACAAATGCTGTAGTCAGAAGGGTGAAATGATATAAATAAAGCAGTTATGTTAACCATTATTTTATTTGTTTTTAATTTACCTTTATGTACCAAATAAATGACAATTCAGATAAACACTGCTATTTTCTAAATAGTATCACTTTAATGATCAATAACTTGTCTTTTTTTAAACTTAATCAATGCTATATGTATTTCAACATTTAACAGTTATTTTAGTTCATAATTAAAACACTTTGTAAGTATTAAAGTTTACACCAATATCAATTAACACAAGTACATATTAAGTATATTGCTGTTGAGCAAAACTAGTCAGCAGTTTTCTTAAATAGGTAAAATTAGTATGTTCATAACAATCTTCAGTTTCTACTTTTGCACTTGAGCAGCTTGATAACTGAAGTAGTTGCAGTAGCAGTAACAGTGATGTCAGAAGTAGCCGAAACAAATGGCAACAGCCAACATCATTCATGCTGCTTTCATGTCTATGCAGGGGAAGTGTTCCGGGGACTCCTGCAATTTTAAAACAAAATCAAATTATTTTCTGCTCAATTAAAGTACTTAATTATGGGCCAAACTAGGCAATATTTAGTAGGCCGTCATCAACCTATGGCTATTTCTTTATTTAACATGGCACGAAACTAGAACTGTAAAAAATAGGGACATATGAAATTTATGATGTGATTACATTTATGTATAAAGTTCGCCCAAAGAAAAATTCATTCATAATTATGAGTTGCTGCTTGATACTTAACTGTGTTAAAAAGCTCACCTTCAATGATAAATACAAAAGCTTGGTTTTCAATGTCCTGCGTTGCCACCAAATTCTTTGAGGTAAAACCCTCATAGGTCAATATTAGATTGAAGTTAGTAGCTCTGGCATCGTCTGCGAAAATGTTATAATAATTAACGTTATGTTGTTGGTTGTAATTGGTTATTATAGTTTGTAATTTAGTATCTGCTGCTTATGTAGATGCTGATAGAATTACATACATACAACCCCTAAGACGACCCACTGACCAAAATATCAAATAACAACATCTCAGTAGTTAGAATGTGAGGTTGACAGACAATCATTATTACCCAAAATAAATAGTTAACCTAAGAAAGTTACAATCACTAGACACACGAAATTCCTGTTTATATTGGCTTACTTACAGCACTACAGCTGATACTGAATTATGGGTAACTGGTTCGTCCTTTTCGCTATTGAGAAACACAGCATAAGACGTAGTGCAGCCAGTACAAAACGAAGACAGAGCCCTATTCCTTGCCATTTGCCAATTACGTGTTCTGTGCAGAAACCACAAAAATAATCCGATACTGTTTATCATAGGCCCATGTCTTTGTATGCGAATAGTAAATATAATTTAGTTTATTGAAAAACATAAAACAACGAATTTAAAACAAAATTCAAGACAAAAACATTTTCATAGTTTTTTTATTTGTTACAGTGTTGCCAACTTTTTCCCGACTCCACTTAATCGCAATTTTTAATTTTATTTAAATTCCTATTGCTGACGTTCTGTCGTCCTTTTTGAGGTCCATTTGAAGATTTGAAATTGAAAGTAAAACTTATTATGTCACAATCAGTCATAGTTTTTCAAATCATCGTCACGTACTATAAAGATTACTAGCTTTTGCTCGCGGCTCCACCAGCGTGGATGTCGGTTATCGCGTATAAAAGTAGCCTATGTCCTTCTCCATATTCCAGAATATATCTCTGCCGAATTTCATGACGATCAGTTCAGCGGTTTAGGCGTGAAAGCGTGACAGAAAGAGTTACTTTCGCATTTATAATATTGAGTAGGGATCACAAAATAGTTACTGAAAAAGTAAGTGGAGATGTATGGATGATTGTTAGATACACAATAATGGCTTGACTTTATATTTTGGAAGCATGTTTTCATGGGATTTATTTGGTCGAAATGACACTGTTTTCGATCTCGACACGGGTACAGCCTCTGTGTGACTTCACTATATTCGTCATGCTGAAGAGTCTTTTCATATTAGCGTTTGAATCCAAAATGATTTCGGTATTATAAAGATATAATGGGAAAATTACTATCACAGGTTTCATGCAAACAGTAAAAAAACATGCCATCATCGTGTTATTATAATAACAGATTTCCACAAACTAAATTAGACTAATCAAAACAAAACGAACAGCCGCTAAAGCAAAATTTAATCTGCTAGTTGGGGTGTCCAAACCCCCAGTTTTAGGAGTTATCCCAATAAGTTGACAACACTGCTTTTCTACGATTTTTTCATCGACTACAGATAAATAAAACGTGAACATTGTAACGTTTCGTTGCTTTTTTCAATTATGGCAGTTTTTGGTAGAAAGTGTTTTATAAATTGGTTTTACGTTTTTTAGGGAATCATTGTATATTTTCATTTGAAGCAATAGTAGACCACCAGTTGTAATTAAAACAATATTAATTTATAGTAATATTATTCGGAAGCGAATAGTTCATATGTTATGAAACAAAACGCGCAAACGTAATAGATTGGGCAAGATTTTATTAACATCCCTATACAATTCTACAGATTTTGATTCAATTTAGTTTCGCAATTCGGATTATAGAACACGATTACGAAGGGAGTTTGCTTAGTTTCGGAATCGTCATCAGAAAGTTAATACGTTACGCAATTAGGCTGCTGGAAGAACAAAAGAAGCACACATTGAAGAAGCGGTTAATGTCAATGTATTACCTATGAAAAGACTTCTATGAACTAGCTACACACACCGTAAATACAGACTTATTTCCACATCATTGTCTGTTCAAGGTAATATCAATATTATTTCCTATAAAAGAACCTATTGAATATGCCTAAATATTGTATCTACACATATTGTTTGTTGTCAATACAAAATATAGATAAGGCAATGCATAATTACTTTAAGCAAAGTAGGTAGGTAGGTACTTTCCCGTCAGTGTCGTAGGAGGCGACTCAGGGACTTACTAAGAATGGGTAGCAGTGTTCTCCATGCATTTTACCACCATACTGCGATTGCCAACCCGCTTGCCAAGTGTGGCGATTATAGCAAACCCCCCAAATTGGGGGAGGCCCATGTCCAGCAGTTGACGTCTTTCGGCTGAAATGATGATGATGGCCTACTAGGTACCTTAAATATTTTTCAACTAATTATTGTGAATAATAAGTTAGTAAAAATATCCAATTCAATTATTCTGTCTGTGGATTACAGTCCACTCCCTCTCACAGAGAGGCCTGTGCCTGTCAAGTTTATCACACACATTGCATTGTAAAATTACTATGCAATGTGTGTGAAGATTTTCAATCATACAATATTATTCTTTACATTCGGTGGAAATCCACAAAATAAGCATTGTACTCTACATGCATCAGACTATGGTAGTATTGAACATTGTTTTCTAAATATTGAAAAACCATAATACCTATTTATTTGTTATGTTTATTATGTGGAGGCCTACAAAAAATATTTCTCATTGAATTGGTTTTGCTTGATATTAATACACAATGTATTATTATTTATTATTAAAAAAATGACTTGCCTATGAGGTACCTAAATAAAGATAATTTATACTTTTTAGTCAAGTATCTATGTTCCATCCATCAATAGAATTGTAGGCATCTAATTACTGTTTATCTAATAGCAGAATATTGTAGTTTTGTAAAGTACATCAGTAGATTGTGCATTGAAGCGTTTAAGGGAGAGGCCTATTAAAGACTGGATGAGTAATGGATGATGGAAAATAATGAGTATGTACTTAAATTATTTTTTTATCTTTCAGGTGGCTCAACTATATAAACAGGAAAAATGTAAACTTTCTCTCAGCAACATTACCAAGCTGTATTAAATTATAAATGACTTCCACAGGAAAACAGTAGCCCAAATTTGCCAAATTCCACTAATCTATACAATATACTTGTTTGAATTTCTTTTTGCCTCATAGCCAACAAATTCATGTCAAATGTGAACGAATGCTGTAGTCAGAAGGGTGAAATGATATAAATAAAGCAGTTATGTTAACCATTATTTTATTTGTTTTTAATTTACCTTTATGTACCAAATAAATGACAATTCAGATAAACATGCTATTTTCTAAATAGTATCACTTTAATGATCAATAACTTGTCTTTTTTTAAACTTAATCAATGCTATATGTATTTCAACATTTAACAGTTATTTTAGTTAATAATTAAAACACTTTGTAAGTATTAAAGTTTACACCAATATCAATTAACACAAGTACATAATTATTAAGTATATTGCTGTTGAGCAAAACTAGTCAGCAGTTTTCTTAAATAGGTAAAATTAGTATGTTCATAACAATCTTCAGTTTCTACTTTTGCACTTGAGCAGCTTGATAACTGAAGTAGTTGCAGTAGCAGTAACAGTGATGTCAGAAGTAGCCGAAACAAATGGCAACAGCCAACATCATAAGTAGCCGAAACAAATGGCAACAGCCAACATCATTCATGCTGCTTTCATGTCTATGCAGGGGAAGTGTTCCGGGGACTCCTGCAATTTTAAAACAAAATCAAATTATTTTCTGCTCAATTAAAGTACTTAATTATGGGCCAAACTAGGCAATATTTAGTAGGCCGTCATCAACCTATGGCTATTTCTTTATTTAACATGGCACGAAACTAGAACTGTAAAAAATAGGGACATATGAAATTTATGATGTGATTACATTTATGTATAAAGTTCGCCCAAAGAAAAATTCATTCATAATTATGAGTTGCTGCTTGATACTTAACTGTGTTAAAAAGCTCACCTTCAATGATTAATACAAAAGCTTGGTTTTCAATGTCCTGCGTTGCCACCAAATTCTTTGAGGTAAAACCCTCATAGGTCAATATTAGATTGAAGTTAGTAGCTCTGGCATCGTCTGCGAAAATGTTATAATAATTAACGTTAACTTGTTGTTGGTTGTAATTGGTTATTATAGTTTGTAATTTAGTATCTGCTGCTTATGTAGATGCTGATAGAATTACATACATACAACCCCTAAGACGACCCACTGACCAAAATATCAAATAACAACATCTCAGTAGTTAGAATGTGAGGTTGACAGACAATCATTATTACCCAAAATAAATAGTTAACCTAAGAAAGGTACAATCACTAGACACACGAAATTCCTGTTTATATTGGCTTACTTACAGCACTACAGCTGATACTGAATTATGGGTAACTGGTTCGTCCTTTTCGCTATTGAGAAACACAGCTTATGACGTAGTGCAGCCAGTACAAAACGAAGACAGAGCCCTATTCCTTGCCATTTGCCAATTACGTGTTCTGTGCAGAAACCACAAAAATAATCCGATACTGTTTATCATAGGCCCATGTCTTTGTATGCGAATAGTAAATATAATTTAGTTTATTGAAAAACATAAAACAACGAATTTAAAACAAAATTCAAGACAAACAAAAACATTTCATAGTTTTTTTATTTGTTACAGTGTTGCCAACTTTTTCCCGACTCCACTAAATCGCAATTTTTAATTTTATTTAAATTCCTATTGCTGACGTTCTGTCGTCCTTTTTGAGGTCCATTTGAAGATTTGAAATTGAAAGTAAAACTTATTATGTCACAATCAGTCATAGTTTTTCAAATCATCGTCACGTACTTTATAGATTACTAGCTTTTGCTCGCGGCTCCGCCAGCGTGGATGTCGGTTATCGCGTATAAAAGTAGCCTATGTCCTTCTCCATATTCCAGAATATATCTCTGCCGAATTTCATGATGATCAGTTCAGCGGTTTAGGCGTGAAAGCGTGACAGAAAGAGTTACTTTCGCATTTATAATATTGAGTAGGGATCACAAAATAGTTACTGAAAAAGTAAGTGGAGATGTATGGATGATTGTTAGATACACAATAATGGCTTGACTTTATATTTTGGAAGCATGTTTCCATGGGATTTATTTGGTCGAAATGACACTGTTTTCGATCTCGACACGGGCACAGCCTCTGTGTGACTTCACTATATTCGTCATGCTGAAGAGTCTTTTCATATTAGCGTTTGAATCCAAAATGATTTCGGTATTATAAAGATATAATGGGAAAATTACTATCACAGGTTTCATGCAAACAGTAAAAAAACATGCCATCATCGTGTTATTATAATAACAGATTTCCACAAACTAAATTAGACTAATCAAAACAAAACGAACAGCCGCTAAAGCAAAATTTAATCTGCTAGTTGGGGTGTCCAAACCCCCAGTTTTAGGAGTTATCCCAATAAGTTGACAACACTGCTTTTCTACGATTTTTTCATCGACTACAGATAAATAAAACGTGAACATTGTAACGTTTCGTTGCTTTTTTCAATTATGGCAGTTTTTGGTAGAAAGTGTTTTATAAATTGGTTTTACGTTTTTTAGGGAATCATTGTATATTTTCATTTGAAGCAATAGTAGACCACCAGTTGTAATTAAAACAATATTAATTTATAGTAATATTATTCGGAAGCGAATAGTTCATATGTTATGAAACAAAACGCGCAAACGTAATAAATTGGGCAAGATTTTATTAACATCCCTATACAATTCTACAGAATTTGATTCAATTTAGTTTCGCAATTCGGATTATAGAACACGATTACGAAGGGAGTTTGCTTAGTTTCGGAATCGTCATCAGAAAGTTAATACGTTACGCAATTAGGCTGCAGGTCGTATTGGGTGGTAAAGAAAATTATTTTCCAAGAAAATGTGCTCAATACCATACACTATACGTTATGTGTAATAATAAAATGACTGGATTTAAGTAAAGTTTATTTTTGTTAGCATATTATAATTTACCAAGTATTTAGTAGGTTATTTTTTTTAGATATTACAAATGCCTGACGGTCTACGGTTGGTAATCAAAGGTTGGTGTCGGTAAAATTTAAATACATTAAATTATGTCATTGGTAAAAGTGTATCGTTTCAAACCTACTAAATTTGTAGTACAGACGCCAGCAGGTCAACCTACCCCAAACTGTCAAATTTTCCCAATTGAACATGAACCTTATGCTTAAGTGATAAAGTTGAAAATCTATCAAATAAATTTGACAGATTGGAGTGGCTTGATGTGCTGGCGTCTGTACAACGGTTAAAGCTGGTTAATGTAATTTTCTCAAAACGCTGAAGGAAAACATCGAAGGAAAAATTCGAATACATGTGACATCTACCAACCCGCACTGGACCCGCGTGGTGGATCACGGCCCACTCCCTCTCACAGAGAGGAGGCTTGTGTCCCAGTTGTGGGAACATTAAAGGCTGATTATGCATAATGCAATGTAATTTTACTATACGTATTATTAAAGATGGTGTCAGTAAGACATAGGATCACAGTTTTTCTTCTGATAGTCTTCTTTATATGTAAGATATTCAAATAAATTTTAGAAACATTTTCGCATCGGTAAGAGCAAGAGTGCCAGCGGTAAGTTTCGTTTATTGTTTAATTACTCTGGTGTAACGTTGTACGTTAATTTTACTTTTATTATCTCAATATAAGAGTTTGCACTTATAACTGATGAATTTACTGGTTGCGAGCTTCGCACACGAACCGGTTTGTTGCTGTCTCCCCTCTCCATAACGTCGTTAACGACCGCGCGCTTCCAGCGGTCAGGGGAACAATCTCGAATGGATTCACTTGACACTACGGAGCAGCACAGTGACCGTGCTGTTAGTGAATATTAAATTTTATGACGACTATTTTGCGCATAGTTCACAACTAACAACATTTTTAAAGAAGTGTTACTTTTAAATTCTGTGTAACCCCAAATCGGGTGAGTGTTGCAAAACCTATTATTATCTAGTTTTAAGTATTCGTTGCATGACTTGCTCGATCATTATGTCAACCGAAACGCCGATGTGCTTTAATTGCATTAATGTACATGCGTTGATTGGTATTTTAAACAACTTAATGTAATTCATTTTGATTCCACTGAATGACCGTAACAAAGGTGTAACGGGTTATGACAGTTAGGTATTTTTGAATTATCCTGTTTTTAAATGTATTCTTTCCTTGTTTTAAATTTGTAATTGTGATCTCATTGTTGTAGCGAATTAAAGGAGATGGTTATGGTTCCGTAATTTAGTTTAATAATTTTTGTCATATATTTTTCCATCTACCTTCCATCACTAGTTAGCATTTTTCTGCTAGTAATTTATCATGCTTTCAAAATTGTACCACGCTGCTTAGACTGCTTCATCTCGATAGCTAATTGATGCTTGAACACCGCTTCCCACCGTAGATTCTACGTTCGACGGTTGTCGGAATGTTGCAGTCAGTAGCATGAATTCGGCCATTTCCTAAAATGTCCAATTCCGGATTCCAGGGTTCTGCCGTACCGGATCCTACATTATTTACCGCTGTTGCAAGGGCTGTGGCTGGACAACCCTACCAGCTAACATAACTGCAGTTAGAAGACCGATCTACCTACTTGGCTGCCACCGGTCGCCTACGACTTCAGAACTACCAGGATAGTGGTTTTCTTTAGGCAGGCTAGAACAAATACGCGCTCGATTGAGAACTCACGCCAGCTTACTGCTGGATTTAATTATTTTTTATCTTTATATAGTTTTAATTTATTTGCTAATAAACTTTTGTATTCTATTTTTTTATTTCATTTACCTGCCTCAGCAGGGACGTTACACTGGTGACTGAGTACCTAACCTCGCTGAAACCATGGAATATATATCACCATTTGGATAGCAGTGGTGGCCAAGTAGTAACGGCCGCGACTTACGAGTTGTAGGTCGTGAGTTCGAACCCAGACAGGCGCTTTACTTTGTGTAAATTATTTCATCACCACTGCTCTCAAAACGGTGAAGGAAAACATCATGAGGAAACCGGCATGTCCTAGAACCAAAAATTCGAAGACATGTGACATCTACCAACCCGCAATGGGCCCGCGTGGTGGATTACGGCCCAATCCCTCTCACCGAGAGGAGGCCTGTGTCCCAGCAGTGGGAACATTTATAGGCTGTGGATGATTTGCCTAGCCATTCTCACCCACGTTAGGGTCGGCTTCCACCCTAACCAGATGCAGTTGAATACAATATTTTACTGGACCACTATAAAACCTCTTATAACTATTCCATGCCTGACGCAAACTCTCAACCGATGCACTAAACAATTCCTCAAACCCATTGAGAAATCCTTATTTTTTAAAGTTGAATGAGCCTGTCTCAATAGTTCAGGGTTACCAGCTAATAATGCTGACACACGTCCGTCTGTCTGTCTGATTGGACACGCCGTCACGTGGGTGCTGTTAGGAAACTGGCTCGGCTAATCATCGGACAACCATAATGTGATAATGTATAGGTGCTGAGTTTAATTAGGTGTGAATATTGTCAAGGTTGCGAATGTGGGTTTTGTGATAATTGGTGGCATTTATTTTTATGGGTTATCAATAGGACGACGAGATTGCATTGGACCTTCGTTAAAACTTTTGCCGTACTATAAGCATATTCTATCTTTTTAATTTTTTATTAGAAGTCGGAATAATTTAAAAGCTCAAAGTGCAGTAAGCTCAAAGAGCACTACAAAAAGCTCAAGTAAATAAATTTTAGTAATTAAAGAGTGATGCTATTTGGCAGATTTTTTTTAAGTACTTTGATTTAAACCTAAAAAAAAAATCAAGAACAAAACAAAAAAACAAACACTTGAATTGCGACGTTGCCGGCCGCGCAGGATGAATGCTTTTAAAACAATCGAAGCGCGTAGTCACATCCCGCATCCTGCTCGCTCGTTTCTATTTAGACAGAACCTTAATTTATTAGCTAGCCTCAGTAAATACCGCCCGACCCCGCAAAAATAACTAAATTAACATTCCAACAAAAATTAAACTAAACGTTGTTTAACGCAACTATAACGAAAACTTGATTAAATCCTTTTAATTTGCGGTGTATTAACCAACCCTTCAATGTCAACGGTTTACTGCGAAACTGTACAAATAACTGTTATTACAGGAATTGTGTTAAAATTGTCGTTATTTGTCCGTCCTCGAGGTTAGGCGTGACTAGTATATTTTTTTTTGGGTGGGAAATCATTAAATAACTTCTCCCGCTCTGGGTGGACTAGTCAGACTTTTACTGACTAAAACCCACCCGTGTTCCCTAAGTAGCCTGTGTGCCAGGGGCGGCGGAATTTCTTTCGAACAACCCGCACCCCTGGCAGGCATCGGCCCTTGCAGGCCCCATCACTTTGTGCTGACATATCTTTGAGGCGCGCGTGGAACACAACGCGCCGTCGACCTGGGCGTGATCCTTACCAGACAGCGGCGAGCTACCCATTACTCGCCCTCCGCAAGCCCACGCCTTCGGTGGCCGGGAATCAGCCTGGGATTCCTGACGCCCAGGTCGTCTGCTGGGGCGACTAAGGCCGTGAGGGCGCATATACTGCCTCTCCCTCACGTGCGCCACCTCCCTATTTGCGAGCATCACTGCTTCGCAGAAGGAGGTGACGGCTACCCATGCACTCTCGCTCCGTACCATGGCCTGGACCAGGTCCGGACGCGAGAGATCGCCGCCGCCGATCGCCTCCACGAGGACACGGCGGTATTCCGCCCAAGCTGGGCAGACCGCCACCGTGTCCTCAGGGCGATCTTCGCAGTGGAAACACCCGGGCGTTTCCTCCCGCCTTATGCGAAACACGAGCCTCCTGAAACAATCGTGTCCGGTAAGGACCTGCGTCAGGCGGAAGGTGAGGACGCCATGCCGCCTCTCAACCCACTCCTCAAAGACGGGACTTACCGCCGCAATGATGGCGTGCCTCAGGGGTGACTGCTATGGTCGAGTTTTCGTAAAAAGCTTTGGAAATCCATATTTTGAAATACCTACTTACCTAGCAGGTCGTTTTTAGGAACCTACTACTCTTGGAATGGGCTAACATCATTTTTCTAACTGACTGACTAGATTATCGATAATGTACCTAAATATTTGCACATCTGTTTAGGTAATGATACAGTGTACTTTATATTTATTTGTAACATCTCATAGACCTACCTGTATTATGCAAATAAATGATTTGATTTGATTTGACTCTTGACAATTCAAAAACGAAAAAGCTTAGTATTTCAATTAAACCAAGTACAGGCAGTACCTACTTGGTTTAATTGAAACGCAATTATATTTTAAAAACTAGAACGTTTCCTATGTGACTACTCTGAGAAGAAAGGCCGAAACAAACTCAGAGGAACAAACACAACAAACAACAACAAACAAACAACAAACTCCAGACATAATGATTCGTCACATCATGTGAAGACCATGTAGATTAAGGTATTTTATTCATAATTATTTCCTTTTAAATAATATGATTTATCTAATAATATGAAAGATTCCGTGATCTCCGGCAGAGTTCACTCTCGATATCCTTCCGTTGCATCATCTTTGGCACGTGTCCACACGTTCTGGCAACCTACCCAGGCTCGCTTGACAAACTAAGTGTTCGAGACCCCAATATCTTTAGAACTTTACGTTATCTGTCGATCCTTACACACAAATCTGACCTTAAACTTTAGCAGATAAAACGTTTTAATCTCCAACCAATAGCAATTATGATCTTCAAAATTCTAAATTGACAAAATGCGTTTCTTAAAATTAATTGTCGTTGACAAATTGCAGCGATTACGAAGCTGTGTCGCAAATTAGAGGAAAGATGAAAATAAATGTTCTACGCAAGCTGCGGTCGAGTGTCAGAAAAACTGAGGAATCTTAATAATAGCTTAACGCTGTGACTGTAATGGGAAAAGGAAATACCTACCTTGAAATAGCGTTGCTATGCTGATGTGGGATAGAGAAAAAAATATTTGCTGTTTCTCTCGCGGAGTTGTTCACCAAAGATATAGACATTTTGGGAATCAAAGGTTGTGAATGTTCTAGTTGAATTGAAACTGAATTAGATATAATTTATGAATTTCATAAAATTGGCAAGCCTTGTAGGTATATATGCGTAGGATAATACCCATAAAGATGTAGCTTTGGAAAACTCAACAACAAAATGTTGTCAAAACGTATGCTGAGATTTAAAGCTCTCTTTTCAATCACCAAAGTCAAAAACACCTATCAAAATATATGGTCAGGTTTAAAGGATCCAACTAACGTTTACCTTTCAAAATCCTGACACCATGTCTTGAGTTACGTAGTAGGTAACTTTAATGTGTTACATAGCTTTTTAATTTTTCTAAAAAGAAAATGTATTACTTACTTAACTTTTAAAATTATAATTTCATAACTTAACACAAATCTAATCATCATCGTCTAGATTTCTCTTGCCATAAAATCAGAGTAGTCATCATTAATTTAACCGCGGCTCGGGTCCTGTCGGTATCTGGTCCCCAGATCACCCGGTAGGCGACGTTGCGCAAGCGATGCTACGTGAGATTCTAATACAATATCACTGTGTAATGTCGCATCCGTTACGTACGCCGCCATTTTGGAAAATTCGCCCGATAAGGTGAAGATTTGGAAACGTAGAAAGTCTTTTAAAAGGATTTTTCGAAATAGTGTCGTTATTTTTCTTAGCTTGTTACTATTCTTTCTGGCAGAAGCGATATACCTTGGAGCAAATATTAGAAAAACCTTTTTCTTTTCATTTTTTTCTTGTGCCGTTGTTTAGTGACACTTTTTTCTGGTGGTTTTCTAGGTTTAGAAAAAGTTAAAACTGAAAATTACAACGGCAATTTAAAGCGTTTCTTAAAAACAATTTACAAAAAATATATTTTAGTTCTAACACCTTATAGTTGTGTTGATTCATCATTGTTAAGCGTTGTGTGATGACAGATGATTATTAATTTCTCTAAAGATATCATTAACATTTCCTACACATGAATGCTCCAATCCTCTAAACCTTGCGATGGCACATAATCGATACACTTACATACTCTTCAGCCTCAAACCTATTTAGACTTACATGAATTAATGATCTCCAGCATCTTGACAGATTGATCCAAATTGACAGACTTGTAATAATGATGCTTAAAAAGTGGGCCGCTATGTAATGTCAAAACAAAAGATTATGTAAGTATCGGAGATCGATAGTAAAAGATGCTCGGCTTGACGTCAAGTATGTGCCGATGGATAGTGAATGTCAGAACAATTTAGATAAGTATTAAGAGACAACACAAGTCAGTCTAGTCTAAATGATAGCAAAACGACTAGACTAGAGATTTGTTACACAATTTAAATGCAACATAAAACTCATTAAAGTTAATTTATAAACGTTGCATATAGATATGTTATGATTAACGTTTGCTTAAACATACTTTTTTGACATTTAAACGGATCTCAACTTTGAATAACGTTTATAAATAATCCCTTTTTGCTCAATATGAGATTCGGGTTTCGACTTCCTTTGGCAAGAAGAATTTCATATCGGCTCTTCTCCGTAGGAAACAAACAATTGGAACCGTACACCTAGATTCTGACGTTTTATATATACCCATGTAGGAAATAAAATATTTAGATTTTATTTGGACTGCCTATCGATCTAATGGTCGCAAGCGCTACAACTGAGCATGAGTTCTTTATTTATTTATTACTTAGGCTTCTCAACAATGAGTACACTGTTACTTTATAGTTTAAACATTACAAACTTAAGGGCACACTTTGCGCGGGCTCGAACTCACTGGTGGACCTGGCTAAAAATCACGCTGTCTCACCAGGCTTCGTACCCGACAGAGATAGTATCAGTGGTGAGCAGTTAGACTCTAGTCTACACGCACAACGTTATTGAGTGAGATGCAGGAGCATTTTTGGCAAAAAAATCTTGAAAAAATTAAGAAAAGTCCTTCAGAAGATCGGGTTTTATGACAAAAACCACTGCATAAATCAATGACCAATAACGTTTATTGAACTTATTGTTAATTGAACTTTGTCGGTACCGTCTTGGTTTTAGAGATTTTACACTCTTTTTATTACTTAAACACGCTCAAAGTTAGGTTAAATTAGCAAGAAAAATGAATCTTTGTTGGCTCATAACTTTTTAATAGCTTTTTATTTTAGTATTCTGTTTCCGTACAGACAATAATAATAACGAGACAAAACCATACCATGTTTAATTTTTGATGTACATAGTCAGACAGTGGAGTAAAACCCTCCCGAAGTTTGTATGGAAAAAATGTGGACAAGTGTCACCTTAAGTCTAAACGCCTCATTACCTACAGAAAAGCACCGCATGCACTACATTATGCGCAGATATAGTAACGCAGTTAATTAATTAAAACAAGTAATACATATGTAGATTATACTATTAAAAGCTAAATTGATAACAAAAAATTAACTAATAAATAAGTCAAATATCATTCATTAAATAAAATTGAATTAGATTGGGTTATATAATTTTTGATGAAATACATTTTAACAATTTTTATATGATTTTCTTAGATTCGATTTCCGAGTCGGCCATAGTCTTATAGGGTTTTTTAATCTGGAAAATCTCGGTCTTCTTCTTAGCGTGTCGATGGCAAAGATAAAACGAAAAATGCACATAATATGTAGGTAGGTACAGTTATTTAAATTTGTTTGATGTTGTACCTAACTGATGGAAATAGGCTTGCTTTTTATTATATGATGTAATAGGGGGGCAAGCCTATTGCACCCACATTTCCCTAGTTATGTTTAAATCCCATGGGACTTAAACTTAACTCACGAAATGTGGGTATAATACAGGTACACCTCTGCCTTACCTTTTGGGGAATACTGGGCGGTTAGGGGCGCGAGGGCGCAGAGATTGCCTCTTCATCACGCTCTTCGCCTCCTCTTTTGCGAGCATTACCTACTGCTTCGCAGAAGGAGGTGACGGCTCATGCACTCTCGCTCTGTACCATGGCCTGGACCAGGCCCGGACGCGAGAGATCGCCGCCGCCGATACCCTTTGCGAGGACACGGTGGTGCTCCGTTCAGTTTCATGTTTTATTTCATTTTTTTTTACAATATTTTCAATTAAACCTGGTGGATATGGCTAGGATTATATATGATTAAGATTCTGGCATTGGGTCCCAACAGTTGGCACTAGTTGCAGTTCTGTTGATCTTACGTCCAGGTTTCTTACAAAGCCCATCATTCTTTGACCTTTTTATAATATTGGTATCTATAGATGAAGTGAAATAATAACGACGCCCGCGCGCCTACTGGAAGACGTAGCGTTGGAAGGCCTCCTATAAGATGGACCGATGACCTGGTAACGGCCGCAGGAATCCGCTGGATGCGGGAAGCAAAGAACCGATCAAGGTGGCGGTGCTTGGGGGAGGCCTATGTTCATCAGTGGACGTCCTCCGGCTGAAATGATAATCATGTGTAAGATGTGTTGTAAAAGTTTAAGGTGTAAAAAAGCTTTTGTTATACGTTCCAAATGCTTTTTTACACCTACAACTTCATATTCATAGTGACTATATTCATTATTGCAATGTTCCTAAACATTAGGTACCTAGGTACCTACAGCCATTCATTATTTATTGTACTGGTGCATATATTAATTTCATCGTGGATCTATAGTTATACAGAGCACTATCTACAATTGTGAGCCACATAATTTATCTTGACCATCAATCACTTTACGTCAGCTCCCTCCCGCTCGCTCCCGCTCCGCTTGTAAACCGCCGCGCCCTTTGACCCGCCCCTAACTAGCACGCTTGTTGATATTCAATCACGTTGCAACGTCAGCTAGAAAGTAGCCACAATCATTTATCTTCATTGAGTATTCAAAGAGAGGCTTGCGTGGAAGTGTTTATTGATTTTACTTTACATTTCCTTGAAGAACTGGAAATTGCAAGGCGATATGATGTGAACATACAAAGACATGAAAAACAAAACCCTTTTTACTGTAGCGCAGTCGGGTAAAGAAACGCTCTACGAAACCTAGTCACTGGTTTTAACCGTCGCATCGTTATGTTATAGTATGTATGATGTTTTTGTCCTAGATCATACTTAAGGGAGCCTTTTAGTAACGGAGACATTGAAGGTCATTGTTCCAACATTTTGTCACGATAATAAAGTTTTAATTAAATTTTTCAATTTAACTTTAAATACCCCATAACTCCTCGTACTATATATAGCATGCAGACAAAATCATTTTTTCTGCCGTAAACAGTGATTTTTAATACCGAAAATAAACGTCGTTTCGCAGCAAAAATAGGTCTGGTAAATTAGTACTGGAAGTACTCACCTACTTACCTTACTACTCCTTACCTCTTCCTGTTGATCATGGACGCTCTGACGTCAGCCATACAGAAAGAGGTAGGGTGCCTCTTTCTGTATGTCTGACGTCAGAGCGTCCATACTGCATGCTGTTTGCCGATGACATTGTTCTTGTCGGTGAAGATGAATCCGAGATCCAGAGCAGATTGGAGAAGTGGCAACAGAAGTTGGAGAATGAATGAATGAATGTTGTTGTTGTTGTTGGAATGTTGGTTGCGGTCGCTCCAGTTCTGGAGCCATAGCGCTTGATGGTGCGCTTCTCCCAGTTTGCTCCGACTTTTGGTATCTCGGTTCACTCTTGCAAAGCAAAGCGATGGCGAAGTAGATTGGACGGCGCAGAACTAACACTGAATGGATGAAATGGCGGCAGTTCACGGGAACAATTTGCGACTCCCACATTCCCCTTAAACTTAAGGGGAAGATATATAACACCATGGTAAGACCTGCCGTCTTGATGGGTCAGAATCTTGGGCCACTAAAGGAAGGAATGAAAGGCAATTGCATGTAGCCGAGATGAGAATGTTAAGAGGAATGTGTGGTGTTACACGAATAGATAGAATAAGAAATGAGTAGGTATATAAGAGGAAGCCTGAAAGTGGCACCGATAACTGAAAAGTTGTGTGGAAATCGGTTGTTATGGTATGGGCATGTGATACGGAGGAATGAGGAAAATGTCGTGAGGAAAGTTTTGAGTAGATATGAATGTCGATGGCTATAAGAGTAGGGGGAGACCAAAGAAACGATGGATGGACTGTGTGAATGATGATGGTTAGAAAGGGTGTGACTACGGAGATGACGTCTAATAATAGGGAAGTGTGGTAGAAAAAGCTATGTTGCGACGACCTCAAATAATTTGGGATTACGACAGGAGAATGATGTTACTGGAAGTACAGTCACGAGCAATAACATGTAAACACATCGCCAAATTCAAAAGCGATTTTCTTTTAAATAGCGATTGCAGCCTTGAGATAACTTAGATCTTTCATTACAGTGTGGGTTCCAAAATATTATTTTCATAATAAAATAAGATTACAATTATTAAAAGTGGAGAAAATTACTTTTAAACGTTGGTAAGTGTATACATGTTATTGCTCGTGACTGTACCTACCTACAGAATGCGTAAATAACGTTTACGTGATGGGTTTTTTTACATCCTGTAGGTAGGATGTTTGATGTAAGTTGTTAATGTTTACAAGTAAGTATCCTCATTACTTGATGATTCTATAATTAACAGGGGTCATACGATTCATTTAACTTTCATTACCTACATAAGTCAGTAAGTAAAGTTTATTCGGTCATGCGTCTTTGTCGGTTGATTTCTTATCAACTTCAAGTGCATTTTATACTTAACTAGCAAACCGCCAATGCTTCACACAGGTGAAATCTATTGATATGACGATAAGTCAAAACATTGAGATTTCACATATCAAAGCCTAAATTTAAATGTACCTATTAAAGGTAAACAAGGTTAAAAGTATTCGTACCTATAAACCTTCCGAAATAAACATGTGATTTGTTGTACACATATGCGACGACGTTGATCTCATCGTGCTAAATAAATAACGACGTACTCGTATATAAATTATGGTGAAAACCATGCAGCTTTAAAGTTTATATGTAGAAGAGATCACTTTATTGTATAATAATAAATATGTACCTAAATAGGTATAGATAAATGGACGTCTTATTGTTAGCGTGCGAAACAATAAAATACTTACATCTAAATTGGTTCATTTCTCTGGCACAGCTCTTCAGCTTTTAAGTAATTAGATTAGCTAAATTATAACCAACTGTGAATCTAGAACTACTGACCTCTTCATCTAATTCAAGCAATTGCCACTCTATCAAACCGAGCCACGAAAATCTTCTCACGTACTTAACACTTCCTAGTCAAACTTCCGACTACATTAAATATAATATCATATAACATAATTATGTTAGAAGCATATTATTATAGAATGTGTTCGCGTGCGCTGATCTCTGTAAATGATAAGTTAAGAAAACGCTCTGGTTTCTGTGTGCAAAAAAAAAAAACAGTTCGTTGTTATTTTGTTCGCGCTCAGATGTGGGAACGTTGAGCTAGTGATGTAGGCAGTCGATGATGCAGTTATCGATTAGTTTCTTAATGCTGTGCTATAGGTTCAGTTTCGTCTTACGTTAGCCATACGCACGGTCCCCCAAGACAAAGGTCGCAAAAATCGTGGAGTTTCTTACCGGCCCTCCTCCATAGGAAACGACCAATTGGAACCGTGCACATAGCTTCTGACGTTTCGTAAGTGACTATTTAGGTTTATGTGAAATAAAACACTTTGATTTTGAAAACAAATCATTTTCTTAGCTACAAGCAAATACCGCCATCATAATTACCTTTTACAATTAAAGCTTGATTAAAATTAGAGAGAACCCACAAAGAAAAACATAAAAAAAATAAAAATAAGATACGAGTACAAGTAGCATTGTATTACATTGCCCAGAGTTTAGACAGTTGGTGTAGATTCTGATAAACTGCCAGCCAATGCCACCATGGCAACGTGTCTGATTTAGACGGCCTAGTACCTACCTAACTTTACGAGGCTATTATTGCCTACTGCAGTTTCTGTGGCCTTAGCATGAACACGCGGAGACTTTATTAATATATAAGGTAGATAGGCGCAATAAATTGCGCTTGTCAAAATAAAAAACAAATATGCTATACTCTGATTTTTATTTGCTAGACCCAAATTACAGATTCGATGGAATAACTTTTTGAGTTCAAAGATGGAAAAACTGCCAATGTGTAGAATATGATTAGTGAAAAATTTACGAATAAAGTATTAAGTGATCAAAAGGGACTTGCACGAACTACCTTTATGAGAGGTTGATTGATGAAAAGGTCAATCGCAGCTGTCATTTCGGTCTAGCAAATAAAAATCTGAGTTTAGAAATAGGATAATTGTACTCTCGATTCAAAATCGTTTCATTTCCAGTTACGTTTACATCGCGCGTTCGTCCTAAAACCTCCTATCGATATGCAAGTCACATGACTACACACGAAAACTCAGCGTTGACACGGATCCCGCGTAATGATCGTCATTATGGCATCGTGACGCAACGGCGCCTTCTTGCGGGAAGACGGTTTAGCAGTTTTTACCCCGAGCCCGAGATAATCTGATTAAATTCATTATATTTTTGTGTATGTTTGGTGCAATTTTGGCGTGAGAGCACGGCTCTTGTGGAGAGGTTATAAGCTCGTTTACATAATTGGAAGTTCATAATTAGATAGAACATGTTGCCTAAAGCGTGTGACAGTTTTTGATACACATAACACAACATCACTCCTGTCCTCCGTTATATGTTTAAATATGTCAAAACCCTTTAACTTTTTCACACTTTCCAGTCCATCCACTTTTCATCGAAATCATATGCCATGCCGCCATATATATTGGAAGTCCCCTTCCCTGAAATCCGGGCATCCTGACTCCTAATTCTTTTTTTTTTATAAAAAGGTACCACAGAATATTCTAATAAACCTTGTTAAACTGTACAGCTGATTTCATTTCATTTCCCGTGCGACTTCAGTGAGCCCTCCAGGAGGGCTGCCGGCACTGTACGTGTTAATAAACAATTAAGTACAATTTTAAATACTATTTATTTATTTCATAGACTTTCCACTACCTAACCTGCATCAACATTTCACCCAGTGTGGCAGAAGACGATGTTTGTATCAATAATTTAATTAAGTAATTGAATGATTTTTGTGACGAATTGTAATCGATTTGTCGCGACATTTATAAAAGCGTTTTTGATTTGTAGGTAGATAAGCGCGTGAATATTAGACTTACTAGATATTCATCTAACCAAGTGATAGTATTACCTACATACATACATAAACGCCTTCTACCCATGGGGGTAGGCAGAAACTAAATAACCTCACCTGCTACGATCCTTACATACTGCTTTTGCCTCGTTTATATTCATACATGTGGTCACACACGCACGCCGATTGCAAGTACTCCGCACCTGACCTTTGTGAAGAACATCACCAATAAGGTCACTAAATGTTCTCCTAGGGCGCCCCCTCCCGGCGTTTCCACTCACATCTGCCTTGTAAACTTTGAACCATTTTTAAGTCACCCTTCATTCATGCTCTCAACTTGACCAAACCTAATCATATTCTTTTGTATTTCTGTAAGTAGGTACATCTTGTTTTAACCCGCACTTTTGCCTTATTCGTTCATTCCACCTCTAAAATTTGGTTTGGATTGCCATCTCTAAAATTTGGCAACCAGGACAAGACACATGAAAACCCCGGATTTAGCTCAGAACCCGGACATGTCAACAGATTTTTTTAAATATAGTGTAATAAAAAACAGTTGAAAATGTCAAAAGCACCTTTTGGCCCTGGTCCAGGCCATGGTTCGGAGCGAGAGTGCATGGGTAGCCGACCTCCTTCAGCGAAGCAGTAATGCTCGCGAAGAGGGAGGCGGTGCACGTGAGGGAGAGGCAGTATATGCGCTCTCACGGCCCTAGCCTCCGCAGGAGACGCCCTGGGCGTCGGGAATCCCAGGCTGATTCCCGGCCATCGTAGGCGTGGGCTTGCGGACGGCGAGTAACGGGTAGCTCGCTGTCCGGTAAGGACCAAGCCCAAGTCGACGGCGCGTTGTGTTCCACGCGCGCCTCAAAGAGATGTCAGCATCACCTGAAGGGGCCCGCGAGGGCTGATGCCTGCCATAATTTGCAGGAGTATGAATATTTCATGAAAAAGTCATTCGATGGGATTAAATGAACTTAGAGAGTTTTAATGATGATTCATTATGTACATGTTTGTTACGATCGCAAATCATATTAAATAGCCCGACACTGATCTCCAAAATGCAAAAAAGACTTAAGAAAATTTGTTTTTCGTGGGCTAGATAGTGTAAAACATGATCAGTCCATCACCTGTCACTTCATTTAGGTATAGGTAGGTAGATATTTTCCAGATCCTATCCTTCAAATTAACATCATCATAATCAGCCTACGCCGCGTTCCCACTGCTGGGCCACAGGCCTCCGCTCAGTGAGAGGGAGTGGACCGTGATCCACCACGCGGACCCAGTGCGGGTTAGTAGATGTCACATGTCTTGGAATTGTTTGTTCTAGAACATGCCAGTTTCCTCACGATGTTTTCCTTCACCGTTTTGAGAGCAGTGGTGATGAAATGATTTACACAAAGTAAAGCGCTTGTCTGGGTTCGAACCTACGACTTACATCTTGTAAGTCGCGTCAGTTACCACTGGGCCAACACTGCTCTCAAAATAACATACATAGATACTAATACACAAATGCCCATATAAGGTTCACAATATCATAGTAGTTGTTTAAGTAACTGTGCAATGTGTCAGTATGCCGCAACCGATTGATCTGGATCAATGTGTGTCGAGCGTCAAAGGTAATCAGTCTAACTGACTACATTGTAATAAACCAATCATCAGACAGTCATTAAAAGAGTTTTAGATCGATTAATATCGATGATTTCATAAATAATCGATTAGGAATTGTTATTTAAATTGAGTTGCGGTGTTTGTTGCGAATTATTTAATTTTGTAGTTTAGGTTCTCGTTGTTTTTTTTTTTCATAGAAAGAAGAAAAACATCTGTCTTAAACTATGTACGGGTACCTGCTCGGAAAGTACCTTAATTACTAAATGAGGCAGAATGTACGTAATGACTTGCACAAATGTGCGGATCGAACAAGTGAAAATCGTCGTTATCGTGCTGAGCGGGCGGAAAAGTAAATGAAAATCCATTTTTTAACAAGCTGTCAATGTGTAGCTAACCTAATTAAATATTGTTTATATAATACCAAAACACTAACAAAATTTCACTACCAAGCGCAAAATGATACTGGCGACATACTTTTCCCGACTCAGCCACTCCGAAAGCTTCGCCAAAAAAAGGTTTTTATTTATGAGAGACTGGCAAGTTATAGGTAATCTATATTGAAAATATGATTATTTGTAAGTAAAAATAAGTACGTTCCAATTAAAAAATTTCCCTCCACATTGTTTATGAGCTCATTTAAATTATCGTGTCTCATTAAAAAATGTATTTGCGCCGGGAACATTTTCGCGCGATGATTATTTTAGGTACGATTTCAAGTGTCGCCTGAAACCGGATGAATCGTACGAGACTTCAAATGGCATTCATGGATGACACAATTTTCGTCGCCGGAAGATGCGTTGTCAGCGTTCGAGCAGGCTGTAAACGAGGTGTCTGCGGCGGGCTGGAAATAGTATTTCGAAAACTGTTTCAGACGCATGAAACTTTGTATAGAGTCTAGTGGAGAGTACTTTGAAAAGATTTAAAAAAAATTACGTTTAGAACATTTATTTTTATTTTCGTAAAACTGTCTGAGTGTCCCACGTTTAAACGCCCTCGGGTGGGCCTCGTGCCTCAAACTACACCCTTGTTTGTAATCGGTCACTTTCTCCACTTGGTGAGAAATGCACAATTTTTAGTTTTGTCTGCCAGTAGGTATCATGTTTTCTAATTAAAGTTTTTCTTTCTTCCAGAATGCTTCCAGGATAAGTGATGTACAGAGGCCAGCACATCAAGCTACCCCAATCTGTCAAATTTCTTTGATAGTTTTTCAACTTTTCAACATGTTTCGTACCTTTTGCATTCGTAATTGAATAGGTTTCGCCAACACAATTTTGCTGGACATAGGCCTCTACATCGCTGGGGAGTTTGCGTGTGCTGTGTGCTATATTATCTTCTTCCCTGCTAAGACACTAGGAAATGGTAAAGGGCGAGCGTTTTGGAGGACCGCATTATGTAATTATTGACGTACAAAAAGTGAGGATTCTCAGCCTAATTTGAATAAAAGTTTTTACTACCTATGTTTTTAACAGCGCCACAAAAATCCGCCTGCTGCATCCAGTCTTTCCCAGCCGCCCTAATTGACGACATCGATCAATTTAACTGACTAATTTAACTTATTGACCAACCTTGCCGCAATTCCAACATGATATGCCAAAACTTTTAACTAGGCGTTATTTCTTGGCGTCAACAATAGCAGTTGATATAATTTGCAACACAGTTGGGCAATGTTCACAATGCGCCTAACGAATGTTGCGTCGGAGAGGTGCTGTCGGGAACTCATGACCACACCCAATTTCACTCATTTGGGTCGGTGGGTAATGTGTAATTAGAATTATTGTTAGACAATTATGAGCGAAGCGTGAATAGAGTCGAATCTACGGTGTATTTGCTACTCCGCAGCTACGTTTGAAAACTGGCAGTCATCAGAACCGGATGCAGTTAAATACCAGTATTTTACATGGAGCGACTGCCTATCTAAGCTCCACAATCCACAACCCAGTAAGTGGGTAATCCGCTACCCCTTGGTAAGACTGGTCGTCAGACTATCAGGCTTCTGACGACTCGTAACGACTGTCAAAGATCCACGAATGACATTCGGGACCTACGGCTCAACGTGCTTTCTGAGGCAAAGAGAGCCTCGATATGTAAATATGGCACCCATCCACGGACCAACCGCAGCAAGCGTAGCTTATCCTAATCGATCAACCCGTGCGTGTGTTATTACTTACCCACAATCTCTCAATGAGTTAGCACTCTTTGTTGTTCCTCTTTATTTCCAACACCAATTAAAAAAAAAAAAGGTTTTCCTGCACAAATAAATTATCTCATTTTTTGTGGGAAGTCTTAGGAAAGTCAAGCTTTATTTGAATAAAGTTTGAGTTTACTAAGAAAGCGGTGGCCTTCACATAACGGCGGTAACGTTGGTGATCATGAAAATAATTGTGTTGGTATTTATTTTGTCCAAAAGCTCTCTTTGGAAATGGCGATCATTACGGCTTTGCACCACGTCTTAGTAAAAAACCTTCGGTGCAAATCAGTAAAATACTGATATTCAGCTGCATCCGGTTTTTTTTTTTTTTTTTTTTTTTTCATCCGGTTAGCCTGGAAGCCGACCCCAACATAGTTGAGAAAATACTAGGTTGGTAGGTTGTAATTTTGGGTAGGGTTGAAATTGCGGGGGATGGGTGACCTACCTATTTAGTGAAACGGTAAAAAAAAATGAACACAACCATGAACAAGTCTTCAACCTATATCGCTTAATCTTTCATTCACAATATAATAGTTCTGACCATTGACACTGTAACGCCTCCAACTCCCAGCGGGGCACTCATTCACACTCATCTAATTAATTCCACCGGTATTGTAACAAAACTTCTTAATAAACTGATCGAGTTATGTCCAATAGCTTACATCATGAAATTGCCGATTGTTATAACCACCAACTCTAGCATACACCTTCGAAAGCAAAATAAAAATGAAATCAAACAAAACTAGCTCTTAAATCAAAGCAATAGAGTCAAGGAAGTGAAAAGCTTTCTGTACGGATAGAAAAAGGTCTTTTGGTGGATAAATTATGGATATTTTGCCTAACTTTCGATCGGTGTTTTCGAGTGATGAGAAACTTTGATTCCCACGGTGTAGTTGTATTTTGTTGTTACTACCGTTCTGTTTTGTGCGGACATGATTGATTTAGTCTAGTCTGTTGAGTTTAGGCTTTAGTAAGATCGTTTCAGTAACAAGGAATTTGTTGCTCAAGTTGCTTCTCTTCGGCTCAAAAAAGCAACCACCGAGTTTGAGTTAATTCTTTCTTAAGTACAGTGTGATTCTTGGTGCTTAGTAAGTACCTACTTAGACTTTAGAATGACTGATACAACACACCAAATTCCCTCTTAAATGTGCCAAAGTTATGTTCACACATTTTAAAGGGGGCATTTAAATCCGGTTACTTAACCATCGAAATTACATTTTTCCAGTTTCAGGTTTCCAATATTCTGTTAGGGTTTAGTTACCTATCTACTCGTGATAATCATTACGTGCTCTGTCAAAAGCTACGCTGCCATAAGTTTTATGTCCGGGTGCTGCAGTGTCACCTATTGTGTCATGGAAGCCCTTTCTATTAGTAATTACATTTGAACTTTTAAAATACACTTCTGTCAAGTGGTCAAATTCCCATCGTAGGGTTTAATTGGTCTGTTGCGTATAGTTCTCGAAGTTTTACAGCTAAGAAGACTAATTATTAACTGGTTCTAATGTAACTAGACTATTGTCCCGCTGCCGGGCAAGCGCTCTCTCGCCATTTTCCACGCAATTTTTTTTTTGGGTCTGCCATGATGTCGCCTTTAATCAACATCATCATCAGCCTACGCATAGAAGCCTGGATATAGGCCTCTTCAATTGCAATTGCACGCGATTCTGCCCGCGTGATTCGTTTGCGTTTCAATGGCGCGATCACCGTGATATAAAAAAAAAACTATGCCAAGATTTTGTAAAAAATTGTAAAAGTTGATTCCCAAAATCATAAATTTGTCAAAGTTATGGTTAAAAAGTTATCAGGATTGTGTGGCCGCGCCATTGAAACACGCATCTTTAAAACTAAGCGTTGCAGAGACCTGAAATTTGGGTAAATAACAGATTCGATTTTTAAACATACAAAAAATAATCTTAGGTTTATATTTTAGGAGCTGTAAGACTGTAACGCCATGGCCGCGCTTATGAAACGGTGAAAACACGTTATCGCCGATATCTCGCTGAAAAAGCATCGCAGACGTCTGAAGTTTACTGCGAAGATCGCCCTGAGGACACGGTGGAGCACACGGTGGCGGTCTGCCCAGCTTGGGCGGAGCACCGCCGTGTCCTCGTGGAGGCGATCGGCGGCGGTGATCTCTCGCGTCCGGCCCTGGTCCAGGCCATGGTACGGAGCGAGAGGGCATGGGGAGCCGTCACCTCCTTCAGCGAAGCAGTGATGCTCGCGAAGAGGGAGGCGGCGCACGTGAGAGAGAGGCAGCATATGCGCCCTCGCGACCCCAGCCGCCGCAGGATACGGAGACGCCCTGGGCGTCGGGAATCCCAGGCCGATTTCCGGCCACCGTAGGCATGGGCTTGGGGACGGCGAGTAATGGGTAGCTCGCTGTCCGGTAAGGACCAAGCCCAAGTCGACGGCGCGATGTGTTCCACGCGCGCCTCAAAGAGATGTCAGCACAAAAAGTGTTGGGACCCGCAAGGGTCGATGCCTGCCAGGGGTGCGGGTTTGTTCGAAATAGACACCACAGCCCCTGGCTTAAGGGCTACTGAAGGAACACGGGTGGGTTTTAGTCAGTAAAAGTCTGACACGCCCTCCTGCTCCACCCAGAGCGGGAGAAGTTATTTGATGATTTCCCACCCAAAAAAAAAAAGAAAAAAAGACGTCTGAACTTTTTTGTCAAACCCAGATTCGAATTTGTTAATATTTAAAAAAATACACAAAATGTCGTGATTAGGTTCTGGAACGTAACACCCATTGTCTTACATTCTAATTAAAAACTAACTAATATAATGCATTCGAATTACCCCTTATGTTACATAACTACATATATCTGATATACTTACAACCAAATTTAATTAAATTCTGATCTGTACCAATGTTGAAATTATTCGGGCCTTATCAAAGCATCGCGCTTTCGATCAGTAAGTGTAGAAACAAAGCGCTGGGTCAGAGAGTCATAGGTAACTTATTGAGTGCAGTGTACTCGCGTGGGCAGCTCAATTAAAACTATTGTATAATCATTGATGATAGGCGGGAAATCGTTTCTATGACATTTTGCTGTAATTAATAGTAAACGGTTTTGTGATGTAAGGCGGAAATTCCTTGTTTGCTTTTTTTTTTAATAAATATGTTCCCCTATCGTGTCGATATATCTATATTGAGGGCAGAACTTAGCTACTAGTTTCACGCCATCAGTAGCGTCTATCAATTCCTGTAGCATGCAGGCATCAGGGCACATAGCATACATTATCACTATAAGACCTAATATAAACTATGTACCTGCGTTGTGACAAATAAAATGATTTGATTTGATTTTTTAATTTGATATCAGAGGGGCAATTCTGGTAATTTTAAGAACGTTCACAGTCTGATCTCAGTCGCAATCTGTCAAAAATACCTCGAGTTTCCATACATTTTTGACAAGTTTTTGACATTTGCTTGTCGCCGAGATGACACTGCGACTAGACTGTGTTACGAGAATTGGCCTTCTGGTGTCGCATATGTTAAGGAACAGCACCACGTTTGCACTCCAGACTGGAATCATCTACAAAAAATAAATAAGTTGATATCCATGCTGCGTGCCCCTCCAATTGATTTTAAAATGGGAAGAAAATTATAAGGACAAGTTCTGCCAGTTTCTGATCAACCCAATTCCTTTTTAACCGACTAAAAAACGGAGGAGGTTACTCAATTCGACGCGTATTTTTTTTTTGTTTCTTTAGCGTTCAAAATCATAAGCTACCATATTGTTTATTTTAGGTCCCTATTGTTTTTAACAGGTAACTGCAAAAAGGTAAAAGGTTTCATAGTTGGAATGGTCCTGTGCCTATGTTTTTATGAAAAAACCGTATTGTTTGCAATGTTTTCAAAAAGTTCATGATACATTTTTGTTCTATATAGGTAATATATTTTCTATTCATTTCCCGTATTTTTGTTACTGACATAGCCATTGTTTAGCTGTTTCTATAACAATAAAACTTCGAAATAATTGTATTCTATATAATTGTATTTTTGACAAAAATTTATTTCATACCCTGTATTAAATAAAATGAGTATGTTCCTGTATCCCATCATTTTTTATAATTCTTATGATGTGTCCTGCCAAGTCCGCATTAGGAGTTTTTGGCGGGATCGCGTTGGAACATGGCGCACGAATATTCATTTTCATGAGATTTCGTGAAATAGCGAAATATATAATTTTGGTAGGTAGTGAATTATTCAATTTAGTTACGTGTGAGTGCACAAGTGTAGTGAAGGTGAAAATAAGTGACTAACGTGGACTTTTCGTGTTCCCCCCAAAAACTCCTAATAGGTTGTTGTAAAGTTACTACCGCTTTACAATAACTTTGACTTGACTGACTATGACTTTTTTGTAACTTCGTCTCTGATATCGGGCGATATACTTGATTGAAAAGTAAAATTACTTGACACTGGCTAAATGCACAAACCGTGCGAAGCCAAAAAAAAAATCGGCATTAAATATGAGACTTCAAAGTCCACAGTGTCAGATGGAGTGTAGAAATTGTATGGGCGAATATACCACATACGGTGTGTGGACTGGTACGAAAGTTTATCTACAGGCCGTATGTAGTCTGTGGACAGTTAACCTGTACACTCTGCCTATTCGTTGTTTGACGTAAGGGTAATTTAGGATAACACAAAATAAACAACAACATACTTACAACACCCATTTTATTTTATTTCAAGTTACAGCTAGTCAATTACGTTTTATTATTATAAATAAAAACACACAAAGTTAACACTACAGTACTTCAGTCACTACAATATGTTAGAATTATAATTTAATTTAATTTAATTACAGCTAATTTAAAACTATGGTATCTAAGTGAATGTCAGTTTTGTGTTTAATGATTTTATTATAATGACGTCCTATTGGCTACCAAGACTAACAGTAAAAAAGTAGCCTAAAATAACTATAATCTACTAATCGTTGTTCCATTAAAAACATGACAATATTAAAGGTAAATTAATATAAATGATTAAGATACATTAGGTAAATAGATGTGTTGAATACTGCAAAGTCGATAAAAGTACATTTAATAATGTTTTAAACCATTTTAACTTCGTTCCAACTGGCACGTTATTTATAGGAGTACTATCAGTGTTTGAATTATATTTAGGCATTTGATCATCCATCATTTTTTGTACGTACTTAAATTAAATCTAGATATATGGCACAGATATACGGATATATATACAGGTACCGTTGAAATAGTATTTTTTTAAGCCGCGTACTCGTCTCTTAAGTATACTATACAAACTAATTATGTAGTAACATACAGGTTACGGTGATACGTGTGTCATTAAAGTTCGAGGACACTATAGTCGTACCGTTAATTTTCGATGACACTATAGTCGCACGCGAGGGATAACCATTCACTTTCGATGGCACTAAAGTCACACGCGAGGGATGACCGTTCACTTTCGATGGCACTACAGTCGCACGCGAGGAATGACCGTTCGCTTTCGATGGCACTATAGATGCACGCACGGGATGTCTGTTCACTTTCGATGGCACTATAGTCGCACACATGGATGAATATTTATTTCCAATGTCACTTTGGTCACACTCATGATTGGCGGTCAAAATAAACATGTCATCGTCGCAACTCAGGGAGTTTGCCGATGTGTCGCCGACTGTATGGGCGAAGTTCGTAGTAATGACTTTAATTTCACCGGCACTCAGTCCCTTCCAAACACTGCTTTTTGCCGGCTGCAGTTGTTGTTGTTGTATTTCAGGATATAATGACAACACGTACCCCGTTGCGTGATGATGACTATACTCACAATTTCTTACTACTTAGTGGTAAGACGTAATCCCTCACACATAATTCATAATCACAGGGTTGCCGTGGATTTGACGCTTAATACTATCTCAAATATAAATTAAACCTAGCCTTACAGATTAGACCACCAGCTGGGTCGTTAACTATACACATTTTCAGCTCATTCGTGCCATTTTCGCGACCTGGCGCAATATACAGTTTAAAAATAATTTACATTACTTTTATATTACTTCCAATATCATCAGATAATTAAGTCTATCATACAATGTTAGTTTATCATAAGTGATACTTACATGTTATCAATATATTACTAACGAGAGTTCCAACATCTATCACAATATGGAATTAAGATGATACTTCTAAACCTAGTAATATCGATTGAGTAGTAAAACAACTAAATAGATCTAAATAAATCGGCATGGTATATTAACTACATAATAAGCCTAAAATCAGAATTTTATAAATATTTACTTTGTTATTTTAGTACCTGCCTGGATACAGATCTCAACTGTACAGTTGATTGACTAATAACCGGCTGACGCCAATACTGGCCTAAATTCTATCAAATCGATGACTGTCAGATCTAGACGAAACTATACGGAGAATAGCCTGTAAAGTTTGTTTAAATTTTCTCCTAGTATATCATTATATACTATCAAATTATTACATTTTATTTTATGCTATTCGGTAAACTTACATGCCATGCTAAAAGAGTACACCTAATCTTTCGGGGAAATACGTTTTGCAATTTTTATACATGTAGTGAATTAATCCCTTAAACTACCAGGTATTAATCACATTAATATCGTGTATAAAATTATTGACCTACATACTTGTCAGTATGTCGTGAAGACATTTCCCTGACTCGCATGCTAGGCCATCCTAGTCTGCACCGAAGATCCCAGTATTTTACACGAAGCGACTGCCGTTTGACCTCCGCAACCCAACCGGTGGGAACACCGGCGTCCTAAGGTGAGACTAGTTTGCGGATAGTTTCGAGCATGTGACTGCCCGTGACAACTGTCGCAGGTATTAGCGCGACTGCCGGGACCGACGGCTTAACGTGCCCTCCGAAGCACGGAGAAGACTCGATTTATAAATTGATAATCTTCAGCCATTCGAGGTATAAATGGTATAAATTACTAGAGAAACAAATTGTACAGCAATAATAAAACATTTTAAATGTACAAATTGTACAAGACTTCGTTTGTCTGCGTGAGGTGTTGCATTCTATATGCGGAGTAGGTACTTAAACATCAAACTCCACCCCCCGAGTGGGTTCCCGCATTTTCGTTGCGGGGGAGGGCTCAGTAACCGTGGTCTCCCAGCCACGGTGAAGCGAAGAGGAACCCAAAGGTGGGACCGCTCGTCAGGGCTTTTGCCTTCAAGCCGATGACGTAGCGGCCAAAAAGTAGGTTGTGGTGAGGTGCACCGCAACTGAGGTGGGCCGCGATGTCGAATGGGAGGCATCGCGGCTGAGGGTTACGGGCTGCGGCAGAGGAGTACCGGTGCTTCTGAGCAGCGCTCTTCCCTTCCGTGGCCTGGACGGGGCCGCCACCGTTTGATGGCGGACGCGGTGGGGCCGCAGGGGAAGAGGAGTGTCAGTATAGCGTTGGCTGCTCTCCCTATCCCCTGCGGCCGAAAAGTGGTAGGAGGGACGGCGCGTTGTGTTCCACGCGCGCCGTCAGAGATGTCAGCAACAACTGGTGGGGTCCGCGAGGGCCGATGCCTGCCAGGGGTGCGGATTGTTCGAAAGAGACGCCGTCGCCCCTGACACACGGGTATCTGAGGGAACACGGGTGGGTTTTAGTCAGTAAAAGTCTGACACGTCGTCCTGCTCTCTACCCAGAGCGAGAAAAGTCATTTGATGATTTCCCAACCTCCAAAAAAAAAAACATCAAACTCCATAGTTTATATCGTGACTGCTTCTTATAATAATTTACAACTTTTGGTATGTGATGAACTGATGACATAAAAGTTTTTCCTGCAAGGTATTGCCATTTCATGTTAAGGGTACACAAGTCGCGGGCTCGAACTCACTGGTGGACCTGGCTAAAAAGCACGCTGTCTCACCAGGCCTTGTGTCCAACAAATGTAGTACCCGTGATGAGCAGTTGGACGCTAGTCTACACGCACAACATTATCGAGTGAGCTGCAGGATCAGATAAAGTAAAACAGGCGCGTAAAAAATTAAGAAAATTCCTTCGGAAGACCGGGTTTTCTCAAAAAACCACTGCATAAATCAATGACCAATTAAGTTTATTGAACTTTTCGATAATTGAACTTTGTCGGTACCGACTTGGTTTTCGAGATTTCACACTGCTTTTATTACTTAAACACGCCCGAAGTTAGGTTAAATTAGCAAGAAAAACTAATCTTTGTTGGCTCATAACTTTCTAATGGATTTTTATTTTAATATTCTGTTTCCGTACAGACAATATTGATAATGAGACAAAACCATACCATGTTTAATTTTTGATGTACCTACATTGTCAAACAGTGGAGTAAAACCCTCCCGAAGTTTGTATGGAAAAAATGTGAACAAGTGTCACCTTAAGGATAGGTACTGTAGAGGTTGTTCGCTTCACGAGGAACCTCACGTACTTGCTGGCAGCCAATAGTTAGGCTGTGTCTATGTTCGAATAATCGAGAAGTTTTTATCTTTAGAATATCAAATAATTTTGCTTAGGTTTTGTTGCGGAAGCTTCACTTGATTGACAGGCGCGATACTATAATGAGCTAATTTCTTATTAAAGGTAGAGTCCCACCGTTAAAAGATCACTAAATATTTATTTTTTATACATCATATTCCCGGTACCTTGAGAGCTCAGTAGAGCTCTCACAGTACTCATCACCGCGCTACAGAGAGCTTGCCCAATCTTTTTCGAAAACAATACTTTAGCTTTTTTTTTCATTACCAATTTGAAATAAAATTTATATGGAGTAGATGTTCAATTTATAATAACAAAGACTTTTTTAGCATAAAAGGAATGTAAGAGTTTGTTTGGGCATGTTGAATCTTTTTTATCTGAATTTATACACGTAGTATTAATGAATTAATCACTCCTAACAACCAGGTATTAATCACATTAATATCGTGTATAAAAGTATAGAACTAGGCACTTGTCAGGATGTCATGGGGACATTTCCCTGACTCGCATGCTAGGCCATCCTAGCCTGCACCCAAGATCCCAGTATTTTACACGAAGCAACTGCCGTCTGACCTCCGCAACCCAACTGGTGGGAACACCGGTGTCCTAAGGTGAGACTAGTTTGCGGATAGTTTCGAGCATGTGACTGCCCGTGACGACTGTCGCAGGTATTAGTGCGACTGCCGGGACCGACGGCTTAACGTGCCCTCCGAAGCACGAAGAAGATTTGATTTAAAAATTGATAATTAATCTATAGCCATTCGAGGCATAAACACATGATTTGATAAGGTGGGTAGCCCCTTCACTAGGCACTCGTGCCAACATGTGTTGTGCCACGTAGGTTTTTTTAAGTTGTTGTTACTAATACTATATGGATTGTGTGTAATTTTATGTTTGATCCGATATAAACGAATAAAAGTATTCATATAACTACTGAAATGATTTCTAAAGCAACGATATACAACGTGTAACGGAAAGGGTATAAATATATACCAACGAGACGGCTTCTTTAGATGATTTTAAACGATGTTGGAAGAGTTTTTTAATCCTATCTCTACATGTTCGGAAGTTTAATAATTTTAAAATACATTGATACCAGAAACCGAACTTTTCAAATTGAAATAAACACGTCACTTGGAAGAGATTTATCGTTATATTGGCAAGTAACGTGGAAAGTTATTGACCTACGTAGTGCGGTGACACGTTTTTATGATTTCAATATAAGAAACATGAAATAGATAATTTGGTATCAATTCTTAGAGTATTTTATTTTGAGCTGAACATGTATAGTGATCTATAGCAGCATCTTTAGTGCTTAACGATAGCAATAGGGTTACACCCTATTTAATTACAGATTTCCAAATTGTGTAGACATCTACCTGTGTTAAATATTTCCTGCTCAGTTTTGGCTCGTAACGAAACGTGTGGAAGGATTTCAATTATTATTAGGTAGTTATTTTATAAATAGCTCTAAAAAAATAAATATATATTTATATATACTTCAACAAGCACGTTCCAATTGCTGAGTGGAATATATATTCACAATGTCAAATTTCACAATATAATTTTTAAAAAAACTTGACGTCCTTCTTTTCCATTGAAGTAGAAGAATTCATTATTCTGTCGATGCACATTAGTCTCATCTATGGGTAAAAAAAATAATCTGTTGAGATTACAAATAAATAAAATTAAAATGTTGCCAGCGGCTTTAAGCAAAACCACAACAAATTATACACATAAACCCTCCTCATAAATAACTCAGTCTATTGAAGAAAACCGCTTGAATATTCGTTAAGTACTTTTAGAGTTTATTGCGAACAAACAGACAGACAGACGCGGCGGGGGACTTTTATTTTGAATTTGTAGTGATTAAATGTTGGTCTATTCGGGATCAAGTTTTGCCATGACCTTGATACACGTAGTATTAATGAAGTAATCACTCCTAACAACCAGGTATTAATCACATTAATATCGTGTATAAAAGTACAGACCTCCATACTTGTCAGTATGTCGTGAGGACATTTCCCTGACTCGCATGCTAGGCCATCCTAGCCTGCACCCAAGATTCCAGTATTTTACACGAAGCGACTAGCGACTGCCGTCTGACCTCCGCAACCCAACTGGTGGGAACACCGGTGTCCTAAGGTGAGACTAGTTTCCGGATAGTTTCGAGCATGTGACTGCCCGTGACGACTGTCGCAGGTATTAGCGCGACTGCCGGGACCGACGGCTTAACGTGCCCTCCGAAGCACGGAGAAGACTCGATTCATAAATTGATAATCTTTAGTCATTCGAGGTATTAATGGTACAAATTACTAGAGAAACAAATTTTCAAGCAAATATAAAATTTTAGATGTAAAAATTGTGCAAGACATCGTTTGTTTGCGTGTTGTTCGAAAGAGATACCGTGGCCCCTGGCACACAGGCAACTGAAGGAACACGGCTGGGTTTTAGTCAGTGAAAGTCTGACACGCCCTCCTGCTCCACCCCCAGAGCGGGAGAAGTCATTTGATTCTGTCAGCCCGCTTAGTACATAATTAATAAAATTAAAATGAAAAGGGGTGGGAGCCTGGTGTCCTGAAACACAGGCCATGAGCCTGGCTTAGGCACCAGTCTCCCACAATATATACTTACCTGAATTGTGTTTCTTTGTCGAATCTGACTCATCATCATCTGCCTAGCCTTTTCCCAATCACGTTGGGGTCGGCTTCCAGTCTAACCGGATGCAGCTGAATACCAGTATTTTACATGGAGCGACTGCCTATCTGACCTCCACAACCCAGTTACTGGGTAATACGATACCCTTTGGTAAGACTGGTTGTCAGATTTTCGGGCTTCTGACGACCCGTGACGACCGTCAAAGATCCACAAATGACAGCCGGGACCAACGGCTTAACGTGCTTTCCGAGGCACGACGCATCCACGGAACAACCGCGGCAAGCGTAGCTTAACCTGATCGATCGACCCGTGCGGCTTATGCTACTTAGCCACAAGCCCCTCGTCGAAGTCGAATCTGACTTGACGAATAATTTATGTATATTGTGGTGAGAAAATAAAGTGATTGATTGATGATTTCCCAACTTCAAACAAAAAAGGTGTTACATTCTATAAGTAATACTTAAACATCAAACTCTGTAGTTAATATCGTGCATCCTTCTTTTATTTATAATTTACAACTTGTGGTATGTGATGGCACAAAAGTTTTTCCTGCAAGATATCGCCATCTCATGTTAAGGATGCTCATCACCGCGCTACGCCTTAAAAGTAATCAAAATGTATGGTGTGTAGATGTACAATTTACAGTATAATTTTGAGTAACATAAAGGTTTTTTAGCATAAAAAGAATGCGTCTTTATTGCGAACCAAAATGTTTTTTTGCAGAATTTATACACGTAGTACTAATGAAGTAATCACTCCTAACAACCGGGTATTAATCACATTAATATCGTGTATAAAAGTAAAGACCTCCATACTTGTCAGCATGTCGTGAAGACATTTCCCTGACTCGCATGCTAGGCCATCCTAGCCTGCACCCAAGATCGCAGTATTTTACACGAAGCGACTAGCGACTGCCGTCTGACCTCCGCAACCCAACTGGTGGGAACACCGGTGTCCTAAGGTGAGACTAGTTTGCGGATAGTTTCGAGCATGTGACTGCCCGTGACGACTGTCGCAGGTATTAGCGCGACTGCCGGGACCGACGGCTTAACGTGCCCTCCGAAGCACGGAGAAGACCTCACTACATATTATAAAAAGTCCCCGCCAGACCAAAATTAATTAATTTCGCTCGCAATCAATTCAGAACAGTCAGTTGAACCATTTGCTCAATTGAACAAGAATACCATGTCGGCAATTTTTCTACGCTCAATTAGTGGAAGAATGTGCAACTTCCTGCAACGGCTGTAACGATTAGGCAAATAGGTTTTGTATCTGAAATGAATGTACTATAAGCACTTCTTTTGAATACGTTCTATGCGATTGACGTAAGTATTATAGATTCCATACTGGTGAGCATTATTCTAGATGACAGTGTACAAAAGCACAATAAAGAATTTTGAGTGTTTTGATATTTTTAAAATCGGCTGATATCCTCATATTGAAACCTAGTGCCTTAGAAGGTTTTTTAATAATATTATCGATGTGTGCGTCAGAAATAAGTTTCGAGTCAAAAGTGACGCCTAAGTCTATAGTCGTAATAACTCTGGCGAATTGTTCGCAAGTTTGTAATGGTTAAGAACAGGTTTAGGTTTACGAGTGAACGAACATTTATAACATTTCGAGACATTTAGATCCAAGCGGTTGGCCTCCCCAGATTGGGTTCCCGCATTGTCGTTGCGGGGGGGCTCAGTAACCGTGGTCCCACAAACGGTGAAGCCAAGAGGAACCCAAAGGTAGGGCCGCTCGTCAGGGATTTTGCCTCAAAGCCGACGACGTAGCGGCCAAAAAGTAGGTTGACTGAGGAGGGCCGCGATGTCGAATGGGAGGCATCGCGGCTGAGGGTTACGGGCTGCGGCGGAGGAGTGACGGTGCTTCTGAGCAGCGCTCTTCCCTTCCGTGGTCTGGACGGGGCCGCCACCGTTTGATGGCGGACACGGTGGGTCGCAGGGGAAGAGGAGTGCCGGTATCGCGTTGGCCGCTCTCCCTATCCCCTGAGGCCGAAAAGTGGTTGGCCGTACAATACTTTTGGAATCTGTTGAAATGTTGGAGACGTTCAGCATCTTCATATGTTCTGATTTCACTTAGAATCTCCATGTCGTTTGCAAACACAAGAACTGTTGATTTTGAGAAACATGAAGAGACGTCATTGATGAAGAACAACAACAAGGAATAACAAGGGTCCTAAAAGCGATCCCTGTGGAATCCCTGAGGGAGATCTGTTGGCCACATACGATGAGAACCACCTAAAGAGAATTCCACTGATACCTATAGGCGACAGCTTCCCCAGAAGTATAGCATGATCCAAGCAATACAAACACTTGCTGTAATCCGTGTAGATTGCATCTACTTGTGTGCGATGAGCTATACATTCAGTCAAGTAGTCACTACAAAAAATGAGATTGGTTGTTGTGGGCCGACCTCACAGGAAATCATGTTGGCGATCACTGATGGTTAGTTTAAGATAAGCATAAAGCTGCTTGTATATTTCTTTTTCCAGGATTTTACCAGGAGTGTGCACTGCCCTGTTGGCCATGTTAAAACAGTAGCCCTGTCAGTATAGTATATTGTATAGGTTTGTTTTTTCTTTTATTTGTGATGTGCCGTCGCCACTGATAAGTTTATGTAACACTGGCGAGCGAAACCCTGCAAAGTTTTTGTTAGTGAGTGCAGCGCCTACGGATTTGAACATGGCATGATGTGACGCGGCGAGTTGCTGTTGCTGCATTTAACAAAAGTGCCTCATCATAAAGTTATTAAGTTTGTTGTTTTATTGAACAAAATTGCGATATATTGTTCACGGTTCGGCTTTCTAAAGTTGTGCGCAAGGGAAGGGAGCACGGCCGTTTAAAAAAGAAAACTTCTGTTTTGATAACTGGTAAGTACATTTGAGCGACTTTTTTAAAAGTTTTTGAAAAAATAAATAGTAGTAAATATATTTAATAAAGTTTAAAAAGATCAGTGATGCCAATTCTAAATCACAAATCTGTAACAACCTGACTACCTAATTTTAATTTAAACTCACTGAACTGTAATTCTTTATAACAATTTATTGTTAATTTTTACGTGCGTAACTTCTACCTAATTAATTGTTTAGATTAGACTAACAATCTTTAACTTGTACAAACAACGTGTAGAATACTCTAAGCTATAATTGAGTTTTTTTTATTTACGGACAGTGATAGAAATGTAATTTTTTTTATGTGAATAATTAATAATGAATGAATGTATATTTATTTTATTTGTTACATTAAGTTTTAGTTAACTCTTAAATGTTGATTTATTTTAAAACGTAAGATTATTTGAACAACTTGCTTATCATCTACATAGAAGCGTCTTTTAAATTGACATAGAAATTCTAATATTTACCTATCTACATACTTAGTCTAGCACGGCGTAATATGTACAAAAGCCGAGTTTAAATCTTAACTATTTTCTGGATTGTTCTTCAAGACATTTTTTACGTTTATCGAAATGTACAACTTACGTAATTGACTAATTAAGGTCTCTAATCACTGGAATATGCACCCGGACACGAGTAATAATTTGCGATTACCGAGGCAATAAGTAGGTGCTCTTGTTATTTCTAAGAGACCAAACAAAATGTTGCATTATATTGACCAACTACTAGTATTATTAATTTATGAAGATGTCGACGCAAAGTCTGTTGTCCATACTGTAAGAAATTACAAAATAAATCAAGCTATTGCGTGAATTTATGATTTTAGTTGTACGCAACTTGACTAGCAGCAGTAACTTGATTCGATAAAATATGATACTGCGTTTAAATATTATGTTATAATTTACATATAAATTAACTTTAATTCAAATACAAAGCATTAATATGGACACCGCTGACAAGTAAATCGAATACTGTTCGCTAGGTTAATACCTTACAGGACAGACTTGGTGTAAAATTAACATGATTGTATAATGCTATTAATTTGTAAAGTATGAGTGACGTTTCTTTCAATACTCAAAACGAATTTACCTAGTGAAATTATAGTGAGCACTCAGGAAAAGGCACAACGTAAACGCGTGAACTATGTATTATGATTTAAATCATCTACCCTCGTATTTATAAACGCTGCTTAAAGTTTAAACGTCAAAAATGTATGGATAATCAGTCGCTAATCATTACTTAACTTTAAGCAACGTTTATATATATGGGGGCTAAATACTGCGATAATTATTTACGTGTGAACTGAGGGACCACAGTGGGAATCTACAAAATAAGAATCCTAGGAAGTAGACTTAAAACAATTTCATTGTACAGACGCCAGCACATCAAGCTACCCCAATCTGTCAAATTTCTTTGATAGTTTTTCAACTTTATTACAAAGGAATAAGGTTTATGTTCAATTGTGAAAATTTGAGAGTTTGGGATAGCTTGATGTGCTGGCGTCTGTACAACGAACCTGGGAATTTGTAAACAGATTTATTCAAAAGTACAGCCCTTAAAGTGTGGCCCTCAGTTCTCACGACCGTCAGCAGATGTCGAAAAGTATCTCATAAATGACATTAATGTTTTTTTTTTTTTGATATTGTAATGTTTTCTAAAACTAGCACGGAGGGTTCCACATTAAGCTACCTACACATTTCCAGTTTACGTTGATCTCGCACAGTACGGAAATCCTATACTATGCGAGATCAGGTCATATTGGAAATTTATAGCTAAGTGTGTAGCCACACGGCTAGGTATAGGTAGATATAACTCGGAGACTGTACAAACGTACAGTCTCTGAGTTATATCTAACTTGACTATTCTACGTTTTTATTTAGTACGGTCAACTGTGGCATCTTTACTTTCCATGAGCAACTTTACCAATGAGAACTGTACTTAAGGCGACGATAGCTGACAGCTACCTACAGCGATGCACTGCCGCCCGTCGCACGCAAGAGACCCCGCCTGAACGCGCATCAAGTTTTTCGAAAAACAACCCATGTTGATTTATCAAACACATATCAAAGAAAAACCGTATACTAAATTTTGGGTGGTTAAATTGTCTTTTAGATGGTGAAAGTTTCATGGAAATTCACCCGATAGATTTTGCGTGATTATCGTTTTTATGTCCGCAATAGATACTTTACCAATTAATTACATTATGTTACAAAAATATTATTTAAAATATTGACATATCAAATGACGAAGAAAATTGTCTAGTTTCACATATAATTTTTTCAAATATATAAGACAAGCCGTTTAGGTGTGATCTTCAATAAAAAGTCCTTAAAAGTCGGCTGTCTGCGCCTTAAATTTCTCTCGTTAACTAAAAATCTGTTGGCGTCATTTAATATCCAACCGATACAGAAGAAGAATAATCTACTATTTGTAACAAATTTTTAGTAATTGAGAGATATTTTTTAAGTTCTTATTGGTAAAGTTGCTTAGGGAAAGAAAAGATGGCCACAGTTGACGGTACCTATAACTATAAACATATATAAAAAAAAAAAACACATTTCGTGTTTTTATTTACCCTAAGATAAGATGTACACTTGAAAGGTGGCGTGGCTTAATAATAACTGCCGCACGGGTCGATCGGCCAGGTTAAGCTACGGTTGCCGCGGTTGGTTCGTGGATGGGCGTGTTATCCAGTAACTAGGTTGAGGAAGTCAGATAGGCAGTCGCTCCATGTAAAATACTGGTAGTTAACTCCAACAAAAGACTGTAAGCCGACCCCAAACATGTGTAGTTGTGACAAAGACTAGGCAGATTGATTGGTAAGTGGTACACAACTACTTAGACTATTCTACGTTATTATTTAGCAAATTTTTTTTTGTGTTTTTTATTTAGCCTAAGATTTTCTACGTTTTTATTTTAGGGTTTTGTCTTTTGTATTTTTTTTTCTCATTTCTTTTTATTTAATCTAAGATAAGCGGTACACGACTAATTTTACGTTTTTGTTTTGCGTTTTTTGTATTTTCTCTTTTTTTTTCTCATTTTTTTTAGCCTAAGATATTCTACGTTATTATTTTGCATTTTTGTCATTTTTATTTTATTTTGTGTTTTTAATTAGCATAGTTATGTTAAGTGTCAAGTGGTACACAGTTTGACTATTCTACGTAATTATTTAACATTTTTCAAATTACTATTTAGCCTAAGGTAAGTGGTAGACAAGTTGACTATTTTTGTTTTACGTTTTATGTATTTTGTCTTGTTTTATCAACTTTAGTGTCTTTTAACCTATTACGGACTTTTCACTGTACAGAGGCCGTGATTATTATCCAAAAAATACCAGCTCTCATTGTTCTTGCTCACTTTAGAGATATTTATAATTCTTACAATAACTAAGTTATTAGCACGGAGTGATGTACAGTCTCCGAGTTTATATCTGCCTAGATGACTTGACTTGTATAGTATTCTACGTTTGTATTTTGGGTTTTTTTTTTCGAATTTCTGTTCATTATTTAGCCTTAGATAAGTGGTACACAACTTGACTATTTCACGTTATTAATCAACATTTCTTTTTCTCATAATTTTAATATGCTTAAGACAAGTGGTATACACATGGACTTAGTGTTCTACGTTTTAAGTTTGGGTTTTTTGTTTAGCCTAAGATAGGTGGTAGGTACACTACTAAACTATTCCATGTTAGTATAAAGAATTTACTTTTTCTGAAATGTTATGATTTTATTTAACCTCAGATATTCTACGTTTTATTTTGGGATCTTTGTTTTTGTTTTTCTCTTTTTTATTTAGCCTAAGATAAGTGGTACACAACTTGAGTGTTTCACGTTATTATTAAAAAATAAAAACTTTGTATCCCTCATCATTTTAATTAGCTTAAGATAAGTGGAATACATGCTTATAATAATTAGGCATTAATGTAAGCATTTACAAAAAGCATTAAGCATTTATATAAAAAAGTGTTCCTGCGATATTCTACATTTTTTTTTTTTTTTATATCTTTGTTTTTTTTTTCTTCAGATTTTGTGTTTTTGATTTAGCCTAAAATAGGTGGTAGGTATGTCGCAGCCATCTGGTTAAATTAGCCAGCTAATTGGACGCTTAGGCCGTTCTATAAACGCCGGCATCCAATTGGATGCGTAAGCCGATAGTTATTGAACTAGAGTCATTCAACGTTTAACAACTTGGCGTATTGAAAGTCAGTACTTTGAAGATGACTGACCAAGACTCAGTCAAGTGATTCAAATTTATTTCAGTTTTTTCCACTGCGGCGCTAGTAATAACCAAAACGAATATGGCGTCAATAGCGCAAACCGTGAATCTTATTTGAAATTATTTATTTAAAAACATTTCACTATTATTAGTTACTTAGTTATTAGTAAAAAGTAGTCGTACATAATTCGTGAACCTCATCGTCACCTTGACCAAACACCACAAATTCACCAATATCCAATTTAACTAAGCGACTACACGAGATTCAGCCACCAGCAGGCTTAGCACGAGCACCGATTTGTCGACGGAAGAATAGACATGACTATTAAATAAATGATGTACAATAGGATAAGTTAACTATGTTTTTCTATTCATTATCACAATTATGCGTTCTAAACGAATCATGATTTTGTAGATAATCGTATATACTTTGTGGCCGTCGAGTAGAAAGTTTTGTTGTCAGTGTGATTTTGACAGTTTGGGAAGAAATATTCTTCTCAAATAGTCTACATTTATAAGGACCTAGACAAATATCGTTAGAAACGAAAGACTAAATGACAGATTTTAGAAGGATATCTACGGTGCGATAACAAGAATGTAGGAAAGAAATGTCACTTTGTATTGAAAAAGCACTGTCTATTCTTCGTAGAAATACAAAGCGTCATGCTAAGCCCGCTGGTAAAACGTTGCGCTCAATTACTTGGCTAGTTGTCCTTCAGCTATTTAATTAGATGTTAATACGTTTAATGAACGGCCTAGGCGTCCAAATAGCTGGCTAATTTAACCAGATGGCTACGACAGGTACACTACTAAACTATTCTACTTAATAACGTAGAATAGTTTTGTAGAGTAAGGTGTAAAATTTTAGAAAAAAAAAATGCTTAATAATAATTAAGCATAATTTTTTTCTGAAATTTTGTACATATAATAAATACCCTTAGATATTCTACGTTTTATTTTGATTTTTATTTATCCTAAGATAGGTGATAGGTACACACGGCCACACATCAGGCTATACAAGGTGTAACGTAAATAACGCACAACCTCTTAAGGGGTCATTGTACTCATCATTATGAACAACTTTTACTATGGGACCAAACCTGAAATCGCGAAAATAAAATCAGCTGTTCCCTACATTTATGTTCGCATAACTCGTCAAAATGTAGGGAACAACTGATTTTTTTTTCGCGATTTCAGGTTTGGTCCCATAGTAAAAGTTGCAGTTTACGCTGATCTCGCACTATACGGAAATCCCATATAATGCGAGATGAGCTTATACTGGAAATGTATAGCTTGATGTGTAGCCGTGTACTACTTCAGAAAAAAAAAAATTACTGAATTGTTGTGTGTGTAATAAATACTTATAATTCTTATATATTGTACGTTATTTTTAGTTTTTTTGTATTTTTGTGTTTTTTTTTTAGGCTTTGTGTTTTTATTTAGCTTAAGATAAGTGGTAGGTACACCACTAAACTATTCCACATAATAACGTAGAATAGTATAGTATTAAAATTTCAGAAGAAATAAATGCTTAATAATAATCAACCATTTATTTTTACTGAATTGTTGTGTGTGTAATACTATAATTCTTAGATATTCTACATTTTTTTTTGTTTTTTTTTTGTACTTTTGTGTTTTTTTTTTTAGACTTTGTGTTTTTATTTAGCATAAGATAAATGGTAGGTACACCACTAAACTATTCCACCTAATAACGTAGAATAGTTAAGTGTAAATTTTCCGAAAAATAAATGCATAATAATAATCAAGCATTTATTTTTTCTGTAATTTTGTGTGTTTATTACTATAATTCTTAGATATTCTACTTTTTTTTGGGGTTTTTTTTTGTTTTTTTTTTTTTTGTTTTATTTCGCGACAACTTGTTTATTCTACTTTACTATTGAGGTTTTTTTTGTCCTTTTGTTTCTCAATCTTTTATTTAGCCTATGATACTTAGATATATATGATACTTACATAACTTGACTATAGCGTTTTTTTTTTTGTTTTTATTTATTCTATTACGGATTTATCTCTGTACAGAATCCGTGTTTAACCTAACCTAACAATTTTTTTTGGCAATCTCGTTTACTCCCATTTTCTTGCTCACTTTAGAGATATATGTTTACAATTCTTATATTTATTAAGTTACTGTCCATTTAATGACTATTTAGTTGGTATGACTAATTATTTTTTATTGATATATTATAATTTTTGTTGAATGTATAAATTACAATATCGCCAGGCAGATGATGATATTGTAATTTTTTCTAAAGCTAACACGGAGTTATGTACAGTCTCCGAACGATATTTACCTAAGCAACTTGACTATTCTACGGTTTTATTTAGTATTTTTTGTTTTTTATTTAGCTTAAGATAGGTGGTATACAGATTGACTAAGTATTCTACGTTTTTATTTTGGGGTTTATGTATTTTTATGTTTTTTTTTTTTGAAATTTTATGTTTTTTATTTAGCCTAAGATAAGTAATCACACTACTTGACTATTCTACATTATTATTTAAGGATTTTATGGTCCTTTAAGCCTAATTTTACATAGCTTGAATAGTTTAGTCGTGTCTAACCTTATAATACAGCTCTCATTGTTCCTGCTCAGTTTAGAGATATTTACAATGCTTAGATTAATTAAGTTACTGACTGTCGTTAGCCTATTTGTAAGTATAATTCATTATTTTTAATTGATATAAACCTGGCACGGAGTAATGTACAGTCTCCGAGTTTATATCTGCCAAGTTGATAATCGGCTTTGCCTTACAGTAGATATATCTAGAAGCTATCTTACTTAAGTTAGTTGGTAATGTCAGAGAAACGAATTGTAAAGCAAATTGTCAACCAACATAAACTAGGTAGTCAAATCTCTTACTGTCATTCTATGACAGTTTATGAAATTTACAGTCACTAAATTCACGTAGGGTGTCAATATGCTCTACAATTTATTTCCTAGCTACAGTTGTAATTACTTTACACCTAACCCAACCTACTACGTCTTGTGTGTGACACACACGGCAAATTTTCATGCACATGCTGGCGTAGCGGTAACCACTTCACTAGAATGTGCTTAAACTTACAACCTCATCATCTGCCTAGCCTTTTCCAAACTACGTTGGGGTCAGCTACCAGTCAAACCGGATACAGCTGAATACCAGTATTCTTCATGGAGCGACCGCATAACTGACCTAGATAACCTGGTTACTGGGTAATACGATACCCCGATAAGACTGATTGTCAGACTTTCGGGCTTCTGATCATCCATGACAACTGTCAATGCTCCACGAATTACCGCTGGGATCCCATCCACGGACCAACCGCGGAAAGTGTAGCTTAACCTGATCAATAAACCCGTGCGGCTGTTATTCCTTAGCCACTAAAAATTACAACCTAAGATATTTTAACTTTACAATGAATGGCTGGAGTACTTATATTATGGGTATAGCCGACGTGTACTGAAATACATAATCAAACTTTTCTTAAACTATTACTTTTTACAGTGAAACTACTGTTATCGTGCTAAATATCGTGCACAATTTTTTTTTTTTTTTAAGCAAATGGTTTTATTTTGACTCATTGTGATAAAATTCACACTCATTTTGAGAAGTGCTATTTAGGGAAGTGCACATTTTGTGAAAAGCACATTTTGCGTCAATTATACATTTTGCGAAGTGCACATTCTGCGTCCAAATCGTTGAGAGTAGCAAATCTATAAGGGCCACTATCCATTATTTGGTTTGTTTGAACCGTGATGTGCGTATATGCGAATACGTTGATTTAATTTTATGTATGGTTTTCATGTTTTGCCCTTTTGAAAAATCATTTTTTTTATTTTATTTTTTCATTGTTAGAATTATTCGACACTCACTAATGTGTGGATTAGCTGAGTTTTTCGGTTGCTCCCATAATAAAATTTGTTCATAATGTACAGAAGCCAGCACATCAAGATAGCCCAAACTGTACAATGTTCCCAATTGAACATGAACCTTACGCTTATGTCATGAAGATGAAAATCTATCAAAGAAAGGCAGATTGGGCTAGTTTGATGTACTGGCGTCTGTACAATGATCTATTTTCAAGTTTAGCTTAAACAGTAACGAATGTTGTGTAGAAGAAAGTCTTGTAATGTAGGTACGGAAGCAGACCAATTCTAATTAAAATTACACAAGGTTGGATGTCAAAAAGAAGTTGTCCATGCAAGAACCTCACCTTACTGATGTAGGATATTGTCTTCAGACTGCCCGCGATATTACAGTTATTCTAGAAATAATGTTGAAACCATCAGTTTGTGGCCGGTAGTGACGCGGCATCAGCAGTTAGTTATGCTAAAGGGGTTGGTTGCCACCGTTGACCCTGCAAGTGGGTTCCTTCGCCGGCAACCCAACTGTGCCTGCAACCTCTACTTTGAATATGTCAAAGAAGCTCGCTGATACGAGAGTAACTTCGGCTTCAACAAGATTAGTCTGCTGTGTATCCTATATAATGTAACCATTTGGAATCGCTTTAATTTTGACAGTTCTACAACGACGGTCCCTTTGTACAATCCCCTAAGTGCCAGATTCTTGTTGATTGATTTTCATGTTTTGTTTTTGTGACCAGCCTAAACTATCGACAAAAATAGTCTAAGATGGCATAATGCACTTTAAATACATCATGACATTACATAACTATACGCGTGTTTGAAACTTTGAAGCGCTCTGTAAAATTTGTCACTTGTAGTTAGGGGGTTATAAATAGGGCCCGTCGCAATAGGCATACATGGCGTTGTTTACGTTGCTAAGCAGACAACTTTTTCGATCATATGAAAGAATGGATTAGCAATAATCTTGAAAATGATTCAGATTCTGATTAACCTTTCGACAATCATGTCAAAACAGCAAAAACGTACCCTCGGCGCCAAGCGGCTTTATTTACGTATCAATCTGTCATGTAGTCGTGACCGTGGCTTGCTGGACACATTTTGGTTTGTCATCTATGTATACATGACTGTGGCAGCCAAAGGTTAATAGTGTATTACGCAATGATGGTGCTGATTATTTTAGACTTTATTTTAATTGTGGATGTTATATGGTGGCAGAAATCTGACTTAATAGATGTTTTACCATACATCTTCGGTTAGTGTCGTCTTTAGAAGATATTATACATTTATCAATATTTCGATTGTAACAGTATTAGTACCATAACCGTCACATTCCCGTGTTAACCTAACCTAACGACATTATAACTAAGTCAACGTAATTAATGTTTATTCTAATTGATTCCCTATGTACAATTAAACTACTACACTTGGCCTCTTTAGTCGTACTCGAAGATTAGCATTAATTGCTGTATGTACACTTATAGTTCTATGTAACTTTTAATATCTAAACAAAATTGCTGGAACCTGGGCTTTTCAACTCAATATGCTTTAATGTTAGCTAGGGTGGATCACGCCCAGTTCGGTGAACGTGCAAAAACATAAGTATTTAAGTATATATCTCAAGCACGATTAATATAGAAGATTATATAAATAGACTATTTATTCATTTTAAATAAACATTGAAAATATTAATAATCGTTATATAGTTTTAAGCGACTTCAAACAGGAGGAGGAAGCATGTGTTTTTCTTTTTTGAAAATTATGTATAATACGGCTGTAATTTTTGGTTATTTGAGATTGAAAGGATGCCAATTTTTAAGCGATTTCTCTAATAAATGCGGATAAAAACTACATTTCTTACGTCATGCTCCCAGGCGGAACCACCTTTGCTTTAACAAGTATAAGTTACATCAAAAATTCTATGAAATGTCTATAAAATTAAATTCCTATCAAAAATCTATACCTATCTCCAGTTTCGACGTTAACTTTTATTTAAAGTGGCTGCACTGCGGATTATACTTCCCCGTAAGCCCACCATGATATCCTATCTATCACTTTACATAGTATAAGAAAATATATAGTTTCAAATAATTGTATAACAATTATATATTGAATTATCTTATTTAAATATACGAACAAAACGGTGCCTCAAAGTTTCTCCTCGAAATAGTCGATAAGCGCCTAGATTAGAGTTCTTAGCAAATAACGTTTACGTGAAATGTCATACAATGTTATTCCAGGCGTTTATTTTATTAGCACCATTAAATAAAAAGGGAGTGATGACTGAAAAATACAAATTAAGTGATGATTTAATAGTTTTCGAAATTGGTGACAATATAATGTAATTCCAATATTACCGAAATACCAAACAATATAGTTCTGGTCGAGAATAAAACGTAGAGTATCGTTGCCGCCATACAATATGTGCCAGGCAGGATTACAATGTGGCTTAGGACGACACCATAATCTTTTTCGTGTAAATGTATAAGTATTTTTTCGTTCAGATGTTAGCACATAAATAGACTATTTACTACATATTTTTAATTTAAAACACACATTACTGCTGTCTCTGATTTTTAACCGACTCCAAAAAGGAGGAGATTTTCAATTCGATTGATATTTTTTTAAATGTTTGTACACCGATTACGCTGAGATTTATGATCCGATTAACGTGATTCTTCTTTAGTTTGATGCGGAATAGCGCCATTTGGTCCCATTGGAAATTTAATATAATTAGTAAGACACGGTGGAGGTCTGCCCAGCTTGGATGGAGCACCGCCGTGACCTCGTAGAGGCGATCAGGGGCGGTGATCTCTCGTGTCCGGCCCTGGTCCAGGTCATGGTACGGAGTGCATGGGAAGCCGTCACTTCCTTCTGCGAAGCAGCAATGGTCGCGAAGAGGAAGGCGACGCATGTGAGGGAGAGGCAATATATGCGCCCTCACGGCCCTAGTCGCTGCAGGAGACGGGAATCCCAGGTCGATTACTGGCTTGCGGACGGCGAGCAATGGTAAGGACCAAGCCCAGGTCGACGACGCGTTATGTTCCACGCGCGCCTCAATGAGATGTTAGCACCGACTTATCTATGACGGCAACGATACCCAATTTTTTATTCTCGACCAGAACTATATTGTTTAGTTGACTTGAATGACTTTTTTTATAAGTAGGACTAGAATTTTATAGACATTTCATATAGTTTTTGATGTAACTTATACTTGTTAAAGCAAAGATGGTTCCGCCATGAGCATGACGTCATTTCCTAGGGTACTTACATCAGACCCATTTTCTAAGGGGGTGGTATTAACATTTTTATGTTGTTAACAGACCTTTTGGTTCGTAAACTTTACCATTTGATTAAAGAAATATGCTGGATGACGTATAAATTGGTTCGAAAATAGAAAAAACAAAATGTGTGGAATATAAACCTATGTACTATGTATGTTCCTATGGTTAGGGAAAAATATAAAGTAAATGACTATTTATATTGGGTATGTATAGATATGACATTATTTCTATTACAAAAATCTAATAAATAACTATTGTTGTAATACCTTTTGACTCGTAGCACCAAAAACTTACCTATTTCTGAAGCCGAACTTAAGGACTATTTTTAAAGACATTGCCCCACACTAGGAATTTCTCCTGTATTGTGGGTGCCTTTACAAACATTTAAACTCACATACACAAACGGCCAGACCCGGAACAACTACTTGTAGGCCTTACAAATATTTGTTCCGCGCGGGAATCAAACCCGCGACACGCAGCGCAGCAGTCAATCGCTTTACCACTGCGCCAACCGTGCCGTAATTTGCAAATTTGATTTATCAATCAATTATAACCTCTTCCATCCATACATTGCACTGAATACAAAATTGGTTGAATGAATTCTGTGAAATGAAGACAGGCAGAAACAAATGGACGTACTTCAATTGAATACGATTTCCTATAATAGGTACTGTGCTTTAGCCTCGATTCTGACTACCCGAAGTCTCCTTCACAATGAATGTGAGGATCCTCACATTAATAGGGTATTTTCCAATTTTTTTAATTTGAAGATGGGGACGAAATATATGTAACACAAAAATAAATGGATTTATATCCATTTTCTCAATTAAAAACGATTAAGATCAAATTTATTTTTCGTTGTTTTCAATTTACCGCCAAAACGCTTCTTCCCATGACTTTTTTATCACGTGACCACACGTGACGTCAGCTTTGTGTAAACGGCACCGGTACAAATACTTTGCGTGGCGCACTTCTTTAAATTAAAATTGTTTTTTATAAATTGGAAAATACCCTATTGGCGTATTGACTATTGCTTTTATCATCAAAATCGATTTCTATGGCGATTATTTAAATGCAAGTTCAGTAACTTTGAAAAAATTAATTAAATCCAAAGAAATTTTGACACTTAAATGTTTGGATCTAGATGGTTTGCTATGCTTTTTTACCCGATTGCGCCAGAAGGAGGGTTATGTTTTTTCGGTTGCGTTTTTGAGTTGCAAAGCTTGCCCAGCAACATGTCTCAGTAATATTACCGGCGTACACCTAATTATTGAATGCATGACCTCCATCGAGTTTCTTTATTAAAGAATTATGCTTACATTACACTAATTTTATCTTAAAGTATTCGGCTTACTATTTAGGTTTAAGTTAATGTTATATACTTATATGATTTTATCAGATAGTAATGTCCTATCGCTAGATCTAACACTTCTTACATTAATTTTATTCACAACTTATACCTAACTTTAGTAGGTATATTGTGTCCGCTTTGATCGAGTTCTTCATATAATGTACAAATTCTTATTACCTACCCGCCCTAAGAGCTACTGAGTACCTTATAAACTAATTTAAATTAACTTCTCACACACTTGCAAGGTTTTTCACCAGAGTATATACGAATACCTATGTGTCATGAAATGACTCTTTTGACTGAAACTACGCTGACATACATCACTCTTGTAAGGTTTTTCACCAATACTTGGGTGAATTCATTGTAGTTATAATCGTTTTTACTTGATTATAACTACGCTGATCACATTTTTGTAAAGCTCTTATCATATTATACCTATCATAAGTGGCAATTATCTCAATACATTGAAGTCAGATAACAGATCAGGCGATCTATTCTGAGTGAATTGAGCTGTTTACAGTGTCAATCCCTAGCATCAGATTGAATGACAATTATTTCACCTACGTTTTCAGGATGAGATCTTTACAGAATAGGCAGATATACAGGGTCAATTTTTAACCAGTGCGGAAACTGTAACCATGAATTCAGCATATAATTCTAGACCCCTTAGCGTAGAAATTTTTCGTCGATTATACAATAGAGGTATTACTTATAGAGACGGCGGCGGTAAGATATGTTCCGCTTCTCAAAAGGCACTGTGGCCGTAGAGTGACGGCCGCAGGCGATAGGGTAATTTTGATTTTGAAGTCATGCGAACAATATGTGGCCACGGGAGCGTGAAAAAACGCGCAAGCACTCTAGCACTCCAAACAACCTAATCAGGAAGTCTGGAGGAACAGTGCCTGCCGCGGAGAGTATTCATAACGATTACCACAGGCTAAAAAACAAAAACGAAGTGCAGCGACAAAGTGGCTGTGGGTGGTTATGATGAAATGTTGCTCAAGTTAGTAACAGCACCACAAAGCGCATTTATTAAATCACTAGCTGTTGCCCGCGGCTTCACCCGCATTGAGATTGAAAATTATCCCACAGTACCGTACCAACGAGATGAAAACTATCCTATGTGTTAATCCAGGTTATAAATTATCTGTGTGCCAAATTTTATCCAAATCCGTTCAGCCGTTTTTGCGTGAAAGAGTAACAAACATCCATACATTCATACATACAAACTTTCGCGTTTATAATATAAGTAAAGGATAGTACGAAGTAGGATACAGGGAGCTAACAATAAAATTATAGGGGATACTTTGAGGGCAGGACTTCTACCCCGCATTGCGAACAATTTTGGAAACTTCTTTGTTCACTCTGCCAAATAGTTATGATTTTATGAAACATCAAAAAACAGTTATTATTTTAGAAAACGATAAGAATTTTGCGCAAATCTGTGTCTAGTGAAATTCTTCGCAGTGCGGGGTCAATTTAAAGCAGCCTAATCAAAGCATTATCTTGTAGGTCCCGAATGATTGGTCTCAAGCCGTTATAATGCGTATTTTTACGACAACAGGTTCCATCATTCAGGAGCTTGAAGGGCAATGTTCTGAGAAGGCTGCTCCCTCCCCGGGGTTCGGGGGGAGGGAGGGCTTCCGGTCCTCGTCACTCACCGTACGACACGTAACTACCAACGGCGATAAGCCACGGTAGCTCGCGAAATTTAATATTTACTGGTCAGTTTCCAGTTGTGTGTTGATCAAAACATGATTCGCGACCCTAACGAATATGTATTTACAGAATTATAATCAACTAGCAGCGCTCCACGGTTTCACCCACGTAGTTCCAGTTCCCGTAGGAATACGGGGATAAAATATAGCCTATGTCACCCGGGGATAGTGTAGCTTCCCAACAGTGAAAGAATTTTTCAAATCGGTTCAGTAGTTTCGGAGCCAATTCAATGCAAACAAACAATCAAATCTTTCCTCTTTACAATATTAGTATAGATAAAATCATCAATCCAACTCGCGCTCGGCCCACGTGGTGCATTACGGCCCACTCCCTCTCACAGAGAGGAGGCCTGTGTCCCAGCAGTGGGTAGGTTATAGGCTGATTATGACTGCTAATTCTAGCTTGGAGAGTTATATTGATGATTCTAATTCTGGAATTACATATTCGTTTCGGTCACGAATCATATTTTGATAAAGATACAAACTGAAACTGAATTTCGCGGACTACGTTAGCGCATGCCCTTTGACGTTGCCACGAGTCGCCGGTGTTCTGTGAGAGCGTGGTACTTCCCCGGTCGAGCCAGCCCGGTGAGCTGTGGTCAGGTGAACGGTACAGCTTGGCTCTACCACGTAAACATGTAGGAATTCGAATTCAGAATGCTATATAGTGACAACGTCAAAATCATAGCGACCTACATTTTTAGCACCTTCTATAATACAAACCTATTTTTTTCGTTAGTTTGGTCGACATGTGTTGGAATACTTATATCTGAAGAATACATATGACAGTTTGACTGTTTTTGTTTAGTGCTAGGTTAGTTTTAAAGAGTTTTAAGGAAAAAGTTTTTTGACGTTTCTTTCTGCAGATAAGATATTTGATTTGAAAAATCTGCCCTGACAGTTGATCAAGTGACAATCTATGTTTGTAAATTATCTAAAATTGGATATTTACGTACTCGTAAAGACTACGACTAATATCAGGTGCATGTTTGGCACTTTAACGTGACGCGGCGACTTTTAAATCAAATAACATATTGCTTATGAGAAGAAAGCCCTCTCTGGCATTAAAATATTTTATGTTAAAAAAAAACATTCTACACCTTCTAAAACTAACCGAGGTCGACTTGCCCAAACTTCGACATATTATTCGTGTACCTTCGTCAAAAACGGGCACAAATAACCTCGGTTTCGCGTTATCGTTCAAAATTCCTTCACCGCATTTACTACCAGTCAACGATGATATTGGAAGATTTCTTTTTAAATATAGACACAATACTTTAAGTATTGTGTCTATATTTATATACAGTCGACCACAGGTCGGTGGTAACACTTTGACCTTGAACTAGCCTAGCTTGTATGGAGCTTCAATAGAGTAAGAGGCTAGCTTATACGTACCACTGACGTGCGGTTTACCGTACAATCGAATGGCACTTACAGCTGGTCTACATTGTTACACAAAATTTAAGAAAAACATGTGAAGGTATTAGATTCCAACTAAAACACGTTACTTATTACATGACACAAATCTTACAAATATTTCCTAATGAACCGAGCTTGAGCATAAGGTCATTTTTTATACCATTTTTACGAAATTTCATGACAATACGACTTCTAGATGTCGATCAAAAACTAGTTACAAAAGACTTGTACAGTTTCATATTCTGGTGCAAATAAAAATATGTTGATGTGATCAAAATCAGTGGACAATAGTTTTGCTTTGTACATAGTAATACACAATAAGAGTACGCACATAATGTACAGCGACCAGCAACCAGGACCCTTTGGTAGAGTGAAATGGAATGAAGATTCGGAAGATATCGCCGCTGTAGCGATGGGTGAAGATGATTAGATCTGGTTGCGACTGCTGCGGTGTCATCTGTGGAAATATGCTTCTGTTAGCCGTCATCGTTCAGTGACACCATAAATTAAATTGGTTTTTTAGATCAGTATTTTATAAACCCAAAGTCAATTACCGATTAGAAAGTTAATATGGAATGTGCGACCAAACGGAATTTGGGGAGTGCATGATACTTATTTTTAAACTGAAATTCAAGACCAAACATAAAATGTTCATAAAATAAAAAAAAATAAAAAACAATAGACGTATACAAGTAATTTAAAACTTTGTCACTACTTGCATATACTTTGTTTATGAGCAAAGATATAAGTTTTGTTTTTATAAAAAATTTAATGCATTTATAGAGGTATGAGGAACAGGGTGTACAGTTCACTCATACTCTATAGAAAAGGGAGGATCCTCCAACCAGACAAGTGTTGTGTCTGGTGGGCAACTGCTCTACCGTTGATGTCGGGATGTTGTATATATGCGGGTCGCGCGGTAAACTTTGATTGCGCGATGTAGTTACGGTGAGACATCAAGTCTTGTGTAGTTCGCATTAGGCATTGTAGATGGCGCTACATCACTTTTTGCGTTTCTCGTTTTGTTGATTTGTAGTTTTTTGTATGTGGCATTGTAGATGGCCGCCACATCACTCCCCTCCGGAGACCGGAAGTACTTATTTTACGTTGCGTTTTTTGGTGGAACGGAACACAAACATGAAACACGTCATCGAAAATGCCGGATGCGACATTAAAAAGCCATGTGCATATATATTATTTAAACATCTTTGATATTGTTTATTTTTAGCTGCACCCGCTGCACTGTGTGCGTCACTTACCCAGTCGTGGTGTAGGCGGGCAGCAGTCGGCGCGTCACACCTATATGAAGTAGAAGGAGTGCGGCTGCAGCTCCAGCTGCGCCATCTTGGCCAGCAGGCGGTGCAGGCGCCGCTGTGCAGCTGCACCCGCTGCACTGTGTGCGTCACTTACCCAGTCGTGGTGTAGGCGGGCAGCAGTCGGCGCGTCACACCTATATGAAGTAGAAGGAGTGCGGCTGCAGCTCCAGCTGCGCCATCTTGGCCAGCAGGCGGTGCAGGCGCCGCTGTGCAGCTGCACCCGCTGCACTGTGTGCGTCACTTACCCAGTCGTGGTGTAGGCGGGCAGCAGTCGGCGCGTCACACCTATATGAAGTAGAAGGAGTGCGGCTGCAGCTCCAGCTGCGCCATCTTGGCCAGCAGGCGGTGCAGGCGCCGCTGTGCAGCTGCACCCGCTGCACTGTGTGCGTCACTTACCCAGTCGTGGTGTAGGCGGGCAGCAGTCGGCGCGTCACACCTATATGAAGTAGAAGGAGTGCGGCTGCAGCTCCAGCTGCGCCATCTTGGCCAGCAGGCGGTGCAGGCGCCGCTGTGCAGCTGCACCCGCTGCACTGTGTGCGTCACTTACCCAGTCGTGGTGTAGGCGGGCAGCAGTCGGCGCGTCACACCTATATGAAGTAGAAGGAGTGCGGCTGCAGCTCCAGCTGCGCCATCTTGGCCAGCAGGCGGTGCAGGCGCCGCTGTGCAGCTGCACCCGCTGCACTGTGTGCGTCACTTACCCAGTCGTGGTGTAGGCGGGCAGCAGTCGGCGCGTCACACCTATATGAAGTAGAAGGAGTGCGGCTGCAGCTCCAGCTGCGCCATCTTGGCCAGCAGGCGGTGCAGGCGCCGCTGTGCAGCTGCACCCGCTGCACTGTGTGCGTCACTTACCCAGTCGTGGTGTAGGCGGGCAGCAGTCGGCGCGTCACACCTATATGAAGTAGAAGGAGTGCGGCTGCAGCTCCAGCTGCGCCATCTTGGCCAGCAGGCGGTGCAGGCGCCGCTGTGCAGCTGCACCCGCTGCACTGTGTGCGTCACTTACCCAGTCGTGGTGTAGGCGGGCAGCAGTCGGCGCGTCACACCTATATGAAGTAGAAGGAGTGCGGCTGCAGCTCCAGCTGCGCCATCTTGGCCAGCAGGCGGTGCAGGCGCCGCTGTGCAGCTGCACCCGCTGCACTGTGTGCGTCACTTACCCAGTCGTGGTGTAGGCGGGCAGCAGTCGGCGCGTCACACCTATATGAAGTAGAAGGAGTGCGGCTGCAGCTCCAGCTGCGCCATCTTGGCCAGCAGGCGGTGCAGGCGCCGCTGTGCAGCTGCACCCGCTGCACTGTGTGCGTCACTTACCCAGTCGTGGTGTAGGCGGGCAGCAGTCGGCGCGTCACACCTATATGAAGTAGAAGGAGTGCGGCTGCAGCTCCAGCTGCGCCATCTTGGCCAGCAGGCGGTGCAGGCGCCGCTGTGCAGCTGCACCCGCTGCACTGTGTGCGTCGCCGCGGGCGCCTGCGCACGGGGCGAGGGCCCGGCACACAGACAGGCGCTGTGCTACGTGGCGAGGCATCTACAGGAAACAAATTGCTTTTACTTCGAGGACACACATTACCGGGTTCACCCTGTCTAACGATAACAAGCGATATTGTTCCCAAAAAAAAAAACGCCTAACGAACAACTTTCGGCTTCACCCCCGTCCCTTTTTGGGCTTGCGAAGGTCCTAATGCAAAACGGAACGTTACCAAGGACGTCATAAAATCGCGGCTAGATTTCTTGCGCAAATGATCTTTAACGCTCTGCTTAGAGCCCAGAGTTGAAAATCGAACAATGTGTTTTTTCGACGTGCTGAGACTCACTCGCGTTGCCCTCTCTTGGATTCTCAATGCTCGGTTTCGCATTTATTACGTCCATTTAAACGTCGCCTTATAGGATCACTCGTGTCTGTCCGTACGGCACAGCCAATTAATTGGCTCCGAATCTACTGGACTGATTAACTTCTCCCGCTCTGGGCGGAGCGGGAGTGCGTGCCAGAATTTTACTGACTAAAACCCACCCTGTGTTTCTTCAGCCACCTGTGTGCCAGGGGCCACAGTATCTCTTTCGAACAACCCGCACCCCTGGCAGTCATCGGCCCCTGCGGACACTACCAGTTTGTGCTAACATCTCTTTGAGGCGCGCGTGGAACACAACGCGCCGTCGACCCGGGCTTGGTCCTTACCGGAGGGCAAGCTACCCATTATGCGCCGTACGCAAGCCCACGCCTACGGTGGCCGGGAATCACCTTAGATTCCGACGCCCAGAACCTCTTCTGCGGGCCGTGAGGGCGCATATAACGCGGTCTTGCCTTTGCAAGATCGCGTTAGCAAACCAGTAGGTAGTTTTATTTTTTAGGATAAGTTAACCATGATAAGATAAGAATAAAAAACACGTACAAAATAATATAAAATAAAACATTAATTTAGCAACTCACCGAGAGCTGCTAAATTAATGTTTAATTTTAATATTAGTTTACTTTTCCTTTAAATTCTCTAAAACTTATTAGCCCTATGAGTCTTCACCAATTTTGTCAAAAAATTTAAAAAAAGTTGCGGGAGATATAAATTAAAAACGGTTTTTGAGCTAAGTTTGAGATATTTCTAGTATCTACAATCTTTTACATTTAAATTTTTTCGATAGGACGTATAGTTTCGCTGCAAGTTGGAAAAGCCCGTACCCACTCTATTAAACATGTTTACTACCACCCCTAACCCCTTTCTGGAACTTTCCTTCAGTCGGGTCGATCATTCCTTCATTACTTAGACCGTTAACTACATTTTCCGACCACTCGCAAATTGCTAAAAATGTATCGTCTATTACGGTAATTAAAACGGTTTGTCCCTAGTCTACATCCTTGTTATGCTACCACTTCAGGAAAGACTAAAACAACTCCGACAAGTACTTCTGTAACTTACTAGGGCTGCCCCAATTTATGCACCTATGACACAACGATTATGATGTTTTTTTTTTTTTGTATTTTGTAGTAAAATCTATTTGGCTGTACTTCATGTATCTGGCTGCTTTTGTTACAATAAATATAGATGCCATAAAAAAAAGTAAAACGATTTCCCGCCATTTTTTTAATGTTGTTCTGATCGCCAATGTTTTGCTGGCAGTATGTTCTGATACTCGTCGGCATCGCACAGGCGTGCTACGCATTCGCATTATATACGCTTATGCATACGCATGGTGGAGTGTCTTAATCCTACCTTGTTATTTTATAATACTCTCATTTCATGGTGATTATTTTATAAGAAATCTTGATTGAAGAAAAGTGATTGTGCTATAACTAGTGCCTATGTTTTCTTTGCCCGACAATCCAAGCCTATCTACAAAGTGCAACTTAGGAATTTAGATCATGGACCCAAATAATATAGCTGATGAAGGCGCTGTCCCTTAACATTTGTATATAAATACGAAAAAACTTTATCCCCGACCTAATACCTAATAGATTAATTAAAAATTTAAAACCCCCTAAAAGTTAAAAAATAATATTTATAGGCTTTTAATTTGAAGATAATATTTTGATCGAGGCATTGTCAAGTCGGGGGACGGTCAATGAAAACGCCAAACAGAGGCCTGGCCTGGGGCTTAATTTAATTTTTATTTCCTGCTTTTTAAACTTTATGTCTCGCTTAATTCTGCGCAGCGTTGCGTATTTTTCCCACAGTGAAGTTTGTTACTAATTTATCCTCATTCCTCGTCCTGATCACCATTTATCTATAATCCATTCATTGAGACCTTTTCAATGAGCCCAAACACGATACTTTTGCTGTTTGTTGGTGAGTAGCTTGGGTATCCTGGTAATTCCAGGTGTTGCTCCAGCATCAGTTCAAGGTTACTTTGTTAGTCTAATATCATTGAAGTAATAGAATACCAAAGGTAATGGCCCATTTAGTGTGAAAAATATACCCACGGCGTACAGAAATGAAATATGGCGGGAATCAAAGACAAATGATTATACTTTTCAATGGTTAGGGGCGCATTACTGTGGCTGATGGGGATCATGAAAGAAAAAAAAAGAAAAAATTTAATCTACCTAGTATGAAAACTTAACTTATAACTTGTGGTTTTAGGGAGGAGAAAATAAAATACATTTTTTTAATGTTTATTCAGCTTAATCAGTGAAAGCCGCAGGTGTATCAATATTTTTTAAGTAAGTCTGTTTGTTTCATTTTCAAGTCTAAACCACTGAACCGAATTTGATCAAATTGCCGTGTAGAGATTACATATTAGATTTGGAGACGAACATAGTATACTTTTTATCCCAGTGACATGTTTCCATGAGATAAAATAATTTACAGACGAAACCGATGGTGCAGGGAATTATTATCTAATTTTTATTGGTTTACTGCAAGATCTCTCCATTGAATTATTTTTTTCTTTTTACATATAAGGAAAATTGGGATAAGCCTGCATTATTTACCACCATTTTCGTTTTTGTACAAAAACATTTTTGAACCGGGTCGGATTATGGGCCATGACCTTTCGAGTTGATCAGACCCGTGGAAGAAGCTCAAATCCCTTCATCAATCAGAAAAGATCTTCAAACGGCTCAACCGATTTTGATGAAACATGTCTAAAAACACTCCCGACTAATAAATCGACCTTTCAAACAAAAGAAACAAAATCAAAATCGGTTCATTCGTTTGTGAGCTACGTTGCCTCAGACAGACAGACAGACACACACACACACACACACACACACGCACACACACACACACACACACAAAATGCAATCATGACTCTTCATAAACAACAATATTACAAAGAAAAACGTCAACCTGTTCAAAAACATATTAAGTACGATGAAATTGGCAACAAAAGCTATACAAGTATATAATCAGTACTTACATTGAACAATGGCGAATGCAGTATTGGTGTCCACAAAGGAAGTAGCTTGTTGAGCACGGTTGAATTACACTCCAACAAAGACTCCAGTAGACTCAGGAAGTGAAGATTTACCGTCTCGGCCAGCTGAAAGACACCCACGTTACTTATATCTGTTTGTTATCTTCTGATTTGCATTATGTTTAAAAAAGCCACATTATATCTAGATTGAAAACCACTAGAGAAAGTAAACCAGTTCAAATATCTTGGCAGCAACATTAGGAATGATAATACCCTAGTTTCGGAGTTACCATTGTGCATTGCAAATGCCTCTGCACACTTTTGACGGCTTTATAATCGTTTCTGGTAATCCCACGACCTGAAGCTAGTCACAAAGGCAAGTGTTTACAAAGCAATAATCTTACCTGTCTTGCATGGTTCAGAAATATCGTGCCTCTACGAACCAGACATAAGGAAATTGGACATGTTGCTAAGGTGTTTGAGATTCATCTTGAAAATTAAATGGCCGAGCCGTTTTTCTAATACGAAGGTCCTGCGCCGTTCTTGCATGTATGGCATGGAGACTACTTACGCTGCGTCAACTCAGGTGGTGTGGACACGTCCTTCGCATGGAGAACCACCGTTTACCCTAAGTTGTTTTCTACTCTGAGATGGCGGAAGCATGGCGGTCATCTCCGCTACAAGGATGCGTTTAAGAGGCATCTAAGCGGTTGTGCTTTTGATCCAACAGGTTGGGAGGGGCTTGTTTCAAATAGGTCGTTTTGGCGCTCCACTGTCTACAAAAATGTAGAAATTTTCGAAAAGAGGCGCCTCGGTACATTAACCGAAAAATGCCAAATACGTAAAGTGACACCTAGGCCCTTCTACACCTATTCCTTTCATTCTGCTGGCCAGCTCTATTGCATTAATTGTGACCGGGTATTTAAAAAAATTGGTCTGGTGAGTCATATTAGGGCACACACCAGGAAATAATAACTGAATATAATAAGGTCGCCGTTATCGAAATCGTTAAGGAGGACTATACAAGGTGTAACAGAATAGACGCGAGTCCTGAAAGTAGTTTGTTCATAATTTACTACTGAATCTATTTCAATAACATTAAACGCATTTGGACGCCTAGGCCGACAGTTAATTGAACTAGAATCGTTCAACGTTTAACAACTTGGTTATTGAAAGTCAGCCCTTTGAAGATGACTGACCAAGACTCAGCCAAGTGATTCAAATTTAGTTAGTTGTTTTTCCACTGTGGCGCTAGTAGTCACCAAAACAAATATGGCGTCAATGAAAGCGCAGAACTTACGGTGACACTTGTCCACATTTTTTCCATACAAACTTTGGGAGGGTTTTACTACACTGTTTGACTATTACATCAAAAATTAATCAGGGTATGGTTTTGTCTCATTATTAATATTGTCTGTACGGAAACAGAATACTAAAATAAGAAGCTATTAAAAAGTTATAAACAAAGATTCGTTTTTCTTGCTAATTTAACCTAACTTTGCGCGTGTTTAAGTAATAAAAGGAATGTAAAATCTCGAAAACCAAGTCGGTACCGACAAAGTTCAATTATCTAAAAGTTCAATAAACTTAATTGGTCATTGATTTATGCAGTGGTTTTTCCAGAAAACGCGATATTCCGAAGGACTTTTCTTAATTTTGTACGCGCCTGTTTTACTATAACTGATCCTGCAGCTCACTCAATAATGTTGTGCGTGTAGACTAGCGTCTAACTGCTCATCACTGATACAACCTCTGTCGGACTCGAAGCCTGGTAAGACAGCGTGCTTTTTAGCCAGGGCCACCAGTGACTTCGAGCCCGCGATTAGTATACCCTTAACTGTTATAGCAACCCAGGACAGATCGTCCTGGCGCCGCTGTACAAGACTGCAATAAAGGGATGGATGAAAACGTTTTAAATACAGATGTTACATGTGTTATTAGTTCCCTTTGAGTGATTGTGTGAGAAATTATCTTGAACAGGGTTCGTTTACAATTTTACCAGATGCTTTTAAAACAGACAGTAGGTACGTCGGGCCTCACCACTTTGGACTGCACGGTGACCTGCAGGATGCTGGGCACCAGCTTGCACCAGAAGTCCAGCAGGATGCAGGTGGTGGTGTTGTGGGGCTCGCTGCAGGGCGGCGAGGCCGCAGCCAGCTGCTCCAGGTACAGCGTCCACAGCTGGCACAGCACGAAGGCGTGCAGCAGTGCCGACATGCGCAGTGCGCCCGGCTTGCTTTGCTCCACGTACGACGACATTATTGTCTGAGGCCGGTCAGCATCATTGAGGTTATGTGGAAGCAAACAACAAATGCTACAGGATGAAATAATGAGTGTTGTCGCTGTTAAGATCTAATTTCAAACCCAAGATGGCGGCCCCGTACCATGTAAAAGGTATTTGTCACAGGAATCATTTTCAAGGTTCTCGACGGATGAGTTGATCCTAATGCTACAACTGAAATCCATTTCAAGGTGGTGGTTTTATAAACACGGTCTTATCACAGAAAAATATTTTGAGTATAACCTAAGTCTAGAATTCAGATAATTTATGTAAACAAAGGGAAAAACAGAAATACTTACTTAATGGTAATTCGCGAAAAAAGAGGTAAGAATGTGTTTTCAGCACTGATTAAAGACCGAATAATTCAAAAGACCATCTCATACCGTAATCATTTTTATGAATTTTCGCTTTTTAACCTCTGTCCTGTCATTTTGATAGCGACATTTCTTGACGTGTCTTTGTTTACATAAATTGTGTGAATTAAAGTTTTAAGGTATAGGTTCAGGATTTCTAGATGTCTGTCATAATTAATTAATTTCGATATTACACCATTATGTACGGTCAGGAAAACAAAAATTTGTCAATTTGCCATTCCATAGCCATTGTATAGGAATGACAAAGACGGTGTGATTACACGTAGCGTCCTGCGGCACGGGCTGGTGCATGTGTGGCGCCTGCGTGTGCGACGTGGGCAGCTGGTGCGTGCGACTGTTGCACAGTAAGACTTAGTTACCTGTATGTAGTCAGTGATGTGACACGTAGCGTCCTGCGGCACGGGCTGGTGCATGTGCGGCGCCTGCGTGTGCGACGTGGGCAGCTGGTGCGTGCGACTGTTGCACAGTAAGACTTAGTTACCTGTATGTAGTCAGTGATGTGACACGTAGCGTCCTGCGGCACGGGCTGGTGCATGTGCGGCGCCTGCGTGTGCGACGTGGGCAGCTGGTGCGTGCGACTGTTGCACAGTAAGACTTAGTTACCTGTATGTAGTCAGTGATGTGACACGTAGCGTCCTGCGGCACGGGCTGGTGCATGTGCGGCGCCTGCGTGTGCGACGTGGGCAGCTGGTGCGTGCGACTGTTGCACAGTAAGACTTAGTTACCTGTATGTAGTCAGTGATGTGACACGTAGCGTCCTGCGGCACGGGCTGGTGCATGTGCGGCGCCTGCGTGTGCGACGTGTGCAGCTGGTGCGTGCGACTGTTGCACAGTAAGACTTAGTTACCTGTATGTAGTCAGTGATGTGACACGTAGCGTCCTGCGGCACGGGCTGGTGCATGTGCGGCGCCTGCGTGTGCGACGTGGGCAGCTGGTGCGTGCGACTGTTGCACAGCGCACCCATCACCAACCACGAGATGAGGCGCACGCGGGTCACGCACTCGCATACCTCGCGAGACCTTGGACAATGTTACAAGATTAATATAACCCTTGGGGCGAAAACCCTTTTGAGGTTATGTCTGCCAGTGTCAGAAAACTGTTGTGGTCATCAGACTTTCAGAATCCAGCTCTATCATCAATAATCATGGTGGCGAAAACTAAAACTGAATAACTGTTTATCACATCATGTAATGCAATTGTCACAATTACCCTGGTAAAGACGCGCTAATCCATGGAGTCATATGCCTGGCCGGCTGCGGTCGGTCCTGTCTCCCTCGGCTATGTTCTAGAGCCAGTTCCATGGCCACATATTGGGCTATACCGCCCTTCACTATCGCCCCTAATGTGTCTTCGTTCAGACATATCAGGTTGCGATTCACGATCGATTTTGAGACGGAACCCTGTTGAGAAATGAATAGCGTATTAATAGCAAATAATAATAATGTAAAACATGGTAGTATTTTTTGAGTTTAATCATTACAAGCAAACATTACATATTATTTGTCATGTTTGACGGCACGGTTGGCGCAGTGGTTAAACGATTGACTGCTGCGCTGCGTGTCGCGGGTTCGATTCCCGCATGGAACCAATATTTGTATGGCCTACAAGTAGTTGTTCCGGGTCTGGCCGTTTGTGTATGTGAGTTTAAATGTTTGTAAACGCACCCACAATAAATAAATAATATTAAAAAATAAAAATAGTGAATCTATTGTGTGTGTGTAATCTACTGTGGGGCAACGAAAAAATAAAATTCTAAAATAAAAATAAAATCTCTTTCTATAATATTAGTTTAAATATATTGTTACGAGCTTGGGGTTCGTGACAATTAAAAACTGCCGATATGAATTACCAAAAATAAGACTTTAATTAAACACACTATAACACAACACAATAGCACTACGGACCACTCTTAAGTCGCACCTGAAGATCGCTTTAGATGTTCTCGCATGTATCGCTTCCAATGAACTACCCCGAGACGCGCTCCGTTCCCGCTTATATAGGGCCCTCGGATAGTTCCAGAACCTTCTACCGTAGAAGCATCTAGAATGTTCGAGTACATATCGGCCCTGACCGAACGCATGTCGATAGTTCCAGAAAGTTCTAGCATCGAACTTTCTAGAAAGCTCCTGACAATTAATTTCGCTATTCGATAAGAGATGGCGCTAGTGGCAACCAAACATTAATTGTGCGGCGCAACACTGCCCCCACCTAAGATATGCTCGTCCCGAGCATTATCGGCCCCATAATAACGCGCCAGTCGATCCACATGGACTATCTTAGGAGTACCTCTTGCACCTTTCTGTATCCGGTAGGTAACGTCATTGATCTTTGTCACAATCCGGTACGGTCTGTCCCAGTTAGCTTGAAGCTTAGGAGATTTCCCTTTGCTGCGGACTGGATTGTGCAACCACACTAGTGAACCTTCGTCAAACCCTTTATTGTTCATTTTGCGGTCATAACGGGTTTTCATCTTTTCAGACATTTGCTGGCCTGATTGTCTGACGTGCTCATAAATGTCATTCATCTTGTTCCACAAGTCATTCGCATAATCGGTTATACTGCGTGGAGCATCAGGTGGTATTCCGGTGATCAGGTCTGCAGGTAGCCGTAATTCCCTTCCAAAGTTTGCGAAAGCTGGTGTCACCGATGTGCTTTCGTGAACAGCGCTTCGATATGACAACAAAAACGGTTGTATATGCTTGTCCCAATCTCTTTGCCGATTTTCCACAACTTTTGCTAGGTACCTCTCTAATGTCTGATTAAATCGTTCCACCATTCCATCCGATTGTGGGTGGTAAGAAGTTGTTCTTGTTTTATGAGTACCCATCACTCGACAAGTTTCCTGGAATATTTGAGACTCAAAATTCCTTCCTTGATCACTGTGAATCTCTAAAGGTACTCCAAAACGACAGAAGACTTCATGAACCAATTTATCTGCAACTGTCGAAGCTTCTTGATTTGGAATGGCGAAGACTTCCGGCCACTTAGTGAAGTAATCCATCACAACCATGAAATACTTGTTACCACTTTCACTTTCCGGAAACGGCCCCGCAACGTCAAGGGCTATCCTCTCCCATGGTGCACCAACATTGTACAATTTCAATGCACCTCTGCTACGCGTCTGAGGTCCCTTTACAGCTGCACAACTTGTACATTTGCGACACCAGTCCTCGACATCGTCCCGACAGTGGACCCAGTAAAACCGTTCTCGTATCTTCAGTAGAGTCCGTTTTACTCCCAGGTGACCTCCTGAACAACCATTATGGTACAGCTGCAGAACATCCGGTACTTGTGATTTAGGGACAACCATTTGCAAGTGACAGCTGTTTCCCCGAGCATTTTCCCATTTACGGCACAGGACTCCATCCTGAATCACCAAGCTGTCCCATTGGGCCCAATAGCTCTTTGTGATGGAACTCATTGCTGAGACGTCGCTCCACCTGGGCTTAGGAGCTTTGGCCTTCATCCACTCCAGAATCGGCTTGATGTCCGAATCTTCCTGCTGTGCACTTTGTAGGCTTTCCTTCCACTCGTTGCTGAGGTCTGTCCTGAGCATCCTCACAGGTACCACTTCCTTACTCTCTTGCCTAGTACAGTGCTTGCAGTCTTCAGGACAAGGTCTTCTTGACAATGCATCTGCGTTGCCATGAGATTTCCCGCTGCGATGTTCGACCACAAAGTCGTATTCCTGCAGTAGCTCAATCCATCTCGCAACTTGTCCTTCTGGATTTTTGAACTGTAATAGCCATTTCAGTGCAGCATGGTCGGTTCGTAAGTGGAATTTCCGACCCAGAAGATATTTGCTAAAATGCTGCAATGACTTTACCATAGCAAGCAATTCCCGTCTCGTGACACAATAGTTCCTCTCCGGCTTTGACAACGACTTGCTGAAGTACGCTATCACAACCTCTTGATCACCATTCCGTTGAGACAACACACCACCAAGTCCTATGTCACTTGCGTCTGTGTCAACTATAAATTCCTTGCCTGCATCAGGGTACCCCAAAATAGGTGTTTTGCATAGTCGGTCCTTTAACTCCTGGAATGCGATATCGCAACTTTCATCCCAGCAGAAATGTCGCTTCTCTTCGGTTAGCTTATGCAGGGGTTTGGCAATATCCGCAAAGTTCTTAACAAATCGCCGATAATAAGAGCACAACCCCAAAAACGCTCTGACCTGCGTCTTGTCTTTTGGAACTGGCCAATCCTTGACAGCGGCGATTTTTTCTGGATCCGTGCGGATACCTTCTTCCGACACCACATATCCCAAAAAGCTAACTTGCCGTTTGAATAGTGAACATTTCTTCGGACTCAACTTGAGGTTGGCACTCTGGATCTTCATGAGCACGCGTTCCAGGTTTTGAAGATGTTCTTCAAACGTACGGCCTACGATGATTATGTCATCCAAGTAGACCAGACAGGCATCTCCAATCAACTTAGTTAGTACAAGTTCCATCAACCTTTCAAACTTTGCCGGAGCGTTGCACAATCCAAACGGCATAACTTTAAATTGCCACAGACCCTTTCCTGTCGAGAATGCTGTTTTCTCCTTGTCCTTGGGGTCAATTTCAACTTGCCAGTAGCCACTTTTCAGGTCCAGCGTGCTAAACCACTTTACTCCAGTAAGCATGTCCAACGTGTCATCAATTCTTGGCAAAGGGTAGCTGTCCTTCTTCGTAACGTCATTCAGACGACGATAGTCAACACAAAACCGCATGCTGCCGTCCTTCTTCCTTACCAGCACTACAGGTGAACACCATGGGCTAGATGAAGGTTCAATAACACCATCCTTCACCATTCCCTCAATCATGGTTTCTACTTCCTTTTCACGCGCTACCGGCAATCTCCTTGGCCGCTGACGGATAGGCAACTCGTCGCCTGTATTTATTTTGTGTTGAACTAAGCCAGTCTTCCCAATGTCACTATCGTTTAGGGAGAAAACTTCGGCGTACTTCAGTAACATCTTCTTCGCCTTGCCCATCTCATTTTGAGACAGAGCGCTGCGACACTCTTCTAAAAGTGTGGTCACTCTCGTTTGTGCATCCTTGCTGGGGGTCTCAGTCGATAGATATTGGCATTGACGCAGCCAATCCACTTCCTCGCAAGTACCAATCAGTGTGCCTTTTTCAATAGTCTGTTCCTGATCACAAAGGTTCAGCACACGTACCCCTGAGATGTCGGTGGCTCTGACCAAAGTTCGTGCCACTTTCCATGGAAGGTCATTGTCTACCCTTTCCACGAGTACACAACGATGAGTTTTCCCAGGATTCCGAGGAAGACTAACCGGCACAATCGTTTCTGATCTCGGAGGAAGAACAATTTCCTTAAGGCTGTACACATTCCCTGGTAACGCCCCTTCCATAAAAAGTTCCTCTCGTCCACATTTCATAACTCCCTGCTTGACGTCAATCTCGCAAAAATTCTTCCTCATAAAGTCAAGACCCAGGATGCAATCGTCCATTATATCAGCCACGATGACATTATGCAGGTAGGTCCTGTTGCCTAGCTTCAACTCCATCTCCATCTCTCCACGGACGGGTATGCGCTGACCTGTGGCTGTCACCAAATTAATGCGTTCTCGTTTGTATGCAGAGTCCCCAAGGGGCTGACTCATAACTTGGGAACTGACGACTGTACGAGAGGCTCCAGTATCTATGGTCAGCTTACAAGGCGTTCCGTTGACCTCGCCCTTGATGATTAAGCTGTTCCCGTCATGGGTTTGTGTGATCGAAATCCTTGGGGCTCTTTGAACATCAGCCAGCACCCGCCCCGCAGTCCTGGCTATTACTCGTTTCCCTGCTGCTGCTGGGTAGTGCTGTTAGCCGCGCTACCCTCTGGAGACCGGCCATCTTCCCTTTCTGCAGTTCGCTTAGGGCAACTGGATCGAAGGTGGCCCCTTTCCCCACAGCCGTAGCACCTAGGGCTGTATCCTTTACGATCGCGAACTGTAGCCGCTACAACCTCCCTGACGCGATGGGAACGATGATCCTGCCGCACAGCTTCCACCTCCAGTGCATGGGCCAAGGCGTCCTTAAGCGTCCCGTGGTGACCGAGTCTCACAGCAGCTCTAACTTCAAGGTCCCGGATGCCGTCGATGAATGCCTGCACCAGGTTCCCATCAATAAGCGCAGGTACGGACTGGTACGCTTTTCGAACCAGCTTCTCCACTTCAAGGGCCCACTGCTGCAGGTTTTCGTTACTGCGTTGCACACGATCCTTGAGCTGCGCACGAAACACGTGTTCCAGGTGAGCGTCGCCATATCTAGCCTCCAATGCTTCGAGGAGCTGCTCGTAAGTCACTTCCTTACCGAGAGCTTCCAGCACATTTAAAGCCTGGTCGCGCAGGCCTAGGGTGAGGGCAGTCATGGCCTGACTTTTATTCCACCCGTTCGCCTTCATGACAGCCGCAAACTGAATTTTGTAGGCCGACCAGGAAGAAGTCCCGTCGTACGGCGGCACTTTGAATCCACGTAGCGAAGGTGTTGTAGCTACGGGAGCTGCGATTCCATCCCCAAGTTTGAGGTTACCCAACTCTTGCTTCACATCAGCAATGACGTCACTAAACTTGCTGATCTGAGTTTCAGCTTCTGACAAGCGGTTGTCATGCTGGGCAACCTTCTCCTTCACCTCCTTCATGTCTTTCCCGAAGGTTGCGTGAAGGTCCTTTATGAGGAGCATCTGCTCTTCCTGGCGGTGCACCTGCTCCTCCTTATCCCGTTTGAGCTGTTCTTCCAATTGTCGGGCCTGCTCCTCCTGTCGGCGAGCCTGCTCCTCCTGTCGGCGAGCCTGCTCCTCCTGTTGGCGGGCCTGCTCCTCTTTATCCCGTTTGAGCTGTTCTTCCAAACGGCGGGCCTGTTCCTCCTGTCGGCGGGCCTGATCCTCTTTATCCCGTTTGAGCTGTTCTTCCAATCGGCGGGCCTGTTCCTCCTGTCGGCGGGCCTGTTCCTCCTGTCGGCGGGCCTGCTCCTGCAACATCATCATCAGAGCAGCAAAATCTGGTGCTGGTGATGCTGGAGCAGCTGTGGACGGGCCGGCCTCTGTGGTTGGTAGCTGGCCCTCCGACGCCTGTGGCATTGCTCCACCAAATCGCCTCTGGTCCGTCTCCTGCTGGCGATGACTCCGGGTACGGATACCCTCCATGTCGTCTTTAGGTAAAATCGGCATGATTTTAATCCTTGCTTCTGACACCAATTGTTACGAGCTTGGGGTTCGTGACAATTAAAAACTGCCGATATGAATTACCAAAAATAAGACTTTAATTAAACACACTATAACACAACACAATAGCACTACGGACCACTCTTAAGTCGCACCTGAAGATCGCTTTAGATGTTCTCGCATGTATCGCTTCCAATGAACTACCCCGAGACGCGCTCCGTTCCCGCTTATATAGGGCCCTCGGATAGTTCCAGAACCTTCTACCGTAGAAGCATCTAGAATGTTCGAGTACATATCGGCCCTGACCGAACGCATGTCGATAGTTCCAGAAAGTTCTAGCATCGAACTTTCTAGAAAGCTCCTGACAATTAATTTCGCTATTCGATAAGAGATGGCGCTAGTGGCAACCAAACATTAATTGTGCGGCGCAACAATATGTAGATTAGTGTAGGTGTATATTATCGTATTGTTTAATCTGTATATTAGGTATTGTGTCAATTTTTTTATTGATATACTTTTATATCAATAAAAAAATTGACATTATAAGTATGTATAAATGAAAAAGTTAAAAATCATTGATATAAAAATATTAAATAATACCTAATAATCGTACCCAAGATGTTTGCACGCCATGAGAAATGGCAGACATGTCGTGAGGTACTCTTTACTTTTTGATCTTGCATGCATGTATTATTTTAATTCTATACGTATACACATGTTCGAGCAACAAAAGATAAAAAAGTTTATGTTTTAGGTAGTAAAGATTTGTAAAATGACCGCACTGTCACATTAGGTACACGCACTTGTTGTGCTAGTTGTTCGGGAAGTTTCAATAAATAAAGCAGTAAACCTTGATCTTGTTGAGCAGGTGCGGGTCGTGCAGCAGGTCGATCATGTCGGGCAGATGAGGCCGCATGCAGTCCACGGCCCCGCCGGCCACCTCGTACTATACCTTGATCTTGTTGAGCAGGTGCGGGTCGTGCAGCTGGTCGATCATGTCGGGCAGATGAGGCCGCATGCAGTCCACGGCCCCGCCGGCCACCTCGTACTATACCTTGATCTTGTTGAGCAGGTGCGGGTCGTGCAGCAGGTCGATCATGTCGGGCAGATGAGGCCGCATGCAGTCCACGGCCCCGCCGGCCACCTCGTACTATACCTTGATCTTGTTGAGCAGGTGCGGGTCGTGCAGCAGGTCGATCATGTCGGGCAGATGAGGCCGCATGCAGTCCACGGCCCCGCCGGCCACCTCGTACTATACCTTGATCTTGTTGAGCAGGTGCGGGTCGTGCAGCAGGTCGATCATGTCGGGCAGATGAGGCCGCATGCAGTCCACGGCCCCGCCGGCCACCTCCCGCGCGTCGTGCGTGGCCAGCTCGCCGCCCGACAGCTGCGGCGGCAGCACCAGGCGGCACCCGTGACCTTAAAGGACCATTCTATTCGATCAGTTCTTCCCCTGTAGCAGAATTCTGGTTAGATTGTAAAGAAATTGGTTCAAAAATTCTTCCTTGTTATCACGGTCAATGATATCAAATTGGTCAGTTCTCATCATCATAAATAAGTATTTTTGACAAACTATTTACTAAAAGTTTGTCAACTATAAACACAGTTACTTGCCAGCTTTGCAAACTCACCTTGCAACACAAACTGTATGAGTATGAACAGGTTGTCATCAGGTATGGTGGTCTTGGTCCTAAGGGCTTGGACCAGCTCGTAGACCAGGACTCGGCAGACCAGCAGCTTGTCCCGGTCTCGACTGAAGACTCGAGTGCACACCACGGACAGTTCAGATATCACGGACAGCTTGAGCACGAAGTTCTGCACCCCATAGCTGATGATCTTGGTTATCGGCTCCAGGATACTCTGAGGGGCAAAGAGAACAATAAATCAATCTACTCAGCCTATCGCAGTTCACTGTTGGACATAAGCCTCTCCTATGTTGCGCAATAACACCCTGTCCTCCGCTTTCTCTAGGAGTCGAAAAGAATATAATTTGGAAGTTTTTAAAATTGTTTTGTAAAACTCCAATTTAACACAAGATGTAGTATTTGCATTTTATTTTTCAGTTACAGCCCGGAATCTGGACTTGTGCCCTGGTGATGGCAATAGGCGCGCAATACATAGGGCACGAATACATGCGACTTAACACAAGTGCTGGAAAATGCATAATCCGCCGAAGAAAAGAGGTGTGATGGTATGTTATTTAAATCTTTACATTGTATAAAACAAAGTCACTTTCCGTGTCTATACGCTTAGATTTTTTTAACTACGCAACGGATTTTAATTCAGTTTTCTTCAATAGACAGAGTGATTCAAGAAAGAAGTTTATATGTAAAATACCACGACCTCTACGCGGGCGAAGAGGCTGGCAAAACCTAGTCTTAAATAAGGCACAGAACCGGTCGAAATGGCGGTGCTTGGGCTACCCCAACCTACCGACCTATGTCCAGCAGTTTATATTGAGGAAGCCTGTGTCTCAGCAGTGGGAACGTACTGCCGGGATAAAAAGTACTCTATGTGTTAATCCAGGTTATAAACTGTTTGCCAAATTTTATCTAAATCCGTTTAGCCGTTACTGTTTGATTGAGTAACAAAATCAAAATCAAAAAAAATGGAAATTCCACCCCTAAGGGTTAAGTAGGGGATGAAAGGTTGTATGAAAGTCCGTCAGTTTCATAATTCGGAACAACAAATTTCGTGTTTAGGCGGGCGATTTAAATTAATATAAACAAATCACAGCGTTTTTGATAATTCCACCCTCATGGAGCTGAAAAGGGGGATGAAGTTGTGTATGGAAAATCCTTCATTTTCAAAGAAAACATCACTAAATTTATTAGCATATCGGTTATGTTGAAATTTCAACCTTTAGTGGGGTAAAAATGGGAATGAAAAGTTGTATTTAAATTCTTCATTGAGAAAATGTTGAATACAAGTAAAAATAATATACACGTGTATCGTACTGTCAATAAACCTCTACTGCCGCCCGTCTATCCGTCTGTCTTTCTGTCTGCCTTAAGCGAATATGTCAACTGTCTGTCCTTCATTTTCAAAGTATAATCACTATATGTATTATTTAAGCTTATGGCTGGAAACCAACGCAACGTACTCTGATTGAAGCAAAGCTTTTGACCGTATAGACCATGTTGTCCTATTACGTAAGCTGCTTGCGGTAGGTTTCAGGGGCGATTTATACCGATGGTTTACATCTTATATTAGGAATCGATGTCAAACAGTTGTACTAAACAGATACAGTTTTGTAACTATTAATATACCCTCGGGAATACCACAAGGACCCCTTCTGGGTCCTTTACTTTTTATTATTTTTATAAATGACATTGGTTCATGCTTTACCCGGCTCAAAATAATTATTTATGCCGTCGATATGCCCTATATCAGAACTTTCCGACTGTTCTGTTTTGCAGCGGGATTTAGATGGACTACAAAACTATTGTCTACTTAATAAACTTGAAGTGAATGTTTCTAAATGTTTTGTTAGTACTTTCACACGCAAACCTCGTGCGATCAAGTTTCAGTGTAAGTTACAGGGACCTGGGTGTAACATTTGTCTCTAAATTGCTTTTTGATGCACACATCGAAAACTTTGTTAGTAAACCTTCCAAAGCCCTTGGATTTATACTTAGGTTGTCAGCCGACTTCAAAAAATATGACATACTTTTTTGTGCTTTTGTCCGCAGTCATTTGGAGTATGCCTCACAAGCATGGAATCCTAACATTTATGTTGACAGAATTGAGGGAATTTAAAAGCGATTCCTACGTTTTTTGCAATACAAAACTAAGTTGTATACTCCCAATTATATAGCACGATGTAAGAGGTTTCACATCTTACCACTTCATGAGCGCAGATGCATTGAAGATATGTCGTACTTGTTTAAAATTGCAAATGGTACTATAGATTTCCCTTAACTTTTAGGTAGCTTAGGCTGCAAAATGATTCGCAAACCTAACTTGTTGCATGTCCCTCATTCCATGTCCGCGTACAGGCAGCATTCATTTCTAATTCGTGCGAGCAAAAGTGCTGACACCAGCCTAGTTTGAATAAATGACTTTTGATTTTGATTTTTAATAAACTGTCTTTTGAACATGACTTGGATACTTATATTCAATACCAGTGTTTTTCGCCATAAGCGTCTGTTTGTGAAAAGCTTATTATATAAGGAAAAGTAATTGTTTGCTTTGAATGTATTTTTTTTTTTTGCATAGTTAAGCATGTATTATTTATTTCCTAAGTCATAAGTAGTTAATTTGTATCTACCGAACTTTTTTTGTTGCTGTTTAAGCTAAGTGATTATTAGTGGAAACTTGTAAATGGCCTTCAGTTTCATATTGTTTAATAACATTGTTTATGTTACCTGTAAGTTTCCCGAATAAAATAAATAAAATATACGGGATACATTTTTTACCAGTGCCCAAACTGTAACCATGAATTCAGGATATCATTTTAGATAGCCCCCAGCGTAGACATTTCGTCGGTTATACAAAAAATGTCTACGCTAGGGGGTCTAGAATGATATGTTGAATTCATGGTTACAGTTTGCGCACTGGTCAAAAATTTTTCCTATTGTAGGAAAAACCAATTTTCTATCTCGGAATATATTTTATTTTTTTGTGTCTATTGTGGTACCTTATAACGGCATACACTAGTACAGTTACCTTGTGCTGCGCCGCCGCGGGTATCTTCAGCGCCGCAGTAGCCGCACGCAGCAGAGGCAGCACGTCGTCCACCTGGTGCAGTAGCAGCGCGGCCGAGCGCAGCAGTGCCTGCAGCACTGCACTAGTACAGTTACCTTGTGCTGCGCCGCCGCGGGTATCTTCAGCGCCGCAGTAGCCGCACGCAGCAGAGGCAGCACGTCGTCCACCTGGTGCAGTAGCAGCGCGGCCGAGCGCAGCAGTGCCTGCAGCACTGCACTAGTACAGTTACCTTGTGCTGCGCCGCCGCGGGTATCTTCAGCGCCGCAGTAGCCGCACGCAGCAGAGGCAGCACGTCGTCCACCTGGTGCAGTAGCAGCGCGGCCGAGCGCAGCAGTGCCTGCAGCACTGCACTAGTACAGTTACCTTGTGCTGCGCCGCCGCGGGTATCTTCAGCGCCGCAGTAGCCGCACGCAGCAGAGGCAGCACGTCGTCCACCTGGTGCAGTAGCAGCGCGGCCGAGCGCAGCAGTGCCTGCAGCACTGCACTAGTACAGTTACCTTGTGCTGCGCCGCCGCGGGTATCTTCAGCGCCGCAGTAGCCGCACGCAGCAGAGGCAGCACGTCGTCCACCTGGTGCAGTAGCAGCGCGGCCGAGCGCAGCAGTGCCTGCAGCACTGCACTAGTACAGTTACCTTGTGCTGCGCCGCCGCGGGTATCTTCAGCGCCGCAGTAGCCGCACGCAGCAGAGGCAGCACGTCGTCCACCTGGTGCAGTAGCAGCGCGGCCGAGCGCAGCAGTGCCTGCAGCACTGCACTAGTACAGTTACCTTGTGCTGCGCCGCCGCGGGTATCTTCAGCGCCGCAGTAGCCGCACGCAGCAGAGGCAGCACGTCGTCCACCTGGTGCAGTAGCAGCGCGGCCGAGCGCAGCAGTGCCTGCAGCACTGCACTAGTACAGTTACCTTGTGCTGCGCCGCCGCGGGTATCTTCAGCGCCGCAGTAGCCGCACGCAGCAGAGGCAGCACGTCGTCCACCTGGTGCAGTAGCAGCGCGGCCGAGCGCAGCAGTGCCTGCAGCACTGCACTAGTACAGTTACCTTGTGCTGCGCCGCCGCGGGTATCTTCAGCGCCGCAGTAGCCGCACGCAGCAGAGGCAGCACGTCGTCCACCTGGTGCAGTAGCAGCGCGGCCGAGCGCAGCAGTGCCTGCAGCACTGCACTAGTACAGTTACCTTGTGCTGCGCCGCCGCGGGTATCTTCAGCGCCGCAGTAGCCGCACGCAGCAGAGGCAGCACGTCGTCCACCTGGTGCAGTAGCAGCGCGGCCGAGCGCAGCAGTGCCTCCAGCTGCTGCACCAGCGCGGCGCACGCGCCCAGCGGGCCCAGCGCCTCGGGCGCCAGGCACTCTAGGTACATCGCGATGTTGCCCGCTATTACTGTTATTTGCTAAAACAAATATTCTTCATGTAGAAATTTCACGACAATCATCATCATCCACAACCCGACATCGCCCATTGCAAGATATGGGCCCTCTCTTTTTTTGTGCCAACTGCTACACTCGTGCACCATCCTTGTCTACAGGATGAGGATGGTGCCTACATAACCTACCCGCGATTGCAACAATGTTATCCACCCATTTCGCCAAAACATTTGACCTTGACTTAACCCCTTAAGGGGTTAAGTTCACTGCTATGAGAGTCGGCAGCTGACGTAGATTCAATTTTCATTTACAAAAGAGGGCAATTCACGCAATCTATAAAATGGGGCCTCGCGAGTCTCTTAGTGTTCTTCTTGTGTGTTCGCAAAAACTTAGGTATTAAAAAAATGATGCAATTTTCTGTGTTATTGTGACTTGTTATTGTGTTTGTTTGTGTGTTGTCTCGTTGTTATCTGCTGTCAGGTGTGTTTAGTGTTTGTTTTTAAAGACATTGGTCACCATTACCCATATTCAATATTAATATGGATATAAATAAACCCCCAGATCCTCCTGATGCTACCCTTACTACTGCCCTATCCGGCTTTTCTCCGTACATCTCAACTCCTACCCCCTTAACAAATTAAGCCAGTTTGCAGATGTGGTCTGTAATCTGGAGTCCCAAATCCTTCCATCCCAGACTAATATACGTAAGCGCCTCTTAATTAAAGAGGATGTTTCCAACCGCCCTACCAAACAACCGAGAACTCACATAGGATGTGTTAGGTACTCCGTAACAGATAAAGGACCTTTTATCGTCCATGTTTCCCGTCACGAATCCCAACCTAACTCTGGAACTACCCTACACCCAGTTACATTTGGAAGCTTTCTGGCAAATCAGATCTTCTCCAATATTGTCGCAGTCAAGCGACTTGGTAGAAACCGCGTATCGGTTGAGTTTGTAGGCCCTCGGGATGCAAACGCTTTTATTTCAAACTAGCAGCGTTCCGCGGTTTCACCCGTGAAGTTCCCGTGATAATACGGGGATAAAACATAAGCGGGGATAGTGTAGCTTCCTAACAGTGAAATAATATTTCGAATCGGTTTAGTAGTTTCGGAGCCTATTCAAAACAAACAAACAATCAAATCTTTCCTATTTATAATATTAGTATAGGTAAAGTTTTAGGAACAAATTTGTATGAAGCTGTAATACTCTCTTTTAATACAACCGGTATGGGTGTTGTAAGTGGCATTCCTACTGATTTTACAAAAGAGGAAGTCCTGACGTATTTAAAAGTTCCAGTAGATTGTGGCCCAATAATAAAAACTAAACGTACTCGTATTAATAGGAAGGTAAAAGAAGATGGCATAAATGAATACAGGCCCACAGACACTTGTGTTATCACACTTGATGGCCAAGTTTGACCAAAACGTATTTTCTGTTTTTAGAACTAGAAGTTAGAACACAGGAGCGGGAACTTCAAGGTTTCCTATGGCACGCTAAAAGACCTATTCATAACCATGCAAAAGCATCCCAAAGCTCTGACTCAGGTCAAAATCAGGATTTAAATCAGTGGTCTAGACAGAGAGATTTAAAAAAAATTGTAGCATTCAGGAGCGGGAACTCTGTTTTAAACTATCTTAGATCTTTATTAGTTTCCCAGAACTCAGACTCAGGTATCAGCAGAGCATGGGCTCTGCTGATACCAGAGTCGTAGTTCTGGGATACTTTTGCATGTTTTTGGATAGGTCCGGTACTACTAAACTCTATATACTCGCCTCCCGCCTTATGCGAAACAGGAACCTCCCAAAACAGCCGTGTCCGGTGAGGATCTGCGTCAGGTTGAAGTTGAGGACGCCATGGCGCCTCTCAATCCACTCCTCAAAGAGGGAACTTACCGCCGCAATCTTGGCGTGCCTATGACTGGGTTACAACAATCGCACTCTCCATGTAACCATGAGACCCCGCGGGAGCTCTGTCCGCTGTGCCGCAATTTCTCGCGGCAGCAGAGTTACGCCCCGGCGTTTGGCACCTTTGCCACCAGATCTCATGGCGGCAATCCGGCACGGAGGGTCGCCACCTCATCGGAGATCGTGCGGTATTCCCGGACCATCCGGATGGCCATGACCCTATGGGACGCGTGCAACCGGCGGGCTGGTTGGCACTTCAATGAAAGCGCCCACACAGGTGCCCCGTATAGGGCCATGGACCGCACGGGCCCCGCGTAGAGCCTCCGGCAGGAGGCGTTTGGCCCCCCTAGATTGAGCAGGAGCCGCTTCAAAGTAGCCCCGGCCCGTTCCAGTCTGCGAGTCAAACATCGGAAGTGCTCCACGAAGTTCCACAGGCTGTCGAGGACGAGTCCCAGGTATTTCATCGGCGACTCGACGCCGATGTGAACCCATCCTGCCGTTATTTGGGAACCCGTCGGTGGCGTGTTCCGAGGTCCATGAAAACACATGCCTCGGACTTGTGCAAGGCCACTTAAAGAAAGAAAGAAAGATCTTCTCGACGATTGTCGCAACCCCGTGTACCATAAGTTTGGCCGCCGCCTGGTACGACCAGGACCAGCGTGTCGTCAGCGTAGCAAACTACACTGACGCCGCTAGGGAGGTCAGCACACAGCACCCAATCGTATTCGATGTCCCACAGATGCGGCCCCAGGACCAATCCCTGTGGGACACCGCACGACATCTCTCGCCTGTTCCATTCTCCATGGTGACCGGGGTAGATGACGGCCATGTCCGTCAAGGTCTCGACCACGCGACAGAGGTAGGTCGACATCTGGTGGTACCGGAGTTGCCCACCGTGTCGAGCACCACGATGGGCCGGTAAGCGGACGGAGAGTCCGCAGGGCGCCCTGGCTTCTTGACGAGGACCAATTTCCCAGTCTTCCACTGAAGTGGGAACCGGCCCTCCTCCAAGCATGCGCTTAGGAGCCCTCTTAGTCGAGGCCCGGGAGCCTCCAAGGCCAGGACCCAGGCTTTTCCAGGCAAGCCGTCGGGTCCTGGGGCGGTATTCTTGGTATTCAGCCTGCGTATCACCACTCTCAACTCTGTCGTCACCACCTCCGATTTGAATCCTGATTTTAACTTTCTAAATCTTTAGCCATGTTATGCTGAGTCAAAGTTCTGGATTACTTTTGGCTTTATAGTTGCAATATAAAACGTGGAGTTTCAATTCCTCAGTTCTTCTCAACTCAAACATTTTTTTTTTTATCATACCAAATTAATCACTCAATGTAATCTAGATTTCTTGTAATCTAACTTTTTCACAAAGCTCTGCTGATAATTTTTAGAGACAACTGCATTTATTTAGTTTCTTTTTTCTGTTTCCGGAGTCTTGGCTGCTACTAAACTTGGTCCATATCTACGGAAAGCAAATTTACCAGGCGCCTCTCCCCCCCGAGTGGGTTCCCGCATTGTCGTTGCGGGGGGGCTCAGTAACCGTGGATGCCGGCCACGGTGAAGCCAAGAGGAACCCAAAGGTGGGGCCGCTCGTCAGGGCTTTTGCCTCAAAGCCGACGACGTAGCGGCCAAAAAGTAGGTTGCGGTGAGGTGCACCGCAACTGAGGTGGGCTGCGATGTCGAATGGGAGGCATCGCGGCTGAGGGTTACGGGCTACGGTAGAGGAGGAGTGCCGGTGCTTCTGAGCAGCGCTCTTCCCTTCCGTGGCCTGGACGGGGCCGCCACCGTTTGATGGCGGAAGCGGTGGGGCCGCAGGGGAAGAGGAGTGTCGGTATAGCGTCAGCCGCTCTCCCTATCCCCTGCGGCCGAAAAGTGGTAGACGGGCCGGCGCGTTGTGTTCCACACGCGCGCCGTCAAAGATGTCAGCAACCACCGGTGGGGTCCGCAAGGGCCGATGCCTGCCAGGGGTGCGGGTTTGTTCGAAAGAGATACCACGGCCCCTGACATACGGGCTACTGAGGGAACACGGGTGGGTTTTAGTCAGTAAAAGTCTGACACGCCCTCCTGCTCTACTCAGCAGGAAGTCATTTGATGATTTCCCACCCCAAAAAAAAAAAAAAAAAAAACCAGGCGCCTCTTATAAAAATGGTTTTCTTTTTCTTGTAGCTGATAATATTTTCTTTTTTATTTATTTCATGACTTAGGTCGGCAGAACTCTTCCGAAAAAGTATTAGGAACTATAGAATTCACCACTGTGCGCCTAAATAAGTTTTAAAATTTTAATTTTGGAAAAAAAATCTGCTAACAGAATTTAGCAGAGCATATTTTCATTAGACCTTTTTTCAGGCAAAAACGATTTTTTTTAAATATAATGAAACTCCAGATCTCATCCGCATGCGAATAGAACTCACATTATTTTTTGCTCTGCTAGGAAATTATCTGCCAAGTTCACTCACATAAGTTAACTTCTCTGAGTAAACAATGAGACGACAAGGATACAGAGACTGCTGAGAGATTGATAAAATGAATGATGAATTGTTAAGCATACAGAAAATAAAGGCAGTACTCACATCGACTGGCAAAGTCTTCTTAGAGTTGAGATGTTCCACCACCAGCTGCAGCGGTCCGCATGGGTATAACTCGTTAAAGTCGACAAACGCCTGCGCTATGCTCTTAAAGAACATTTGACGCTGTTTCTCTGGGAAAAGAACAAGTAAAATATTTTAAAATAGCTTCCAATTGATTTGGTTGATAGGAGGTTCACTCCAATTACAAATACGCTGACAAAATCGTACAAGGTATAATGAAAACCAACCACATAGTCGTTATCAACGCATTCTGTACATCAAAATAAGAAATATTGAGCCGATTATTGCTGAGAACTGGCTTTTATTGTTGATGTGAAAAAAAAAAATGCTGTTTGCAGCAGCACACACGCAAGTCATTGTGCGTATGGGTGCAAGCATTGATACATGAGCTGTCTAGGTAGTTAATGTTAAGTTTTAACATTGAAAACTGGAATTCACGAAAAAAGTTTGAACCTACAATATCTACGGAGATATTGAACGTTCCCAGGTGGTGTGGAAGACCGTTGTCACGTGAGTGACTCTCGGCTTTGTTAAGCGTCTTTTACACGGTTTATGTGAGATTTGACAACCGATTCAATTCAATGAGCATTCAGCAGTGGAAGTAGGTTTGTTACTAATCTAAATCATCTTCGTCTACTAATGAATAGCCAAAAACATCATAGCATAAAAATAAACTGATTATCAAAACTCAAAACAGGAAGTCCCGTTGACGTAGTCCATAGGTTTCAATTCCCTTGCGAGCGTCAAAATATGCGCCATAAACGGAGCATAAACGGCCTTGTCTTCAGATTGCGTTGACTTATAAGTTTATTTTTTTTAACTGCTCCAAGGGGTAGCAAAACTGAGTATTTGATTTTATCGTTTCAGCTTGATACCTCCACGCATTCCTGAGAAAAAGGGTCTTGATAGACGGACATACGGACAACAAAGTGATCCTATTGGGTATAAGGGTTCCGTTTTTCCGACTCAGGTACGAAACCCTAAGTAAGATCTTGAACGAGTTTATGGCTGTGAGGAGTGTGGAGGAGCGGCTGAAAAACCAAGTGTTATAATGTAACTTGGCATTTCCAGAGTAATTATGTAAATAAAGTTGAAGCGGGCCCTTGATGGGAAGTATCCTAGATTATAATGCAAGCTATTTATACTTAAAGGAAGATTTTGTTTAGTCTGTCAAATGTAAGGATAAACAAAATTTTTAAGTCGTTTGCCCGTACCGGGAAATGAACCAACTTAAATGCGAACAAAAACAAGTATTTTGTAACACTTTTAAATTGTGATGATTATGTAAAGCATATGCTTTCTTGTTGATCAGGCCTGTAGACCTTAAAAAAAACATTTAGCATCAATAACATAATATCTATCCAACCTGGAGTCCGCTGTAAGAATATCTGCAGGAACACGTTGTTGGGAGCCAGCTGGTGCAGCACGCAGCGCAGGAACTGATGCGCCACGAACACGGCGCTGCCGGGCAGGCGAGTGTTGGTCTCGGCCTGCCAGGAGTAGTTGCCAAGCTGAACCACCCTGTTTCAAAATAATGTTCAGTTAGTACCCGCAAGCTGTATTTATATCGCTGTGTTGAAATCATCCATTACAAAGGGGAAACGCCAAAATAGCCCGCAAAATTCAAACTTTCTGGTCTGCCCGGGACATCTTGAGATACTCGCACCCATCTGTCACGTAATGCAAAGTGATACTCTTAAAGCAAATATGTATTGTTAATTATCTCCATCTCACCTGCTAACATTGTGCAGTAGCTGCGGCAGCATACCGGCAGCTGCAGCAGGCTCGCGGTGTACAAACGTGGCCAGCACTATGATGCACAGGCCGAGCTCTTCATCGCTGTACTGTTCTACTGCAGTACCACATTCTGCACCTGTTTGAAAATAATGCTTATCCTGGTATAATTATATTATTTTCTGAGACAAATAGTTTTTCGTAGGTCCCAATTCAAACATCAGAAAGTGCTACTGATATTGTGGCACTTGATCCTGGATGCATGTTGAAAGAAGATAGCATTATACTTCGATCTCCACAGTGAGTTAAACGTGACTGAAGACGAGCTTTACTTGAGAGAATCGAGTATAAATCACCTCATAGCAGACAACGACTATACTCTTGAAGCTGAACATCATGCAGTGATGATGAAGACATTGAAAACCAGGATTGAACAGCTGAAGATGCATTAATAGACTCTAAACGAGGTGTGCAACTTCCCACGACACACATCGCTATGCCATGTATAGTTTTATGCTCATCGTTATCGTTGTGTTGGGGCTATGAATCAGTCTCTATAACCAACTAAGGACACGCTATCCTGCAGTTCTTTAAGTTACCTACAGGCCTGATAGCTCGAACCTAGAGCGAAGCACTAGCGAACCACTACCACGGAAGAGCCATAACACTTGCTGCGCGCACAAGGTCAAGAGAGCAACCTCGCCGCAAGCTTTTAGTTTTAGATAGAAGCTTCGGACTTAATATTCTTTAGTTTCTTTTTTTTTAAAGCCAACTTTCTCATGGAATGTGTTTGTTCAATCAGGATCAACTTGCTAGTGGTGTAGTGGGACACTTACAGCGGTAGCACAGCTCGGCGTCGGGGCGGTGCGGCGTGGTGTGCGCGTGCGCAGCCCTCTTGCCGGCGCGCGACTCGTCCTCCCACCGCCGCACTCTACAAGCTGTCAGTGGGACACTTACAGCGGTAGCACAGCTCGGCGTCAGGGCGGTGCGGCGTGGTGTGCGCGTGCGCAGCCCTCTTGCCGGCGCGCGACTCGTCCTCCCACCGCCGCACTCTACAAGCTGTCAGTGGGACACTTACAGCGGTAGCACAGCTCGGCGTCGGGGCGGTGCGGCGTGGTGTGCGCGTGCGCAGCCCTCTTGCCGGCGCGCGACTCGTCCTCCCACCGCCGCACTCTACAAGCCGTTAGTGGGACACTTACAGCGGTAGCACAGCTCGGCGTCGGGGCGGTGCGGCGTGGTGTGCGCGTGCGCAGCCCTCTTGCCGGCGCGCGACTCGTCCTCCCACCGCCGCACTCTACAAGCCGTTAGTGGGACACTTACAGCGGTAGCACAGCTCGGCGTCGGGGCGGTGCGGCGTGGTGTGCGCGTGCGCAGCCCTCTTGCCGGCGCGCGACTCGTCCTCCCACCGCCGCACTCTACAAGCTGTCAGTGGGACACTTACAGCGGTAGCACAGCTCGGCGTCAGGGCGGTGCGGCGTGGTGTGCGCGTGCGCAGCCCTCTTGCCGGCGCGCGACTCGTCCTCCCACCGCCGCACTCTACAAGCTGTCAGTGGGACACTTACAGCGGTAGCACAGCTCGGCGTCGGGGCGGTGCGGCGTGGTGTGCGCGTGCGCAGCCCTCTTGCCGGCGCGCGACTCGTCCTCCCACCGCCGCACTCTACAAGCCGTTAGTGGGACACTTACAGCGGTAGCACAGCTCGGCGTCGGGGCGGTGCGGCGTGGTGTGCGCGTGCGCAGCCCTCTTGCCGGCGCGCGACTCGTCCTCCCACCGCCGCACTCTACAAGCTGTCAGTGGGACACTTACAGCGGTAGCACAGCTCGGCGTCGGGGCGGTGCGGCGTGGTGTGCGCGTGCGCAGCCCTCTTGCCGGCGCGCGACTCGTCCTCCCACCGCCGCACTCTACAAGCTGTCAGTGGGACACTTACAGCGGTAGCACAGCTCGGCGTCGGGGCGGTGCGGCGTGGTGTGCGCGTGCGCAGCCCTCTTGCCGGCGCGCGACTCGTCCTCCCACCGCCGCACTCTACAAGCTGTCAGTGGGACACTTACAGCGGTAGCACAGCTCGGCGTCGGGGCGGTGCGGCGTGGTGTGCGCGTGCGCAGCCCTCTTGCCGGCGCGCGACTTGTCCTCCCACCGCCGCACTCTACAAGCTGTCAGTGGTACACTTACAGCGGTAGCACAGCTCGGCGTCGGGGCGGTGCGGCGTGGTGTGCGCGTGCGCAGCCCTCTTGCCGGCGCGCGACTCGTCCTCCCACCGCCGCACTCTACAAGCTGTCAGTGGGACACTTACAGCGGTAGCACAGCTCGGCGTCGGGGCGGTGCGGCGTGGTGTGCGCGTGCGCAGCCCTCTTGCCGGCGCGCGACTCGTCCTCCCACCGCCGCACTCTACAAGCTGTCAGTGGGACACTTACAGCGGTAGCACAGCTCGGCGTCAGGGCGGTGCGGCGTGGTGTGCGCGTGCGCAGCGCTCTTGCCGGCGCGCGACTCGTCCTCCCACCGCCGCACTCTACAAGCTGTCAGTGGGACACTTACAGCGGTAGCACAGCTCGGCGTCGGGGCGGTGCGGCGTGGTGTGCGCGTGCGCAGCCCTCTTGCCGGCGCGCGACTCGTCCTCCCACCGCCGCACTCTACAAGCCGTTAGTGGGACACTTACAGCGGTAGCACAGCTCGGCGTCGGGGCGGTGCGGCGTGGTGTGCGCGTGCGCAGCCCTCTTGCCGGCGCGCGACTCGTCCTCCCACCGCCGCACTCTACAAGCCGTTAGTGGGACACTTACAGCGGTAGCACAGCTCGGCGTCGGGGCGGTGCGGCGTGGTGTGCGCGTGCGCAGCCCTCTTGCCGGCGCGCGACTCGTCCTCCCACCGCCGCACTCTACAAGCTGTCAGTGGGACACTTACAGCGGTAGCACAGCTCGGCGTCGGGGCGGTGCGGCGTGGTGTGCGCGTGCGCAGCCCTCTTGCCGGCGCGCGACTCGTCCTCCCACCGCCGCACTCTACAAGCTGTCAGTGGGACACTTACAGCGGTAGCACAGCTCGGCGTCGGGGCGGTGCGGCGTGGTGTGCGCGTGCGCAGCCCTCTTGCCGGCGCGCGACTCGTCCTCCCACCGCCGCACTCTACAAGCTGTCAGTGGGACACTTACAGCGGTAGCACAGCTCGGCGTCGGGGCGGTGCGGCGTGGTGTGCGCGTGCGCAGCCCTCTTGCCGGCGCGCGACTTGTCCTCCCACCGCCGCACTCTACAAGCTGTCAGTGGTACACTTACAGCGGTAGCACAGCTCGGCGTCGGGGCGGTGCGGCGTGGTGTGCGCGTGCGCAGCCCTCTTGCCGGCGCGCGACTCGTCCTCCCACCGCCGCACTCTACAAGCTGTCAGTGGGACACTTACAGCGGTAGCACAGCTCGGCGTCGGGGCGGTGCGGCGTGGTGTGCGCGTGCGCAGCCCTCTTGCCGGCGCGCGACTCGTCCTCCCACCGCCGCACTCTACAAGCTGTCAGTGGGACACTTACAGCGGTAGCACAGCTCGGCGTCGGGGCGGTGCGGCGTGGTGTGCGCGTGCGCAGCCCTCTTGCCGGCGCGCGACTCGTCCTCCCACCGCCGCACTCTACAAGCTGTCAGTGGGACACTTACAGCGGTAGCACAGCTCGGCGTCGGGGCGGTGCGGCGTGGTGTGCGCGTGCGCAGCCCTCTTGCCGGCGCGCGACTCGTCCTCCCACCGCCGCACTCTACAAGCTGTCAGTGGGACACTTACAGCGGTAGCACAGCTCGGCGTCGGGGCGGTGCGGCGTGGTGTGCGCGTGCGCAGCCCTCTTGCCGGCGCGCGACTCGTCCTCCCACCGCCGCACTCTACAAGCTGTCAGTGGGACACTTACAGCGGTAGCACAGCTCGGCGTCGGGGCGGTGCGGCGTGGTGTGCGCGTGCGCAGCCCTCTTGCCGGCGCGCGACTCGTCCTCCCACCGCCGCACTCTACAAGCTGTCAGTGGGACACTTACAGCGGTAGCACAGCTCGGCGTCGGGGCGGTGCGGCGTGGTGTGCGCGTGCGCAGCCCTCTTGCCGGCGCGCGACTCGTCCTCCCACCAACCACCACTGCAGCCGCCGCACTCTACAAACTCATGTTGTGTTAGCCCTTAAGTACTATGATTCACTATGTTCATCTTTGCTTATGTTATGCTTATATCAGCAAAAAAGAAGAGAGCGGATTAAGTGCCCTTTAAAAAAAGTTAGTGCCGTAAGTTACTCCTTAGAAAGAAAGAAAAATGCGTTTATTTTCATTATATCATTTAGAAAAAAACCTGATAATATTGCCAAAAGGGCCGCAGCTCAGCATAATGTCAGATGGCAACACAGTATTGTACCACCTGACGCTGATTTTCAGCTGCAAATGAAATGATTTTATTTCTGTAAGTAGGTAACACTTTTACACGTCAATCATATTTTTTTAAACTAGATGAGACTGGCGTTTCTTAACAAACTACGAGTACCATACGTTAGAATGATAAGAATGATAAACATAAGGGAAAGTGTGTGTCTGTAGAAAGTATTGTTCGACGCTATGGTGACCTAACACCCCTTTCTGATATTGATAGGATGGTTTATGTGGTAAAAGTTAAAGTCTCGAACTATAAGGGAAATAGGTAAATTGAACCTCTATAACACTTAGATACAAGAAATAGTAAAAATGGTAAAACTACTTAAACATATAATTACCGTATTGGCAAAAGTGTAGGTATGTTAAATGGTAGTGGTTGTGGTATAAGTACGAGGTGTCTCTAATGAGTAATGAGATCTAAACGCGAACTGGCCTACGATTTGGTGGACGAGCGAATGTGCATTCTTGCGTTCGATGCAGTTATGCATTTTCGCTGAGTGAAGATTAAACTCGAAGAGTCCGTAAAAATAAATTAAGAAGAAAACGTTGTGGGATACATGTGTGTTGTCTTGTGATTAGTGAAAAATAAATACTATATCTGCGTATTACCTAAATTAAAATAAGAAATTTGAAGTAGAAACATAGAAAGTAGCTAACTAGCTGTATGGCAAAAACGTTTGACTGCGTTGTTCTCATAACAAGGAAACGGATTTACATGCTATTTAAATTAGTGCACAGACAAGTACAGACGCATAAAAATCTAAAAAAATATCTGATTAATATTTGAATAGAAAAATAATAAAATTGGTAAAATAATTTGTTGGTAACTTAGGCTACTTTTATTTTAGAAAAAAAAGAGTTAGGGATCCGCGCAATAAAAAATCTCATTCAATCCAATTTGGAAAACACGATAGCGGCGTTAGTTCCGAGGTTGACCACGCACCAAAATAAACCTTGCAGCGTTAAAGTGCTTTTGTGGTTATACTGATAGAGTTCTAACGAAACAAAAGACTTACCAGTATTATGTTGGTGCGGCGGCGACCCGGTCTGCGCCACCTGCCGCGCCAGGCGCCGCGGAGACCTGCTCGGAGACACACTGGTGTAACTAGTTAACGCGCACATATTTATTATACACATTACCGCGAACCCACTGTGGAGAACCCGCGGGACGCAAGGGGCGAGGACCGCGCAGCCGCGTATCCTCGGGGGCAGTCTTGACGGCGCATGTGCAACGCGACACAAGCGCCATATAGTTACTGTAGGTACCTATACTATAAAAGTTGTTGAATTATATAGGGTGACTGGTAATTAGTAACCGAAATTTAAACACATGATTGTACTTTTCATAACAAACAACTTTCCCAAAGAAACTATTTTCTTTTTGCCCATCTTATAGACCCCAGTTTTATTAACTCGTTTTTTTTTTGGTTTAAGTTCCTGGCTAGAGTGATCCTAATATTCCAAATATAACTGTTACAATGTATTGGACATTACAACTGTTGGAATGTCCCAAGGTGTCAATACGCCGATGAAAAACTCATCATCATCATTTCAGCCGAAAAACGTCCACTGCTGGACATAGGCCTCCCCCAAGCTCCTCCACTTCGACCGGCTCTGTGCTTCCCGCATCCAGCGGACTCCTGCGGCCCTCACAAGGTCATCGGTCCAGCTTGTGGGAGGCCTTCCAACTTTACGTCTTCCGGTACGCAGTCGCCACTCCAGAACTTTTCGGCCCCATCGGACATCTGTTCTGCGAGCAATGTGCCCTGCCCACTGCCACTTAAGTTTGGCAATTCTTCGGGCTATGTCGGCTACCTTGATGAAAGACTAGCCACTTTTTTTGCCAAAAGTTCGCTTGGCAAAGATGAAGAACTGTTATAATATACCGGTAGCTGATAATACCTATTCCGTATTCAAATCCTTGTTTCCAACTGCCGATATTAACATTCAACTGTAAACGACTATAAAATAACTACTGCAAACCATTAAAAAAACATTAAAAAAAAAAATGTTGTATCACAAACTGAACTTTTAGTATTAAAAACGTTTGTTTACATATTTGCAAATTTAATTACGACCTCTGGATAGTGTACGTACCTGGTGGTGTCAGCTGGCTTTTTGTTCAGATCGTGGGGTCTGCTGCTGGGAGTGGGTGTGGGAGTCGCGTCGCCCTCAGAACGAGATGAAGGTGTGTTGTCTGTGGAGTCATCTAGATGGAAAGATAAATTCAAAATGTTGAAGATGTCGTCGAAATAGAGGTTTATGGAAGAAAAAAAGATGAACCGCACAAACCCCAAATATATTGAAATGAAGTTGTTTATTCTGTAAATAAGATATTGGAACTACTCTTACATGTCACATTTAAAAAAATATTGCTTGATGGAGTCGCCATTTGACTACCCCTGAGAGGAAATAGCAAAAATCTCAAGGTTCAAAGTCTCTTCTAAAGTGCAGACATAATCTTGGTCATATCATGTGAAGATAATGTAGATTTTAGCCTGAAATGGCCTTTTGATGAAAGAAGCACCCAGATTTGGTTGGGCTAGTCCAGTTAGTCCAAGATTTTTCTGATCGGGATAAGGGCTGCAGAAAGATGATAACTGATGAAGATAGGATAAGATGAAGAATGACCTGCCAGAAATATATGTAAAACCAATCTGTAGCATTCAGTCGATACCTTACAGACATGTTCCTCTTTCTTACTTCCTTTCTTTAGGTGGGGACAAGAAAGCAATGGCAAAGAATTTCGACATAAAGAACACCTTAATTAATGTGGGTGGGTGGTACAGGTTTAATGAAATTATGGATTAACACACGTTCGTTCACACGCAAATAAAATTGCGGCGGGATCTTTATGCGTTCTGGATTTTTAACGCAATGCGTGGCCCAACCGTGTGGTTTATTGACGTGCTGGGATGCAATCTGCTGTATTCTCAATGCGTGACTCAATACCGAGAAGTGCGCCATAAAATGCCACCACGATATTTTTACGTCCGACGAACGTGGTCTAAAAAGATACTATTATTAATAATTATTAATTTTCAGGTTACAAAGACCCATACACAAATACGTCAACCTACTGTTCGTACGTACCTGTTGGTAGACTCAACGCCTCTCTGACTCGGTCCACAAGAGCGTTGAAAACTGGGTACTGCTCTTTGTTGGGCTTAGGACCGATTGGCAACAACCTGAACACGAAACACTTTTTTATCTTCCAGTCTGTTACTTAATTTTACCGGATCACATTTCGTAATGGCGCTATTTACCTTTCAGGAGGTGGAATGTGGAAGGGCTGGTGTGAGTGTTGCTGCATCATAGGCGGCGGGGCGTTCCATGCGACCTCCATCTTGGACAGCGGGGACTCCGGCGACGCGTACGCATAGCCCACGTTCTTGGCTAAGGACAAAAGGTATATTGTTGTATTATCGGTTAAGTTTGAGCTGTTTTTTGGCCGTAGTTGGATTTGAATTGCTTTTTAGTTTTACCAGAGAAAGCGATGCAGTGTTTTTTTATTATGACGGCTCAAACATTAACAGCTAGGATAAAAACATGGAAGTTTGAATAACTCGTCACGGCTGTCACCTGGGCTCCTGGCGTGGTGCGGCGCGTGCGCGTGCGGCGCGTGCTGCGCGTGCGCGGGCTGCGCGTCGGCGCCCGACGACGGCGCCGTGTCCGGGGACGTGCTGCTGCCCACTGACACCACACACGACTTTATTACATAAAACATCTCAATATTCTTTGTTTGCAAAGAAATCAATCATTAATCTACACTTAGTTTATAAACAGGTTAAGTTTGTGAGTTTGGATGCAAGAGATAATCTAACGAACTTCTCATACAATTTCATAAATTCTTTCACTTAATAGAAAGCTACGCAATTGCCGCTTACCATATGATTTCATTATTTTATATTTCAACACGCGGACAAGTCACATGGTGCAGCTAGTGATTTATACATAAATGATAAATGATTTTATTTCTGTAAGTTTTGTACAAACATTTTTACACATAATCATATGTTATAAATTAGATGATTAGAGACAGACATAATCTTGGTCAGATCATGGGGAGACGATGTAGATTGATGGCTAATGTGGTCTTTCGAGGAAAGAACTACACAGATTGAGAGGATCCGTCCAGTCAGTGCACGCATTTGTCAGTAGGTCGTGCAGGTCAACTCAGAACTTAAGGAGCTTACTACGAAAATAACTGTGAAGGCACTGAATTTTACCTCTTGCAGGAAACTTATAGCAACGACAATAAAGATCAGGTAAAGTAATTAAGAAAGGACTAAGTATACAGTCACGGAAATTAGTTTTTAAGCAAATTGCAAAGTCTATTTGCCGTTTTAATGCCATTTCATACAACTGCCCGGAAATAAAATTATGTCTGAATATACGGACAGGTTACAGTTGGTGGCTAATTTACTTAAAGGATTTTTTTTTACTAAAGTAGATCAACTATCACTAACAGGCTATTCGTACGCCTTTACAAATATTATAAAAAGACAAATAAAAAAAACATTATTAACAAAAAACATTATAAAATAATAACAAAGTGAATAAACGATGAATGCAGCGAAACTGAAAAGATACTTATTTATGTACACACACACACACAGAAAATGAAAACAGAATAAAAATAACAGTCAAGTAGAAATATAGAACGGAAAAGTAAAGTACCTACAAGCTAAACAAAACTAGAGACGAGACGTAGAAATCATGTTTGCGGCTCTATTTTTATTATCAGTCTTATTTTTGATAGGTACAGAAATAAGTATAGTAATAAACTTGAACAGAATAGTAAAGTAGGTCGGATAAATAAATAAATCATTCGATACATGGGTTGAAATGCAGGTGGCTGTCGGAAAGGGTAACTTTATGATTAGTTGCCTTTTCATTCCCCTACTCTACGTGTCCAATGCAAATTTTGATTATTTCAATTTTTTACATTTTCTGACATATTCTCGTCATTATTTGACATTATTCATCAATTCTAATATGGACTATTTATTCGTGATTGTCATGGAAATCATGTCACTTGGTTTGAACAGGTTTATTTTATTTATATAGTCTTTTACATTTTGTGAATGAGAGAACGTTGTAGGCCTTACAGACTGTAGATTTGTAGACGATTTTCTATTCTTTAGTTTCATTCCTCTAAGTACCTGGTACTTATTGACAGGCCTGCACTTTTTTTTTTTTTTTTTTTTTTTATATATTTTTTTTTCATATAAACCTGCATGGGCACTTATGAAACGTCAGAAGCTAGGTGCACGGTTCCAAATTGTTGTTTCCTATGGAGAAGAGCCGGCAAGAAACTCCACGGTTACTCTTTTAAAAATAATTGGCTTTAACAATATTTTCAAATTACAGAGATTAAATATATGGGAGGACAGCGCAGGCCTGTCAATAAGTACCAGGTACTTAGACGAATACAGAATAGAAAATCGTCTACAAATCTACAGTCAGTGAGGCCTACAACGTTCTCTCATTCACAATATGTAAAATAATCTACATAAATAAAATGAAACTAAATAAAATTGATGTATAATGTCAATTAATGACGAGATTATGTCAGCATTGTAAAAATAAAAAGAATATAAAAAAGAACATTGTATTTGAGAGCAGTTAATAGACTTTCACATAGTTATGCTGTTAATGAGGTACCAGGGAAGCCACATGTGCAGAAGGAATTAATGCCAAACTTCCCTGTCTTCAACGTAGTCTTTTATCTTATAATATGCTTTTTTGATAAGGACACGTTTGATGTGCGTTTTAAACTTTCCATCGCTAAGTTCTGTAACCGACTTTGGCAACTTGTTATAGAAGCGGATACTGTTTATTAGAAATGACTTGCTAGTTTTAGTCAGTCTAAATTTTGGAATCACAATTTCATCTTTACACTGTCCTCCCATACCTATTATCACTGTAATTTAAAAACATTGTAAAACTCAATTATTTTTAAAAGAGTAACCGTGGAGTTTCTTACCGGCTCTTCTTCATAGGAAGCGACAAATTGGAACCGTGGACCAAGCTTCTGACGTTTCGTAAGTGCTCATGCAGGTTTATATGAAATAAAATATTTCTATTTTGTATAATATTTAGCTGACGGTAAATAATGACTGCGGGACAGTGTAGCCTAGTGAAAAAAAAAAATGGCAATACCAGAGTGAATTGGTGAATCTATTCTATAAAACTAGACATGGAGTTAAACACTGGTGAGGTATAACAGCATCCGACTCCATATGTCGTGTGGTGGATAGACTAAGAGATGGCAATCTTATGCCAGGGACCACGGTATCTCCTTCGAACAACCCGCACCCCTGGCAGGCATCGGCCCTAACGGGCCCCATCAGTTTGTGCTGACATCTCTTTGAGGCGCGCGTGGAACACAACGCGCCGTCGACCCGGGCTTGGTCCTTACCGGACAGCGAGCTACCCATTACTCGCCGTCCGCAAGCCCACGCCTACGGTGGCGGAGGAATCAGCCTGGGATTCCCGACGCCCAGGGCGTCTCCTACGGAGGCTGGGGCCGTGAGGGCGCATATACTACCACTCCTTCACGTGCGCCGCCTCCCTCTACGCGAGCATTACTGTTTCAATAAAGGAGGTGACGGCATGCACTCTCGCTCCGTACCATGGCCTGGACCAGGGCCGGACGCAAGAGATCGCCGTCGCCGATCGCCTCCATGAGGACACGGCGGTGCTCCGCCCAAGCCGGGTAGACCTCCACCATGTGCTCCACCGTGTCCTCAGGGCGATCTTGGCAATGGAAACACCCGGGCGTTTTCTCCCGCCTTATTCGAAACAGGAACCTCCCTAAACAACCGTGTCCGGTGAGGACCTGCGTCAGGCGCCATGTCGCCTCTCAAGCCACTCCTCAAAGAGGGGACTTACCGCAACTGAGTGCAGGATCTAATACAATATTGGACAACATACCAATTATCCTCTTCTGCTTGCCTAGTATTTTGGCTCGCGGCGACGCCTGCTGATGTATCTGATCCGGCCAGATCTCCACCGACTGACCACTCATCGGCGTTGATTTTCTATTATGAAAGCACAACTTTGTAAGTCAAGACAAATTTAGGTTAAAATATTACTTCGAAATAAAGTCACTAATATTAGTGATATAATATTAGTAATATTACTAATATTTATCTATATAAATATCTAATGCGATTTCCTCGTGAAATACAAATAACTCTGGCAACTTTGAGAAAATACTTTGTTAGCGACTACTTATTTCGATCGATATTTTTAAAGAAAACTGCTTTAAAATTGCATATTATTAATAAAGGTTGTGACTCTCCAAGGGTCATTTAAAAAAACACCTATTGTCATAGGAGCCACAGACAGTCCGCTGTGCAGAGCCAGCATGGAGGACGACGAGACAGCAGCTCATGTGCTTCTGAACTGCCCGGTGGTCGCTACGTACAGCGCAAAGTACTTCGATAACCCAGGTTCTCTCTGTGATATTGTCAGTAGAAAATACCAAGGAGTTACTGGCCTGCCTTGAGGAGCTGGGGTGGAGTGCCGTGGAGTTGCGGAGACCAGCTTATATTACCTATTACTTAAGCTGGTGACTTAACCAACTATGGAAAAAATATGCCCAAAAAGATGATCAATTCACTTACAAGTTTGAGGAGTCACTGCCTATGGACACTGATGAACTGGTGGACAGCTGGTGAGCCGATCGCGATCCAAGGGTAGGCTAGATAAATGCAGCGTAGAATGTTATTAAATTATCTTCATATTTCTTTATCAACAAGAAAAGACAGAGAAAAAAATGTTTATTCTGCACAAACAAATTCACAGCCGTCGATTCCCACTGCTGGAATTAGCAAGATTTTGTAAATTCTTATTTAATTACTAATTTGGGATATCATGATACTAGATTTTGATCTTGATTTTTAAAAAGTGTCTTTGGAGTTACTTGCCCGTTCTTCTCCATAGAGATCTACGTTTTGGAATGCGCAACTTTCTGACTGACCGATTCTTTGATAATTTAAATGTGACTGTAAATGGTTTATTTGAAATAAATGTTGTTAGATTGAGTTTGATTATTGACAAGAATAATAAAAATGCAATCATCCATCCGTGTGTTGTTAGTGGCGTTAGATTGAACAAGTTATTTCGTACCGGCTAAAAGTCATAAAATATTATTAGTTTGCCTGTTGCAGTAGTGGGGAGTCCAAAGTTAAATTATGTCCATTTTTGCAGTATTTTCGAATAACATTGAGGCCATCTTTCCTTTGATCATGTTACCCTAAACCCATAGTTTAGATTTTAGCCTTGATGTACCATCGCAAAATCTGTTCAGTTACCCGTCTAATATTATTTTCCCTTGTAGCATTTCCTTGCAGCTGAGTATTTTTATTTGCGATGCAGATGATCCTTAATATCATCCCTTAAGGGATTTGTAGCGGGTTTTGGAGCGGAGTGACTATAACTTTGGACTCCCATTTGGGTGCGAAGAAAGATTCTCATTCTGATCATTAATTAAAATTAAACAACTACTGACAATGTTTATTCGGTATAAAATTGACCGCATAAATTGAGTAGTAAAAACCGGCCAAGTGTGAGTCCGACGCACTCAAGAAAGGTTCCGTGCCATTTTGCAAAAAAAAAAAACACGTTTCTTGAATGCAGACCCTTTTTTTATTGAGGGTGGGAAATCATCAAATAACTTCTCCCGCTCTGGGTGGAGCAGGAGGGCGTGTCAGACTTTTACTAAAAACTCAGCAGTGTTCCCTCAGTAGCCTATTAAAAATCATTTGGCTCATATTTGTCTTTATTAATACAGCGCTTGCCTCGTGACGCCAAGAGTAAAATTATTATCAAGAAGAAAAAACTTATGTAAAAACATATAGTAGAAGAAACTTAATACACTCCTCTAAACGCTGCGCGCCATATTTAGCCGAGTATTGAATAAGTGACGAAAACCTAAGCCTCTGTGACCAAGCGTGATATTTTGAATCCCTCCCTCCCCCCTCAGAACAGGTCACGTAGTATGGGTATGTACCCTTAGTGTGTTACGCAATAACCCCGCTGATGTCAAGTGGGCACCGACACATACCTATGGATATTTCAAATACACTCGAGAGCAATGAATCCGGGTCACTTAAAGAATCCTAAAAATCTCGGAAACTAAAAATGCTAGGTTAATGCAATAAATTGTATTTAATAGACAATGTAATACTCCTTAAATGAAGGTATTAAAACTTCTTAGTTATTGTAAAGTTATATCATAAAAAAATCAAATTTGAAAAAGGGCCACTTTCGAAGATGGAACTACGAAATTGCAGCATTTGGTTTTGCTTTTGTTTGTAATCTGTCATTTATGTGGGTACATAAACCATGTTGATAGTGCTCTATATTCATTATTCAAGCTGAAATTATGTCGCTTACGCCTGAAGAATGCACCAGAATACTTACAATGCTGGAAACCGGCCGGAGTCAGCGCGATACAGCCAGGACTGTCGGTGTGTCGCTGTCAACAGTACAAAGAGTTCTCCGACGTTACGAAGAAACTGGTTCTAACCTACGCAGACCAGGAACGGGCAGAACCAGGTGTACCACAGCACGAGAAGACCGATACTTGGTGAACACCATGCTTCGAAATCGCTTTCTCACAGGAACTGAACTCACCAATCAGTTTCGACGCCTCGGAGGAAGTAACCCAAGTGCATGGACAGTAAGACGTCGGCTTGCTGAATCTAACTTAAAACCCCTTAGACCTGCAAATGGCCCTAAACTGGAGCGTGGGCATCGTATTTCAAGACTAAGATATGCCCAGAGCCACGTAAATTGGAGTATTGAAGATTGGTCAAAAGTTATGTTCTCCGACGAATCAAAATTTATGCTCTACAAGCACGATGGAAGACACAGAGTGTATCGAAGACCAGGGGAAAGATTCAAGCAAGCATGCATCGAAGAAAAAGTAGCCTACGGTGGTGGGTCTGTACTTGTGTGGGCCGGAATTTCTTCTGAAAGTCGCACAGAGCTGGTGATCATAGAAAACGGCTCTTTAACTAGCGTAAGATATGTGGAAGAAATTCTCAATGATCACGTTGGTCCATTTATGGTCAATTTAGGTGAGGATGCTATATTTATGCATGACAATGCCCGACCTCATACAGGTAGGATTGTGAATGACTACCTTCAAGAGATGAACATTACTCGTATGGAGTGGCCAGCGCGCAGCCCGGATATCAACCCGATCGAGCATGCTTGGGACGAGCTAGGCAGATGCGTAAAACAACGAAACCCTCCCCCAATCACGCTTCGTGAGCTCAAAATTGCTCTCACAGAGGAATGGGAGAATATTCCCCAAAATCGTATAAGGAACTTGGTGTACAGCATGCCAAACCGCGTAAACGCAGTAATGGAAGCACGAGGAGGCAATACGAAGTATTAAAATTCAAGAAAATCGTAATAAAGTTCAAAAATTTCATGTTTCCTATTTTTGTTTTAAGGAGAGATCAGCAGTTTTTTTCTTTATGTAATTTTGTGTTAATAAAATGTATTGTGACTCATATTTTTTTTACTTTCATTTAAGGAGTATTACATTGTCTATTAAATACAATTTATTGCATTAACCTATCATTTTTAGTTTCCGAGATTTTTAACATTCTTTAAGTGACCCGGATTCATTGCTCTCGAGTGTACCAGTGTAATGGCAGGTTTGTTGCAGTACATAATTAAGTATATCACAAGTTAAAATATCTCATGCACCTGTAATTTCCTTTCTCCCTTGACCATCACTAAATTAACTGTCTAAGCGAAGCCTTTAGCGACTATACTAAACCTATTACCTACTTATACGGGGTTATTGGAAAAACACCAACAAACTCTTAAGAGGTAATTGTACTCATCATTATGAACAACTTTGACTATGGGACCAAACCTGAAATCGCGAAAAAAAAATCAGCTGTTCCCTACATTTTGATGAGTTATACGAACATAAATGTAAGGAACAGCAGATCTTTTTTTCGCGATTTCAGGTTTGGTCCCATAGTAAAAGTTGTTCATAATGATGAGTACAATGACCTCTTAAGAGGTTTTTGGTGTTTTCCCAATAACCCTGTATACCTATGGCTAATAACAAATCACATGCAGTCTTTTCCCAACTAAGTTGGATTCGGTTTCTAGTCAAACTGGATGCAGCTGAATACCAGTATTTTATGGAGCGATTGCCTTTCTGACCAGCTCAACCAAATTACTGGGTGGTCAGACTTTCGGGCTTCTGACGACCCGTAACGACTGTCAAAGAAGTACGAACGAGCCGGGGCAACGGCTTAACGTGCTTACCGAGGCACGGGGGCCTCGGTATGTAAAGATGGTCACCCATCTACGGACCAACCGCGGCAAGCGTAGCTTAACCTGATCGATCGACCCGTGCGGCTGTTATTATTTCACAAGCCCCAAAATCACATGCAAAATAAAAGCAATAATATTCTAATTCTTACGATTTTACTGAGCGGCGGGTAAGCAGTAGTAGTGGCAGGCGTTTCTACCTTTGGCGGGTCCTCGTAGTGGGACGGCTCGTCGAACGAACCCTGCAATATTGGAACGAGTTAGTTTGCATCTACAGATTGACAGGGAAATCGACGTTCAAACTGTAACCATGAATTTAGCATTCTCACCACCTCAGTGTAGAGATGTCAGCACCAACTGGTGGGGTCAGCAAGGGCCGATAGCTGCCAGGGGTGCGGATTTTTCGAAAGAGATACCGCTGCCCCTGGCACACAGGCTACTGAGGGTGGGTTTTAGTCAGTAAAAGTCTGACACAGTCCTGCTCCACCCAGGGCGGGAGAAGTTATGATGATTTCCCACACTAAATAAAAAGCACCTCTGCGTTCAAATGTTTAGTCAGTTTTCAAAACAGATTGCTGTTCCATAAATAACCGCGTAGGTGTTGCACTTTTAGTTTCTTTTTTCTGTTAATCTACGAAACATTTCTACGCTAGGGATCTAGCATAATGTTCTGAATTCATGGTTACAATGTCCCTGCCACCCTGTATTATGCCAAATAAACTCGCCATTTTGTGACGCTGTTACTCTAAAACTTATGACACACACAGAATAGTAAATAGAATTAATATCAAAATAAGTCAATCCATTTTCATGTGACCGCGAATAAAATAAGACTTTAATTGGTAAAAATATCGCCGATATTATGTTTTTGAAATGTCTATTTGCGACACTTAAAAACCATTCGTATCGTATCGCCATACTTTCCTTCAAACTCATTCTAGCTACAATTCTTGCGTCCCAAGGAAATGAATACCACGCTTTTGTAATTAGGTATTTAGTATGAGTCAAGTATTTTATTATGAAGGCTGTAATTATTTTATATTTTTTTATTACTATTTGGGCCTCTTGACCTCGATCACGCCTTATGGAAAGCTATTGATGAGGAAGAATTCTGGAAAGCTGTTTAATTTCCCGTTTTCGGAAAGTCCAATTCAAATAAAACTATCAAGAAGTTCACTCACCGGTGCAGTGCTGCCGTGGACGGTGGTGTCCGACTTGTCGCTGGTCTCGGGGATGGCGATCAGCTCGCTCTCCGACGACTCCTGCTCCAGGCTCCACTGCTGGTACCTTTGAGAATAACCATTACATTACCTCCTGTTTACCTGAACCAAAATTTCAGTTCATAAAAGTACATCAATGGGTTTTTCTTCACTATGTATTATTGTAATGAAATGTTTAAAGTACACATAAAGCTATAAAATTATTTAATCATAAAGTTATTTACGATTATTACTTACATTCACGGAGACACAACAAATTCTTAAAAAAATAAACTAATTATCATTCATGCGAATTGAAATAGGGAAAATCCGCCGATAGATGCACGAACGAGCGAAGTTTTTGTACTCCACCCCGCGCTTGGTGTACAAGGTGCTCTCCCGAATTCGACCAACGAACATTGACAAAGATGAATCCGTGCAACTTTTTTTTTGGAAATTTCATCACACGATTGATTTTAAGCTTGGTAACTTTTTTTTTCATTACCATTCGCGCTTTAAAGAGAAAATTACTTATTGTGTTGGAGTATTTTTGAAGCCACCATAATCATAATCGACTTCAAATAGTTTTACAAACCGCTAAAAGCCTGACAGCTCCCACGTGGATGTATATCGATCCAGCAAGCGAATATTTCGATCTACGTAGCGGCTTCGCCCGCGTGGAGGTCAAAAATTATGCCGCGGGAACGTACTACCAAGATAAAAAGTATCCTATGTGTTAATTATTAGTAGGATAGGAAACGTTGGTATTGTAGTTAATATGGGAGTAAATCGAAAGAAATTGCAAAAATATCATTACCATTCTTGTCATTACCATAATTTACCAGTCATTATTATAGAAATGGTAATGATCATACAATTATGGTAATGATGTGACACTTGTGGCAATGATCTTAAAAATATGGCAATGATTTTAAAAATATGGTAATAAATATAAGTAAGTAATGGCAATGATTATAAAAATATGGTAATAAATATAAGTAAGTAAGAGGTAAGTTTGTAAAATTTAATTGTGTATCGATATAATTTCTTTACTATTAGCAACATTTATACTACTCCAATCTGATTACGAATGTAGAACTTTGTTTTTTTGTTAAATGTTTATAATGTGGAACTATTAGGTTTGGTCGAAGAATTATTATGACTCAAATAACTAGCAATGTAATTTCATGAATGTACGTTACTCGAGTAGGAAAATGGCTTTTTACTTTTGTGTTATAAAACCTCAATCTGAAACAATTGTTTCATTTAAAGCTCCATTACCAGTTTTAATTTTTCGTTACCATTATAACAAATAATTACCAGATTACATTCATAATTACTACACCCCGGAAAACTTTTAGTTCCGTATCTCCGGCAGTTTTGCGTAAAATGTAGTATATCTTAAATGCGGATGTTTATTTGTCATGTTCATGAAAAAGAAGAAAATTTTTAAATATTTTTTTTTTTTAAGTTATGTATTAACACTAAACCAGCACGCTCAACACAGCACTCACACACTGGCGTTACTCTCTGTATTTTGTGCTGGCGTCGAAAGGTCGAATCAAACAAAAAACATACCGTCGGCGTCACACAGAGTACTACGTATGATCTTGGTCGGTTCATACGATTGCTAAAATTTACTTATTTAAATCGAGTTCCGGTACCGCGCAGCGTATCGTCTTGGATTAAGAAACTCATAGGTCTGGGTTCAAATCTCGCAATGAAGCTTTAATTTTTCTTTTCAACAATCATCTTCATCTGTTCTTTTATTATTCGATTTATTAATATACTAGAATAATAATGTAATAATTATTTTTTATTACTCATATTGTTATTTAAATAAAGGTTTAAGAATAATAAATGATTACAAAATGTTTATTCATTATAACTTCATGAAGAATGTATAAAAATAACTAACAATAACTTCGTGTTAAAACAGTTTATTTTCTCATAAATAACAATTTATTGAAGTAAAAAAGCTACTTGGTGAACTATTATAATCGGGCTATTGTATCTTAGTAATATTATAATATTGTGCTGTAATTACTGTCTGTGAGTACTCTAAAAAACACAATATTCTACGCAAATCAACCCACGTAAAAATAACAAATGCAGACAAGATGTCACAATACAATTAAATGACTCGGTAGTACTACTTTTATTCTACTGCGAGTGAGTTCGTTCTAATTCAAACATCAAAGTTAAGAAATCGTATTTAATAGGACTTATTGAAGTTATAGCTTAAGTGTTCATTTTCATTACGAAAAGAAGATTGAAACTAAACCTCAAAATAATCCAGATTACCGATGAAACAATATATTATTTGAATATTACTAAAATCAATAAATATTAGTAATTTATAACTTAATGTTTTTTTCCGTTAAATATGGTTTTTGAGCTGATTCTCGAGCTGGTTTTCGATGATGCAAACCTTCTGCGTAGTGCACGGCACACGGTTCGTAAAGATGTGTTGAATAATTCGGCAAAATGTCTTGTCGTTTTGAAACCACTTGTTTCATATTGGCTGAACATGTGCTGTCGCTGCGCCTCTGTTATGTGCTGGGGTCTTCCACTTTGCCTTCCACGGGCAAGGCTACCGCCTTCTTCATATCTTTTCACCCACCGTCTGTCAGTATTTCACTAAAACAAAAAAGGGGTACTGTTAGGCTACTAAGCAAAATACATACTAATATGTACTCGTAATACTATTTAGAAACAAAATTATTTAAAATGGAAATTTCACATAAATATTAAGTAAGTATAATTTTATTTTCATCGTTCTATAATCTAGGAAATAAATTCACATTGAAATTTTATATTTTTATTATATTTAGACCTTATGATATTTATAAAACGTTTAAAAAATAACTACAAGGATCAGCAGTTATACTTTAATTTAAATAAATATTTAATAAAATAATTAAATCATAATACTCACACTCAGTCCGGTTTCATCACATATTTGTGATATATTAAGTCCGCTTTTATGAAGCGCAATAATATTCGCTTAAATTTGCTTACATTTTAAAATGAATTAGAAGAACGCTAATAGATGAAACACACGTCACTAGCACACAATATCAACCAACACCGTTCTATATGTCACGGTGAATGAGTCGTAAGTTAATTGCACCTTAATATCATTTAAATTTATTTAGGTTTCTGTGGGTATAATGATAAATATTTACGAGTTTAGTGAATAAGACGAACAGAACAAGAAACTATTGTTGAAAGCGATTTTTAAAACAATAAAAAGACTATCACACCGCATGTGGGATTCGAAACCGCGACTCGCTGCGCTCAAACGCGCTAACCCAAGTACGGTAACCGTTAAGTTTTCATGCCATTTACTGTAACTGTTGAATTTGGGAAATATGTTCATTTGTAAACAAACGTATGAGAGTGTGTGTGTCTATAGCCTATAGAAATTGCTTATTATTAGAAGGTCGTAAGTTAAAGCAAAGTGTCAATCTATTGCTTTTTGAGATTGGTGCACCACTTGTGGAGGATATTTTACATCTTGTATAGCAAGCCACACATCAGTAGCAACACTGACCTGGAGCTAGCCTAGCGTGGCGCGCAGTTCCAATAGAGTAAGAGGTTAGCTTATACTGGTTTGTTACCTGTGACGTGTGGCTTACCGTATCATTACACAAAACAGTGCAGCCATGAGCAGAACTCCAACTAAATTGAAAAATAAATGTTGAAGAATGTTTGGCCACGAGCACCCGTTCCAGCTATACGCACGCACTTGGCAGACTTGGCAGGCTCCTCCCAGTGCGTGTGCATGTGCACGGGCGACTTGTGGTGCAGCTTGGCCTTGCTGCGCTCGGGCAGCGGGCTGGCGGGCGCGCGCTCCGTGCTGGCCGCGCGCTCCGGTTCCGTCTTCAGCGACGGCTGGCTCAGGTCTGCGGGCGCGGGGGGACAGAGGGAACGACTTTATTTAAGCTTACAATCCCTGACGGCAGCAACCCAACATAAACCATATTTTAACGACAATCACGATCACTGTAATTTGACAGACAAACAGGCCTAGACAAAACACATTTCTGCGGAAAGGTTATGTCGTGTCCTTTCCGCAGGGAATGTCATTCCCATACATTTTGGCGTAGCGTTTGGCGTGTACGCTAACAAAAACATGTTTTGTCTACAGCCCTTGTACTGATAAGTCTATCAAATTATAGTGATCGTCAACTACGTCGTCGTTGAGTTACTGTCACTGGGCAGTAACCCAATAGGAACCTTATTGTTACAACAATAAAGACCACTGTGATTTAGATAGCTGTGGAAAACCGAAAGTAAAACAATTGTGAAAGGAATGTAGCAGATTTGTGCCTTCCTATATCACGCTTAAATAGCCGAACGGATTTGAATGAAATTAGGCACACAGAAGGTTATGTACTAGATAAGAACATAGGATACACAAATATTAGGAAGAAACCCATAGTATAAATATGAATTTATAATAATGTACAGGGTGGCAGAGTTACGACGCACAATGATGAAGGACTTTTTTTTAATGGTTTGTACTTAACCGACGAAAAGTTTCAACGCCCCTGAGTTATTTTTTTCTGTTCCATACATTTTAAGTTGGGTAGGCACATTTCTATAAACCAGCAGCTTTTTTTTTGATAACCATCGTATTTCTACGTTAGAGATCTGGAATCTTGTGCTGAATTCATGATTACAATTCGGCGATACACGCACGTATCGAAGCGATGGCCTTGCCTACCTGTATTAAAACTTAGCTATATTACATGAGTTACTTTAAGGCATTACCTAAATCAAATGGAGTATTTTTGGGCGTACCTACGAACAGTTTCAGTAACAGTATATACGTACCCCTGGCCCTGACCTGGTGCGGCATGACGAGCATGGGCGGGATGCGCTTGCACTGGTGGTACTGCGCCTCCACCGTGTTCAGCACCACGCGCACCAGTGACTGCACCATGGCACACACGCTGCCGGCCCCGTAGTGGTACTGGGGCAACGCGGAACATATTAAACACAGTCAACAAAGAGTGCAATTACATTGCATTTTAATAGAGCTCATTTAATTGTTTTTAATCATTTGTATGCCATTATTGGCAAAACATAGCGCACTACCATATTTTTAAAATCTTTGAGTGCAAAATAGGGTATTTTCCAATTGATTAAAAACGATTGTAATTTGAAGATTGGGACGAAATATGTAACAGAAAAATAAAAGTAAATTGATTTGAATCCATTTTCTCAATTAAAAACGATTTATACCAAATTTATTTTTCGTTATTTTGAATTTACCACCAAAACGCTCCTTAAGATGACTTTTTATCACGTGACGTCATCTTTGTGTAAACTAAAGTAATTAGTAAGTAAACAAGTGAGTGTCGTGTTTATAATTAACATTATGTTTCATGGATAGAAAGTGAAATCACTAGTGTGCGGTGCCTCTGTGCACAAATACTTCTAAAACTGCAACAAACTGAGTATTTGTACTGGTGCTGTTTACACGAAGCTGACGTCACGATTGTTAAATATATCGTTCCAATCTTCAAATTAAATAAAACAGTTTTTATCAAATTGGAAAATACCCTATTATCTATATTTTACAAATAAACTATTACATTGTTTTCTAAAGAAAGAAACAAAAAAAACCCTAAAAAAATCTGGCGAAACTTAAGAGACATGAAAGATATCGATATCATTATCATCAACCAATAAATAAAATAACGAAAGAATTTATTTACCAAAATCATAAAGCTAACCTTGTACAGCACAACAAGTAGAGCCATGAGCCAGTGTCGCCGAACATGCGGCTCTAGAGCAGCCAGCGAGTGCGTGCTGGCCGCACTGCAGGCACTGCTGCCCGCCCCGCAGCAATACTGTGCAATCAACCAGCATTGTAACATCACACCTCTGTACTCCGAAGGATGGGTAGGCAGAATAAAATAAATAATGTTTTTTTTTATTTATATTAAGCTGACAAATGACAATCACCCCGTTTACAACGTCAAAATTACTCAAGACAGGTCCCCAAAATACCCGCTATTCACTAATTTCTAGTATTCTAGAGCTGTGTTCGACACAAGTCCACACACAAGAATATATAATACTCATCAATTTCCAGAATAAATTGTCTAAAAGAAGGTCAAAACCGCATAGAAAATTCTGGTGTAGTTAAGACGATCCAAGCAAACACATATACAAACACGATTAGAGACCTTGTATTATGCAATGTAGATATACTTCGTGGATGTGTGAGACGGGGCAGCAAGGATGTAACCATCGTAGTTACAGGTCCGTACCTTTTTGATTAATTGTTAACTGCCTTTACGGATTTTGTGAGTACAGTGAAGTAAGAAAATGGGACATCATTTTTCATAAAAACTTAATAAAGTTACTTAAACTACCGCAATACCTGCAGCAAAAGTAACGTAGGCTCGGCAATGCTAGCGCCCATCACGTGGTTCTGGTCCAGCACTTGTGGTAGATTCGCCATGAAAGCGTTGAAGATCGAAGATTGTCTATGGACAAATATGAAGAAATATCTATAGTATCACAGCCTCCACGATATGTTTGACATAGAAACAGAAATCGTTTATTTGATACCCCTAATAATAGAGATTAGAATATGATAACCAATGTATTTTTACAAAGTTTTTAATTTTATAACATTTACACATAAATATGTCTAGATAGACATCTATTATGAAACAGATAACTTTACGGCACATTAATATTATCCGGAATATAAACTATTTTGTGAGTCAGTTTCCAGTCTAACCGGATGCAGCGGAGTACCAGTATTTAACATGGGGCGACTGCCTATTTGACATCCACAACCATCGACTGGGTTATACGACAACCCTTGCTAAGACGGGTTGTCAGACTTTCAGGCTTGTGACGACCCGTAACGACTGTCAAAGATCCACGAATGACAGCTGGGACCAACGGCTTGACGTGCTTTCCCAAGCACGGAGGAGTCTTGGTATGTAAAGATGGTCACCCCTCCACGTACCAACCGCGGGAACCGTAACTAAACCTCATCGATCGACCCGAGTTATTAATCATCCACGAGCCCCCTTTTCCTTTAACCCGATGTGCCATTATTGTGTCACTTACCGTAATGTAAATGGTGATATGTGGAAGTACTTCTCCACACAATTGTAGCCTAGCAACAGGAACAGATGTTTTAGTACCAGCTCTTGAGTTTTTGACGTTGCCTTGTCTTCCATTGGATGCGCCTGGTCAGACCTGAAACAAACAGAATGTTAGAACTTAATCAGAGACACTACACATTTATTACCATAAATACAGGGTAAGTTTTTATCCAGTACGCAAATTGTAACCATGAATTCAGCATAACATTCTAGATCCCCTAGCGCAGAAATTTTTCGCCGGTTGTACAAAAAATAATCAGCTGTTTCATAGAAAAGTGCAATACCTACGCGGTCAAAATGTATGGAACAGCTGATTTTTTTTTGGGTATCCGGCGAAAAATTTCTGCGGTAGGGGGTCTAGAATGATATGCTGAATTCATGGTTACAATTTGCGCACTGGATTAAAACTTTTCCTGTATATAGGTCAGCAAGTGCAGTTCGATTACATTTTTGTTTACATTTTCATATTAGATCAGTGCTAGAATGAACATCTCTGAGGATTTTTAGTCAGGAAGATCCCCCTCGAGTTAGTTCTCAACTCCGATCAGTTTATTTCTGTCGTACTCCTCCAGTATTCACCAAAATCTGACTTCAAATTAACAAACACAAGATAACGTACAAATATAAAACGATCTTAATTTGATGTTTTTCCTCTAAAGCAGTTTTTTTTCCAGTGGTTGACGCTTCCCTTTTCTACAGCTCGTTCTAGTTATCGTTTTTGTGATCAAAGCAAAAGTAAACAAACAAAACAATGACGATTTGTAGACGTTGGCTTGTGCTGCCACCTATGATGAGCATTCTGTTTTTAACCCCACTGAGCAATCAGATTCCAAAAAATGCTTAAGAATCTCAGTGCAGCTAACCACAACTTTTATTAGTTGTTGTAGTTTCCACCTTAGACTTAGATGTACAATATAATGCATAATATTGTATAAAAAACACTATAATCTATACTAATAAAAAAGAAGAAAGATTTGATTGTTTGTTTGTTTGCATTGAATAGGCTCTGAAACTACTGAACTGATTTGAAAAAAAAAACACTGTTGGGAAGCTGCACTATCCCCGGGTGATATAAGCTATATTTTATCCCCGTGGTCCCACGGGAACGGGAACTACGCGGGTGAAACCGCGGGGCGCTGCTGCGGGTACTAAATAGACGTAGTGATCAAAGGAAACGTAACTTCTTTCTAAAATTTATGAATTAAATATCTTATGTGTAAATCTTACCTTGACAAGAACTGCATAAGCAAGAACACCAGTAAGTTAGTAGTCTCCCGGTCAGCCTCCTCAAGATCCTCCGCTTTTGGCAGAATAGTTGTCAGTGTGTCTTCCGAACGGCCGGATAGGGAGTGAAATCCGTCTGTGTTGAATACACCTTGTTTTTAATTAGTATTATTATAGTTACGAGTAGTTTTAGGTCGCATTATGGCACAATCAAAAACGTGTTTTATTTTTTTTAGTTGATGATCCCTTCCAAGCCTTCCTCCAGTTCTCCTAGCTCGACTTAAATTAATCATTAACTGTCGCGGTTTCTGAAATGTAAAGAACATTTAAAAAACGGAGAAAGTTAATGTCCAGTGAACAACCGAAGTTTATGTTCATCGAGACAAATAGTGTTTTAGAATACCATTATCTGCGTAGCCTTTTCCCAACTAAGTTGGGATCGGCTTCCAGTCAAATCAGATGCATCTAAATATCAGTAGGTATTTTACATGGAGCGAGTACCTATCTGACCTTCACAACCTAGTTACTGGGTAATACGATAACCCTTGGTAAGACCTGTTATCTGACTATCAGAGATCTACTTCTCTTCGTATGTAAAGATTGTCACCCATCCACGGAATAAGCTAAATAGCGTTTTTAATAGCCGGTTGAAAACGGATACTTGATTAAGATTACATACTCCGTTAAGAATGGACTCTCAAAAAAATAAAAAAAGATACCTACCTAGTTATGAAGGATACTCAGTTAATGTAGGATTCTCAGTTGAAGAAGGAATCAAAACCCTTGCATCAGTAATGTGCCGCCCACTCACCATGCGAGTTGTTGCCCCTCTGCGCAGTGCCGAGTGGCTGTGGCGCGGCCAGCAGTTGGCCCAGGCCGAAGCGAGACGTCTTGCGTTTCAGCAATGGCGCCGAATACTGCCGGGAGTACACTTTCTCGCGTTCTGTGGACACATAATACTCATTTTAAAATTTAAACTTTTTGGAAATCGGTTACTGGTTTATGGCATTGCATAATGAAAATAGCTGTAGTAGTTACCAGCAACATCCTTTTATACCTCACTTTAAATAAAACTATATTTGCGAGGGCACTTTCCACCCATTCAGATGATAAAACAAATACAATTCTTCTAATTCTTTTGCGTATACTACCCGAGAAACACCAAAATTATCACAATGAATTCGGAAACCAATTAATCCACATAATACTCCTCCTTATCTTTTAAAGCTCGAATCAAATTAACTGGCGTTACTCCACAAACTTATCGAATATTGACAAGTAAAGTTACCACACTAGCAGCGGGCATTGACCCCATGATCAGATGTAGTTACTTGAATTTGGAAAATCGTATTTTTTTTTTTGGGAAATTTTGTTAGTTAATCAACCAGAAAATGACGGTGCCATCTAGTTTGTAAATAAATAAATTTTGTACCCGGTTTAAAAAAAAACCTTATCTAAAAAAAAAATTGCACTAAGTTGAAAATTTGAAAAATGTTCCCAAAGATTATTCAAAACCTAGAAAACTAATATGTCATATTAGTCCTTGCATTGTATTATGCTTGTAACCCCATACATCGTTGGATACAACCACAAGAACACCAGACCCACCATGCCTGGTGTCGGGGTGAGGCGGCATGGTGGCGGGCGCGGAGATGGTGCGCTTGTAGGGCCACTTGGTGCCGAACGACGCGCTCAGCGTGTTCACGTTGGTGTCGCGCGCCGACACGCTCAGCGCCTCGTGCGCGCGACGCACTTTGTACAGGAACCACTCCGAACTTGTCTCGCTGCTTACCAGTTCTAAAAGGACAAGGACAGAGAGTTGAATATGTGTAAAAAAGAATGACGTATAATAAAGTATGCTTTTTATTTCCATATAATGGCTATGTCGACGAAATCTCTAGAATTACTGGGCCGATTTACGTGATTCTTTAGCCGGTAGCACAACTGAAACAAACCAAAAACAAATACGAAGCCACCAACTTCAGAAACCAAGATTAATTTTCACTTAGTAGTGGGTTTTTTGAAGTCCGTTGTTATCTTTTTAAATTTAGGTAAGTTATTCATTAATAGGCAAAGCTGTGAGTGTGTGAGTGCATTTAAAAATATTGAAGTCATTCATTATTGTGGTAAATTAGCTGCACCCCAAAAACTCACCGAATATAATAAAATGTCTCATAAACAAAAATGAGTTCCTGAAAAAGATACAACATAGTAAAATATAAAACAAAAATGGACCATACATAAAACTCCAAAAGCAATATTGGGACAATGTTGGACATACATTAAAATACAAATATACACCAAAATTGGTCCTTCTCTACAAACTCACCTCTCAAATTAGAGAAATCGATGGTCTTATTCGAGTTAATCTGCGCTTCCAAGAACAGAGCCTCGAATCTGTTGAGGAAGAACTCCCAGGTCAGGATCTTCCGGTCACTCAGTGTGTTGTGGAGCTGGTAGATGGACTGGAGTATCATGGGCCGGTCTACGATGACCAGGTCGAACTGGGTCTCCAGGCAGTACAGTAGTAACTGGGGAACAAATAACCCCAAATGTAAACATAATAAAAAATACCAGCCTAATTAGTAAGTAGTTTTTTTTTTTAAATACATTTCTAATTCATAAATTTCAGAAATAAACAATCAACATAAATTCATTCATTCTTTGATTGCTTACAGTTTTTATCACGACCATAATTTGGTAATATCCGTTCTAAAAGAGCCTGGATAGTAACATGAAAATAGCTACACAAATTGTTGACTGTGATCAGAACTGTAAACATAAACAAACATGGTAAATGTACATGAAATACATTGTAAATTCGTGAAGAATATTGGTGCTCGTGAATGACGATGTTGCAGATGATGAATGACACACATAAACAGTTACCGAGCCGACGTTGTCCGAATTTACAACAAAAACCCCGAGCAATGTAGGTTCAGTATCAACTTAAGTGCCACCGACGATCGGATGAAATGATATAATAAACTAAATAAATAAAATGAAATGATTAAATGAAACGTTGAAATTGAATAATGAGATGACCTACCTACAGTAATTTATTTCGGTAAATATGTTAAGAATATTATATTTATACACATACAAACATACACAAACTTACGCCTTTTTCCATTATATTGACACATCATTAAAAGTCAGATATACCTACACAAATTGATGATAGAAACGATGATGTAGGTTGATGGTGAAACGACACACAAATCGTCACTTACGTGAAATCTTCCGTCTTTACAATAAGAACTACGGAAGATTATCCAGTAGGTGACAACTTAAGTGCCATCGACGATCTGTAAATGTTTAAGATTAACAATACAACAAAATGAAACAAAATATTAACAGTTTTCAAAATATTCCAGGAGGCTGAAATAAGTTGCACTTCTGACTCCGTTACGCTTAAACGGCTGAACGGATTTTAATAACAATTGGCACACAGATAGAAAATATTCTTCATTATTAGTGTTACTTAAGACACATTTAATCTGAAAATATGATATGTTTGATTTGGAATTTCTCTAGGATATTAATGAAATCATGAACAACAACTACATCATACTTCCTACTAATATTATAAATGTGAAAGTTTTTTTTTTACTGAATCACGCAAAATGGCCGAACGAATTGCGATAAAATTTTGAAAGAAAGAAAAACAGTTTATTTGCGGTAAATATGACGCAAAAAGAACAGGAATACAAAAATAAGAAAAGGTTGAGGGAAACATGCGTCACATCCACGCAAAACGGCTATCGCTTAGCATTATGCTGCGACCCTATGCAAGACAGAGCCCCAGCGCTGGTTTTCAGTGACAGCCGGCTTTGACGTATTGACGTCGCCCGGTGCCTCAAACAATTATTAGGACACTGAACTGGTACAGCGAACTTATAGAAAAGTTAATATATTTAAATTTAAAGGTGATAGAACTAAACAGAAATATAAAAATAATAAAAAGGAAAAAAGAAATAGACAAACATTCTACGAGAATATCATCCTCAATAAACTTTTCACTCTTTATGTAGTGGCAACATTTCGAAGCGTCATCCATAGTGTTAATGTGCGTGTGCGTCATAAAATTTGGGATACAGATAGTTTAAAACTTGGATTAACATATAGGATACTTTAATCCCGGTAATACGTTCCCTTGGGATGATTTCTGACCTCCACACGGGCGACGCCGCTGGCAAAAAGCTAGTAAGATATAAGACTTACATCAATAGCATTATCATGCACTGTCCCAATGTAGAGGGTAGCTCGTTGGGCCACGTACACGTTGATGTCGTCCATGCTTGAGATCAGGTAACAGAAGGCAGTCGCCAGTGCCGTCTGCAGTGGGAGGCTGGTCTTCGTGGGAGAGCCGTCCATGAACCTAGATGAGATGATTATCTACTGTATGACATAGCATTGCTTGAACGAGTAACTAGCTTCAAATTTCAGACGTTCAAAAAAGACGTTATAAGAAGAGTTTTTTTTTTTTTTTTGTGGTATATTCTTGGAGTATGAGTTGTAGAGAAAACATGATTTACTCAATACAACTTTTCTATAAGATTTATTCACTAGTACCAACTTATGTTATAGAGGGTCAAATTCAATTAGCTAGCGAAACTCAGCAGTAATGTTTTTTTATTACTTAATGGGCCTACTCTTGACTTCGATCAGGCCTCATGATAAATGATTGATGAGGTCTATGGTGGAACGAGCGTGCCCAGAAGATGCCTTCCTTTTCACGGTTGTTTCCTAACGATATCAAAACAAATGAAAAGAAATCTATTTTAGGGGTCCAGGACCGCTGATGGGTGTTGTTACTTGAAGTTTGAGTTGAGAAAATCTTTTTTATTGCATTTCACTAACTGCGGTTTTTAACAAAATACTCATCGAATTCGACCGGTCTTGTGCTTCCCACATCCAGCGGATACCCTCGGCCTTCACAAGGTCATCGGTCCACCTTGTGGGAGGCCTTCCCACTCTACGTCTTCCGGTACGCGGTCGCCACTCCAGAAACTTTCGGCCCCATCGGCCATCTGTTCTGCGAGCAACGTGCCCTGCCCACTGCCATTTAAGTTTGGCAATTCTTCGTTCGAAGTGGAGGATCCTGGGGAGGCCTATGTCCAGCAGTGGACGTCTTTCGACTGAAATGATGATGATGATGATGACGACTCACCAAATTAATTTCTTTTTCATTTGATCATGTTAAGATGTCATCAACATCTGTGTCGATCATACCTTTTCAGCCCAGTTTCGTTAACTAATCCAATTTGACCCTGTATATTACAGACAATCTTAATGGTCCTCGGAAGATTTTTATATTTGTAACCTTTAAATAAAAATTGTGTCAATTTTTATTACACACTAGTGCCGTGCCTGGATGAGATTGGTATCTGTAAGCAGCAAACTCATGAAATACACGGAAATCCTAGAGAGAGATGATTTGACGGTTTAAAAAATATATATATCGTATAGTTATGAACACATTTGTGGTATCTTTCTGGTAGCAAGACTTCCGCGAAGCGCCACATGAGAGATTTGTCAAACTTCGTGTGAATATCTTTTGTGTTATGATTGGCTGATTTAAGGAATATTGTAAAAATCCCAGATGACATGTACTCAACTTTTACATTGATTATAAAGTAAAGATAAAGTACCTAATTATAATATTATTACCTAATTCATATTGGAATTATTGTAAACCATAATCCTAAAAAAATATTGTACTTAGTTAAAAATGATCTTTATTTGTACACCATAGATAAGCTGTAGTAAAAAGCATAGAACTTAAAAAATATTAACACTTTAAGTAGAACGACAGTCTTACAAATAAATAAATTCTGATTCTGACAATAAACAATTTAAGGCCTTTCCACTCACCTGATAATAATAGTGACTCGTTCCACCGCAGTGAACCTGACGTGGTAGTCGTGGTGATGGAACTGGTCGCGGATCAGGTTGCAGAAGACGTCTGCTCCTCCTGCCAGGGTCACGCAGTGCAGCAGCACAGGCACCGCCACGGAGCAGATGTGCGAGTGAGATGCGTTGCACACGTTCCACAGACTGCCAGGAATTAAGATTTGCTGTAACTACGAACACCAAATACAAATTCCTGGCTTGAATTGATAGGGGTGAGGTTATTGCAATAGAGATGCAAGTAATTAAAAACGTTCATTATCTTAAAATAAACATTGTCTTCTTCTATCAGTCCCTCATTACTGATGATCGTGGTCACTGGACTCCTTGAGGGCACAATCTGCCTCCATCGACTCCGGTCCAAAGTTGCCATCACCACCTGCTAAAATTTGTTTGAGAACGTCGCTATTTTTCCTTGGTCAAAACATCGTGATTGCGACCAGCCCTATGCTCTCTTTCCAGCGACATTGCCAACAATGACCAGATTTTTAAGGCTACTGTCTTACTTTTTCGCAATATGTGGCCGAAATAGGTCAAAATACGCTGTAGGCAAACTGTAGACAACCGGGTCTTAATATCGACTTGGGACAGGTCAGACACAATTGTGCATTTGGCTGTCATGGTATTCGAAGCATTCCTCTCCAGCACCACATTTTGAATGCATCTATCCTGTCTTTCCCTTGCTCGGATTGTCCACGTCTCAACTCCATGGAGGAAAATCGGGAAAACTCGTGCGCTGACCCAATCGGGATTTGTTTTTGTAACTCATACAACGATATTGCGAGATGTTCTGGAGGCGTGCCGTAGCATCTTTATCCATGGCAATATAAATAAACAATTCATAGTCGTCAAAAATAATGTCTTTTTTATTTTGCGTGTTTTCGGTGGATCACACCTGATGGAAAACGAAGGATATGTGTAGTTCATCATCTGTCTAACCTATCAGGCATCCAGTCTAACCGGATGCAGCTGGATACCAGTTTTTTTTTTTTTTTGTTGCAAGTAGCACCTAGTTTACACGACCTCATTACTAGTTATAAGTAATCAAATCAAATCTATTTATTGCATTCATGTGTACATTTAGTTGTTATACAATAGGTATAAGTTAAATTCCAACATGAAACCCGGCTAGGGCACGCCAACATACTCGTAGCAATAATTTTATCGCAATAACAATAAAGATATGTGTTATTTTCACTAGGTTATTTTGTGTATTATAGTATCTGTGTGCTTGCATGCTTACGTAATCAGCCTATAAAAATTTCGCTGCTGGGACACAGACCTCTGTGAGTGGGAATGGGCCACTACACGGGCCCAGTGCGGGTTGGCAGATGGAGGTTCAAAGAAATGCCTTTTTGGTCACGATGCTATACGCAGTAAAGGACCTGTCTGGGTCCGCACCTACAACCTAAGACTCGTAAGTCACGGCCATTACCACTGCTCAGTAGCTGCTTAGCTAGCTTTGTAAATACATATCACTTTTTATTTACTAGCTCTATTTACGTTTACGTTTTATACACTGTCAGCATGAACCTCCCCCTCCTCCTCCCCCAAAAGGGCAGGCCAGGCGGGCTGGCAATCAATTGATCATCAAATTGAACAATTAAAAGTCCAAACTCAATCAGACAAGCAGCTGAAATAAATAATTTGGCTTTGTTCTTTCAACTTGCGAATTGATTTTTGAAGTAAGGCATTGAATACGACAATAAATGTGACTTTAACTTTTGTCTTTAACTTTCACGATGACTTTTGACTTTGACTCTAGACTTTTGTCCTAAGAGTTTTGACTTTTAACTTTGGCTTCCTTTTTAAGAAAGTTTCAATTACTTGTCAATCAGCAGGTTCTCCTGGCACCAGATGAGGAAACCGCGATGGTCTGCGAGCGCGTCTGTGCTGAGCACCAAAACTTGCAGGCATTGCAGCAAGTGGTACAGCACGTCGGGGCGAGATGTGCTCTTTAATTCCTGAAACATAATATTGTATTTAAATATTGAATAGACGTAAAATTAAGATTACAGAAAACGTTTGGAACACTGTCAAAATATTTACCTACAACACCATGATCACGATTTGATATTAGCATCACTTTTATGACAGTGTGTCTTAGCGCCGGACGCTTATGTTTGGCCATACTTTTTGAGACTGGTTAAATAATAGGTATCAAATCGATAGATCAAGGTTATAATAGGTCTTTACCTATGAAATTGCCGTTTTGTATGAAAAAATTTAAACGAATTTTTTTCATGAATTTTTTATTTGTATTAATCGAAGTAATCACCCATGCAATCAATGCATCTTTGCCATCGCAGTGGCAGTTTATTGATGCCCTTCTTAAAGAAATCAGCTGGACGGGAGGCAACAAATTCTTCAAAGGCATTTTGTACTGCCTCTCGGGTATTAAATTTTTTTCCCGCCAAGAAGTTATCCAAATTCTGGAAAAAGTAGTAGTCTGTAGGCGCAAGGTCTGGTGAGTAGGGCGGATGACGGAGAGCTTCCAACCCCAGTTCTTGCAACTTGGAGACCGTCTGCTGTGCAGTATGAGGTCGCGCGTTGTCGTGCAGGAGCAGCGGAGACGAGCGATTGACCAATGCTGGTTGGAGATGCGCCAGCTTCTCCATCATTGTGTTCAGTTCTTCACAGTACACATCTGCAGTAATGCTCACCCCGTTTGGTAAGAAGCTGTGATGAATCACACCGGCGCTAGACCACCAAACAGTGACCATCACTTTTCTAGGGGTAAGTTTTCGTTTAGGGCATTGTTTAGGTGCTGAACCAGGATCCAACCAACTTGCTGAGCGCTTACGGTTATCAAACAGAATCCATTTTTCATCGCAGGTAACAATGCGGTTCAAAATTCCTTCATTTGTGTGTCTGTTGAGCAGTGCAAGGCACGTCTCGACGCGTACTTCGCGCTGGCGATCATTGAGTTCGTGGGGCACCCATTTGTCAAGCTTTTTTACCTTGCCAATTTGACGCAAATGGACCAATATTGTTTTGACGCTAACGTCGAAAGCTGCTGCTAATTCAGCCGTAGATTGTGTATCATCAGCTTCCACAATCGCCTTTAATTCGTCATTGTCGACCAAAGTCTTCGGACGACCGCGAGGTTCATTTTTCAGGTCGAAATTTCCAGAACGGAAGCGAGCAAACCAATAACAGGTGGTGCGTTGGTTTGTAGTGTTAGCTCCGTAAACGTCGTTGATGTTGCGTGCCGCTTGTGCCGCGTTGCTGCCACGACGGTACTCATATTCCATAATTACTCGAATTTTTAACGTATCCATGATGACGAAAAAGATTGAAATGCGATGAAAATGTAACACTAATCAATAAAGAAATGACTACTTTTAGAAAAAAAAATCCATGTTCTTAAAATAAAATTAATTTGAAATTAGAATTCTTAGCCAAACAAAAATTATTTTGATTTGAAATGGCCAGTACTGCAGAACGGCAATTTCATAGGTAAAGACCTAATATAAAACGTAGCTGAGCGCGACCTACGCCGTAGTCCCTCGTGAGCTACGCCGTAGACCCGCGTAGCAAAACGTTCAAGTCATACCTGTAAAAGCTGATGAATATACTGCAACTCTTGAGGCAGTTCCTCAATGCAGAAGTGGAATTTCCCAGCAGATGTTGGCCAGAAATTAGTCATATCATCTTCCACAGACTCTGCCATGTTTTCGTGGTCGCCCAGTAGATTCGGCGTGGATACCTGTATGGAGCGATATCATTTAAAACATTGAACCACACTAATAAAACTCGAAGCATTTATTAATATTAAATCATTTACAGCCGCTTTTGAATTGTTAACATGAAAATCCGATTTAAAAAGTAATGTGTTAAAATCGGTTACAACTATACCAACCCAAAAAATTACCTTTTGATCAAAATCGTCACCCACATAACATCTATCAATGATGATGATGATGATGCATCACTATTAGCACCATGCTTCTGACATAGGTAACACTAGCAAACGTTGCTTACGTCACATTATGAGGCAAACAGGTTCTCGGTAAACGCCGAAAACTTTGCTGGTCACTTACATAAAATACTACCTGTATAAATGCTTAGCATTATGCTTTCTATTTCTACTCTACCGTAGAATAGAAATCTACCTTTCTCGGTTCAAAACTGTCAACTGTCTACACGGATACGCCATTTTTGTCTACTCTTCCGTCGACAAAACGCTTTTCTCTCTCTGCTACGTTAGAAAGTTGATGGTCAATCTAGCATCACTACTTCAGCTCAATCTGTTCCCTGGTACGATTGGGATAACAGATCACTTGTATAATGCCATAATGACGTGACCCGAAAAGTCCTATGACCCAACGTCAGTCCATAAGGACATACATTTCCATTTTTTTTTCCTTAAATTGTCTTTACTTGGTTTTAGCAATATTGACATTTATGGTTTAGATATTGTGTTGTTGCTGACCCCTGACCTCCCCCTTAACGTCTGACGTAATTTATCAACGGCTCCTTAGCGTTTAACCGAAAAAAAAGCTGTTCGGGTACTCGACGAGTTGAATGTATTGAACTGCTGCCAGATTGACAGTGATGTCTGGCTAAGTACTTACGTCAGCAGTAGCGGTGGCCACATCAGTGTCCGTCAGGGTCACCGTATGTGCAGTCGCGAGGGTCGGAGCATCAGCAGGTGGGAGGGACACCGCCATGTCCAGCTGTTCCGTGATCGTCTCCACAGTAGCCGTCATTATCTGCATCACCACGCCACCACAGTTCAAAGATGAGTGTTCAAAGTCTTTGGTAGAAGAATTCAAAGCATTTCGGGACTAAAGCTGGTTTGGTTACGGACCAGGTTATTATTGGTCAGTGTGTTCTACTGCTATTTTACAGCGTGATTTTCTACTTCTAAATACTTTATATTATTTGGTTCTATACTTTATTTTTGTAAGTACTTAGAGCTTTTGTATATTTCTGGTTGCTCTAAAACTATAAATGTAATATTGTAGTACATATTTGCTAAATTACATTCAACAGTATGGGGTATACGTATAGACTTACCTGCACTTTAAGAATGCTACCACTATCTTTGGTGCATATACGTTTTTGCCTTTTTACCATTAGATTTAATATTCGGAATGTTTCCCAGCTTGATTAAAAATTCATATACCAATACTGTATTTAAAATCAATTATTATAATTTTGACTTTCTGAATGTCCTTGTTAAATATTTTTAACCAAGTGTTAATCGTGATACTCCTAAGACATAATTATCACGACCTTTACTACGACAACATCAAACTATTCCTCCTGACTCCACTGTGACATACATAGGATACTAAGCTATTTATTTATTTGTCTAAAACTACATCAGCTATTTATATTATGTAAACACAGTGAAGTCCTAAATAAAGGCCGATTTTATACCAAATGTTTAATTAAATTGATTTCGGTTTTTTTTTTTGAGAAGATAGTTATATGAAAACTAGAGAGGCTTGTGGCTAAGTAAAACAACCGTATGGGTCGCTCAAACCGGTAAAGCCGCGGTTTGTACGTGGATGGGTGACCATCTTTACATTCAAAAACCCCGTGCCACGGAAAGCACCTTAGTCCCGACTGTCATTCGTGGATCTTTGACAGTCGTTATGGGTCGTCAAAAGCTCGAAAATCTGGTGACCAGTCTAACCAAAGGGTATCGTATTTCCAGGTTATTGGGTATTGGAGTTCAGATAGGCAGTCGTTCAATGTAAAATACTGGTATTCAGTTGCATTTCAGACTGGAAGCCGACCCCAAAATTGTTGGGAAAAGGCTAGGCAGATGAGTTTTATTAAAACTAAATTCCAAAAGATATGAGCACATCCTATTATGAAAAATAGGAGAGGTTCTCACAACCCATTGTTGATCTAAGTATAAAATCGGCCTGTATCTAACACCAATAAAACAAATCACGTCCACATATGAAAAAGCACAAGAGTTAGGTAAGACAGACGCTTTGCTTCAGAGATGTCTGACACAGTACAAATATACTAAACTTACATTTTATATTTACTTCTACAATCAATAAACTCGTATTTTCTGCTCAAACATATTTTATAGTAAACGGTTAAGTGATATTTATATTTACTGACTCACCCAATGTGGTGTATTGGTTTTATTGATTAATCTTGCCTTTAACGCCAAACTGATGGCCCAATAAAACTTCTTAAAACTTGAGTAACTGAATATATTGCTAATTATGTGAGGGCGAGAAACCATTGTAAATAACAGTGCACACACACACCCAAGTCACCAAAATAGAATGCACATTTGGCAACTGGGACTGGACCTTTAAAATAAAGAGTTTCGGAGTCGTGAATTGTATTTTGCTAAAAATGTACCACAGTAAAAAGTACCTGCTAGAAGTACCAATGTAAGACACCTCCTAACAAAGCTAAAATAACATCCATAGTGACATACTTGAGTGTCGCCCGAAGATTTAGTGATCGTGGCATCCGAACCCACGTCACTTATGAGAGACAGTTGCATGAAATGAACAAACTATACCACTACGTTACGATATATTTACTAAGACATAGAGCCGTCTGGCTGGCGGCTGTGGTCGTTGTGGGTCGGAAGTGTTTAGGTTACATGATGGGAAGTTATTGTGGAGAATATGTTAAAACAGAAAGAAAAAATTGTAATGCTTCTGTGGCGCCATCTACATCGTCACATACGAACTATACATCACACTGATTTCACGCAAAATCCTGCATCACGTAAGCAGAGTTTGCATGACGTCAGTGTGATGCGTTGTTTACATGTGGCGATGGAGCTGCTGCCTTCAGTATGGATGGAATCTCCTTGTAAGCCTATCAGTTAAACATCTCTTTGGAGTATTTTTAGCATTTTTTAGAAATCACATTAGTTTAAGCGAACCTCATAATTGCTTGCCCGCTTAGGTTATAAAACAAAAACTCTATGTATTTATGTGAAAGTTCAAAAATGTGTATATAAATACATCAGATAAACTTCATAAACTAAATTAATTAAAAACAAACGATTGAACTTTAAAAATATTATCCTCAACCAAACTAAAATTATTAACAAACTCAAATATGGCATCGAAAAATTCTTCTGCATCACTAACGTCTGGTAATGTGGCCAAGAAATTGGCAGCATTGCCACGTTGTATGCAATACCGTCTTTACCATAAGGGCACACGGGGCCCGTGCCCAGGGCCCCCCATGCTCAGGGGGCCCCGAAGGACTGACAATTTTTCTCACATTTATTCTCAAAACATTTTGCCAACGCCAAATTTTTGTTTTTCGGGTTACACTAATTAATAATTCGCTATCTTTACTTTCCGAAAGGGCCCTAAATTCTTGTGTGCCCAAGGGCCCCAGCATAGTTTAAGACGGCCTTGGTTGTATGGCAATGCTATTTTGTATTGTTTACAAGGTAAAAGCTAGCCTTTGAGTCACGGGAAATGTACATTGGCTTTTTGGAGATTTTGTTGAGGAAATTAAGAGTGGTCTGAAGGTTTTAATGCTAAACGGTTTGAAAATAATATATTCGCTGTTGGAGGTTTTCCGCGGCTGCAGTGACTGTTAGATAGTTTTAACCTTAGTAAGTTTGAATTTAATGGGAATTGTTGTCAAAACTGGTTAAGTCGACATCATATTGTAAGAGGTTGACAATACAAATATTTCCGCAGCTAGTATATTGATGCAAGACACTGATGGCGTTTGTAGAAGACTTCATCCTTGACATACTTCTCGAAATTCTAATATTTATGAAACTAATTTATACAACTCACAATAAACAACCATCATACTAAATTAGTTCATGCATATTTTTTATAGTACAAGTAAAAAACACAGAAATAATATTTTTTAGAGCAATTTTTTTTAAACCCTAATATTTTAACACCAATATTTATACCACACAAATAACACTAAAACATATTTTTTTAATTAGCTTTTTTTACCGACAATCACCACAGTCGAGACCGAGCCAGACTTAATCGGACAGTAAACCCAGCGCTACGTACATGCGGCATGTGCACCAGCACGCCGCCCACGCTGGCGCCGCGCTCGGCGTGCGGCTGCGCCAGCGCCAGCAGGCCCTCGGCGCACGCGCCGCCCGCGCGCCTGTCGCACTCGCCCGGGCCTGCGCCGCGCCGCGCGCCCGGGGAGCCCCACGCCGCGCCCGGCGGCGGCTGGTTATGATATGTATTGCATTATATTCCTACCATAGACAAATGATGATGATTTTACCATTTTTATTTTCATCAAACGCTTTATAAGGTTGACTAAAGTAACAACAATCAATCAAACATTGTGACACACATTATTTATTAGCCTTGTACAAATCAGGCTTAAGTGACTGAAAATCAGACAAACTCACACCACCTTACAAAATTATATGTCACGTCCTTTTCACGGAAAAGAGCACTGAGTCCCAGCAGTAGAAACAGTTTAAGAAGGCTATATATTAGTATGGCCAGCACCACCGAAGCTGAACCAAGAAAAAGTGGCGTGACAACCTAGACACGTATTGCAAGGGCTGGATCGAGAAGACCCTGGAAAAGGATGCCTAGAAGGATTTGGGGGAGGCCTTTGCTCAGCAGTGAGACAGTGTAGGCTAAATGAAAAAATATATAAGTATGGTACCTCCGGCATAGGCTTGGGCTTGTCAGGCACAAGCGCGCGCACCAACAACACGGCCAGCTGATGCCACAGCGCCGCAGCCTCGCAGTACGAACACGCTCCCTCGGCCAGGCACACCGCTGAAATAGTAACAATGCTATTACACTGATAACAACATTTTTTTCATTTATACAACATATATAAAATTAACGACAACAACGTGTTTCATAAATTCCATAAATACGTATTGATGAATTATATTATCATCAAACTGTTGCCTAGTTGCACCCGTGCATCATGTCTTTTTACAATACAGAATAGTACAAACATCGACACGCAAACTAAAACCATTAATTTAGAACAGAATTCTAGAAACCCAGCATAAAAATTTGCCTATGCGGTCAAAATGTATGGAACAACTATTTATTTTTCAACGACGAAAAATTTCAACGCAATGGAATTCAGAATCACGAACTGAATCCATAGCAACAAGTTGCGCGTCCCTGCCATTTCTGTATAATAATAAAATTTGTTACAGTTTTAAAATCTTGGTTAAGTTAATAGGGTATTTTCCAATTTGATAAAAACTATTTTAAATTGAAGATTACGACGTTATATTTAACAGAAAAATAAAAATAAATTTATTTATATCCATTTTCTCCATTAAAAACGATTAAAATCAAATGTATTTTTCGTTGTTTTGAATTTACCGCCAAAACGCTCCTTACGACTTTTTATCACGTGACATCGTGACGTCAGCTTTGTGTAAACAACACCAGTACAAATACTTAGTTAGGCGCAGTTTTCGAAGTATTTGTGCACAGAGGCACCGCACACCAGTAATATCACATTCTATCCATTAAAAATCTTGTTAATTATAAACTCGTCGTTCACTTATTTACTTACTAACTACTTTAGTTTACACAAAGATGACGTCACGTGACAAAAAGTCATCGTAAGGAGCATTTTGGCGGTAAATTCAAAACAACGAAAAATAAATGTGGTTTAAATCGTTTTTAATTGAGAAAATGGATATAGATCAATTTACTTTTATTTTGTTGTTACATATTTCGTCCCAATCTTCAAATTAGAATAGTTTTTAATAAATTTGAAAATACCTTATTGCACAGAATAGTCCTTCATATCTGAATTAATTTAAAGTATCCCAAATAACACTATTTTAAACTCATATAATGATAACTATGATGTTATAGGCAAAGACTGCACAGATCTTAAAAATATCGTATCATACAATATGGAAGATACTCACCATGCTCGATAGTGTTAGTCTGATTGGACTTCAGCATGAGACGCAGCAGCTTAGTAGCCTCGCTGCTGACATTCTGACTGTTGATACGACGCTGTTGGAGCTCCATCTGGTGGATACAAAGGGTTGCAAAATGAAAATAACTCCTAATTGATAGTGATAAATGCTTTTATTTCTGTAAATATAACTGACGATGAAATATTTTAAACAAAGTAAAGCGCCTGTCTGGGTTCGAGTCTGCTCTCAAAATGGTGGAGGAAAACATCGTGAGGAAACCGGCATGTACTAGAACCAAAAATTCGAAGACATGTGACATCTACCAACCCGCACTGGGTCCGCGTGGTGGATTACGGCCCACTCCCTCTCACAGAGCGGGGTCCTGTGTCCCAGCAGTGGGAACATTATAGGCTGATTATGATGGAGCGACTGCCTATCCGATCTCCACAACCCAGTTACTGGGTAACACAATATCCCTAGGTAAGACTGTTTGTCAGACTTTATAGTATGTAAAAACCCCAGAAAAGAAGTACAAAATAATAATTTAGGTAACTAACTTGTTTAAGCAGTATATCCAGCATGAGGATGCAGCACGTGAGGTTCTGTGGCTTCATCTGATCGTCCTTATCTTTTTTATCCTGCTCGTTGTTTGGCGACTCCTTAGCTTCCTTGGGTTTTGTACCATCTGTGTCGGGCACAGTACTTAATAGTTAATTTTTATACGAGAAATAATTAAAATAGAGAAAAATTCGGTGGAAGTGCACTTCGCCGATTATACAAAAAAAAACAGCTGTTTCATGGAAAAGTGCAATACCTACGCGGTCAAAATGTATGTATGTAACAGCTGATTTTTGATAAAAACTTTTCCTGTATAATTAGTCATACATGGGGCTGTATTAGGTTGGGTTAGAGCAATAACATTTTTACTATGTGAGTTAGATGGACCTATACAGGACAAACAACACCATCCCTTTTTCACAAAGGAGCACTGTTGGCTTTAGCACTTCATAGTACGAGCTAACTATACATTTTTTATAAACGTTGTTTAAAGCTAGAAAATCGACCCAGTTGTGTTAATTCAATTTGGCACATATATGTCGTTTCTTACTGAGGGGCAAACAATTGTGACAGTTTAACATAAAATAAATAATTACCTAAAGTAGGTGGTTTAAATATCTTCTCCGGCAGATTAACGACGCAGTGGCTGAACAGGTCGAATAGCTGCGACAGCGGGATGCGCACGTCCAGCATGGAGATCGTCTTAAAAGAAGCATAATTATGTTGAATCACTGACCTATACCTGGTACTAATTCTAACATAATTTTCCCTAGAGGCAACATTCAAAGAAATATAGATGTACTCGTATAAAGCTAGATATAAGTACGGTCAAGGACCTTTAATGAGAAGACAATTGATTTGAACCCGATTCGGGTGCACGAGGTATTTTACAGGTATTAATACAATATTTTAATTGTGGAAATCCATAATCTACGTCATATTAGATCTCGCTTTAATAATATTGTTTCAAATTATCTTGCCGCGCCTAGTGTATAAATATGGTTGTGTACATTGTGCATTAAACAAATAAAGAAATAATTCGTCACTTGATACGTTCATTTAAGAGTGCTATTTCCTTTTTTTCTGCATTAGATATACCCATCGTGCCTGCAATATCAACTTGAATTCGTCAGTTACATATGTGAACCCGGTAGTAAAAGTCCATACATAAACTAACGCCTTCTTCCCATGGGGGTAGGCAGACTCTACAGAACGCTGCTACGATCCTTACGTACTCCTTTTGGCTCGTTTATATTCATTCATTTGGTCACACAAGCACGCCGCACAGTGTGGAAAAACCGACCTATTTTCGACAAAAATCGATTTGCATGTGACTTTGTAACTAAAAAGAAATTTTAAAAATATGTCCAATCTCGTGAGATTATAAGCTACTAATCCACTGCGGAAATTAAACAAAAGCTTTAAAAAAGTTTACGGACTTGTGAAAGTCTTCTTATACCGAAAAATGGGTATTCTCGAAATTTTTGTAGCTTAAAATCTCACGAGACTGGGATTTTTTTTTTCGCTGGCGAATAGATTTTTGTCGAAAATAGGTCGGTTTTTCCACATTGTGCGCCGGTTACCTACGGGTACTACGCACCTGGACTTTCTGAAGAACTACACCAATATGGTACTATATCTGCCCTTGTAATTGTAAATGCAGCACTTGCAAAAAAGCGGTTTCTAGAAAAACACTGAAATCTAAAACTAAAATTTTCATGCAAGTACTGTGAATATCGTTATCAAAAAAAACATACTTCCAGTACCCAAATATTTTTATTTTTCCCCTATAGGTTTGCTTCTAAGGGTGCCATGTCTGCAAAAAAAAAGTGAAAACCCAAAAGTTTTGTTACTGCAGATACAATTAGCAGGGCAGATAAATCGTCCTAGGGCGACCCCTCGCGGCGTTACCACTCACATCTGCCTTGTAAATACCTTCTGATCGCCGACCTTCAGTCTTTCTCTCAACATGACCAAACCATCGAAGCATACTCTTTTCAATTTTTATTACTACATCTTCTTTTAAACCGCACCGTTGCCTCATCACAGCATTCCTCAGCCATTCACACCACACATGCTTCGCAAAGAACGCTTTTCCACAGCATTTATTGTACCTACTTCTTTTGAGAACATTTATACAACTCAGGGAGTAAAAGATTATCAAACAAGTAATAATTAAGCGTCGTGATTATGTAAAATATAACTATGGCACGTGTAGGAGATGAAAAAAAAAAAAACATTAAAGAAAACAAAGGTAAGCGTTACGTCTTTGACTATGATTTGGTTTTATGCTGACTGTCGTCTCAAAATGCAACACACTGGCTACAAAGCAAAACAGACGGAGTTTATTCTGGGTTTTCTACGATTGTTTTTTTTTTTTTTTTTTTTGAAATAGTAAAAACATCATTGCAAATACCTGAAACCATTCCAGCACAGGCAACACAGTGTCAGGAGTAGGTGTGGTGGTGACTTTGAGGACTGCAAACTTATAAAGGTTCTTCTCATCAACGCCCATCATCGCATATTCTGGCTCCAAGATCTTACCCAGAGGAACCTTAAGCTCCATCAGTTCCTGTAAGTTGTAGGGATGTGTGTGATAAGATTTTTATGTATTTAAAACATTTATGTAAGGAAGGTATGGTCAACAACGAAGTTTGATTACCAGAAACAATGACCTAATTTCACAACTATGGGAGGTGTACGGTCAGAAAAAAAAGCAGCTAGGCCAAAATAAAGTAATAGTACTTTAAAATAGCATTTAAATCAACATGGAATGATTCCTAACTTGCACTGCTTTTTAGTAATCAAGTAATAGCGACGAAAATGCTACATTTAATCCTATTATTCCCCATTCCAAGGCGTAGTAGGTTCCTATCGAGGTGAACAGACAAGAAATTCCATGAATACTCTTTTAAATCAAAGGTCGTCTGGATTTTATGAGTAGTTCGAATAAACTCGTCATCGATCGGTAACAGGCAGAGTTTGAAGTATATTTGATGCCTTACCTTTTCAGGAACATCAGTGCAGATGGCTTCCATCCAGGCTGGCATGATGTAGTCCCAGATAGACTGCGTGATGATGCCGTAGGGGATCAAACAGTACAGTCTGTAAATAAAAAGAGGGGTCACCTTGGAAAAATCGCCGTACGAACTTGGGCTAAAACAGAATACACAAAATCAAAAGTCATTTATCCAAACTAGGCTGAGAGTCAGCACTGGAAAATCGTTGGAGCCGTTTCCGAGATTCAGATTATATAAATACATATACACAAGAACTGCTCGTTTAAAGGTATTAGATTCAATCGTCAGCCTGAACACAAAATCTGAAGATCCTAACTACGAAACCGACGAACATTCATACAAAGTTTCATTCCCTATTTTACCAACTTAGGGGTGGAAAATACAACAACATTTTCTCTTGGTAATTCCAGTTTGATAATTAATACTCCAATGGGGTGAAAAGCGGGATGAAGTTGTGTATGGAAAGTCCTTCTATGCCTACCACCACCACAGAGTTCTCAATGATGTCGGACTACCCTGTTTAAAAGAAATGCAATTTAAAAAAATAGAAATAAGTCGTTGAAATAACCAAAATTGCTTTTATAGAAATGTAGTTTCTTTACATTTAAATGCCAAAATGACATGCTAGGCTAAATGGTAAACATACACACAAACTCACGCTTATCTTCTCTTGCTCATTGAAATAGATATCCAAACATTATTCGAAGCAATTTTTTTTTTTTTTTTTTTGTTTATTTTACGTTGTAGCAAACCAATCACGCTTTTAGTTTTGCCGGAAATCGAGATAAACCGTTTTTTACCCTTAAAAACAACCCCATCTACTTCTCGACCTCAGATCGCCCGTAAATTATTTTTCCTTTCATTTTTATTATATTCTCTTCCTTTTCCAATGGGTTTCTCATCCGACTATTATTATTTTTCACTTTTTACCATTTTCAAAGGCTTCAGCCCTTGTCTACTTGGTTGTCAGATTATCGCTTTGCGTTTTAATATTTTTAACATTTTTGCGTTAGCTTCGTTAATACGTTTTCAATCCAACTTGTTTTTCGTGATAATGACGACGACGAAAATATATTTTTAAAATTTTTGTAATTTTGTTTGGAACTCGTTTGTCTTTTTTTCATTTTTTTTTTTTGGTATGCAAATGTTGTATTAGGTCTTTACCTATGAAATTGCCGTTCTGCAGTACTGGCCATTTCAAATCAAAATAATTTTTGTTTGGCTAAGAATTCTAATTTCAAATTAATTTTATTTTAAAAACATGGATTTTTTTTTCTAAAAGTAGTCATTTCTTTATTGATTAGTGTTACATTTTCATCGCATTTCAATCTTTTTCGTCATCATGGATACGTTAAAAATTCGAGTAATTATGGAATATGAGTACCGTCGTGGCAGCAACGCGGCACAAGCGGCACGCAACATCAACGACGTTTACGGAGCTAACACTACAAACCAACGCACCACCTGTTATTGGTTTGCTCGCTTCCGTTCTGGAAATTTCGACCTGAAAAATGAACCTCGCGGTCGTCCGAAGACTTTGGTCGACAATGACGAATTAAAGGCGATTGTGGAAGCTGATGATACACAATCTACGGCTGAATTAGCAGCAGCTTTCGACGTTAGCGTCAAAACAATATTGGTCCATTTGCGTCAAATTGGCAAGGTAAAAAAGCTTGACAAATGGGTGCCCCACGAACTCAATGATCGCCAGCGCGAAGTACGCGTCGAGACGTGCCTTGCACTGCTCAACAGACACACAAATGAAGGAATTTTGAACCGCATTGTTACCTGCGATGAAAAATGGATTCTGTTTGATAACCGTAAGCGCTCAGCAAGTTGGTTGGATCCTGGTTCAGCACCTAAACAATGCCCTAAACGAAAACTTACCCCTAGAAAAGTGATGGTCACTGTTTGGTGGTCTAGCGCCGGCGTGATTCATCACAGCTTCTTACCAAACGGGGTGAGCATTACTGCAGATGTGTACTGTGAAGAACTGAACACAATGATGGAGAAGCTGGCGCATCTCCAACCAGCATTGGTCAATCGCTCGTCTCCGCTGCTCCTGCACGACAACGCGCGACCTCATACTGCACAGCAGACGGTCTCCAAGTTGCAAGAACTGGGGTTGGAAGCTCTCCGTCATCCGCCCTACTCACCAGACCTTGCGCCTACAGACTACTACTTTTTCCAGAATTTGGATAACTTCTTGGCGGGAAAAAAATTTAATACCCGAGAGGCAGTACAAAATGCCTTTGAAGAATTTGTTGCCTCCCGTCCAGCTGATTTCTTTAAGAAGGGCATCAATAAACTGCCACTGCGATGGCAAAGATGCATTGATTGCATGGGTGATTACTTCGATTAATACAAATAAAAAATTCATGAAAAAAATTCGTTTAAATTTTTTCATACAAAACGGCAATTTCATAGGTAAAGACCTATTATTTACCTATTGAGTCCATCCTTCAAGTGGTGCGTCTTGGAGGCCAGGTTGTCCCAGTGGCCCGCCTGCCTGGTGTAGTGCGGCGGGTGCGGCAGTAGACAAGCGACCAGCACAGAGCGGTGTGTCTCTGCTATGTTACGGAGCCAGCCGCACACGTGCTCGCATTTTAATTTCTCTACTGTGTTTGCTGTTTCACCTGTAATTGAGATTTAATATAAAGGTTTGAAATAAATGAACCTTTTGACCTCTCCTACAAATTAATCCTATGAATCCTACTAATATTATGTCCAGTGCGGGTTGGTAGATATCACAAGTCTTCGAAATCTTGGTTCTTTCGTAAAAGTGTTGATTGAGGAGATCAGTCATCTCATTACATCACAGTTGGAGAATTTACCGTGACGTATAACGATGTATGGGAGAAAACAAACAGTTGTTATTTTTCGAATATCCAGAATAATAAACAATACCCTAGAATTGTTAATCTAACTCGCCTGTATAAGAGAACGACGTGACATGGAACCAATGAAACAGCACGGACAGCAGCCGTCCCAGGATCTCGTCAGGAGTGTCAGGGTTTGGAGTACACAAGCCCACCATCAGCCATACTCCATATCTAGGAAATATATTCGGATTTCAATACAATTTTCAGGTGCAATATTATAAAAATTAAAGAGACAGGAAAATACATTCCCGAAAGGGTAAATCAAAAACCTCACAATTGATGAACAGGTTGTTAAGTTCAGTCAACCTCCATAGAAAACAGAAGATCTTCCGACCAGACGAGTGTTGTGTCTGGTGGGCTACTGGCCGATTTTTAATTTTATTTTGGGATACAAAACAGGAGTACAATTTAATGTTATAAATAATATCTTACTAAAACAAAACACTTATTATACTACTAGCAACATTATCCACTATGATTATTATACATATTATTATCCGATGATTGATGTAAGGACGTTGTTTAAAAGGTGTAACAGAATAGACGCGAGTACTGAAAGTAGTTTGGATTTTTAGTATAGATATTTTTTTTTTAATATTATGTATTTCGCCATACCTACTGCCGATTGAGCCAAAGAACATTCAATCTTATTTCAAGGCAATAAGACTCCATTTTAAATACATAAAATATTGGTGGGGTGAGTACGATGTTTTAATAATACAATTTACCTTTAAAAAAACAGGTTTGGTCATTGTATTATGGTTTTAACTCGATCCTCTAATAGGGGTATATGAGGTCTTGCGTTAATGATATTACACGTTGTATATGCTAATTGCACGGTAAATTCTGGTTGCGTGATGCAGGATGTTCCGTGACGTCAATATGATGTCAAATGACCACACAGACGCGACGGCGCGTGTCTTTTTTTTAATGATTAAGAACAGAGGGTCACCCAATTTTTGAAAACAAACTTACTTGAGACAATCGGCGCAAGCGACTCCCACGTAACGGAATTATCTTCAGTTAGGGTAGAGCTTAAATCAAAAGATATAAACAAAGCCTCACCTCCCAAGCAGCTGCCGATCTTCAACTGAGATGGGGTCAGGCAAGTCTACACTGAGCGGAGGCTTCAGTTGCTCAGTGGAACTGTCAGGATCCTCCATGTTGATGGGCTTGGCTTCTTTTAGGAGGCTGTAAATTATTACACAAATTCATAATGCGTTCCAAACAATTTAATCGGTCCATAAGATTCAGAGCAATTTGGGTGCGACAGACACACGAGTGATCCTTTAATGCTTCTGGTTTTTTTTTTTTATTCTGACGTACATACCAGAACACTTATCCTAGCCTAGTCGCGGGCTCGAACTCACTGATGGGCCTGGCAAAAAATCGCGCTGTCTCACCAGGCTTCATGTCCGACAGAAGTAGTACCCGTGATGAGAAGTTAGACTCTAGTCTACATGCACAACATTATTGTGTGAGCTGCAGGATCAGTTATAGTAAAACAGGCGCGTAAAAAAATTAAGAAAAGTCCTTCGGAAGATCGGGTTTTCTGAAAAAAACACTGCATAAATCAATGACCAATGAAGTTTATTGAACTTTTCGATAATTGTGCTTTGACGGTACCGACTTAGTTTTGGAGATTTTACACTTCTTTTATTAGTTAAACACACCCAAAGTTAGGTTAAATTAGCAAGAAAAACGAATCTTTATTGGCTCCTAATTTTTTAATGTTTTTTTTTTTTAATTTTAGTATTCTGTTTCCGTACAGTCAATATTAATAATAAGACAAAACCATTCCATGTTTAATTTTTGATGTTTGGTGATGTTTTTCATTGTCAAACAGTGGAGTAATACACTCCCGAAGTTTGTATGGGAAAAATGTGGACGGTGAGTCTGGATAAGTATTTTAACTTATTCTAACTATTCACTTTGTAATGTCATTCCGGAAGTCGGTTGCTTTTTTTTTGGAAAAATGTAAACTTTTTCGTTTCACTTTTTTAGTTATAGTACCCAACCCACACCAAGTCGAAATTTCATCATTCTTGGGGTCAAAACAATGCATGATTATGCGATAGCAGCAATCGCGGTTGATTTGCTGTAATTTTTTGAAGAGTTCCGTTGTCTGTCTCCGAAACGCATCATCAGATCTATATGAAATATAAATGGGACCATTTCGGAATAAACCCCTTTCGAACAAAAAAAGAATTATGCAAATCCGTCCATTTATGACGAAGTTATGCCCGAAAAGATGTTTCTTTTTTTTAATCAACATGTCGAATTGACAACCTTCTTCTTTTTGAAGTCGATTAAAAGTTAGGTTATTTTTGCTAATTTTTATGAACTACCCGCAGTTTGACCAAAAAAAATCAGCATTTTAAACAATTTGTCATGAAATACTGTGAATGGCTCCGAAGACAGATACTCCGTATGCTGTTTGTATACAGAGTTCCCCATAAAAACCCAGTTAAAGAAAATCACTATATATCTTAATTACCTGATGATAGCCTCAACAAGGTTGGTCTGCATGTCGCTGTCCATCTGCCAGGCGAGCGGCAGGCGTGTGTGTACTACGTGGTCACCACCTCGTCTGCTGTTGTGACGGTTGCCGTGACATTGCTGGCAGTACCTGACAAGAACAATAATATAACAATAAAGCCGACATGGCCGACATCAGTGAAGGAAAATATAGTTAATATAATTCTGAAATCGCCAACCCGTCTTGAAGCGTGGTGTGTTCTCTCTTCTCTGTATAAGAAATGGTCTTTGCCCTCCTGTGCTACAATAATAGGTTGTATGTATTAAGGCTCAATAAAATTATAATACGCGGTCGTAAATCAAATGTTAATCACCCTTCCAAAAACTGGTTGACCATCTTTTACAAAAAGCAGTGTATCATTCAAAGAATTATTATTAGTAGAAAACTATTTTTTTTTGACGATTTTAGCTATGATACATGATTATTAGTAAACGCGCATGCTCGGGGATTGATGGTGAACCAGTCCAGAACCACTGGGACAGGATTCAAGCAGTGCTTGGTACGTGTAAAGGTGGACGCAAATGTGGCAAAGAGACGTGGTGTTGGAAAGACACAGTCCAGAGAGAGATTAGGGTGAAAAAAGCTCTTTAAAAAAAGTGGCAATTGTCCAAATCTTCTGAAGATTGCGACGCATACAGGGCTGCAAGACGTGCCGCTAAGAGAGCCACAACCAGACGAGACCACTTACAACCACTCTACGATAAGCTGGAATCGTCTGAGGGGCAGAAACTCATCTACAAGTTTGCACGCTCCAAGGTCAAAGCGGCACAGGATATTTCGAAGTGCCGTTGTGTCAGATACCCTCGCAGCAACTTGTTATGCGAGGACCTCGCGGTGAAAGAGAGATGGCACTCGTAGTTTCACGACCTTGCTAAACAAGCAGCATGAAGAGATGCAGCCACCGGACGTCCCTCCGAATCAGGGACTAGTGCCGCCAGTAACGCCTGAAGAAGTGAACAAGGCTCTTGAAAAAGCTGCATGAAAAATCGGAAAGCTGTCGGAATCCCAATCGATACCTGGAAGGCGATGGGCTCTCGGGGTGATTTTAGTCACCCTTTACAACCGCATACTCTTCCCCGGCGAGATCCCTCGTCAGTGGAGAATAAGTGGATAACACTCAGTCTCCACTGACGAGGGATCTCGCCGGTCTTCAAAAGCAAGGGATCAGTGCAAAAGTGCGGCAGCTAACACGGTATAAAGGTCATGGCCCACACCATTAAGCTCTTTCAGCGGATAGTTGACTCTCGGATCCGACAAGAGTGTACAGTTTCGGATGACCAATACGGTTTCCGCCCTGGCCACGGGACCATGGACCCTGTTTTTGCCCTAAGGATCATCATGGAGAAGTACAGGTCGAAGAATACGCCCCTGCATTTCCTATTTTTGGACATGGAGAAGGCCTTTGTCTGTGTTCCTCGTATGATGATCTGATAGGCACTGCGATCCAAAGGAGTGCCAGAGGGCTATATTGACATCATCCGAGACAAGTACCGCAATTCCGATTCCGTGGTTTGGACCGCTGTTGGCGACACCAAACCCTTTCCCATCACTGTAGGAGTAAACCAGGGTTCCGTCCTTAGCCCGTTTCTATTTAGTATTAGACGTTGGTTCAGAGAGCATCAAGAACCTTCTTGAGCGGTTCCCGTGGCTGCTCATGTATTCTGACGATATTTGCGCTGGTAGACGCGGACAGGGGACGTCTAGTAAGACGCGTGAAGGCGTGGAAGGGTACGCTTGAGAACGGCGGGTTCAAGCTCAATTTGCTCAATGTGTGTCCGCATAGGCGAAGACAATTTTTATATGGCAGTGAAGCGTGGCCAGTACTTCAGAGGCACAAGCAAGAACTGCGTGTCACGGAGATGAAAATTTTGCACTGGATTTCCGGAGTTACGGGGAGAGGCCGCGTCAAGAACTCACGCTTTCGCGGCAGCCTTCTTATCCGTGACATAGCAGACAAATTGCAGGAGTGTCGCTTACGTTTTACGGAAATCGGCAAGCTACGTAGGAAAAATTTTGTAGAAGGATTTTTAAAAGAAGGGGAAGACCCGAAAAGCGCTGTTTTGACGTCGTCACGAATGACATACGTGCCAATGGACTCACCATAAGATATGCAAAAGACCATCCGAAGTGAAAGCTTAAAAGTAGGAAACTCAAAGACTCCGAAAGGATGCAACCAGGAAAACGCGAAGATGATGATGATGATGACATGATTATTAGTAAACAACCCAAATAACATCAGATTGTTTTCCAAGATCCTAGACAGGCATTTGACAGACTGTGGCATGTAGGACTTCTCTTCAAACTTAATAAGGCACCTTCGTTCTGATATTACGAGCGTACCAACACCGGAGATGTTTTGAGGTGATAATTAACAACGAAGTCGCTTCTACATATAAACGAAACCCTCTCAGGAGTACCACAAGGAAGTAAATTGGACCCATAGTATACTTGGAATTTACTGCAGGCCTGCCAACGCACGCTGATACTATAACTGCTACCTATGCGGATGACACAGCTCTTCCATCGGTACACAAGGATTCCACAAAACTATTAGCGTACGCTTATGAAGTGATGAAGTGGCATATTAAGTAAATCAGGGAAATTATGTTCAGGTGACCTTCACCCTGAGAAGGCAGACCTGTGCCTGAATAAAACTCTGTAATGAGTACATCGTTCAGGCTGGTGATTCCAAATATTTAGTTATGCATCTGGATCGAAGACTCACCCGGAGATGGCTACATGAGCTGCATCTGGGCAAATATTGTTAAGAAGACTGCTATGATACGTTTTGAAGCTTCCTATTCTCCTATTTTGATAGGTTCCATAATAATGTCATTTAATTTTAAGTGACCACTTAAACTTGTCAACATTGTGAAATGCAAATGTTCCTTTAGGGCAAATTTTCCAATTCCCAGATAAATTTATCTTAAGATATGACTATTTGACTTATTTCCCATAAAAAACTTTTTTCAAAAAAAATAACAACCGACTTCCCAAAAAACACTACAAAGTGCAAAATAACTTTAATTTCGGAAGTCGGTGACTTTGGACGTGTAGGTATTTTAATTCTTTGTCACCGCCTTCCGAAATTAAAGTTATTTTGCACTTTGTAGTGTTTTTTGGGAAGTCGGTTGTTATTTTTTTTGAAAAAAGTTTTTATTTTTCACTTTTTAGTTACCTACCCCACATCATTTCGAAATTTCATCATCCTTGGGGTCAAAACAATGCATACTTATGCTATAGCAACATTCGCGGTTGATTTGCTGTAATTTTTTGAAGAGTTCCGTTGTCTGTCTCCGAAACGCATCATCAGATCTATATGAAATTTTAATGGGACCATTTCGGGGTAAACCCCTTTCGAACAAAAAAATAATTTTGCAAATCCGTCAATATACGACGGAGTTATGCCCGAACATACATAAAAAAAAAAAATATAAACATGTCGAATTGATAACCTCCTTCTTTTTGAAGTCGGTTAAAAAAAACTGTCAAACCGCAATAACGATTCCTCAGATAAAAGTTTTCTGAGTATTGAAAAATCTGCCCTAAGTTGAACAAATTGTAGCGCTGCGATATCTTACCTTATGGGGTGGTTTCCATTGTAACTGGCGCATTCGTTGGAAAAGCAGATTGAATATGCAGCCTTGTCTGTTGATCGACAGTTCTGAAAAAATTCATTCGTTTTATTATAAAAAGTATTTTTAATATAAATAGCTGACCCAGCGAACTTCGTACCCCATAACAGTCAATGAATAAAAAATATATTAAGTCCAATAGTTTATTAGAATATTACATAAGAAATCAATAAAAGTACAGAAATCAAGTATTTCAATGGCGTGTGATCACTTGACATTTGCTTTATTGAAGCTATGTATTTTTCTGCATGGGTTGCACTCTGGTTATATCTCTTCAGTGTAGCACCTTGTGATATACGACATTTTTCATTTTGTTATCAGGCGCAAAAACAAAAGCGGATGGTTTGCCGACGACCGTGAGAAAAACATGCATTTTCTAGATTCAGACCACAAACAATCAGAGCCAATGGCCTTGTGATTTGTTCATCGTCATGGCTAATGCAACACGAATCGGAAATAGAATTCGTTTAAACTCAAAGGGCATATTGGTTGGGATCATCGAAAACCTCGGAATAAAAAGTTCCTTCTGATTTGATTGAATTTTCCTTTGAGTATCGCCGCGTGAATCGCATTGATCATCCGTTTTCAGCTCTAGCGTTGGACTTGATTTCGAAGCTTGATGACTACCGAACCAACCTTAATTGTGCGGGGGTAAGCCAGGCACATCCAAGGAGTTTAAAAATCAGTTGGATAGTTGGTGGTTTCGTCTTCCTTTGTTACACAGTCAATAGATTTCAATAAATGCAGAGTGCCAACGATTTGATTCTGAATTACGAACTTGAAGTCGTCCACATCTTTGTTTTTAGCCGCCAAAATCGCTCAGTCACTCAACCATTTGTTATTTTTATGGTTAGCGATGATGTAATACTAATATAATGGGAATACTTTGTTGATGAGTTCGTCTTTCGATTAGACGAAATTCGGGTGAAATGAACTCAATCCACTCCAATCGTGGACAGAAAAGCGGCCAAATGTTAATGGCTGCGTCCCTGTAGACGATTGAGTGGATAGATAGTCAGCAATTGCTTGGAGAAATCTTCAGCAGATGGATCGATCAGCAATGCAACTCTCAGGTTTGCTGCCTACTGATGTTTCTTTACAAAGCGCCACAGATTTGATGATTTGAGGAAAGCGTTTATTTCATAGGCAGTCGATCCGGCAATGACTGACTCTGTTTGGCAGAAATCGCCAGATAGTAAAATAGTTGCGCCTCCAAAACATCTCGAGTCATTGCGCAGATCTTTCAATGTTCGGTAAAGTGCTTCCGATGCGCTTCTAACTGCCCCATTGGCCTCGTAGTCGCAAGCGCGACTGCTGAGCGTACGGTCTTGTGTTCGATTCCTAGGTCGGGCAAAGTGTTATGGGATTTATCCATTATGAAGTAACAGACCGGATTTTGGAAGTTAGCGGTGTGATACACCGCGCCTCAGACAGCACGTTTAGCCGTTGGTCCAACGCCTGACCTCTCTCCGGTCGTGTAGAATTACGGGCCCCTAATGAGTATCGTTTTCAAGCAAATTGAGCTCTTGACATGTAGGACGAAATGTTGGGCACACTATACCAGGGATAACGAACCTCTGTACATCGACGTGCCATTTTTTACAAATAATTATTTAATGTGGCCATGATGTGCCAAAATTTAATCTAGACTTAGCAATTACAGGAAAAAAAAGTTTTGCAATAATACCAACTCTATAAATATCTTAATTGAGGTAGGTACTCAGTTATAATAGTACATTATGGTACAAGTGTGTAACGTTGGTGATTATCGCTGAGGCGCCATTGAGACCCGAGCCGTCAGGCGAGGGTCTTAAGAGAGCCGAGGACGATAATCATCAATACACACGTGTATCATACGACGTTTTTCAACACACTTGCGAAGAAAATAATACTAAATCATCATCATCATCATCATCCATCATCATCCATCTTCATCCATCGTCATCCATCATCATCCATCATCATCCATCGTCATCCATCATCATCCATCGTCATCCATCATCATCCATCGTCATCCATCATCATTCATCATCACCCATCATCATCCAGCATCATCCATCATCGTCATCATCATCATCCATCATCATCCATCATCATCATCCATCATCATCCATCGTCATCCATCATCATCCATCATCATCCATCATCATCCATCGTCATCCATCATCATCCATCATCATCCATCGTCATCCATCGTCATCCATCATCATCTATCATCATCCATCATCACTCATCATCACCCATCATCATCCAGCATCATCATTCATCATCATTCATCATCATCCATCGTCATCCATCATCATCCATCATCATCATCCATCATCATCCAGCATCATCCATCATCACCCAGCATCATCCATCATCATCGTTTATAAGAACAAAGCAACTCAAACAAAAAGCAACCTATAACTCACTAAGAACAAAGCAACTCAACCAATTCTATAACTCACTAGTGAATAATAGTAATGAAAAAGTCACAGTTTGATAATAGGTGTCATTATGTGCCTAACTGTAGTGAAATTAGAGCCATTTTATGAGCAAGTGTGTTGAAAAAAATATAACCCCTACTGAAGCAGATGCTAAATAATTTATATCAGGTTCATATTTTGTTATGTAATGGGAGAACGTTGTAGGCCTTACAGACTGTAGATTTGTAGACGATTTTCTATTCTGGATTCGTCTAAGTACCTGGTACTTATTTACAGGCCTGCACTGTCCTCCCATACATTTTATATCTGAAAACATTGTTAAACCCAATCATTTTTAAAAGAGTAACCGTGGAGTTTCTTGCCGGCTCTTCTCCATAGGAAACAACATTTTGGAACCGTGCACCTAGCTTCTGACGTTTCATAAGTGCCCATGCAGGTTTATATGAAATAAAAATATTTTGATTTGATTTGTTACTTTTAACCATCGGTTTTATGGTATTACTGAAAATTACGAGTTTCAGGCACAGGTAAGTACCTACTTAAGCGTTCAGATTTCTATGTTTGCCCTTGTGATCTATGTAGGTACCTACATTCCTCAATTGATGTGACGTGCCCAACCTATGTTTTCGCGTGCCATTGGTTCGCCATCCCTGCACTATACCATTAACGGTTCATAGCGATTCAAATGATGTTGTCCCACGTACTCTCACCAGTATCAACCGCCAATATAAGCATTCAGCATACTTCGGATTAACTGTGTAAATACGACTAAGAGAATCAGTAGAACGTACATCCGGATCCAGGAACCGCATCGCCTTGCCCTCCGTTCGTTCCAAGTGTAGTAACAATTTGCAAATAAATGATTTTGAATTTGATTTTTTAAAGTTGCATCTCCGTGCTAAGCAACGTTCGTACAAACGGATCGCATTTCTAATTCGTAAAGAAACTGGTCAATGTTGTCGCTGGAGGTGTTACACGTAGCGGAACATTCGACGCGATTAAATAAACCTACCAACTAGTTGACTACTCTCTAGGTGCACCGCCAAATGTACAACAGTGGGATGATGTTCATGAATATATAAAGAATATAAGCCAAATCGCCTCATTGCAGTTCATATATCGACCAACTTGATAGCGCATTTCATGATTGATGTAGAAGGCTTGGATGCCAAAACCGCCATATCGCTGCCTATCATGACATATTTGCAGATCAATTTGATGATTTGATGGTCTTCACCGAATTGCAATACTCAACGTTGCAATGTGTCTCGTGTGACATCTTTAGCAGATGGATTGTTTAGCAATGCAAGTCGCATGATTGTCGTCAGCTGAAGTTTGTTCACATATCGCCACAGAGGAGATGATTTGAGGCAAGCGTACCTATATTTAATCGGAATCGGTTGATCTTGAAATGACTGCTAAGTAGTGTTTGGTGGAAATCACCGGACAGAATCATTGCGCTTCCAAAACATCTTGAGTCACATGATCTCCTACCAAGTTATGACAATCTGGTACTTTGAAGGCATAAAGCGGTTTCTAGCTGACACACTTACCTATGTTAGGTGAGGTCCTACCGAGTTATGACAACCTGGTACTGCGAAGGCATAACACGTTTAGCTAGGTGACATGTAAAATGTACGAGGAAATTAATAATCCTCATATTTTTTTAGTTATTCTGCCATTCCGGGCGGAGACAAATCAAAGATCATAAAAATCGGTCCAGCCATTCTTGAGTTATAAATGGTGTAACTAACCTGACTTTGTTTTATTCATAGACAGGAAAAGTTTTTATCCAGTGCGCAAATTGTAACCATGAATTCAGCATATCATTTTAGACCCCCTAGCGCAGATTTTTTTACAATTTGCGCACTGGATAAAAACTTACCCTGTTACCCTGCTGCTTACCATATTTATTTATATATATAGATAGATATATGTACCTATACAAATTTTTTTCAAAGGGAAAATTATTTATTGCAATTACCTTATTCTCGCACACCATGGAGACCTGCTGTTGAGGATGCAGGATGTCGAAGAAGCGCTGATTCGGATGCTCCCTCAAATTAAAGATAGTCAAGGTTTTATTGATGACCAGAACAGTTAAGCTTGAATTCAGTTTAGATTCTTGAGAAAAAGGTTTTTATTTTATTTTAGCGATCTATCAAAGACTCTTTACATGCATGGCTAAGGTATATTCTCTTTTGGAGTTCGACTACAAAATTCGATACTCCGATCCTGTTACCTACAAAGGTAATTCCAGTTTTTGTTGGATTTTCGGAACCCTTTTTTGCAGACTACCATCTGACTTTGATAAGCTTTACTGGAAACTTCCTTTGCTACCACCCTACTATGGTGCTGGCTAGTGGAATATCCTAACAATATCTAGGTTCACAGTTCATAAACAAGCTTTGTGCCCGATAGGATTTCCTTCGGCAAATATGACCAACTTTAACCTCTTTGAAAGATAAATTCCTTCATCAGTGTTTACTTGCGTTATGTAAGGAACTCAACACTTGTAGCAGAATTTAGGCCGACACTATTTAGATTGCCATCAATATTATAAGAAATAGAATGAAGTCTTGTAAAAAATACTGGCTTGATTTTATCGCACCCTGAATTTTCAACTGTCGTTGACTAACCGAGCATTCATAATCCAACAGAGTGGATCCCAGCGCGTCGAAATAACGCTGGATTTTAAACTCTCGGTGCTAAGCAGAGCGTTCAATATCCAGTGTACGCAACAATCCCGCCGGGAAATTTTAACATCCATGAAACGCACGTGAACTAAGACAGAATTTCACAAATGATTCTGATCGCGATCACCACATAAACTACGTTTAAGAGCTGTCAGTGTCATTGTTTTCTATGGAATATTCACAGTGACAGCTCTTGAACGCGGTTTAGATGTGCTGATCGCGTTTAGTTTCATTGATGAAATTTGTCCCTTAGGCTGTGCGTTGGCTGTGGACTGGTCAGTGAATTTAAGATTTTTATGAAGTACATGGCACATACCTGTGTATCTCATTAGCGCACTCTATGCATAAATACAGAGGTGGTGGACTGTCCGACGCGAAGGTCACACTAATGCAGTGGTCGTAACACACCTTGGCTGCTTCGGCAGTGCCAGCATTAGGACACATGTCGCGCTGGCACAGGAACGGGACCAGGTCATCTATAATTGAGAATATTATGGAGAATGTGATAGGAGTAAATAAAAAATACGAGTTGTAGGTCGTGAGTTCGATCCCAAGCCAGGTTGGTGTACGAAAACTCTTCAAAGGTTCAACCAAGGAGAGTCTAATCACGTCTACGACATCATCAGTGGTGATGAATCTTGGATCTATGCCTACGATCCTGATTCCAAACAACAATCCACAATCTGAGTCTTCCAAGACGAGCCCAAGCCGACTAAATTTGTTCGCTCTCGAAGTGCTTCAAAGAAGATGGTGGCTACGTTCGTGGCGAAAACGGGTTATGTTGCAACGATTGTACTTGATGATCGTAGAACGATTAATGCAGAGTGGTATACCACAGTTTGTTTACCAGTAGTCATCGCCGGACTTCGGAAATCTAACCCAAAGCGACGCATCATCCTACACCATGACAACGCAAGCTCACACAGCGCTCGTCGAACGATTGAGTATTTGAAGCAGGAAAACTTAGAAATTCTAGACCATCCTCCATACAGTCACGACCTAACGATTTTTTTAAATTTCCTATAATTAAGAAAACTCTTCGTGGTCAAAGGTTCCAGTCCGGTGAAAAAGCAGTCGACGCTTTCAAATCAGCCATATTGAACACCCCTACTTTGGAGTGGAATAAATGTTTTAAAAACTGGTTCGAGAGAATGGAAAAGTGTATTAAACTACGTGGTGAATACTAAAAGTACCATAAGGTTGTAGTTGTTTTTTTTTTTTTTTTCAAACGCCTAAACTTAAAAGGCACGCCACGTATATGTTTAAGAATAAACGACAGACACTCACTTGAAAACTTGCACAGCAGTCCCATCCTGTCGAACAGCTCGGCACCGAATGGCGGCCAGTAGTAGAACAGTAACGTATCAGCAGACAGTATGTATGCTATGAAATAATACGACAGATACTCACTGGAGAATTTGCACAGCAGTCCCTTCCTGTCGAACAGCTTGGCATCGAATGGCGGCCAGTAGTAGAACAGTAACTTGGCAGCAGACAGTCGAGCGCCCCATGTTCCGTATGCTATGACACAGAGGATGTCTTTGACAACTGATTGTTTCATCGACATCAGGCATTCGAGGAGTTGGCAATGGTGGGCTGCAAGAGACACAAGTAGAAACATAAGTTCTAACATGGAGGGAAATTATCCTAAAATAATAAAAGTAGACATAAGAATAGATTGATACCATTCAATTAACAATAATAAGTAGTATTTTTTAATTTAAATTATTTCTAGTAATTTGTTATTTTTTATCTAAACTATAATAATTTTTATTTAAAAAAAATGTATTAATGAATCAGAAAAAGGAGAAATAAATTAATCTATTAATTGGTATTAGGTACTGAATAAAAGCAGTTAGTTGCATGAAAGTAATAAAAATTAAGTAAATTTTATGAACTATGAAGTATAGAAAAAACCTAAAAGTCTATTTCCAAACAAAGTATTTTGATAGACGTGAAAGTATTTAATTCGGTTTATAAAAAGGCTAGGCATAATTTATTCTTAAAAGTATTGCTTTAAGACAACGCCACTAAAACCTTTCAATTTATAACATGTGTGAGTACGTATTTGCATTGAGTAGCTATCATTAATAGGGTTTTATAACCATTTTATTAAAGTGTCTTAATTAGATTGTAAAATGCAAATAAACCACAAAAAAAATATTGAATCGATTAGTGCCATAAAAATGCATTTATATTTTCATATTTCACGCGTAATTTAACGAAAACGCTGGACGCAGTGAACGCCATATTAAATCCTCATCCTAAATACCCGATTGCAGCGATGCACTCTGAACTTTATAGTTGAAGTAAATAATTCAACTAACTCAAACTGTACAAATAAACAAAAAACGACCCTAACATCAGTTGCATAAAGCTTCAATTCCATTGCACAAAAGAGCTAACTCGGTACTATGAGTTCTTGTATATTTGTACCGACACTCAAGCTACCTAAGTAAACGTAAACGTCAGAAGCTAGGTGCTCGGTTACAATTGGCCGTTACCTATGGAGAAGCCGCTAGGCAAAAACCTCCACGGTTACCTACCTACTCTTTAAAAAAAATTGTATTAAGGGTTCATGAAATGCCATATTTAACAGAAGGTAAGTAGATGATGGATGTGTTTGCTGTTATCACCCGACTGCGCGACATTATGTTTTTCCTTAATAAATAGCACTTACCCGGATTGCTGGAGTGCTGGAACACCATCATGATGATAGCGGCGACTGACTGCGATGCCTGGCTCTCTTCCTCCATGCCAGCATACTTGCGTGCTAAGGGAACGATACATTACATCAGTTTATTGTCCTAAAAGCAAACGCATTTTGAAATCGGCGGCAAGAGCTTTTTTGTTTATGGGTTTTGGTAAATAGACTTACGATATTATAATTTTCGAAAACTTATTTAATTTTTTGGCTTGGATCGAATTACCCTGCGCCAGTACCGGTCCCTATTATTTAAGTTATTCATTTAAATTAGGTAAGGCTTCTTCAAACAGGCGTTAGGCGCGACGCGACCGTCGCATCGCGCTAGCCTGCACGACCCTTAAGGCGGAGATTTCTTGAAAACGCTCAAAAAGATGGTTTTTCAAACCAGTGTATCTCTTTAACCGTAAATAATTTTAAAAGCAAATGCATGATATTTTCAAGTCTTTTCTGCATACAGTGATGGAACTCAAAACATAATTAAATATACTTTAATGCATCAAAAAAATCATCAAAGTCACCTCTTAATTATCTTTAAAACCAGTTTATCCCTTCAATAAAAAATATTATTATAATTAAAAATATACCATAAAATGTCAAACGCCAAACTGCATTCAGTGATGGATTAATATTTATTAAATAGTTAACATCTAATTTAATACGATTTTATTTGCACTTTTACGACAATACTTGCTCATTTATAATTCGAATTTATTACAACAGATTTTAACCCGTATCGGATTGCAGTAAGAACTATTATCGCTCATAACGACAATACGATGAGTACATTTAAAATTACCAGGGCCTTAAGGCTCAGAATGGGCACTTAATGAACGTCAAAATTACATAGACAGTCGGCCATAACGACCGCCCCTCACTCTACTTCATATATAAATGTCGACAGACCGTTTTAGAGGGGTGTTTTTTCTAGAGGCGGAGAACTTTGCGTTGTTTTTTTTTTTTTATACACTGTGTATGTTTTGTAATATCCATGAATGGGTTTATTCGATAGATTATTTTATGGCAATTATGTTTGATTATGATTTCGGGTATGTGGCCGCCGCGGCTGGCGCGTACATTGTAATCTAGAGGTCAAATTTTCGGACACTTCGCAATAAATTGGCTGTTTCGGAAAAAATGTGTCGAACGTTGGCATCCAAATGCCTGATTATGTATGACTATACATATCCCCACGGAAAATAATTTAATAGGTTAAATCGCACTAACCAGGTGGCCTGTTATCAGGTCTCATTTCGTTTTATCGTTCGTCAAATGTTTCTATCACGAAATTCTGCCAATCAAAAAAACTAAGCCTACAGTTAATTAGGTCTTCACGTCAGCCACGGCGGCCACACGCCCGAAATCATAATCAAACATCAATGCTATAAAATTATCTGTTATATAAAGCCAATTTCAAGGGTCCCCATGGACCTTTGTCTGTTTTTTATTACAATTTGAAGTTCTCAGCCTCAAAACAAAATCGAAACGTAGATGGCCATAGCAGTCCACTCACGGACTCCTGGACATAGGCCTCACCCTCACCAAACGCACGACTTTTTACTCAATCCTACAAACACAACAAAGAGACTCAATAAAGACAGACAGACATAATAAAAGTAATCTATATATCCTCGGCTACTCTCATCCAGGGCCTGAATTCACAATGACCACTTAACGATTCCTTACTCGTAACCATGTCAATCACAGACGTATTCCGCTAATATCGTATTAATAATATCGACAAATTGTCTTTGAACATACTTACTGTTAAATTAGTTTCTAAAATAAACGATATTGACGTAGTTTAAACGTAGCAAGATTCCGCGGGGAATCATTATAACGATACAGAATTGGGGCCGAGCTGCTACCAGCCACCCTGCGAACATCGCCGCTCCACCTACCCAAAGGACAGGTATCAAACATAATAGATAAATGTAAATAAGTAGGTACTTACTGATGGTAAACGGCAGGATATAGTAAGAGAGTAGATGCAGGATCTCCTGATGAAGTACCACTGGGAACATTGCGACGCAGTAGGCGACCAAGAAGGGCAGGTTGTCAATCATGTCATACTCCAGGAATGGCAGCAGGCATCCCAGGCACTGCAGGATGGCTTGGCCGAACGCTGGAAACATTTTACACGTTATTTTGTGTTCGTGTGTGTTGTGTAGGGAAAGGGTACCAGGATAGTTTTCCCAGGGGTACCTATAGTTGCCCCGATGATGATTACTCTAGTTTCACGGATGAATCGCAAGCTATTTATTACTCTATCGAAAGACTCTTCAACTAACACTTAGTTGACCGTGTCGCATGTCTCTATGCGATTGCATGGGAAGGCAAAATGCGATCAAATTGCGGGATAGATGTCCTGTTTCTCGGCGGGGCATCTATCCTTAACGTAATTTATATGGCTTAGGCAACTATCCCTTATGTGGGACGGATGTCCTAAAATATTAGAGGTCCATATAAATCGCGAATACTCTGGACAGATGATTATTGATTGATGATTCCTACAGATGATGTTTTTTACTTTCCGTAATTTGTTGATGAAACACCAAAGTAACGAACTGTTTTACAAAAGTGCCTGTTTTGCTTTTTGTATTGAAAGATAAAGAGTGATTTCGAAAAGTGTGGCAATGATGCGGCTTTTACCCTAATCATTTTAGAGATAAAAGTGCTATCAAAATATTGTGATGTACAAAATGTTGGAAATGTAGGTATATCAATGGTTAACTGTTAAAGAAGTATTTCAATGTACTTAGGATAGCGATTAAGGGACTACTCACTGTCCATAGAAAACAACGATTTTGTATGAGATACGTACGCATCCGTTCAGCCGCGGAAAGCTGAACGGACTATACAAAGCCGTTGTTTTCTATGTACCAAAGCTGAACAGAGGTGAAAAAGTGTGAGTAGTCCCTTAGTCGATTGCATTCGTCAAGGGATACCTAATTCTACCGTCCACGTCTGAAATGAATTTCGTAGGACAAATTTTTCAAATTTATCCTACCAAGTCTATATCAGATTCGAAAAAAATATCTTTCCATAAATGATAGACTGTCTTGTGTTATATAGTTGATGTTTAATTTGATTGATTTTTGTTAAGGTGTTTTAGAATATTGTCAGACAGGATAAAATAAGCAACAAAGATCTCCGGTCCAAAAAAAAACTGACCGACATTCTAACAAGAATAGAACAACAAAAGTGGAGGTGGACTGGCCACATGATACGAGACACTAAAGGAAAGTGGAGCATGGTAGTGACAGAGTGGTATCCTAGGGATGGCAAAATAAATTGTGGAAGACAGTTCACTCGATGGGAGGAAGAAATAAAGCTGACAGGAGGTCCAAACTGGAGGAGGGCATCTCGCGACAGACGACAGTGGAAATTGTTAGAGGCCTATGTCATGAAGCACACCGAAATACGAGGCATTCTGTGATTTTTGTTGTAACCATTATTGTAAATATTTTTTTCGGAATAAAGGGCTTTATTATTATTATATTATTGTTCAAAGTGCTAGAAACGTATTTAATCGTCCAAGTGTCATAAAAGTATTTAAAGTATTTTGTTTTTTAATAAGTAGTGACACAGGGAAAGACGTGGTACTGCCAAAAAGGAACACACAAGAGTACAAAAAAAAGATAAGTCTGCTAAATGCCAAGGATGACCTAGTCTTTAATTTTACACACTACCTACTTTAGTTAGATGAAAATATGGCGCCACCAAATGCTAGAAAAACAAAAGAAAAACACAATTAACTTATTACACTTACGCTGTGTCCCATACTGCAGATGAGGTGTGGAGTCAACGAGCCCAGATAGCGCGTTGAACAGGCTCTTATAATCCAGGTTGGGATACAAGCCCATCCTCTCGCTGTCATTGTCAGCATCCCGAAGCATCTCAAGCGGTGAGCGCGGGACATCTTTGAGAACGCCTGTTGAAAGCAGTGAAGCAATCAGTGACAGGCAAATTTGCAAGAATATACAAGGTGCAAACAGAATAAACGCAAGTCCTGTGGAAGTAGCTGGATCAGAATTGACTAATGAATCAATTTCAGTAACTTTTAAAAATGGTGTTTTTTCAAAAAAAAAAAAAAAAATTGACATACTGAGCGGCCCCAATTAAAAAAAAAAATCGCCAAATTTTTGCAAACAATTTTAAATCATGCTAAAGTGTTTTGGGAATCAACTTTTTTTTATATATCGCCGTGGCCGCGCCATTGAAACTCACACGCCCCAGTTGAGCCAAAGAACATTGAATTTTATAAGATTCAATTTTAAATGCATAATGTAATGATAGGGTCAACACGATTTTCTTAATAATAATTGATAGTATAGGGGTATGAGGAACAGGGTGTAAAGTTCGCTCATCCTCTATTGAAAAGGAGGATCCTCCAACCAGACGGGTATTGTGTCTGGTCCGGGCAACTGCCCGACAGTTGATGTCGGGATTTTGTATATGTTTGAGTGGCGTGGGAAACTCTGATTGCGCGATGTAGAAATTGCTTAGATAGTTCGCCTGTTGCATTGTAGATGGCGCCACTTTTCTTTTTGCGTTTCTTAGATTTTGTTGCGAAGCATTTTTATTTGTAGTGCCGCTACAATAGCCTTAGAGAAAGAGAAGCAAATTAAATATCTCGACTTAGCTCACGAGGTTGTTGACCTGTGGAATGTGGACTCGGCTGTCATTGTGCCGATTGTCGTATCAGCCAATGGACTGAAAGCCTCGATCAACATCTCTCGAGGCTCTCTTTAGGTGGTTGGATCAAAGGCGTAATTCAGAAGGCAGTACTCCTCGGTACGGCTCGCATCGTGAAGAGGTTCCTGTCTCTGGAGCCCTAACCACCGGTAGCTTGGACCCTGCTGCCGATAGCGGCGAACCACAATTTTTTTATTTTTAAATGTTTTTTTATAACGTAACTTTTATAAAAATATTATAAACTGTATTTAATAAGGATAAAGATTAGATAAAGGAAATAATAATTGATAGCCTTAAAAAAATAGTTTTGGTCATTGTATTAGGCTTTTAATTTAATACTCTAATTTGGGTATGAGCTCTTGCGTTAATTTTGTTACACATTGTATATTGTACGTCTTCTTTCTGTCATCGACACGCTAAGATGAAGAAATGAAAGGCTAACAGTATAAATAAAAAAGGGACGAAGTTCGTAGGTGGACGATCTCGTGACTACAATGAAGTTCTGAAGTGAAGCTTTAGGCTTTAGAAAGGCTAATTAGCTTTTTACTTCAATCGTCTAATATGATGCTCTAGCTATGGATCTTGTAGATGACTACAACTCGCTGTGTAAAGGCTTTGCTCCCAAAGTACTACTGAAACCTATGTAGATAGAGTACCTACATCAAAAAACATAAATCGGGCAAGTGTCCACAATTGTCTGCAAGCAAAATCTTTACGACCAAAACCTATGCTTACTTACACCCATTAAGACTAATCAATCTAAAGGATACTTACTGAGAAGAGTCTGAGAGAAGTATTTGACAGTGTTGGCAATGTCAGTGCCAAGAGGCAACGGCTGAATGTTGTGTTGTAGCCGCAGCTGGGCGTCGTACAGGCTGCGGATCTTTGCTGTAACTGTATAGGACGAGGCTAGAGAGTTATACTATTAGTAAAGTGGCCTGTTTCTTCAGAAGGAGAGAAGTGGTATAGTAAAGCTTGGGCCAAACTGAAGGTTCCCAGCGCGGGATGCGGAACGAAATTATTTCGCGTCGATTGCGTCAGCTAACTTGTAAACGCGGAAACCGACTTGCAACGTTTGTTTGTTTGTGAGGCGAGCTTGGTTACAAAACGGCGACAGACAAGACGCGGCGAACGCTCGCTTCGAGCAATTGACTCAAGCGTGCTCCATTTTTATTCAGAATGGCGGGCGTAGAGGTTGTGTGCATTTGTAGGTACTTTGGAAAAGTATATTTTTATTTTGGGAAAGAAAGTAAAACGAGATGCGTCAGTTATGCTTGTGGCTTGCGACGACGCATCAAGCTGCACTGACTTATTTGTAAACATGCGCTCGCAATGCTCGCATCGAGCGGCTCGGCTTTCTACCTACACAAATAACTGCAACGAATTTTAAAGGAATTCACGAAAAAGCCGACAGTCGAGTGGACAATCCGTCGCTCGCATCGAGTGGTTCGGCTCACTGCACTGACCACAGCAATGCGTTGCTAAACCGCAATACATTACAAACAAATGTGGCAACTCAGTCTCCTCCTTTAAGGTGTTGGAACTGGAGCCAAACCGACGAGCGAGCGACTTCCCAATAATTAAAATATCCCAAGTGCGCAGTCGCGTCCCGAGTGGGATTTCCCTCAGTGTGGCCCGAGCGTAAGGTTTGCGTTAGGTAAGGCTAAAAGCACAGAGTTAAGCGATTACAGTTGTATTTGAAAACTATTCCATTAATGTTTAAATCTTTTAATATATATTTTTTAAGAAAGAGTTCAGTGAGAATTATCGTAGGTACGTTTTTTGCGTTAAAATTTGTCTGTAATTCTGTGAACACGGGTAAATTATAGCTAATCTTGGTCCAAGTTCAGCAAATGGTACGCAGAGACTTCTAAACTTCGACCGTATGATATCTAAGCTGTAGAACTCAGGGTCTTATCTGCGTTTTGGACTTTCACCGGATGTCGAAATACCTGTTTATTGAAAGCTTCTAATTAGAATATTTTAACAAAAACTTTTTTCAAAAATATTAACAATCAACTTCCAAAAAAACACTACAAAGTGCAACATAACTTTAACTTCGGAAGGCGGTGACAATTAATTAAAATACACATCCAAAGTCACCGACTTCCGAATGAAAGTTTTTTTGCACTTTGTAGTGGTTTTTTGGAAGTCGGTTGTAATTTTTTTTTTTTTTTATTTCATCATCCTTGGGGTCAAAACAATGCATATTTATGCGATAGCAGCATTCGCGATTGTTTTGCTGTAATTTTGCAAATCCGTCTATATACGACGGAGATATGCCCGAACATACATGAAAAAATACATATCGAATTGACAACCTCCTTCTTTTTGAAGTCGGTTAAAAGGAGGTTCTTTGTTATGTTTTGGAGGGTTGGTCTTATGAATTGTTATGGTCCTCTTACGAAATTACTACCTTTGGGAGGGGCAACTAGAAGCAATAGGGTATTTTCCGTAGAAATATAATTTTTCAATTTTATAAAAACTATTTTAATTACCCACGACGGAACGGAGACGGTATATGCGTTTGGGGTGAGAGTATGTTTGTTTGTGCAAATCCATGTTTTTTGAAGATTGGGACGATATATTTAACATATTTAACAAAAAAATAAAAATAAATGTATTTACGTCCATTTCCTCAGATAAAAACGATTGAAATCAAATTAAATACTCGTTGTTTTGAATTTACCGCCCAAACACTACCTACCTACGATGACTTTTTATCACGTGACCACACATGACGTCAACTTTGTGTAAACTAAAGTAGTTAGTAAGTAAACAAGTCAATGTCGAGTTTATAATTACATAACAACATTTTTAATGGATAGAAAGTGATATTACTGGTGTACGGTGCCTCTGTGCACAAATACTTCTAAAACTGCGCACAAACTAAGTATTTGTACCAGTATTTACACAAAGCTGAAGTCACGTGTGGTCACGCGATAAAAAGTCATTATAGGGAGCGTTTTGGCGGTAAATTAAAAAAAAACGAAAAAATTTAATTTTAATCGTTATTGAGAAAAAGGTTTTTTTTTCTGTTAAATATATCGTCCCAATCTTCACATTGAAACAGTTTTTATTAAATTGGAAAATACCCTATTCCTTCTAGTTGCCCCTCCCAAAGGTAATTTCGTATGAGGACCATAATAAGTCAATGACCAATCCTCCAAAATATACTAAAGAACCCCTTTTGTTAAAATATTCTAATTAGAAGCTTTTAGGTACATTCGTGAGGGGAGCGATGCGTGGGATCAGTTTTCATTAAAACCGAAAGGGGGTTCATAATCACACAACTCCCCTTCAAAGCATTATTACAAAATGCAACCCTCAAAGGACCAGTATCCTATAGACGCTGTCAGTAGCAATTAAGGTGAATATAATCCACATTTTTCCATACAAACTTCGGGAGTGTATTACTCCACTGTTTGACAATGTACATAAAAAACTTTTTAATAAAAAAATTAAACCGCCGAAAAATCGAAAAGTAAAAAATAATTAACTTGCTTTGTCCAACCCCAATAACTAAGTTCGGAAGGCGGTGACACATAATTAAATACATAGCCAAAGTCACCGACTTCCGAACTTAGTTATTGGGGTTGGACAAAGCAAGTTAATTATTTTTTACTTTTCGATTTTTCGGCGGTTTAATTTTTTTATTAAAAAGTTTTTATTTTATAATTTTTTGTGGCTATAATCTACTAATTACCACATGCTTAATTTTTGATTACTTTTTGTAATACACAACTCAGTATTAAAATCTGTGAGTTACGAGTAACAATCAATCATCCCCTGTTTTCTTACCCTTAGGGTTGGAATTTTTCTTCGAAATTTATATGGGACCAACTTCGGGGTATACCCTTTCCAATAAAAAAAGAATTATCCGCCGTCCGATAAGGATCAAGCCCGGGTCGACAGTGCGTTGTGTTCCACTGGTGCCTAAAAGAGATGTCAGCACCAACTAGTGGGGTCCGCAAGGGCCGATGCCTGTCAGGGGTACTTACGGGTTGTTCGAAAGACATATCGTGGCCCCTGCACACAGGCAACTGAAGGAGCATGGGTGGGTTTTAGTCAGGAAAAGTCTTGACACGCCCTTCCGCACCGCCCAGAGCGGGGGAAAATATTTGATGATTTGCAATCCTCAAAAAAAGAAAAATCATTCAACAAAGCAATTAAAATATTCAATAGCATTCTCGAACGTCATCATCACGAACGGGATCCGATGCGTGAGTACTGTAGGACTCCGAGAGTCCTAGGTGTCCGGGATGTAGCTAAATACCAAATAAAACGCTATGTGCGTATAAATATGAACTTTTCGTTTATTCCACGTATAAGAAATTAGAGCTCCGCGCCTGTCAATCATTTTTTTATCTCCGAAACAAAACCTATCCTAGTCTATTAAGGATAAAAATCTACACTGATCTTCTTGACAGTTCAAATGTGACAAAGGCATTTCATTACCTGCCTATATTTACATAAAGGTTGCATTCGCTAGGCAACCAACCTTTACAGTAGGTACCTACCTACCTCCGCTTTCATACATGCGCTTGTTCCTTCTGCTGGGACATAGCCTCCTCTGTTCGAGAGGGAGTGGGCTGTAATCCACCACGCGGGCCCAGTGCGGGTTGGTAGATATCACATGACTTGGAATTTTTGGTTCTAGGACATGCCGGTTTCCTCACGGTGTTTTTCTTCACCGTTTTGAGAGGAATTAAATAATATACACAAAGTAAAGCGCCAGTCTGGTTTCGAACCTACGACTACCACCACTGCTCCTTATTACATTCATATTATCGAGGCCTTAAAAAAATAAGTACCAAGGTAACTTATACTGCCTTGCTAATTGTAAATGCAGCACTTGCAAAAAAGCTGTTTCGAGAAAAACGTGGAAATCTAAAAGTAAAATTTTCATGCAAGTACTGTGAATATCGTTATCAAAAAACCGTACTTCCAGTACACAAATATTTTTATTTTTGCCACATAGGTTTGCCTCTAAGGATGCCATTTCTGCAAAAAAGTGAAAACTCAAAAGTGTCGATTACTGCAGATACAATTATCAGGGCATTATAAGACAAAGGATAAAAATTTAAGATTTCGCGCCTAATAAGAAAAGAAGGACGCATGCGTCATTTACGTCAAGTGTCACTTCAAGAAAAGAACCTCGTGTTTAAAATAATCGAACTGTTTCGACTTTGAAGAACGTCTAACGTAAGTTTGAAATTGGACCTACGTAAGACCTACGTACTCGTAGATGCCAATCGATCAACTATCTCACAAATAAACGCTAGGTATTACACAAAGCAAAGTTCACGTGGTCACTGCGTCAGGGGCGGAGTTAACGCCTTCCGATTGGTTGCGGCAATGTCGTACTACCTCGGGGCGCATGAGCGAATCGGCTATCGATCGGCGGCTCCTATTAGCTAAAAAGGGCGCGGTCGGGACGCTGCGGGGTGCACTGGTGCAAGGGGAACTTCGCACATGCGTCCCGCGATTGTGCCAAAACCGTTTTTTTTCTATTGTGGAAAGCTAATATGGGATCTGATTTTGAATATTTGTTTGTAGTTTTCTGAATATCTAATTGAACTGAACGTTTTGAGCTACTGAATTTATCCATTTTTAACCGACGAAAAAACGGAGGAGGTTCTCAAGCCGGCGTATTTTTTTTTTAATTTATGTATCACCACGCATTACTTTTTCAGAGTAGTCCGATTTTGATAATTCTTTATTGGAAAGGGTATACCCCGAAGTTGGTCCCATATTAATTTCGAAACAAAAAATCCAACTGTAAGGGTAGGAAAACAGGGGATGATTGATTGTTCACTCACAGATTTTCTAATGCTGAGTTGTGTATTATAAAAAGTAATAAAAAATGAAGAATGTAGTAATTGGTAAATTATAGCCACAAAAAGTTATAAAATGAAAACTTATTAACAAAAAATTAAACCGCCAAAAAAAACTGAAACGTAAAAAATTATAAACCTTTTTTGTTTAACCTTAATAACGAAGTTCGGAAGGCGGTGACATAAAATTAAAATACATATGGAAAGTTAAATTTTTTGTTAAAAAGTTTGAAAAAGAGATTTTGATGTTTTCTTTGGATATTATTTTGAATTGATATTTGCAAATATCAAAATAAGCATTTAAACAGTAATCGCATAGTTTTAGTTAACCTAAATTGATATATTTTTAAACAGATTTTGAATAGGTATTTCCTTGGATATTATTTTGAATGAATAATGATTTACAAATATTAAAATAAGCATTTAAACAGTAATGGCATAGTTTTAGTTGCCTTTACTAGAAAAAAAAAATTGGAACAGCAAATTTAACATTTTTGCTCTGCCATATCATTGGCAAGACATTTAACACTGAAATCACATGTATAAATAAAAAGCAGCATTCATTACTCATATATTTATTTACTACACATCAATACATCATGCAAGTGACAAAATAATCTACCATCAAGTACAATGACTACATTTGCAAATACTAATTATTACATCATTTTCTAAGACACCTAACTATTTTTAACATTTTTGACACCAAATCTAATACAGACACAGATTTCTTATACAGTAAGTAACAGAAACTAAGACAGAGCTCAAACAAAATAGCTCTCAAAAGGTCATTTGAAAAGCAGCCTTAGCTCCTACGACGTAAGGCTTAATTTCTCGTACCTCGTCAGATTGACTGATTATTATATTTGAAATCCTTAGTGGAATATTCTTAGTAATTATTTATAGGACTTGCTTAAATTCTGTTACTCATTGTATTATAGATATGTTTCAAGCACATAAATATTGCAGGGGATCAGCAGATGGATAAAGACAATTGAAGATAGTTTGAGTAAGCATCATTAAATAACATCTTTTTAAATATAGTAATATTATGAAACATTTTGAATTTACAATGATATTACAAAGAATAGATTTTAAGATCCTACAGAAAACATTGATATCAATTTTTATACAAAATGTTGGCAATTTTTTAAATGGTTTTATTTCAAAGAAAAATATCAATGCACAAGCAAGGTAATTGAAAAATGGTAGGTATTTTAGTACAAGAAATTTCTTAACATTAGTCATAATTATTATAATCATTGAAATTTTTGGAAATAGATTATTTGTAAAATATTTTTATTGACATTTACATAAAAAGCATAGACAGACAGGAGGTTTACATACACAGAAGGATAAGAATAGATAAACATATTATACATATGATAGACAAAGCTTCCCCGGAATCCCCAACACCAGGATCAGCAGCGGGATGGTATGGACAAATATACTGATTTAGCTAACATTTTAGAAAGGTGAGCCACACATTGAGAAACTCTGATTCTGCTAATTGGAATTATTGATCAAACTGCATTTAAATAATTACAATAAATAATTCAACGAAGATATTTTAAGGGTAATAAATTACCTAGTTGAGGTCCCAGGCAAAACTGCATTGCTGCACTCCATTGTACAGGATGTCGCCCCAGTAAAAAAATTAACACGACTTGCTAGCTCGAGATCTGGGCTTTGAATGGACTGCAAGCCCCGGGCAAAGGTTGCTCAAAATGGTGGAAGGCCGGCGGCCCCTCACCTGCGCGCATGCGTATTGGTGGCTTCACCCTGGGCGCGGTTGGAAAATAGCGGGCGGATGGCAACTTACGTAACCATTAGCGTAAAGCGCAATGCAACAGTCCGCCATTTTGAACTGCGCCCATCATTTAACAGAAATTTCTAGGGCTCTTTATGACAATATTTACGGAATCCCTATGTTATGCAATTTGACAAATGCAGTTTGACAAAAAATTATCAGAAACAGGAATATTTATATAAAATCTAACAACAACGGGGTACCTACTTGTCTCTGTAGAACTAAACACACTTCGTATATTGAGAACATTCTAGGATACAGCAGGGCACGACAGAGACACCAACATCAAATAAACCTACGGTTATACAAAAATGAGACCTAGAAGGGAAAAAGGGTTACCATCTTGAAGTATTATGTCTTAATAGAAAATTAATTAAAATTACCTTCAGGACCTAGAATAATTTAAAAAAAGTCTAGTGCATCCTAGTTCGGCTGCAGATGCTAACAATTAGACACAATTCTATCTGATTTATTCTTAAGTATATTTATGTAGCTGCAACAAATTGTGTAAGATATTTATTCATTTTGTTCTAATATACAATGTGGACCTGGATGTACGACATTAAATTAAAACGAGCACAGTACTAGTCCATCGAAACATTTTAAAACACGACGATTAGTAGTTGACTAAAAATTAAAAATTCAATTTTCAAACAAAATAATTAGAAGAATCAGCTACATAAAAAGTAAACACGCTTTATCTACGAAAAGACACTGACCTATAAGCAAATGTTGTCACAATATGATGTCAATATCATTGTCTTCTTTTTTTCCAAAGAATCGTTACCTTTTTCATTATTTTAAGTTAAAAGTCTATTTGTCTTTCCAATTGTGTACTTTATCCATTCTTTTGTAAAAAAAACTGACAATGGACATTTGCGATGTATATGAGGAGCTAGAGCAGGTCTGATCATAGTGTTCTTAGAAGTGTAAGTAGAATCAAATGACACCTTTCTCTGTCTATCAAGCATATGCAAAAAGGGAATAGAATCATTCGTTTTGCAAAGGTTCTTGACCTTACAATGTGTACCTATTATTACGAACACATATCTACATCATGTTGAAAAATTTGAATTTGAAAAATAATTTCCTGTGACTAAAGTTTTCATTGGATTTAATTGGTTTTTTGTATACGGGTAATGAACATGATATTCTTTATGTAGTTAAAAGGAATTTCAATCGTCCTGTTCCACCTTGTATATTATTATTATCTTGATATGCTACCTAATCAATAATAATTATGGTAATAACTTTACTGTCAATTGCCAATAATTAAAAAAGCATTTGCAAAGTCTAAGCTAGGAGCACTCAATTCAATATGGTTGCTTGGTAATAGTGTAATTTTTTCCCGATACCAACTTTAACTCAAAAAATGAAAGTTTTGATTTTATTTCTAGGAGGCAAATGCATATTATCATAATCAGCCTATAATATTCCCGCTGCTGGGACACAGGCCTCCTCTCTGTGAGAGGGAATGGGTTGTAATCCACCATTGGGGCCGAGTGCGGGTTGGGAAGACAAATGCAAATTAAAATTAGTTAATTAATCGCAAAGGAAAATAACAACTGCAAATGCAACAAAAAAATTATGTTACATAGCCAGCACTTTACCCCAAACCGATTACTGAGAAACTATCCAATTAAAGTAATATTTTTGTGAATGAATTGAGCACTTTAATAATTTGCACAATGCATTCAAAGCAGGTCCAATGCAAGACAGATTTGCAAGTCTATTATTACAGACCAATTTTTTTTAAGAATTATCTGTTTATTTAATTTTAATTTAAAGAAAAAACCAACATCTAAATATACGCTTGTAACAAATTATAAAATAAAACTGAAATGGCAGGGGCAAAAAAAATTAGTTCATATGCACTCACTGGTTCTCCGAGCTGCTATCAACTAAAAAATTCAAATGAAATCACTGATTTTAGCGGGAAGTCTATCAACAAATAAAATGAGAATATCACAAATGCTAAGAGACACAGATGGCAACCCTGAGAGATGGGGGCAAGGCAAGCTAACGTGCCGGAACAAAAAGTGCCACAAAATTGAATAGCTCGCTTGTACGAGCTCACCTTTCAAGCTCAGCTCAGAGTCCGAAACCGAATACTGCATGGTATCCTGTGGCCCCTGCATTTGGACACATATAAAGCACTACTCAACGACGCCCCTCATACAACTCTGAAAAACAAATGCGTTAATTTCCATGCAAGGCGTTCACTGAATTAAATTTAAGCGCTAATAGTAATAAAGATACTTACATGCCGCCGCCCGGGTTCCCATGTTGATGAGCTGGATCTTGAAACTGCCCTGCATCGGACCACCGGGTAGGATGACCCGTACACACAACTGCAGTCAAATCAATAAGGGCCGGCCCGCAGCCGACGATTGCAGAGCACGAACGTCGGTAGGCGCGCTAGGAAGGGGTAGTTCGAAAGAGACAAGACCTAAATCTAGATATTCTATCCCATTCAGGCCATTGAATATCGACCAGTTTATTGCCGCCGCGCATGGGAAATTTACGTCAACATTGTTATTGCTATGTCAATTTATTATGTCAAATTGATGATGTCCGGTATAAATAATTGCAGGTGGTGCATCCGGCGTCGGTTTCGCTACTTTTTTCTTTGTGATTTACAATATTTTTCTAATGATCCACTAAATATTCAAAACGCGTTCTTCAAAAATAGTAAAATTACAAAATGTGAAGGTTATGTTGCAATTTCTTTGATAATATTAAACAGAAACAAAACATTACTTCGAATTTAATGACCTGTAGATTATTATTTAACACCAAATTGAAACAGAGTAGTTTATTGCACTAAATTAGTTGATTTTTCGTCCCAAGAAAGCCAATTTTGAAGTTAAAGCGTGTATTTTCATCTAATAAGAATCCTAGTAGACCCGTTTACAGCTGTCAACCGAGCTGCGCGCGAAACACTGGGGTTGAATGGGGTAGGAAACGTGGAATGGGGTTGCATGGCGCGAACATTTGATTAAGCTGTCATGCTATCGTATACAGTTGGGAATGCTTTTGAATAAATTGCAATTAGGTAATATCACCTAAATAACTTGTATTAGGACGAAGAAAATACAGTTTTTTCTTTTTGGTCGTGTGTTTTGTTAATCAAATAGGTATATAATTTTGGTTTGTTTTGTTTTCGAATACCTATCGGCTGAAGTCGAAGATGCGAGATAATTTATTTTGATTTATTCTGTGTATATAAGTACTTGAGAGCATTTTAATCTGAAGTTAGGTTCATAATGTGTAGAATAATTAATATGGTTTGTAGCCTGTGTTCTTGTTTTACCTATACTATACCTAACCTACCAGATTTGAGTTTATTCACGTTTTCACACATTTTGTGAGTTAATTGTTTAGTGAGGATGGCTAAATCAGTAAAGTGATTTGTATTGTGTTCAAAGTCTTAAAACAAAAGGATATGTACAAAAACACCCTTACAAATTGAAAAATAATTTTATTGTCACGATTAATATCACAATAGAATCTATAATACAATATAATACTTACAATCACAGTGTCCAGTGCGTTCCGCATCAAACAATATACAAAAATGTCACGTATAGACTCCATTCATCTACAGTTTTAAATATTAATTTTGGTAAATTTATATCGCTTATAAGTTAGGTCTAAACTCATAAGTCCTATCTAATAACTATTTGAAATATTAAATATTTAAAACTTAGTTAACTTTGGGACCAGCCCTTAAATGTAGATTTTGCGATACAACACAACTGTGCATGAATAGAGCCCTTGACTCCAACCCCTAATTCTACACCCTAATCACACCGATAATAACAACAAAACCTCATAATATTAACATAATTATGTTATTTATCCTAAGTAAACAACGGTGTAACAGTGGGTTTTCTAGGTACAACAAATCGAAAAAAAATATCACCACTCTAAAAGAATTTAAGTCAACTAGTACACCGAGATACCGAGCTATATGGTACAATACACACTGTAGTTTATTGACTTGTGTATACAGTGGCATTGAGAGTAAACGGCAGCTATTATATCATCAACGCTCCATCGCGCCGGACAAGGCTTGCTGTAGCACAAGCTGCTGCGCGTTTATCAGTTTCTTTAATTCTCTCACTTCCTGAGTCAGCTGGCGTACATTTTCCGACGTCTCGTCCAACCTGGCCTGCAGACTCCCCAGCCCCGAGGAGTACCCATACTCTCTGTAACCCGAGTCATTGTTGTTCTCATACTTCTTGAAACACGAGTACGCGCCTGTTGTTGACCCGCTCGACGATATCGTGTGACCATATTGTTTCCTCATTTTCGCGATGTCGTAAGCAGCCATCATTATGTCTCGAGGAAGTCGTTTCTCACTAGGGTTTAATGGTTTGACACTCAAAACTACTCTGTAAGCTTGCGGAGATACTAGAGCTGAGGAATGGAGGATTTTTAGCAGACATTTCGGTAAGTAGCCGTTAAATAAGGCAAGCTCCATGTAGGATATCAGTTTCGTCTGCCTGACTAGTTTTGAGAGACCGGCGGTTTTTCTCAACCCTTGGATGTCATGTACAGCTATACCTACCAACAAGTTCATAAGGACTACAGTAACAAACATTAAAAATAAAACATAAGTGATTTGCGCTGAGAATTCTAAAAGGACAGGAGGGTCGTTGCCATCTGGCTCGTTAAGCAGTAAATCCAAATTTAGCTCGCCAATCATCATAGTCAGGACAGTTATAAAGCCCATGAAAGGGTTCGCGAAAGAGGAGGAGTCAGGGAAAATGACACAGAAACTTATTGTAAAGCCGATTAAAATACAGGAGTAGGCCATCAGTAGTTTGGCGAATTCCTTTTGAACTTTTTGGTACATCGCGACATAGGTCCCAAAAACTGGTAGTTGTCCTATCATCATCATTAAGTTAGTCCAGCCGGCAAGCACCGCGAATGCGCCTACGTGATTCTGCCAAGTGTACGTGATGTTCGTGTAGATATACGATATGAGAAACACGCTCACAATCACGAACCATTCGATAATATTCTCGGATTGCATCAAATATTGTTTCACAGTAGAATAACCAGCTATTCCGTAAACCTTTCTGAATATCTCAAATATCGTGATTCCGGCTAGTACCCACCATTGCATTTCTATTACAAATGGGTTTTTCCGTAACAGGTCTCCGAGTATCGACTGTTTCTGACAAAGCTCCTGCTCTTGAATAGTTTCCTCCATATCCTTACTGCCGTTGTAACAATTATGCGCCAGAGCGGTCAACACATACAATGTAAGACACAGAACAAATATGAAGCTTAAAAACAGCCGAGCGACGTAATATTTACGTATTTTCTCCCACTTTATGTGAAGGAATGCTGAACAAAGAGGGTGCAGGAGGACCTCTTTCTGTCCCTCGTCGACGAACGTGTTCAAGTAACTAATCTCCCGCGGGTAACAATGATGTAGTATGCTACGAAAGTCGAGCTCCAATTCGACCTCCCTATTGCTCGTCTGTGAGTGTCGTAGCGTGATCGCACAGTCCAATTTTCTAGTTACCATCGCTAGAGACGCGGGCGTTTTTCTAGCTATTACATTAAGCGCCGAGTTTCCTTTTTTAGACCTTGTGGTGACATCAGCGCCGTGGTAGATTAACGTCTCGACGCACGCTGACAGCCCATCGAGGGCGGCCAGGTGCAGCGGCGTGAAGCCGTACTCGTCCTTCTGGTTCACATTTGCTCCCCAACTTATCAACGTCTCGATTATGTCGCAAGCGCTGTCCGACTTGCCTATAGCGGCGTGTAGTGGGGTCCTCATGTCGAAGTCGTTGGCGTTTGGCTCGGCGTTACCTTTTCTCAGCAAGGACTCCACACACTCCAAGCTCGATGAACGAGCAGCCAGGTGCAATGCCGTGAAACCTCTGTGATTTTTTAAACAAGCTTCTGCACCCTTAGATAGCAACAAATCCACACATTCCACAAAACCACCGTCAGCTGCCAGATGTAGCGCAGTGGACTCCCTGTCACCGACTCGCGTTCGGACGTTCGGGTCCGACCCGGGCGTCTCGAGGAGTATCGTTAAGCACTGGAACATTCCTAAATCGGCCGCAAGATGTATAGCGTTGGTGCCGCCCGGCTCAATTTGATTCACGTCGACACCGTGGGATATAAACAATTTAAGGCATTCCACGGAGTTGGCTCGCACCGCACAATGGAGCAAACCACCTTCACAGTTGACATACTTCACGGCGGAATGTACGGATGCACCGCGACTGATTAGCAAATTAGCCACTTGCACTGAGTTCCCGAACGCGGCACAATGGAGTGGGGCGAAGCATCTTGGCATGTAATTAGGGTCTGAGCCGCATGACAGCAGATAGGTAGCGCATTCTGTGCAGCCGCTGAAGGCCGCTACATGCAGTGGAGATAGTCCCAGGGCATCGAAGTATAGCGGGTCAGCTCCGACCTCGATCAGCGGCTGTAGAAAGTTGGCAAGTTTCAGGAAGGCCGCCCAAAACAGGCACACATTCTTCTCGGCGTCCGACGCTGTCGAGAAAGTAGTAGCAGCGGATTCCGCGGTAATGACCCCGGTCTCTAGCTCGTCCAGTAATCGTAGACGTCCGCCGACAGCGCGCATCTGCTCGTGCGTGCTTTGACGTAACGAGTCACCACAGATGTGCGCAGTTAGGTCGAGGGGTGGTTCTTCGAAGCTATCGTACATGTTGGGGGCGCTCTCGGCGGGGGGCGAGGAGCCGGCGTTGACGTACTCGAGGTGTCCCATGGAGGGGTAGGCTCGTTCGAGGGACTCTTCGTCGAGCGGAGGGTGGGTTTGGTGTTGCGTTCTGGCTGGGGAGGAGAGGACGCGGGAGACGCGAGGTCGGCGGTCCATGTCGGCGCGCGGGAGGGTCCTGGGGCGGGCGTCATCTTCGTCGGGCTGTCGGCGGCGCGCGAACCAGCGCGCGGTGAGCAGGCGGCGCGTGGCGGGCATGCGGGCGGCGACGCGGCACTGAGCGCCGATCGCCACTATTATGCGCCAATTGTGACCGCACATGAATCGCGCGCACCTTTTCGCTGTTAGGCTGCTTGCATACGAAGATATCTTGCCACTCTGAGCAACTATCTGTCGACTTATTCCATTTTTAATAATACTTCAGGGTTTAAGTACATTATTATCATTAATACATTTAAAAAAATACAGTGGAACATTATAACCTCCTTCTTTTTTAGAAGTCGGTTAAAAATAAAACTTTATCTCAATTTGAGAATGTTTTTGTCAGAACAACATTTGTATTGTCTTCATTCTGAAACATTCCTTGTGTCATTGAGTTAATATTTGTTTAGGTAGGTACATCATTTTGAACAGTCTTTTCATCCCGATATTATTGACGCTGACCATCCTCGCCTACTTTATTTCTTTATCCTAGATTGGAATGGCAAAACCAATTTTACCAACCACTCAGTGGGTGAAATTAGCTGGATAAAAGCTGTTATCCCCTCATTAATTAATTCCAATATCTAATAATCGCAACAATTTGTGTAATAAGTAATTCGCCAGAATATCCACAGACGAAACAGTTTATTGTTTTGTTAGCGCCAAAAGACGGATACACTACATAAATACGAAAAACTTTATTCCGTTAGTCACAAATACGAATTTCAAAATACCGATTTTCACGATTCCGAATGGTTCAAAATTACGAATATATAACAACTCCGACTTATCATTAGTTACTCCTATTTTTATAATTCCTAAATTTAAATATTCCTAACGTTTACTATTCTCAAAATACCGAGTCTCAATAGATCGAATGACAAAAAGTCCGACTTAATGATAATTCGAAACATCAGAAATACGAATTCCGAATATTAAAATAACGATTAATATAATTCCGAAATAAAAACGCGCTTTAATAGTCACAGTTCTAACCTAACATAACCGAAGGGATTCATCAATAATACAGGGGATTTGCAGCATGCAAGCAGGCATGCAGCGTGCAAGCAGACATGCAGAATGCAAACATGCATGCAGCACGCAAGCAGGCATGCAGCATGCAAGCAGGCAAGTAGCAAGTAAGCAGGCACGCAACATGCAGCAAACATTGTTTCTGTCACGGCTCCGGCGCTGCGAGGTTTGAGAGCCCCACGCGAGCTTATCGTCGCAGATGGTTGTAACGCTCACCACCTGATCCTCAGCTCGCGGGCCGCCCCATCCCTCCGCGCCTACGCGGGCTTAAATTACACTCTAGGGTAGGGCAGACAAGACTGCGTGAAGTCGGTTTTGCAGTGATTCGTTTCTGTCACAAAATTTTGTAGCACAACATGTTGACTTTTAGTTTATTCGAAGTATTGAAAATCAGAAAGTCGTTTTTCGAGCCGAGAACCGTTCGAGCATTTTTGATTCTTCGAAAGTATGAAAATCGGAAAACTAACAAATCGCATTTACGACTTTCGGTAAAATAAATTTCGTGATTAAAAAAAATAGACATTATAATTCTTAGGTATTATGATATTCGGACTTTTGAAAACGGAACATCTAAATTCGGAATGAAATATTTCGGAGTATTTGGGTGTTCCCCCAAACGACATCTCTTCTCGACTTCTAGGTAGATACAGTTTCTACCCTGCCAAAATCAAACATGGATCAACCACCTCACCAAATTCCGCTCACTCAATCAACTCTAAACAATCGTAGTTCACTGCTGGACGTAGGCCTCTCCCAGGCTGCCCCACAACACCCTGTATTCCGCCTTCCGCATCCAGTCTACCCCAGTCACATTTTTCAGGTCGTCGATCCATCTAACTGCGTGTGTCCCACACCACCCTTACACGGTCTACCTACACTCCAGGACTCGTCTGCTCCACCAGCCATCTGTCTTTCGACAAATATTGTCAGACCACTGCCACTTTAGCTTGCTTACTCTGCAAGTCGGTAACTCCGGTTCTTTTCACCACTCTCGCTCGTCTTATAACCAGCCTACCTCCCATCCACAATACCCCTGACAAATGTATGTATTTACTAACATTTCCCGCGGTGATATCATTGTGACCAGGGCTTGATCTAGCAAGATCTCGGTCATTACCGCTACTTACTCAAAACGTGCCTTTCAGGTTAACAAGACGCCATTGAAGATTGTAATATGTAGGTACGACATGTGAGTCAGGACTCTGGATCAACTAGAATTGACTGACTCAATGACTAATTTCAGGATCTCTTGACTATATCAGTCTTCCTTTCGCGCACGGGTCTGATAATTTGGCCAATGAGATAAAGAAGTGCTAATGTAGATAACCTCCGTCAGCCAAAACTTTAGTCCTATATAAGTTATAATAGCTTTCTTGATGAGTCCAGGATTGTCTTACTGATTAGCCATGGCTATTCTAGGAAAGAACTGGAGAGCAGAATAAGATCGTGAATCGATTCACGAGTTTTCGATCCATTACGATCCAGAACATCGATTCAAAGTAAAAAATCGGGCATCCCTAATGGGAACATCTAAAACACTGCACGACAAGGGACTCTTAAGACATCTTATAGTATTATAATGGTTCCGCTAAAAAGTAGTAGTTTTTCAATCGAAAACCAGATTGGAAATTGACTAACTCTTGAGATGGATCTAGAGACGACCAGGAACTTCAACCATATCTTAAATCAACACCACGTTGTAAATTATGACGTGTTAGTTCAACTACATTAATTAACAACAGGTGCAGCAAAAATTACGCTTGGGTAGAAGCGGTACTATTCGTGAGAACGGAAACAATCAACGATCTTTGCAAACAATGGTCTATTAGCCACTACGGGTACCTCCTAGGTATTACTAACACATTGGTAGCAATGTCATTGTGGATTGTTAAAATACGGCTTAAAACAACATTATAGTACCTTGATCTAGCTATAAGACAATAGACTAAAATATTATGGCATTTCTTATCACGTCGTCGTCGAATGGACAGCATTCACTCAGCATTTTGCTGGTTGGGATATTTCATCTAGAAATCTATCCCACATAGGGGATAGTTGCCTTATCCATATTTTCGTTTAGAATAGACGCCCTGCCGAGAAACAGGACATCTATCCCGCAAAAACTTTGGTTGCATTTTGCCTTCCTATGCAATCGCACAGGGACATGCGATACGGTCAACTAAGTGGTACTTGAAGAGTCTTTTGATAGATATTTATATCAAAGCATGCAATTCATCCGCGAAACTAGAGTAATTACAATCGGAGCAAATATACCCCTGGGGCAACTATCCTGGTTTTACTCTATACCTACTTAAGAAAAGCAATCAAAAACGCAATTTTATTCTTGGCATTGTTGCCAGATGGTGCCGTTGTTGTGAGTTCGATTTCTGCGCCTGCGCTGATTTCGTTTTATATATATATTGAGTTTTAGTTTTACCTGCAGCATTTTGATTTCAAATTTTTTAAATCGTAGAGTAACCTGCTTCAAAACTTAAATCATAATTAGTAAACTTTCTAGGTACGTAGATAAATCCGACATTATTAATTGTCGGATTTTATTAGATTACCTAAATACCTATAGGATTTCCAAAAAATATCATGCACATAAAATTTCAGACAAATACAAGTTATACCACGGCCAGTGCAAACAATTCACAGAATTGCATGGAACGAATCTTTCAGTATAACTAAATTCGATTACCCATGCGAATTGGTTACCGGTCCGGATTTCCGCAAGACCGAACACACACAAAGCATCATGGCGTATTGTGTGACTGATGGCTGTGAACGAAGCGGCCTGGACATCTCATGGCGGGACAATGAGGGCAAAGTACAATCAGACACGTGGATGTTAAGTATAATGGAGATTGAAATGCTGTACGTAGGTAAACCACACAGGGTGGCATCGTAACCGGTTACCATCGATTCTGAACCGATGTTCTTTTTTTAAATAACCGATGTAAGATGTAACTTATTATTTCAATGAAGCAATTTTTTTTAATAAATAACCGAACAAAAATAATTTCAACGTCCCCTACGTTGAAATTATTTTTGTTCAGTTATTTATTAAAAAAAATTGCTGTTCCATTAATTTCTTCCCAGAAGGTTGGTATTGCCAGTATGTGTGTTGCCAGTGATCACCTATGGCACTGATACGTGTTCGCTCACAATGGGCCTTATTAGAAGGCTTCAAATCACCCAAAGGGTAATGGAGAGTCTATCCTTGGAGTTTCTCTACTTGATCGAATCAGGAATGAAGAGCTCCGCAGGAGAATCAACACAACCGACATAGCCCTAAGACTTGCCAAACTTAAGAGGCAGAGAGCAAGGCACATTGCTCGCAGAACAGATGGCCGATGGGGCTGGAAGGTTCTGGAGTGGCGACCGCGTACCGGAAGACGTAGGGTCAGAAGGTCTCCCACAAGGTGGACCGATTACATTGTGAAGACCGCAGAAATCCGCTGGATGCAGTAAGCACAGAACCGGTCGAAGTGGCGGAGCTTGGGGGAGGCATATGTCCAGCAGTGGACAACTTTGGGCTGATATAATGAAAAAATGATGATGAGGATGGTATTGCACTTTTCTATGAAACAGCATTTTAATTTTCTTCGCCACGGGGTCTATAATCATGTGCCATGGTCATTGCACGACGATGCTCCTGCCACAACGTGTAGGTGCATATTTACTTAGGTATATTCTACATAATTGGTACTTACCTACGTTTTTCCGTTTTCATTCAAAAGTACCAACATAATATGGCGTGTGCAAGTAGCGATGTGCCGTTCCCGGGAATGTTCCCAAAGTGGGAATGTTCCCTAAAGAATCTTTCCAGTGCCCGGGAATATTCCCAATTGCTGGGAATATGTCAGTGAAACCACATAGAATTATAATAAAAGTAAAAATATAATAACATACAAAGTTACTGGTAAGATTTAGTAAGTAAGTAGATTTGACATGTAATGAGTACTCATTTAGTAACTTGTCATTCATTGTATTAATTTTAGAAAGAGGTAAATAAAAATTTCGAATGTAGGAGACTAGGAGGTTTAGAGATTCATCATCATCATCATCGTCATTTCAGCGGAAAGACGTACACTGCTGGACATAGGCCTCCCGCAAGCTCTGCCACTTCGACCGGTTCTGTGCTTCCCGCATCCAGCGGACTCCTGCGGCCCTCACAAGGTCATCGGTCCACCTTGTGGGAGGTCTTCCAACTTTACGTCTTCCGGTACGCGGTCGCCACTCCAGAACTTTTCAGCCCCATCGGCCATCTGTTCTGCGAGCAATGTGCCCTGCCCACTGCCACTTAAGTTTGGCAATTCTTCGGACTATGTCGGTTACCTTGGATCTCCTGCGGATCTCTTCATTCCTGATTCGATCACGCAGGGAAACTCCAAGCATAGCCCTCTCCATCGCCCTTTGGGTGACTTTAAGCCTTTTATGAGGCCCATTGTGAGCGACCACGTTTCGGTTTCATGTCATCACTGGCAACACGCACTGGTCAAAGACTTTCGTGTTGAGACATTGCGGTATGTGGGACGAGAAGATATTGCGAAGCTTCCCGAACGCTGCCCAGCCGAGTCGGATTCGACGATTGACCTCTTTCTCGAAGTTGGACCTACTTAACTGGACAGTTTGTCCTAGGTAAACGTACTCGTCCACAACTTTCAGTGCAGCTCCTCCGACCGTTACGAGAGTGGATGTTACATGGGTATTGGATATGACCTTTGTCTTGTCCATGTTCATCCTCCATGGTCTCAGCCATGACAACTATATCGTCGGCAAACCGAAGGTGAGTGATGTACTCGCCATTGATGTTGACTAGACTGAAAAGGGGCTGGCATCAACATTGTTGATGCCTGCCCCTTTTTTTTCAGTACAGAACCTTGAAGACATCCTCCAGTGCAGCGGTGTAGAGTTTCAGAGAGATAACGTCTCCCTGTCTTACACCTCGCTGCAGAAGGATAGGTTTCGAGGTCCGGTCCTGGAGTCGGACTGACATGGTGGCGTTTTCTTACAGACACTTCAACACCGCCATGTACCGATAGTCGATCTGGTACCGTTGGAGGGACTGCAGTACAGCCCACGTCGCGATCGAATCAAAGGCTTTTTAGTAGTACACAAACTCTAAACAGAGAGGCAGATTATACTCTTCGGTCTTCTGTATAACCTGCCGCAGCGTATGTGTGTGGTCTACTGTGCTAAAGCCTTTACGGAACCCGGCTTGTTCGGGAGGCTGGAAGTCCTCAAACCTGCGCGCTAGACGGTTTGTGATGACTTCGGAGAACAGCTTGTAGACATGGCATTGAAGTGAGATGGGCCTATAATTCTTATGAAAGGCATTGTCACCCTTTTTAAAGAAAAGTACCAGCACACCTCTGTTCCATGCCTGTGGCGTTTTGCCCTCGAGTATGACGGAATCAAACAGCTTCTGCAGGGCCTTAAGAACGAGTTTCCCGCCGGCCTTTAGGAGTTCAGCTGTGATTCTGTCATCACCCGGCGCCTTGTTATTTTTAAAGCTGCTTCAGAGCCATCCTAATCTCGTACAAGCTGACGTCCGGGATGTCTTCAGTATACTGTCGGGTCAATCTAGCTCCTGGGTCGTTTGCCAGATTCGTAACGGGGTTTCTTGTTGACTTGTATAACTGTCCATAGAATCTCTCAATCTCTCTCAACACCGACCGATGAAGGCAGGATCGTATCCACCAAGCCTGAGCCTTGGTGGATACGATCCTGCCTTCATCGGTCTTCAGTTTCGTAAGCTGACTCTGCCCAATAGACAGATCCCTAGCAAAGACCTTGGGAGCCTTTATTCCGTTCTATTGCGTCCTTAATACATTCTGTATTAAAGCGGTGAAGGTCGCTTTTCAAGGACTTAAAGATCCGTCTGTTAAACTGCCGGTACTCAAGCACATAGTCTGAAGACTGCAGGACCATCTCGCGCCTCTCCTTCATGAGCTGCAAAGTAGGATCAGAGAGCCTCTTATTTTTATTGATACTATGGGCCTTAAAAAACTTAGACCCGACCGTATGGACAGTTTCCACGAACCCATCGTTACCCGCAACCCGTCGTTCAGAGATTATGTACTATCAAGATTCACTAATGCAGTCGCATACTAAGGGCTATATTGCTATGAAGTGGCGGTCCAGGCCGTACCTACAGCTGTGTGTATAAGTGATGTATTAACACAAAACTCACCGCTCTACTCACACACTGGCGTTACTCTTTGTATTTTATACATACCGTCGGCGACGACAGACATGACCTTGGTCGGTTCATACCATTGCTAAAATTTACTTTTATAATTTGAGTTCCGGTAGCGTGCAGCGTATCGTCTTGGATTAAGAAACTCATAGGTCTGGGTTCAAATCTCGCGATGAAGCTTTAATTTTTCTTTTCAACAATCATCTTTATCTGTTCTTTTATTATTCGATTTATTAATATACCAGAATAATAATGTAACAAATTTGTTTTATTACTCGTATTGTTATTTAAATAAAGGTTTAACAATAATAAATGATTACAAAATGTTTATTCGTTATAACTTCATGAAGAATGTATAAAAATAACTAATAATAACTTCTTGTTAAAACAGTTTATTTTCTCATAAAGAACAATTTATTGAAGTAAATAAGCTAGTTGGTGAACTATGATAATCAGGCTATTGTATCTTAGTAATATAATAATATTGTGCTGATTACTACTGTGTGTCGGTACTCTAAATAAATCACAATATTCTACAAAAATCTACCCACGTAAAAGTAACAGTGCAGACAAGTTGTCACAATACAATTAAATGACTCAGTAGTACTACTTTTATTCTACTGCGAGTGAGTTCGTTTTAACTCAAACCTCAAAGTTAACAAATCGTATTTAATAGGACTTAAAGAGGTTATAGCTTAAGTGTTCATTTTCATTCCGAAAAGAAGATTGAAACTAAACCTCAAAATAATCAAGATTACGGATAAGACAAAATATTATTTGAATATTACTAAAATAAATAAATATTTGTAATTTATAACTTAATGTTAATGTTTTTTCCGTTAACTATGTTTTTTAAGCTGATTCTCGAGCTGGTTTTCCATGATGCCTTGTTTGCCATGAACCTTCTGCGTGGAGTGCACGGCGCACGGTTCGTAAAGATGTGTCGAATAATTCGGCAAAATGTCTTGTCGTTTTGAAACCACTTGTTTCATATTCGCTGAACGTGTGCCTGTTATAGGAGCTGGGGTCTTCCACTTTGCTTTCCACGGGCAAGGCTACCGCCTTCCTCATATCTTTTCACCCACCGACTCACAGTATTTCACTAAAACAAAAAAGGGGTACTGTTAGGCTACTAAGCAAAATACACACTTTATGTATTACCTACTATTTAGAAACAAAATTATTTAAAAGGGCAATTTCACATAGATATTAAGTTTATTGTTATTTTCATCGTTCTATAATCTAGGAAATAAATTTACATTGAAATTTTATATTTTTATTCTATTTAGACATTGTGATATTTATAAAACGTTTAAAAATAACTACAAGGATCAGCAGTTACACTTTAATTAAATAAATGTTTAATATTTATATTTAAATCATAATACTCACACTCAGTCCGGTTTCATCACATAGGTATTTGTGATATAGGTATTAAGTCCACTTTTATGCAGCGCAATAATATTCGCTTTCATTTCTATATTTAAATTTGCTTACATTTTAAAATGAATTAGAAGGACGCTAATAGATGAAACACACGTCACTAGCACACAATTATCAACCAACACCGTTCTATAAGTCGCGGTGAATGAGTCGTAAATCATTTAAATTTATTTAGGCTTCTGTGGGTATAATGATAAAGTTTTACGAGTTTAGTGAATAAGAAGAACAGAACAAGAAACTATACTCAAAAGTGATTTTTAAAACAATAAAAAGACTATCACACAGCGAGTGGGATTCGAAACCGCGACTTGCTGCGCTCAAACGCGATAATCAAGTGCAGTAACCGCTCAGCTATCATGCCATTTGCTTTAACGGTTGAATTTAGGAAATACATTCATTCGTAAACGTTTGAGAGTGTGTGTATATAGTATTATAGCCTATAGAAATTGCTTATTATAAGAAGGTCGTAAGTTAAAGCGAAGTGTCAATCTATTGCTTTTTGAGATTGGGGCACCATTAGTGAGGGCTACTGTACAATATTTTGAAACGTTATTTAAATAGACTGGTAGAATACATTATTCTTTTCTTTTTTTTGTGTTTCATCTTGCAATCAGTTTTTAAAAACTATGAGCAAATGAGTTGTAGGAAGGTCTGGCAGGGAAGAGTTATTCCTCATCAGGAGCAACTTTCATATGAATAACGAAGCTCTCTCCAAGTTATACAATTGTAGGATGTTGCGTCTTTTAAGTCTGCTGACACAAGCTGGTATTGTGAGTTGAGCGGCCAATTTGTTGGGATGTCTCTACAGTCTGGATTGTTTGTTACGCCGACCTGGTTAGTTGGAGCCATAAATCATGCACAAAGGATAAGTAAATAACATTTCTCAAAATTTGCATCACACCTGCACAGTTAAAAGGATAGTTTTTTTGTTATCAGTTTAACTCTCCAACTACATCAATTAACTGCCGAAAATTCTCAGTAACACATGGGTGTAAAAGATATGCATTTAATTTCTATCTTTTATTATTTTAAACATGCGATAAGAAACCTAATCTAAAAAGTTAAAAAAAGAAAAATCTTTAACTTTTGTGTTAGTGTTCCCACTAACTGGGAATGTTCCCGGGCACATGGGAACATTCCCGGGAACATTCCCGTTGGGAAGTTACTGGGAACGGGAATGTTCCCACGGTACATCACTGTGTGCAAGTCAATTATTCAATGTGCAAAAAACTTGGTTTTGCGGTTTTACCTAGTGATCTTGGTAAACCCGACCCAGTTTTCCCCCCACATAAAGTTAGGTAGGTATTGTCTCTGGTCACGGGGTCCGTGAGATGAATTCCTAAGCTCAACAGACAATGAAGTCGTTTCATGCATGAGATTATGTTTATTTCTAGAATAATTATGTTACACTAAGGTACCTACTCAATTATTCTTGCAAAAAACCCGAGGAGATAAAATGGTGACGTCCTTCAAAAATGTTGTTGGGTTATCACTGGCGTCATCGTAGAAAGTTGCATTCTATAGTTTCTCTGACTATCATAGGCTAAAGGCAAGAGTAAGATAAAATAAGCTAAGCTATAAGCTCCACCCTCAAAATGGACTACACAGACTGCCGTCTTTTAACTAGACAGGCGTTAAGGTGAAACAAGTCCACATTTTTTCCATACAAACTTCGGGAGGGTTTTACTCCACTGTTTGAGAATATACCTACATCAAAACTTAAACATTGTATGGTTTTGTCTCATTATTAATATTGTTGGTATGGAAACAGAATACTAAAATTAAAAGCCATTAAAAAGTTATGAGCCAACTGTTAATTATTTTTGTAGGGACGAGAAATAATAAATGGTTTGATTTATTCACTTGTTCTATTTATTTCTCATTTTCATCTTGTTACCTACTTTTACAATCCCTTTTTGCCACCGACCTTCTTACCATAGACTTACATACTAAAAACTTCTTAAAATCATAGACTATAAACTAAACAGTTTGGAAGTGGAACATTGTCCTTTCCTCAACACCAACAAAGATTCGTTTTTCTTGACAATTAACGTATCTAACTTTGGACATGTATAGGGACCTAATAAAAGAAGTGTTAAATCTCCAAAACTAAGTCGGTACCGACAAAGCTCAATTATCGAAAAGTTCAATAAACTTAATTGGTCAGTGATTTATGCAGTGTTTTTTCCAGAAAACCCTATCTTCCGAAGGACTTTTCTTAATTTTTTACGCGCCTGTTTTACTTTAACTGATCCTGCAGCTCACTCAATAATGTTATGCGTGTAGACTATCGTCTAACTGCTCATCACGGGTACTACCTCTGTCGGACTCGAAGCCTGGTGAGACAGCGTGCTTTTTAACCAGGCCCACCAGTGAGTTCTAGCCCTTTCCAGTTAACGGCCTACACAATTAACGGGCTACAACTCTAATTTCTTGGGAACTACTTGAATTGTAAAAATGTTTGTTAGACAGAAAGATTGTGATTGAATTGTGAACTCTCTTAGATTTTATTAAAAATTAAAAATTGACCAAGTGAGGGTTTACTCCTGTCTAGGTAATTCACGGTACCTAGCAGAATCGATCACTTGAACATTCTAAAAGTATTGGGCACGCCATGATTGCGGCGGTAAGTCCCCTTTTTGAGGAGTGGATCGCGAGGCGCCACGGCGGCGTCCTCACCTTCCGCCTGATGCAGGACCTGCATCAGGCGGAAGGTGAGGACGCCGCCGGACACGGTTGTTTCGGGAGGTTCCCGTTTCGTTTAAGGCGGGAGGAAACGCCCGGGTGTTTCCACTGCGTAGATCGCCCTGAGGACACGATGGAGTATACGGTGGAGGTCTGCCCAGCTTGGGCGGAGCACCGCCGTGGCCCTTCGTACCGTGTAGAGGCGATCGGCGGCGGCGATCTCCTGCGTCCGGCCCTGGTCTAGGCCATGGTACGGAGCGAGAGTGCATGGGTAGCCGTCACTTCCTTCTGCAAAGCAGTAATGCTCGCGAAGAGGGAGGCGTTGCACGTGCGCTCTCACGGCTGTAGTCGCCGCAGGAGACGCCCTAGGCGTCGGGAATCCCAGGCTGATTCCCGGCCACCTTAAGCGTGGGCTTACGTACGGCGAGTAATGGCTGTCCGGTAAGGACCAAGCCCAGGTCGACGGCACTGCAGTACTTAAAGAATTATGTGCAGTATCATAACACAAGTAGGGTTAATTAGATAAATACCTGTTGACCCTTGGGTCTTCAATGCAAGAGGTGCGATCGAGTTAACATTGAACGATCATTTCTGCGAGGCGTATTCACCTATTTTTAAACGACTTCAAAAAAGGAGGAGGTTCTATGTTTGACTGTTTGTTTTTTTTTTTTAATTTTATGTATGTTTATCGATTTCTCCCCCATTTGTGGACCGATTCTCAAAATTATTTTATTATTTGAATGAGTATACTCCTGTGATGGTTCCATTGGCACCAAGTCCCGATCTGACGATGGAATCCCAGGGAAATCGAGGGCAACCCTCCTCAAATGTTACAGGTATTAACAATGTTTTTCACATATTTTTAAAAGGTACTGAGTTTGAAATTTTGTTCGAAAAGGGTTTATACCGAAATAGTCCCATTTAAATTTCTTAAAGATCTGATGATGCGTTTTGGAGATAGACAACGGAACTCTTCAAAAAATGACAGCAAATCAAGCACGATGGCTGCTATCGCATAAATATGCATTGTTTGACCCCAAGGATGATATATGACATTTAGAATTGGTGTGGGGTAGGTACTATAACTAAAATATGAAAAATTAAATAATCGAACAACCCGCACCCCTGGCATTCAACGGCCCTTGCGGGCCCCATCAGTTTGTGCTGAAATCTCTTTGAGGCGCGCGTGGAACACAACGTGCCGTCGACCTGGGCTTGGTCCTTACCGGACAGCCATTACTCGCCGTCCGTAAGCCCACGCTTAAGGTGGCCGGGAATCAGCCTGGGATTCCCGACGCCTAGGGCGTCTCCTGCGGCGACTACAGCCGTGAGAGCGCACGTGCAACGCCTCCCTCTTCGCGAGCATTACTGCTTTGCAGAAGGAAGTGACGGCTACCCATGCACTCTCGCTCCGTACCATGGCCTAGACCAGGGCCGGACGCAGGAGATCGCCGCCGCCGATCGCCTCTACACGGTACGAAGGGCCACGGCGGTGCTCCACCCAAGCTGGGCAGACCTCCACCGTATACTCCATCGTGTCCTCAGGGCGATCTACGCAGTGGAAACACCCGGGCGTTTCCTCCCGCCTTAAACGAAACGGGAACCTCCCGAAACAACCGTGTCCGGCGGCGTCCTCACCTTCCGCCTGATGCAGGTCCTGCATCAGGCGGAAGGTGAGGACGCCGAATTTTGAAGAGTTCCGTTGTCTATCTCCGAAACGCATCATCAGATCTTTAAGAAATTTAAATGGGACTATTTCGGTATAAACCCTTTTCGAACAAAATTTCAAACTCAGTACCTTTTAAAAATATGTGAAAAACATTGTTAATACCTATAACATTTGAGGGTTGCCCTCGATTTCCCTGGGATTCCATCGTCAGATCGGGACTTGGTGCCAATGGAACCATCACAGGAGTATACTCATTCAAATAATAAAATAATTTTGAGAATCGGTCCACAAATGGGGGAGAAATCGATAAACATACATAAAATTAAAAAAAAAAAACAGTCAAACATAGAACCTCCTCCTTTTTTGAAGTCGTTTAAAAATAGGTGAATACGCCTCGCAGAAATGATCGTTCAATGTTAACTCGATCGCACCTCTTGCATTGAAGACCCAAGGGTCAACAGGTATTTATCTAATTAACCCTACTTGTGTTATGATACTGCACATAATTCTTTAAGTACTGATCCCCAATGTATTGATATCACTTACCTATTGCAAACCCCAAGTGGTTGGGTAGGTATAGGTATGTAGATAGGTATGTATAAAATATTGTAAACTAAAGAAGTGCATTTTCTAATGACAATGAATAATAAATGTTATAATCTATGCTTTAAAAGCAAATTGCCATGCGCAAGCGCACTCAAGGCTGCACGAAGAGCCGTTTAATGTATCTGCCTGCACCCAGGACCTAACTCTCAGCCTCATCTGCCAGTTCAGACAGGTTTGATTCAACTTTTTTCTATTTATCTGTTTTGAATAAGAGTATTATTCTGTTCCCATGTGCTGAAAACAATGCTGTTTGGCAGTGACCATTGCAGCAAAAAACCGGAACAATTCAATTATCTCAATGCTTCAATAGCTTAAATGCTTTATAATACTGGTTACACACCAACAGATGCCTGACCTAATGTTGGTACCTAATTTACCAGGACACCCCGGCGCATTTCAATGGCAAAATATACCATATTCTTATTAAAATAAAATTCATATTTTGGTGTTCATTGTAAAATGCCAGTTGTAGCGAAAGCATGAGATTATTACCCTTTCAATTAAATTTCACGGCAGAGGGATGTCGGGGTTAATACCAGTTATAATAGGGTGTTCCAAGGCCATTTTAAAGATTTTGGCGAGCGTTATAATAATGATCCAACGTATTCAAAAGTCCTTTTTGCGGGCCTACTGAGATAAATGAAGTGTTTTTAATAGACTTACTACTATAATGCTTAATCCCTATTCTGGTTCAAGCGAGAGCTGACCCCAACGTTGTTTTGAAATACTGGTTGAGATTTCAAAAAGATTTATTTTTATTAACTGCGTCAAGACTAAACTTGCCCGCCCGACTATCAGTGTCCACGTTTCGGCACCCAATGGACAGGGCGCACTGGTTGAAGACCTTAGTTTTCAAACATTGCGGAAAGTGGTGCCGATTCTGTTGTCACAAAATTCTCTAAACTAGACTAAAAATCACCAAAATTTAGTTTATTCCTGTCAAACGACGATTTCCTATTCTGAAATTGACTAAAATGACACAACTTAACTATATTTTAGTTTGACAGCACTAAGATTGCACTGAATTATTAGTTTAGTGAAAATGGTAATTTTGCTATTCTGTTGTTGTCAATTTCATAATTGTATTCAACCTAAAATTTTGGTTGTCTAACTAAATATGACTATTTTTAATCGCGATTAAATAGGTGTGGAATAAAATTAGTTGTCAAGAACTAAAATTCACACCGATACCTCGACTTCTGGTGCAAAAATAGTACTGTATTTTTTTTCTTTTCTTTTGCTTATATCTCGAAAACGGTGTGTCCTATCGCAAAAATAATGAAAATTTCGACCCCCTTTAGGAAACCCCAAACACCTATAAAACTCAACATGTGGATAATAATTTTTCATATTTTCCATGAAAAAATCATATAAATTACGTCGAGGCTGCCGACCCCGGCGCGCTGCTGGCTCTAAAAAAAAACACGGGGAAGGGCAAACAAGTACCACGTTGCGAAGCCAAAACATACCACGTGCGAGTCGCGATTGTCAAATTTGATTTTGGTTGTGTCAAAATAGTTTTTAAATTTAGAGATATTTTTTTGCAGAATAGCGTTTAGATTCTCATAGTAAAAAGTAAGGAATTTTAGTTATAGTTTAGTTAGTTTATTTCGGTGTACAACAGAATCGGCACCAATGTCTTGAAGACGTCCTCCAACGCATTAGTATACAGTTTGTGTTTAGTGACTAGAGGTAATAGGATAAGCAGGGAAAGACTGTTCTAGCTGCCTTACATTAACACCGAAACTTTCAACAAGTATGTTGCTACATATTCCAAAAAAAAATAGAAATACCTGCAAGTTAGCTAAAGCCTTGTACATAAGCAACAAGATCAAATCAGCAGAGAATTAAAAAAAACATGTAGAATTGATAACCTCCTTCTTTTTAAAATGGGTTAAAAACAGCTGGAAAGTAATTAATAACGAAACAATTATACATTGGAGACTTCGCGTTGTGCCATAAGCTCTAACATAGGAGTAACTCAAGAATTTGTAATTTTTTTTAGTAATATACCATCTAAAACAACGGAAGCTTTAAATTCGTCCCCCGATGTCTCAATTGATTTATTAAGAGCGAACGTTCCAAGCTGAATTTCAATTTAAGCACATAAACCCTATGATAGTTTTATAATATTTTGGGTCATTAAGTTCCCTTCAAAATGGTTGAGCTGAATGGTGCTGACCCATACGTCATGTCCGTGAACGGGCGCCGCCAGTAGGGACTGGTCATCTCTTAGCTCCCACAGCTTATTTTAATTTCTGAATTGTTATTTTATTTTTTACTACGGACGCTTTTAATGTGCACATCTTTTTACATCGCTCTCACATTAATAATTTCAACATAATGATGTAACCATCTTTTTGTAACAAAATCATGATTTTAAAAGAGTGTCCATGGAGGTTCTTGCCCGTTCTTCTCGATAGGTACCTACGCTTTGGAACGGGCAATTAGCTTCATCTTTCTAACTCACCGACCTGACAATTCAAAAGTGCCTGTAACTGGTTTAATTGAAATAAATGCTTTGAGTTTGAGTTTCGAGGATATCACATCTCCTCCGAGGAGTGAGGATCATTTGATCCAAGGCACTTGCCAACTGGACGGGGCTTGATATTCTGATCCTGGACCTGCACAGTCAACGTGGCAGCGTCATTCATACATCTCAACACTTCAAAAACAACATAACTCAATGTTTTTTAATCTTTTGGAAACAAGTGGGATGAATGGTAATGCCCTTCATTTTGACAGTTAAAAATATTCAGTATATCATTAACGATGTCGAGCCGATCATTATCGATTTCCATAATCTGAATACACGTAGTAAAGATGAAATTGTGATTCCAAAATTTAGATTGACTAAAACTAGCAAATCATTTCTAATAAACAGTATCCGCTTCTATAACAAGTTGCCAAAGTCAGTTACAGAACTTAGCGATGGAAAGTTTAAAACGCACATCAAACGTGTCCTTATCAAAAAAGCATATTATAAGATAAAAGACTACGTTGAAGACAGGGAAGTTTGGCATTAATTCCTTCTGCACATGTGGCTTCCCTGGTACCTCATTAACAGCATAACTATGTGAAAGTCTATTAACTGCTCTCAATGTTCTTTTTTATTTTACAATGCTGACATGTTCTCGTCATTATTTGACATTATACATCAATTTTAATATCAACAATTTTTTAGTGATTGTCATGTTAATCATATCACTATGTTTAATTAGGTTCATTTTATTTATGTAGATTATTTTACATATTGTGAATGGGAGAACGTTGTAGGCCTTACAGACTGTAGATTTGTAGACGATTTTCTCTGTATTCGTATAAGTACCTGGTACTTATTGACAGGCCTGCACTGTCCTCCCATACATTTTATCTTTGTAATTTGAAAACATTGGTAAAGCCAATCATTTTTAAAAGAGTAACCGTGGAGTTTCTTGCCGGCTCTTCTCCATAGGAAACAACATTTTGGAACCGTGCACCTAGCTTCTGACGTTTCATAAGTGCCCATGCAGGTTTATATGAAATAAAAATATTTTGATTTTGATTTTGATGATTTGCTTTTTTTAATTAAGAAGCATTGGTTTAGCAATTTTCTTTATAGTGTGATATACAAGTGTCATAGCCATAGACGCTAATCAAATAGTCATAATTGAAACAGCAATGTTGTATAATTCAAATATTTAATGTTATACAATTTGCAGCTTATACACATAGAGAATGTACATATGTATCAATATAGTTAACATAATTACAAGTAGGTGCAATCACAAGTGAATGAAGTAAGAAGTATGTTACGACTGATAAAGTGACGCAAAACAAATATTTAGATTTACATAACGTGATGGCAAAATAGCTCAAATATTATAAGGGTATCAATCAATTTGCCTAGCCTAGCATGCTCCCAACTATTTTGGGGTCAGCTGACCCCCAGTGTAACCGGCTGCAGCTGAATACCAGTATTTCACATAGAGCGACTGCCTATCTGACCTCAACAACCCAGTCACTGGGTAATATCGGATACCCTTTGGTTCTGATGACCGGTCACGACTGTAGCAGCAGGGAATAACGGCATAATTTTGATGTTTATTTTAATTTTATAATTATGATGATATTAGTACAATAGATGATATAAGTACACAATTTGAGAATCGCCTGAGATCCGTTATTCAAACATTTGATACACTATATTCATAGTATTTAAGCCATTTTGCATTCAAACGATAATAATATTTTATTAATCATACACATTTTTGGATGGATTATGTTTTTCATATAAACTAAAATAATAACTATTAAAGCTAACCATTAAAACATACTAAAGTATAAATTAAAAACTATTTACAAAATATTACAAAAGGTTTTATTTTCATTACACAAAACATTAATCGTTTATTAGTAAAAAAATATTAATTCAATGGTATACTTAAATATTATTGTTTCTGTTTATGTACTTGTTGTGAACACAAGACAAAATATGACATGGCACAAAATAGTCCGAAATTATGTGACAAACGTATAATACTGTGTCAATGTCGAAAATGATCAAAACATGTGCTCCTGCCGACCCCGGGGGGCGAGCTTGGCGTGAGGATATCAAAAGCGTGCAGTAGCCGACTCAGAACTGTGCTGAGTCGCTTAGACGTTTTGGAGATGGCGCATACACATACTGACAGACAGCGTGGTAGGAGACTATCGCGCTTATGTCAATAGGAGCCCGCACTTGTGTAGGTATGTCAAATTCTTTAACATCTTCGAGTCTCGTAAGACTGTCTAGTTGTTCTCGTTACCTTATATCATAGAATTATTTGGCCATTTCTATTCTAATGTTATGTTAAAAGAATCACTCAGGCACACTCAAAACTAATAATATTATTCCCATAAAATCCCCGTAGAAATGAACCCACCAAAGTTAAGGTATTGTATTGTTACGAGTTTTACCCGTCGCACGTCTAATTAGTAGACACAATAGAAATTCTATTGTTATCGGAACACATGGTGTGCACTTGACATGCGAGGGCTTAAAATGAGGGGTTTTAATAATAGTTGTACATTACAATTATATGGAAAAACAAATACACTTTGATAATAGTATAAAATAACTTCAGGATTTTAATAAAATATCAATATTATGTATAACTAGTTGATTCACACTTCTTTCTTTAAAGTCTTTGGACCAGCCCGAGTTATGTACTTCTTAATCCGAAAATAGAACGATATTTGAAGATTCCGTTGTTTCAGTCATTTTTTGTTTCCACTTTTAGTAACACTTAGTTTTAATTTTTAGATTCAACCAGTAATTTGCACTCGAAAACTAGGTTTGATAACTCAAAACGATAACAGTTTCACTACAGAGCCTATATAGTTTCGAAAATCCATGGTTTTGAGATTTCTACAGCTTACAAGTACAACACAACGTATAGGTTCCATTGATTTACTTAATGCAAATGACTATTAAACATTCTTTATTGTGAATTCCTGTCTTGATTCCAAACTCGCATTCGTTGAAGTGTTTAAATATGTTTGTTTGTAAATTAAGATATTTGAATATAGCATATAATGTTTAATAAGACGTGTGTGGAGCAAAAGTAGCAACTGATTTTGCTAGTTTAAGAACATAGTTGAACGAAAAATAATACAGATTTTTAATAATAATCGAATGAATGGTATGTTTTGCCTTTTGAGTAATTACGTATGCCAATAGTACCTTTAAGTCGTTTTGTAAGCGTTTTTGTCTGGTTTATCATTTTCATATCGAACCTAGTCTTTTTATAAGTCCTTTCTTCACACACATCACTAAGCTGCCGCCACATAGCGCCGCAGTCACACGGCGGAGTACTTGCGGCCGTCGTCGGACGAGTAGCAGTGCTGGCAGTGCAACTTGTGCATGCGCACGCGCACGTCGGCGCCGGCGCGACCGTCGCCCAGGCGCGCGCCGCACACCGCGCACGTGAAGCACCACACGTGGTAGCACAGGGACAGGGATTCTATTATCATGGCTGCGCCGCGACCTGGAAGAGAGGATATGTGAGGTTAGAAAAAGGAATATTGGTAAAATATTCAGAGTTTTATAACCATTTTTGTGACTGAAAGTGGTTAATATTTGTTGTGAGTATGATAAACTTGTCTCAAATTTTTAGACGAGTTCTATTATGTAACTTTTAATGTAGTATAACCCACGCCTTTATAGAAAAACGTAATTGAAAATAGCGGCCAAACAGGAACTTATCGAGCCCTTTCACGTACACAATAAACGTGTAAGATTTCGCACTGGTTTACTTGAAACCGCTAATCATTAATTTAATTCGTTTATTCAATATATTTAACGGTTCGTGCAGTAAGTTAGGTACCTACTGACTAGAATAAGCCATCCCACTGCTGGGACACAGCCCTCCACTGGATGAGAGTGAGTGCACCGTCACGCGGGTATTAGATGAAACATGTCTTCAAACTTTTGGTTCTAGGATATGCCTGTTTCCTCACGATGGTTTTCTTCACAGTTTTTAGAGTTAGTTTGCCGGCCGAGGAGCAACATATCCTGGCCTTTTGAGAGCCAATTTGGTGAGAACGTTTTTGTATCTTTCAAGGATTTGCTTTCGAAGCTATCCGGCTGTGTTTTAGTTTGTTAACTTGAAGTCTTGTACTCGTGAGATATATGTATCACACTTTTTTTTTTAGTATTTACGATTTCATTTCGTTACAAAATTATGCTGGAACAGAATGTTTGAATTTGTTTAATACCGCCATTGCCCCCAAAAATAGCAGAGAGAAATCACTTGTTTGGGGGACTTTACACCCAATTTTATATCGTCGGCGTAAAGTGACCTCATGTATTATGTATTGCAATACGCATTATTTCACAGAGGAAGAAAATTGTTTGAAAAAGGTCCATCCTTGACGTTCTCCGAGATTCTCAATATCATTAATAGAAGAGGCATTAGAAGCACGTTTGTTCTAAATATGCATCACGACGTTTCGTAACCAACAAATAAATAAAAAGAAAAACCAATGAATTTTTCATAACGATGTTTTCACTTTTCACTGCACAGCAAAGCTAAACTGAAATATTTTTGTGTTTAAATTCTACTATTGTAACCAAAATGGCTCGACTGGCTTTTCACAAAGGTGTGCTGGTGCCTAAGCTTATATACGAAAGTGAATTTTGGGTGTAGCAAAAGAAGCATAAAAGGAGAATGAATGCTGTGGATATGCGTTCCTTGTGAAGCATGTGTGGTGTGACTGTGAATGATGTGATAAGTAACGACGCGGTGTATAAGTAGTGCCAAAAATTTTAAAGAGTATGTTTAGATGCTTTGGTCATGAATGAAGGGCGGCTAACAAAAGGTATTTGCAAGGCAGATGTGAGTGGCAAAGCCGCGTGGTGTCGTCCTAGCAAGACAGTTGGTGACTTTATTAGTTCATGTGCGTAGTACTCGCAACGGGCATGCATGTATGACCGGTTGCATGAACGTAATCGAGGCAAGAGTATAGAGTACGTAAGGATCGTATGTTTTTTTTAAACGTTGCCCCACACTAGGATTTTCTCCTGCATTGTGGGTGCGTTTACAAACATTTAAATTCACACAAACAGCCAGACCCGGAACAATTAGTTGTAGGTCATTTCAATATTTGTTCCGTGCGGGAATCGAAACCGCGACACGCAGCGCAATAGTCAACCAACCGTGCTGATAAATACGAGTAGATGGTAGCGTTCTGTGGTTTCTGCCTACCCCCCAAGGAAAAAGGCGTGAGTTTACGTATGTATTCTACTACTGTTGACTTTTGTCGTCTACACTTAATATTAGAAAGAGGAAAGATTTGATTGTTTGTTAAATTGTTTGTAATGGATAAACTCAAAAGCTACTAAACCGATTTTAAAAATTCTTTCACCTATGGAAAGCTACATTATTCCGTAGATCCGGAGTAACATGAGCTAGAAATTTCACGCGTTCGAAGTGCTATACATAGAATAAAGCAGGTTTGTCATGCTGTTATAGTGCAAGTATGAGAGTAATTGTGCATCGTGGGTGTCCGTACATTCGTACCTAGTTCCTCTCCGCAGTGCGAACACTTCCTCCGCCCACTCACGCTCAGCAGCTTGTCCTCCCGCTGCTCAGTCCTCACTGGTCGCTTCACGTCGGTAGATAGTTGCTGTTGGCTGGAACATTGAGACATTGGTGTTAGTTATGCTTTGTATTTTGTAGTCGCAAAATATTCTTATTTCATACAGGGTGCCATGCCACAGGATTCAGTACATAATTTTCAACCCTGATATTTTTCTGTGGTTATTTAAAGAAAAATTAGCTGTTTCATACATTTTGATCGCGTAGGTATTGCTCAACGAAGAGTTTTGGCCGAAAGGTGTGCTGTATCGGCGTTTCTGCGGCCAGCTATGCGACACCTCGGGGCGTTACACGACGCCGCCACTTCGAATCCCAGGCCGATTTCCGACCACCGTAAGCATGAGCTTGCGGACGGCGAGTAATGGGTAGCTCGCTGTCCGGTAAGGACCAAGCCCAAGTCGACGGCGCGTTGTGTTCCACGCGCGCCTCAAAGAGATGTTAGCACAGAAAATGATGGGGCCCGCAAGGGCCGATGCCTGCCAGGGGTGCGGGTTTGTTCGAAAGAGATACCACGGCCCCTGGCATACGGGCTTCTGAAGGAACACGGGTGGGTTTTAGTCAGTAAAAGTCTGACACGCCCTCCTGCTCCACCCAGAGCGGGAAAAGTTATTTGATGCTTTACCAACCAAAAAAAAAAAAAAAAACGCCGTCACTTCGTGTGCAGTAGTTTTTAAGCTTTTTTTTATAAAATATGCAATGCAAAACAGCATGAATGGATAAAATAATGGAAAATTTGCCCATAATGTTGGGTCAAAACAATATTCTAGTTCGCGACAGAAAGTCAAATGTGAGCTGCGGCATATGATGAGGGATCTTGAAACTAAGTAATGACAACCGCTCGGGTGGATCCATTAAGCTTCGCTTGGCGCGGTTGTTCCGTGGACTATATTTACTTACCAAGACCTCTCCGAGACTCGGAAAGCACGTTAAGCCGTTGGCCCCAACTGTCATTCATAGATCTTTGACAGTCGTTACGGGTCGCCTGAAGCCCAAAAGTTTGACAACCAGTCTTAGCAAGAGGTATCGTTACCCAGTAACTGGGTTGTGGAGGTCTGCAGGCTTAGCATGACGCTTTGTATTTCTACGAAGAATAGACAGTGCTTTTTCAATACAAAGTGACATTTTGTTTCTCCATTTTTGACATCGCACCATAGATATCCTTCTACAATCTGTCATTCACACAAACACTGCACATACCTGAACATCCTACAACAATTTTTGTCAACACCTTAGAACATAAGCTTTTTCTTTCTTCTTTTAAATGTCTCTATATTGTAGTTAGCAACCCATGGGAAGGTGCGAGGTAACCCCATCACAAGTATCTTTATAACTTACCGGGGCTGCCTCAATTTTGTGCTGTAAAACAATTGTTTGAGAACCAATAAAACTTTTTACTTTTTTACTTTACATTTAGTCTTTCGCTTCTAACGATCTTTGTCTAGATCGTTATAAATGTAGACTATTTCAGAAGAATATTTGTTCCCAAACTGTCAGTCACACTGACAACAAACTTTCTACTCAACGGCCACAAAGTATATCTACAAAATCATGATTCGTTTAGAACGCATAACTGTGCTAATTAATAGAAAAACATAGCTAAATTCTCCTATTGTACATCATTTAGTTAATAGTCATGTCTATTCTTCTGTCGCCAAATCGGTGTTCGTGCTAAGCTTGCAGAAAGACAGTCGCTCCATGTCAAGTGAGCAGCAGGACTTGGTGTTGCCATGTTTTGTCTCTGCTTCACCCTAAGGTTGACTGGTAGAAAATGCCTCAAGCATTAAGTCCGCCTTTGTACACTATTTTTTACTTGTGCTTAAACTTAATGTTTAAATAAATAAATATTTATTGATAAGTAGAGAGCAGTGGTGGCCAAGCGGTAACGGCCGCGACTTACGAGTTGTAGGTCGTGAGTTCGAACCCAGACAGGCGCTTTACTTTGTGTAAATTATTACACAAAGTATTATTATTAGTATTATATCATCACCACTACTCTCAAAACGGTGAAGGAAAACATCATGAGGAAACCGGCATGTGCTAGAACCAAAAATTCGAAGACATGACATGTGACATCTACCAACCCGCACTGGGCCCGCGTGGTGGATTACGGCCCAATCCCTCTCACAGAGAGGAGGCCTGTGTCCCAGCAGTGGGAACATTATAGGCTGATAATGATGATAAGTAGAGAGCATAACAGGGCAAATCGTTAAGATATGATGCTCATCATTGCAGTTTTGGGAGTAATCTTACTATGTACCGTTACACAGCTATTGACATTTTGGTTTTTTGTTCCTTAGTCGCCTGTTAACTCTGATTTATATGAGAAGGCTATCTTCAGACCTAGTGCTGAGCGCGTGCATGGCGTGCAGTGGCACGGCGGGCACGTGCGGCACGGGCACGTCGTGCTGGTAGGAGTGGCGCGTGGCTGCGCGCGCCTTGCTGCGTTGCTCCTCTATGCGCCGCGCCTCTGCCTCCTGGGGGTTAAGAACATAACATATTGATAAAGATGGACAAATAAATTGTTTCTAAAAGTGTGGTAATAAATGAGCCGATCCTACATACAGGAAAAGTTTTTATCCAGTGCGCAAATTGTAACCATGGATTCAGCATATCATTCTAGACCCCCTAGCGGATAAATTTTTCGCCAGGTACACAAAAAAAAAACAGCTGTTCCATACATTTTGACCGCGTAGGTATTGCACTTTTCTATGAAACAGCAGATTTTTTTTTGTACAACCGGCGGAAAAATTCTGCGCTAGGGGTTCTAGAATGATATGCTGAATTAGTGAATTCATGGTTACAATTTGCGCACTGGATAAAAACTTACCCTGTATTGGCTGCATCTAATGTAACTAGCGTGTACTATCCACTTGTAGCGTAAGGCCCTCTTTCTCCCATTTACACGATGTCGTTTTACGTTTAGAAGGACCCACTCGGTGACCTTTAGCCCCAGCGACGTCCTAAGTCGAGGTCCTCGCTTATTTTTTTTATGCCCTTGCTGGAGGCCTTAATTTTCTGAGGTAGCCATAGGCAAGAAGTCATTTACTACCTACAACGTTAGACTCTTATACGTGTGCGACTGAGTGCATACGTAGATTTGTAATGTGACCACAATAGGGTATTCTCCAATTTATTAAAAACTATTCTAATTTGAATATTGGGACGAAATATGTAACAGAAAAATAAAAGTAAATTGATTTATATCCATTTTCTCAATTAAAAACGATTTAAACCAAATTTATTTTCCGTTGTTTTGAATTTACCGCCAAAACGCTCCTTACGATGATTTTTTATCACGTGACGTCAACTTTGTGTAAACTAAAGTAGTTAGTAAGTAAACAAGTGAGTGTCGTGTTTATAACTAACAAGATTCTTTATGGATAGAAAGTGAAATCACTGGTCTGCGGTGCCTCTATGCACAAATAATTCTAAAACTGCGCCAAACTAAGTATTTTTACTGGTGCTGTTTACACAAAGCTGACGTCACGATGTACCGTGATAAAAGTCATCGTAAGGAGCGTTTTGGCGGTAAATTCAAAACAACGAAAACGAAATTTGATTTTAATCGTTTTTAATTGAGAAAATGGATTTAAATAAATTTATTTTTCTATTAAATATATCGTTCCAATCTTCAAATTAAAATAGTTTTTATTAAATTGGAAAATACCCTATTTTCTCCTACTCAGTAAAACTAATTTAATTAATTAACAATATACAGTGTACGCTATTAGGATTGCAACAAAATATTCTTATTGGGGGTTTGGTGGTGTGCGTTTACTCCGAGACATGTAAATACAATAATCAGGTCAATCTTGATTATTGTTTCGTTTTCTGTTAATATTCCTTAATGCAAACAGGCAGTTACACATATTTATTTATTCATAGAACCTGCTGGTCCTATTATAGATGAATAACAATTTTGTTTTAAATATAAAGCCAATTACAGGTTCTCACACATAAAATCACTTTATTATTATGATGAAAGCACTATGGAATGTTTATGTGGATTTTAGGTAAACGTTATGTGGCCCCTAGTCCGATTCTTTGAACCATCTCGACTTAAGAGGACTACAAGACCCAATGTGGCCTTGAAAAACGCACGCACACATTTACATAATCGACGTGTATGCCATCTAACGACAACGGCCATAACAAGTATCACACAAAACAAATACGAAGTTTAGCACTAGCGGTTAAGGGAGATTACGCCCGAGTAATTCTAATAGATGGCGCGGCAACGGCACGCAAGTAGTCCTTAAGACTAAGGTATAAAAGTCATAATCGGTTGAATGGACTGTAAAAATTCTTGTGTAAATGTTTTATTTCAAATGGAGTTTAAATACCTAACATTCATACATAATTATAATTCCTATTTATTATAAACAAAATCAATAAAATTAAAGTCTTACAAATTGGAAATAACTTCTGTGTAGATATTTTCAACTTTTTTGCTCCTTTAAAAAACAATTAAATTTTCAATGTTTTTTTCGTTATCTATAAAAGTACGTATTTAATAAATATATCTAAATATAGTAGTACTTTAAATGAAAATAAAAATAAAAAATTATACCGAAATGCCCTGGGGTTTGAACCAATTTTAAATTACTACCCACGGGATCAAACAGAGAAGTCTACCTTGTCAATAACACAGTATTCTTATTTATGTTCAGATTCAATTCTCGATTCTTAAATAGATTTTCTCTTTCGAATAAAGGAAATCTAGAGTACGTCTTTATTCTTTGTATCTATAACATGATTTAGGTTCCTTTTAAAAACAAAAATAAAAGAAAACATAATACCGATATGTCCCTGGGGTTTGAACCCGAGCACTCTTCATTGCAAGTCTAGACTTCAACCTAATACGCTACTGTAACAGTTTAGAGCAATGTTGAAAAAATGGATCGTATGCGAACTGGCTGTGCAGTCAGTTCGTAAAGATTACGGCATTTCCAAATTCTTAAATATCTTGATAAAAAAAATTGTGATAATAAAATGCTCTCACCTTTTAATACTGTTCATATTATGTTCGGTATTCGATTTATATGAACGTTTTTTACTTCTCGAAACGGGTTTAACTTTATTTCCCATATTTACAAATGATAATGATGAAAAACTAAGTACAAGGTTTTTTACGCTACTGAACTAAAAGTATTTTATAATTACAAGAAAGAAGAATTTTTAAGGAAAGAATATAAGAATCAAATAATTTACAAAATAGCCTACGAAAACATTAAACAATCTCAGCGGAAATAATGCGGCGAAAAGCGCGACACGTCCTACTAGCATCAGGCATCGGCCGGCACTGTCGGTACACGGGCGTTTACGCACTCATGTATACGTATTATGTTCAAAAATAAGAAAATGCGCTTTACAAAAAATCTATTGATTGGACTAAAAAATTGAAACACTTTTATGCTAGTATTTTGCTTGTAAAATATTCTGACAAAAAATCAGAATGATTGCATGTATATTAGTATGGTTTTTAATCGTTAAAAGAAATTTTTAGAGGTTTCTTCGTGATTTTTTTCTATCGTATGAAATTAGTTGTATTATGTTTTCAACACACTATCTAACTAGCATATATCCTGAAGATTATCATATATTTTTCTGATTTTGTTTACTGCAGCGGATCATAATCTTTTAGGCATTATAAAACCTGCGTTTAGCTCATCTAAGCCCCTTAACGCACCGGCCGCGTTCAGCGCTCCGATTAGCCCTTGGGTTAGTGAAGAGCCAATCGGAGAACAAAATTCATACTAGGGCCTCTGCTTTGCGTTTCTTACGTTTTACATAGCAACATTTTAATGCCACCCACGGAAAGAAGCGGCGCGGCAGCCAAATGACAGGAAATAATAAAATATCACATAAATTAACAATTACACAGTGGCTGACCCGTATGTGTCGCCGGGCGGAAAAGAATAGCACCATCCTATTTCTTCCCGTGGGTGTCGTAGAAGGCGACTAAGGGAATTACTAGAGAATGGGCAGCAGCGTTCTCTATGCATTTTACCACCATATTGCGATCGCCACCCCGCCTGCCAAGCGTGGCGATTATGGCAAATACCCCGTCTTGGGGGAGGCTTGTGTCCAGCAGTGGACGTCTTGTGGCTGATATGATGATGTTTAGAGTTCTAGAAAGCAAATGTCTAATGAATGACAATAGTTATTACCTGTATAAGCCAGTGTTGGTTGTAGTTGAAATTGGCCGGCTTCCTATTCCGCGCCTGCATCCAGTCTGTGTTGGAGATCAACTTCGGTGTGGGCGCAGCGCTTAGAGCCTGGAATTATAGGTACAGCGTAAGTATTATACAATGGTTTTAAGGGTTGAAATCTGCATAACAAATAATTATAAGAATGCAGATTTCAACCCTTAAAGGGTTGAAATCTGCATTCTTATAATTATTTGTTTGTTTTTCGCCATTGTTAAATGATTTGTTACGAGTGAGCTCGTATGGAGAAGTAGATACAGTGATTGTCAACCGTGCGGTTCTTTGTGTCCATGCAATTTGTTGTCGACAGCGCGTTGTTTTCTTACGGTCGTCTGAACAAAACTTTGACAACGGAATACATAGTTAAGTCTCCTTGACGCACTTGGCTGTAAAAATGCCTAGCCTTTATTTAACCCAACTATGTTGGGGACAGCTTCCAGTCTAACCGGATGCAGCTGAATACCAGTATTTCACATTTTAATATATTTATTTATTTATTTATTTAAAAAAGCACAGCCACATCACATACATTGAAATTATGCTAGAATAGTCTTAAAAAAATAAGGAACTAATGTATATGACAATTACGGCGTACATAGCATTGATAGAATATCTTGCTGCCTTGAAAAACTAAACTAACCAATAATTATACTAAACTAAAACTAAAATTAACTACAGTAAAACAGACCAGCATAAATAAACACCCAAAACCAACAAAAAAAAGTTAAATACAAATAATAATAATTATAAAAATAGAAAAAAAAAATTATATAGAATACAGATTAAGAAAAACTCGGCAAGGATAGCATGATTTTCTTTTTGAATCCCGGAAGCTTATCGCTGAATATATCCAAGTCCGGGATGTTTAATACAGTTTTGTTGTATTCATTGCTCATTCGTATAACTGGAGACTGTAAACCTAGATTGGTTTTTACAAAAGGTGTATCAAATATATATGTATAGAATCAAGTTTTTTTTACTGAACAGACAGCTGCATTGCTGGACAGTTTGTTGCGCCATTTCTGCTCAGCTAGCTAGCACTTGAAAAATGATGAAGGACGGACGTTTCGTAGGACTGTGTTTTGCAATTTTGGCATTCGAAAAGTGCTGATTCTCAGCCTAGTTGAAACAAATGACTTTTGATTTTGTACTACCACCGTACCTATATCTTCAAAGCAGCTTTATTGAGAAATACTCATTATGCATAACAGTCAGTAGTTGGAGAGGCAACAAAAGAAGAAGTTATGAGAATTACAGGTTTATCGTTTTCTTAGATATCCAAGCAAGCGCGGTGCCCCAGGTATTGTTGATGTCGAAAGGCCGCGGTGACCACCACGTGGGTCAGTTGTTCGTTTGCAACTTCATCATCTACCTAGTATTTTCCCAACTATGTTGGGGTCGGCTTGTAGTCTGCCGGATGTAGCTGAACTGCTGAATGCCAGTATTTTATATAGAGCTACTGCCTATATGACCTCCAGAACCAAGTTACTGAGTAATACGCCTTGGTAAGATTGGTTGTCTCTGGCGATCTTCTGCGGCACCCGTAACGACCGCCAAAGATCCACGAATGACAGCCGGGAACAACGGCTTAACGCGCTTTCTGAGGCACGGAGAGGTCTTGATATGTAAAGATGGTCACCCATCCACGGACCAACCGCGGCAAGCGTAACCTGATCGATCAACTCGTGCGGCTGTTATTTTTTAGTTCGTTTGCCACGTATAAACGTTAAATAAGTATAGTTTATATGAATTTACCTGCAGCGTGTGCCTGGTCATGGGAAGGTAGTTAGCATTGCCGTTGGTGGCAGACTTCTGGCGCAGCTGAACGTTCGCGTACTCCACCGCTGAAGGCACGCGACTGCTTCTGGAAAATTTTTGTTACGTTGGATGAATAATTTATACGATAAATATTGAAATAGCTGCAGAGACTGGACACCTCATGTTCAAATATTGAGTATTTGATACTGCGTGCTCTGTTCTCATTGTGATTTTCTTGTCAGTTTTATTCTCACATTACAACAAACTACAAATATGGTGTAAAGATTTTCCTTCATATCAACGGAACATCATGCTTAGTGGAAACTTCATTGTTACAATTACGAAGTGAAATTGACAATTATATCTTAATTTTGTATTATTTGTTGCGCTAATATTTATGTGTTAGCCAGAACGTATCGAAGAGTACCGATTTTTTTTTTTTTAGCTGTACGGACGCCTAAATTAATTGGTAATTTAAATTACTACTACTAAGGTTTAATAATCCAGAAGTGGTACCCAATAAGAACAAATCTGTTTACATGCCTATTCAAATGTTTTGTTCGATTTAATCACACTATTTTGCTAAAAAATAAAATAAACTAACCTCATGGTAATCTCCCTCTCAATAGACTCCCGACTCTTCGGCTTAGGAGGCAGCACAGGCTGCGGAACCCTCATAGGCTGTCCCCTCACCTCCTTCCTCTCATACAACACCCTCCGACTCTCTTCCACGCCAAAGTGCCTCTGCATATGCTCCTCTGACACTATAGGCTTGCGTTTTTCATCCACCATCCTCTCATCCACCCTTTCGGGGACGGAAGGGGGGATGGATGGAAAGTTTTCATTTAAAAGTAAATTTGGCATGGAGTGACGATAATGCGGGTTTGCCTTCGGTCTGTTCAAGGGTGGCTTTTCAGGCGATGAAGGGATGGAGGATATGTCTTGCACAGATTTCTGGATGATTCTAGTCTGGTCGCGCAGGAGGTTTTCTCTTTGACGACGTAATTCTTCTTGTTCTAGTTGAAGCAGTTCTCGTTCGAAGCGAAGGACTTCCTATTTTGAGGGTTGAAGGGTTATTTAAGGTTTTTGTTTTTATGATGCTGAAAAGGGTTAGTGTAAGGTCCTATAGTCATAAAAGTATGTTTATAAAATGTACAGGTTTTAGTATTAACTTATAAGTAGATGAATTGACTTATTGGTTTATAATTATTTTCCCATAATTGTGAATTATATTTTACAAATAAATTAATTGTTAGTACTTAATATTAAACTTAGGAGTAATATAGGACCTTACAACTAAGTTTTAAGTGGTTTTGATTAGTAAAACATGTAATTTTAGTCACATTAACATGAAGTGCAAGGCCTTAAGCTGGCGTGGATTAAATCACATTGATTACAATTTGGGGCAATGTAGTTTGAAAGATTTAGTACCTCGAGGAAACTTCGGTATTATCTTTTGTCGATAATATCTTTTGTTTAATTAGGTGTTCAGGGTCCAAATTGTGGCCAATTTTAGTTTTATTTCTTGTAAGAACTAGAAATTATTTGAGTTCAAATGTAAGTAAGTAAAGTTTTGTTCCATTTTCTTTTATATTTTATAGGAATCTTTTGTGTTAGGTACTTCGAAAACGGAAACCTGACAAAACCAGGGGGCCTACTCTCTAACTCCATCAACTAAGATAAGGACTCGCCCGAAAGTAGTTCGAAACTTCTTAGTGAATCCTACAGCCAATTAACTAACTTTTTTGGACGGGAAAAAACATATCGAGAGTAGGCACAGCTGTCAAATTGCGTTGTCATTCATTCTTAGCTCAGGATCCAAACTAATATTCTGTCCGTAAATGATATGGAGTTGGAAACGCCCTTTACTTCGACCGAAACGACAGACTTCGTGCTTATGGAGTAGGCCCCCAGTGTTCGGTCATGGAGCGAAAATGTTATGGAATTTTCCCTCAAAACGGGGCACATGCTTCTTTTTTGAAATGTTATTTTCACATGGTCGTAAATAAGCAGGTAGGTGTTAAATCAAAATTCACTGTGAGATGCTTAACGTTTCCATACATTGACAGTACAAGTCAGAGTTTGTCTAAAAATTACCAAAGTTTCCTCTTAGAATGTATGTAAGTGTAAAATGTCATTCACCTTGGTGTTGGCATCGTCATACGCCCCGTCGGGCCAGTCCTCGTTAGTCGACGCCTGAAAGTGATGCCGCACCTCGCGTTGTTATTTACAATCACAACATGGCTACCAGTTAGGAACCACAATATTTTAAATTGTATTTTTAACGCAGATACTCATTTACAAAATGTATGTATTTTTCCTACTGGCTATTCGGAAGCAATTTTAAGACTTGCTACTTAATGTAATTGCATATAGAACAGACACTAAAAATTAAAATCTTTATCTGAGTTTTTAGCTATCGATCGATGAAGCTAAATAAACTGATGTAGGAAATTAGGTATATTTTTGACCTTTGATTGCCTTAAAGATGACGAATGAAGGCTTGTTTTTTAAGTCATGCTGGGGAGTTATCACTTCTCAAGGAACTCTTTAGGTATAGACTAAGACACCGTGTTAGCGCAACCATAGTCACGCTGTCAAGAATATATGGTTGGTTGAGCAACCAAGCGGAACCCAGTGAGGTACCCTCCATAGAGCTATATATGTTGTTGGTAACGAGACTGGTTGCGTCGCCATGGTATCAAAATCAAAATATTTTATTTTCACATAAACCTGCATGGGCACTTATGAAACGTCAAAAACTAGGTGCACGGTTCCAATTTGTCGCTTCCTATGGAGAAGAACCGGCAAGAAACTCCACGGTTACTCAATTGGTTATCCTAGTGAGATGAGCCTTTAAATTTTAAAATCAGATTTGCTTTGTGTCTCATTAAAATATTATGGTTCCTATGTTAGATGGGAGTTAATTTCTTGAACATTTGACAACATCAATGTTTTTATGAAATGAAGTTTCACAATTATTAGAGTTGACATGTTTATGTAAATTTTAGTTGAGATGCATGTTTCGTAAGAAACTATTTAAAATTATAAAATAGGTAATTATAAATAATAACATGCGATGACCTCTGAGTTTTTTTCCCAGCATTGGGCTAAATATAAGTTAAGGTGCGACATGCCAGTGCATTCCAAATATCTAAGTAAATATTGCAGTGAAGAAAATAAAAGGCAAATAATAATTTAAATAAATAATATTTATTTAAAGGAAAAAGTATACATACATAATCAAGAACTACTTGTGTGACTAATTTAGGTTTTTGCTATTATTTCCCAATAAGTAATCAAATTAAGTAATTTTGACGCTTAAATACGGCGGAAAAAAGCGTTAAAAAGCAAAATAAATGTGTTATTGGCAGCATACTTTATGTTTTAAATACCACATTTTACAGAAATGTTGACACAATTACCATTTTACTAAAAAACTAACAGAACGTTTAAGATATAATGAAGTAACTTTTTATTTTAAAATTATGCAATTTGTAAAGAACTAACTATTATTGAATATATGTACTTTTAAGCATTTTGTTATTAACTTACACATAGACTAAAATAATTATATTTGTGTATCTTAATTCACTTAATAAATTACCTACATTTCAAAGTAATTTTGATTAACTGTGTGATTTCAGTGGTATTTAAAACGACGTAAATTAATCACATAATATAAATAATCATCCTTATATCTAAAGTGCTTGCAAAGCATGTGCAGTGCTAGCCCCTACAGTCACAGGCGTGAACTTAGCTTAAATATATTGTAGGAGCAACGATATCGCCGCTTTTGCTTCTTTATCATATTCAAAATTTGTATGGCAGAAATAGAATTTGTAATTAATAAAAATAAACAATCAAATCATTCTTAATTCCAAGAGAAAAATAAAAAATAATCAAAAGTAATTCCTGATTGTGACATAAATAAATAGTTGTGAAGTTAAAGCAAAAGCGTCTGAATTCATTGACCGCTTAATTAACTAATCACCAAAGCGGAGAATTCGAGAAACGACCAATCATATTTCCTATACAAAATATAGCTTAAAAATATATTAAAGAGATCTACTATTTGTACAATGCGACTGAAATATGCATGCTGAAGACTTTGCAAAAAAAATCACAACCATATTTCTTTGGAATAAGGGTGATTTTTAAACGAGATGTAAGACCTAATTTCGGCATGCATATACTAGTCACTCTACGTAATAGAAATAGGAAACAATGTTTGAAGTAAATAATCTTTCTAATAAATAATAATTAATATCTTCTAAATAGCATTTCATACTAATGAAATGAAGAAGAGTATTTAAGTTTCAAATTCGATTTGACACCATAATTCTTTTCGTTTTATTAGCTAAATGATATTGTTAAAAAATATGGATTTGACCATTGAAAACCAATATTAGGATACCACCACCATACAGGCTTATGTATGTATGCTTTGAAGTCCACTTTGAAAAATATTAATGACAATATCAGAACTATGTTATTCTTTTTTTTTTTTTTTTTTTTTGAAAAAATGTCTTGATTATAATGGCATAGATATTTTCATAGCAGTCTCCTAAAATGTGCAAAAGATGTCAATGAAATGTAGTGCCAAATCGAAATGTTTACTGGAACTAAGAAGGTTTTTGAAAGGTGCATAATCAAATAAACAATTACATGATCAAAATAATAATTTTAAGACAGTGCTTTTGCCCAGCCGTGGGACAGTAACGGTAAAAAATAAGATAAGAGAGTGCAATCATGTATCATTTTGTGGCTTATCGTGTAAGTAAAATATGTGTCAAAGTACGAACATTCCATGAATATGTTTAGTAATAATAATCATTGTGATTGCAAATTATCTCGTCTGATAATAAAACAATCAAATCTACATCAATCAATGAAATCATTAGTCACTAGTTTTATCAATGATTTCAGTGACTAATAAATGTAATTTCCTTTGCACCTAATTTTGCACTTTAAAAAACCTTTTTTACTCCTCAATCCCGTTATAATCATGTATTTATGCATATTTATAATCAGTTTAAAGTACCTGCTGCTGTTGTATAGTCTTGTCGAGACTCTCGATCTTATCTGTTGGCCCCTCGCTCAGCTCGCTTAGCTTAGTGGTGAGGTTTGTGGAGAATATATCTTGTTGCTTCTTCGCCGATTCTTCTTCGTCTGATGTTACTGTTACGTGTGTGTACGGCTGGAATTGAGACGTTATTTTTGGTGAGAATAGAGTACTCTTTTGTTTGTGGTGTTTTGTGTATTATTTGTTTGCAATTTAGATCCAAGCGATTGGCGACTTTTTTAGACTAGAATTCAATACCGTATTTTGAATTCTAGTCTAAAAAAGTCGTTTGCGCTTTGTTTAGCTGGAGGTAAGCTTGTTCTTGCTTATGTAGAGAAAACGGAAGAAAGCACCCTGTTACTTATTACTGTACTGCTATTTCCCAATATATTTGTAAATTTCGTATATTAACGCAATGTTTCTTTATGACTCAATAGCAGATCTTTAGATGATTCAGTCATAGAAGCAGTAAAATGATTTACAGAGCTATTTCCAGGTTTATCTTCTAAGATAAATGCTTTTATCAATGTATATAGTAGGTATGTACCCTTCTATGGAAGTTTTATAGCAGTACACGTACGTCAGGTTTAGGGCAAACTTCCGTACATTTTTGGCAGTCCTTATCGGACCGCGTGTTATAAGTAGCAGAAGATTATGACTCACTGTGGGATTAACTATATTGGACGTAATTATGTGATTAATTAATGATAAGATATTGGGATTCACATTCTTTAACTATGGTCTATTCTAAAAGAAGGAAATCTTTGCAAAACTATTTCGAATTCTGGACGGACTTTGACGTCGTCCTTGGTTTAACTGGATCTTAAAACTGTTTACGGAGTTAAATATTTAGCAGTGTGTAAACATGCATTGGGATACTCATACTACTAACATTACCTATAGTTCGTTTATGAATCTCAGAAACGAATCTGACATTTCAATTTTTATTTCATTGTCTTTTGTGTTTGCTTATTTAGTATACGAGTTTGACCAATTTTGACCAAATAGTATCTGGGTTAAAAATACGAACTGTTGTAAGTTGTTGAATTTTAAAGTAACTTGCCAACAGAATCTTTGCAAATACATGTTATCAACTTATGAAATCATCTCAGTAAATGGCTTGACCACCTTTCTAAAGTATCGTTCAAGGCTGTGAGGCTCGATCTAGGTATCCTTTATTGTTTTTTGTTCACAATCTGATAGCGGATACTGTTTACTTTTATCTCATTGTGAACCTTAGACACTGATTTCGTACGCTTTGCATAGCCCCAAATACAAAACATTGAACAACCCGGGCTAGATTGTTTTAAAATCGGCAGCTAAATTAGGCCACCCTCATTCTCGTGGAGGTTTCGATAAAATGTAGGTAATTAAAGTAATGAGCGGATTGGATCTCATCTTGATTTGCTAATCGCAATTATATTGTTTGTACCTTTGTATTACAGTCACCAATCTGTTTGCGAATCGTAGTGATCATGGAAAGTACTGCAGACCACTGCGGGGACGTGGCTAATTTACTAGTACGTGGTTAGAAGGTAACCCTACAAGAGTACTGGTAAAATTAACCCTTCAAATTAAACACACCAATATTAATAGAAAAACAAAATCAAACATACCTCACTATTCTGTCTGCTGTGAGGATTAGAAGTCTCCGGAGACGAATGCCCCTTATACCAAGCTTCAGCCGAAGGTCCCCTGTCCACATCCACACCAGAATCCCGACTCTCTCTCAGCTTCGCATCCATATCATGAGACAGCGTCTTCTTATACAGAAGCTTCTCGATCTTCGTCTCTTCTTGAAGGAAGGAGGTGATGTCAGGTCTTGGAGCTAGGGTCATTTCCACGTCCAGGTAGCTGTCGTCTTGTCCCTCGATTCCTAGGAAGCTGGAGCGTTTGTTCCGGATTTCATTTTTGATGCGACGGGCTGAGCTTGTGTGTTTGAAGTTGCCCTGGGAAAGTTTGGGGATTTATATTAGTAAAGTTTATTGTGGTTTTATAAGTTTTAACAAAATCTATTTATCTTGTATTTTTGTGGTATTCTATAATAACAAGTGATATGTTATTTTATTTCAAGAGACCACATAATAATCGAAAGCGTAGTCACTTTGTTTTTTATCAACTAGTATTTATGTAGTACCTAATATTTACATTTCAACCTTTCAAATGTTAAAAGAACTTCAAAAATATGTAGCATCATTTAAAATATGTATTTATGAGCAACTCTCGATAAAACAATTAACAGATAAGTACGACATTTACGTTAAAGAATCCTGAAGTTAATCCACTCACATTGCCAAACAGTTCATCATCAGCTCCATCATCAGTTGGAGGCGGCGGTGGCTTCTCCTTCGGCGGCTCCAAGACATTGGTAGGCATATCCAGGGGAAACGCACTCTCAGAGGCAAACGCCGGCGAGTTCTGGTAGAAGATATCCATATTCTCATACAGAGGGGTGACAGCTATCTTCTTCTCAATAAAGTCTACTTCTTCCTTCTTCTGAACTTCTTTCTCTTCTGTCTCGTCCATGACAGCACTGTCTTCCGAGTCCAGTTCTTTGAATGCCAGTTCTAACGCATCCAGGACCTATGGAGATTTAAAAGTTGAAGGTTTTGTCTGTGGTCCAAGGCCAAGATCTACAAACGTTACATCGTTCGTGTTTTGACTTAGATGTGTTCTTGTCTTTAACTTGAAAATGTAGTTTGACAGTTGCGCGATAGTGATTGGAAAACCGATTTACAAAGTATGAGGTAAGTAACGTTTAGAAATCTCGGCCTTAGATGGTGATGCTAAGATTATTTAAAATTTTGCATTGTAGAAGCATTGCTTGTGGATTTATTGTGTAAGCAGAGATGCTATGAAAAAATAAAGTGAATAATATATTAAAAACTAAATTATAGTTTCGCAAGATAAAGTCTAAGCGAATGCTCCAGATTGACAGCGAATATTGCTGTTTATGTAAAAGTGCTTCTACAGTGCATTTAAAGAAAATTAACACTTATTAAAAGGCTTTCTTTTAGAGGAAGCTAATTCGAATAAAAAACAAACGACAACACATTTAGAAAGAAATCAATTCGGAATTAGAAAACAAAAAATACTTTGACAAAATTAAGTACCTACTTAATTGAAAAAAATATATATATAAAACTTGGTGTAATTTTGCAAGTTTTTTGTAAAAAAGAAAACACTTAAGTACTAAACAACTATTTCTATAATAAGAAAAAAATTCAGAAGAATTTAACACATGAAAGTGCAAAAGATGCATGCAAAAGCGTACTGGTTAGATGCAAAATGAAAATGAAGCGACACCCACTACTTAAAACTTTTTCTTACCTTTTAGCCCATCACCATATTCTTAAAATATTAAAATTTATTAGATCGACTATACTCTGACACGACTTTTATCATACTGTATCATGAAAACAGATAAAATTGTTTGTCTAAGATAAAAAGTAGGAAGATAACATTGTACTGATTTTATAACTATTATAATACCATTTTGATTAATGACTGCGTGGTAATTATGATAATATATGGTTATATATAATTGATAATGGCACAGATATAATAAGGGGAACATGTGTTCGAATAAACAAATAAAAATTATACAATAATGGAGATGTAGGTAATAGAGTTTTTGGGCTTATGTAAGCCTGTTTTAATACAGTAAAACAAACAAACAAAAGAAAAAAGATATTTCTCAGATATCAGGCAAAGGGCAGAGTCTTTACTGAGATTATTTTTAACATTAAATTAAATAAATTATCTAAACCTTAGGTCAAATATACTTTTAAAGGACAAATAATAGATGAGTACTAATAACTACGTACATAAATAAAACTCATATAAATAACTATGTAACATGTATTTTGATATAATGACATTTACACATCACGTTAATTATAAAATGAATAAATACTGGGGTTCTACGCTATAATGTATATGAATATAAGGTTTCTATACAAAACTGTGTGACGCTACGTAACCCTGTAAGGGCTCGTCTACACGAGCTACTTTGTCTTGCGACTATTTTGTTGGCGCGTTTAGTACCGTTAAATAACGGTCGCACATTGAAGACTTACTACATGCACTTTAATGATTGCTAAAAATATATTCAACTATAATGAGTGTTATTAATAAATATAAGACATTATTTTGTCCGATTTAATCTGCAATGTGCGATAAGAGGTATTTTATCAACATCCGTCAATTATTTACGTTTGTCTTACGTGTGCAGGAATCCTAAATATGGCGGAATTCTTTGGTTTTAGCACAGTGGAGATAGTTTAAGGTATTAATAAATGGATCTACGTAACACGGGTGATGGTGATATTAGTGATGACTGGCGAGATCAATTGATCATAAATATACAAGAATTAATATCCATGGGGATTCTCATCTGAGCTTGCGATGCAATGTATGAGAATGAAATGGATATGATTTTAACTTTCTACGTTATAATGGTATGATAGGCCATTTTGTTTCGGCATTCACGGCTACATACACATACCATGTGGGTATCTTGACAAAATGTCTTGCGACAAGTCGCAATTATCAGAGCCAAAGTGTGAACGCAGCTTTATTTGAATTAAAGATAAGTCACTTTGTGTCATTACTAAAAATAACTGAGTGTACCCAAAAAGGCTCGAGTGAACTTTAAAATATTTGGGGTCGTAAAATATTATATTTATTTTATCTATCACTTACATAATCCACGCAATATTAAATTGACGTAAGATTTAGTACTCCACTAAAAATCTGCCCATTTGTAGCAATCGATCAATCTACTCATGCGATTACTAGGAGGTGACGCGATGATGATACAATAAGAATCTAAACCTCCTCGGTAGCTACAGAATTAGTCAAAGTTTTCTTCGTAATCTTATTGTTAATAAACAGTATAGTTTTCCGTCTATTCGGCTCTATACAACGCTTAGTCCGCTTCTCCCAAAACGGGTTTGCGTCCTGCGAGCTACTTACCGCTACTTCGCCTTTGTTAGCTGTAATATCTCGAGGTTGATGTATATCTTTCATACTTAAATTATTATGATTAGATGAATTATCTAATTTAACAAGTGAACACTCAGATGTACAAGATAAGTCGGGTATATCGTTACTTTTTAGCGATTTAACTGAATTTTTGGGTGATATGTTAGTAATAGTTGTGATATTAGAGACAGTTACCATTGGCATGCTGTTAGTAGAGTTAACATTGTTAGTAGTCCCGGCACCGGCGTTCATATTGTTGCAAATTTCATTCAGATTAAGATGTATGGTCATTTTGCCCTCGAACACCACTGTGTCGCTGTCGGACCCGGTGGAGACAGGCTCATTCAAACTTACACTGGTGTCCTGGTTTTCCAAACTTTTAAGGGTATCTTCGTCATCTTTGTCTAGTTGTATCTCAGTAACTTCTGTCACACTTAGCTCTTCCTGCTGAGACATGGCTTGCAAGTAGTTGCTTGCACTGTCATCATCAGTTTTGATGTCCTGTTCTTCGGTTTCTTCAACTATGATATCTTGGATTAGTTGACTGGGTTCTGGCATCTTTTCCATCTCTTCGATCTTGGCGTCCATAGCTGTTCCTTCTTCGTTTGAGGACTCGTACTCAGAGACTTCCACCATTGGTTCTCCGATAGGGGATGCCACTTGGGTCAAGTCAGCTATATCATCAGCAGGCACACAAGAATCTCTAGCAGTGTGGATCCCACTATCTTCTGTCTCGATATCACTCGGAATGGTGTTGTTCTGCATTTCAGCGCAATCGAAATCTTCTAAGCTTTGAACTCTGTCAAATGAATTGGGAGACGATTGTCCGTTAATATCCAAACTGTCCAAAGAACGGCAGAAGCTTTGCATTTGGCTTTCAATTCCGGACAAGCTCGACTTTAGAGAACTGTCCATCATTGTTTCTTTAGTGTCCTCAATCTTGATTTCGATATCTTTGTTGTGTGCCAGCTCTTCTTCAACCGAAATTTTTGGTATCTCCTTATTTTTGGCCGCATCAAGACAAGACAAACGTTCTTTTAGGCTCATCGATACTTCTTTGACTTCGGTTTTGGTCAACTTTTCTTCTTCAGAATTTTGTGATTTTAAGCTGGAGAGGCGTTCTTTCAGAGATCGTGTATTGCTCAGGTCTCCGTTCGACATCCTCTTTATTTTCTCAGGTTCAATAGACTTGACTTTTTCGAGTGAAGATAGACGTTCCTTCAATGGCTTCACTTCTGTGGGTAACTTGGTCAGGTCGCTTGTAGACTTTTGGATGTGCATCTCTTCCGTGAACTTTTCTAAGCTAGACAGTCTTTCCTTGATAGATTTTTTGTTCGCAATGTCGGGCATTTTCGGTTTCGTATGTGCCTCTTGGGAGTTTTCTCTTTCAAACTGTTCCCTCCTCTTGTGAATGTCGATTTTCGGTAAATCTTTCTTCTGATTGTTGTTCTTTGTGTCATTGGCCCTCTCTTGTTGGAAAGAAGACAGTTTTTCTTCAATTTTATTGCTGACGTTCGTCCTGATTCTGTTGAGGTCGCCATTTTTCTCTGGTGACTTTTCTTTGAAGTTGTTATTGACAGCTGTTTTGACGATGTTACTGTTGCTTTGTGAAATGATCCTAGACTTGTAGCCTTCAATGGCTCCCTCGTAGGTGTACTCCTCAGGCTCGGGGGAGCTGATGGTGGTGGTCGTGCACGTATCGTATTCGTTGGCACTGGATCCGAGCTTGCGGTTTGTGTCGAAGTTCGACAGGTTCTCGACATCTGAATGATTCTTATCCAGGTCGATACCGTCGCTCTGGAAAAATAATTTTACAATTAATTGTTTTTGATGACAGTACATAACTTTGAGTAAAGCCCTAATTTTAAAAGCTGTGTTATATTCGATTAAAAAAAGAGATTCATTTGACTAGAAAAGGGGTGAATACCGTAGATATTTGGAAGAAAAAGACATGCTCTACCGAATCCAAATTGATTGGGATGTAATGATATAAAGATGATAGTTAGCTTTGATTTAACTAGACCATAATATTTCTGCTAATAAAAGATGTGTAATCATAATAATACTTACAGCGAGGCTATGCGTATCGCAATCTTCGCTGAGACTGCTCTTGGTGCTGGAGGTGCCGATACCAAGGTCGCTCAGGTCATGACTGTCGTCTTCTGTGTATAGCGCGAGGGGATTCCGCCTTCTGCGGCCGGCACTGTAACAGAAGATAGAGAAGAGGTTAATTATGAAAGTTAGCATATTATTGAACTAGTCACTAAGGTATGTGCGGAATATGCGGTGACTTATGACTGATGGTACTGGTTGGTAAAAACCACTTCGGAAATTGGGTAAAAAAATACTTCTAAATTCAGCCAAACAGTTGTATGAATAGCGGCAACAGTACTTTGATTAATGGCATGTTATTGAAATAATGCAACGAGATGTTGTTCATGACTGTATGTAGGTGATTAAAGCAACCTTTTCTGTGTTACACTTTGCAGCTCCTGCCCACAGCTTCGCCCGCGTGGTATTTCGATAAAGTAGTATTTTGTCGTTCCTCCTTACGGGTACAAAGCACCCCATACCAAATTTCATCAAAATCAGCCCAGCCATTCTGAAGATTACCCTCTACATACAAACTTTTACCTCTTTATAATATTAGTATAGATGAAATCATTTCGATGTTCAGACAGTTTTTACCAATGAGAAGTTGTACGAAATCGTTACCCGTCATAAGTAAAGTATGCAGTTTACTCGTACTTTACTAGTCACTAACACCACATGTGTTCTCCAAACAATACCTAGGACGATATCCAGCAGATACATTCCCAGAAACACGTGTACCTATAATTAGGGACCACTCACACCGGCTGTCGACACTTCTCGACTATATGCGTCTATTAGTCAGTTCTCTTAGTCATTGGGACAACATCCTAGATAGTGATGTGACTACTATGTTCCAAGAATAGAGGTGGGACATGTTTGTGTTATGATTTGAGTACGGGGCGCTGATATTTTTAGAGGGCTGTGTTTGTTTTTGGATAGCCTAGTTGGTAATCTGTGTTATTATAATGAGTCGTGTTTAAAATACCAGTGAGATTTTGTTAGATACTTAAAATCAAGTGTTTTTTTTAATCAATATTTTTAGTTTGCCTCAAGAATAACCCAAATGCAGTGTTGCTACGCGTAGCAAAAACATGAATAAATAAAAACCATTCAGCTTCATTATTTTATAGAGGCAGTAAGCCAAAATGAAATTACGTAAAATTAAAAATACTAAAAAACAATACCAATCTACTAATTAACACTAACCGCGAACAAAAACATGTACACAAAAAAAAAAACAGACAACCATTTCCAAAAACCAGTTTATTATTCAAGGTTCAATGACGCAACATCACAAATCACATCATTACGGATCATGATATAACGTATGAAAAGTGAAAACATGTCCGAACGAACTTTCTTCGTCACACTTATATATTTGAATAGAAAGCAGTTAAAATGGCGCTGCTGATAATGTTATGATTTACGACAGATTTGCGTGAGATAAAGTTTGTTTTCTGATTTGTATGTTATTCGGTTTGTCACGGGGACATTGACCTTAACAGGCCATGGGAAAAGATGGAGTAATTATCATGGTTGGCGAGAAAGATCGGCGTACGCGCATAGATAGTGTTTTCATCGTATTTTATTGGTTTCTTGTAAAGATACATACTGGATATGTGACAATATGACAGATTTAATCTTCCTCTATTGAGATACTTTTAACAATCATCACTAGGCCTCGTGTCCATAGTTTAAACTAATATTATAAAGGGGTAAAATTTGTTTGTAAGTTCTATGTAAGGGTAACTAGGATAAAATGGGACTGGGCGGGTTACGTCAGCCGCATGCACAGTGACGGCTGGGCAAAAGTCTTCACACAGTGAGTACCTGAGGATGGACGACCCCGCCGGGGTCGGCCCAAGAGGTGGCGAGATGACCTCGACGCATATTGCAAGGATTTGATCGAGGTGACGCTGGAAACGGGTACCTGGAGACATTTGGGGATGGTCTTTGCTCAGCAGTGGTACAGTGTAGGCTAATAATTTTTTTATCTAAACCTGCCGTCAATTGATAGCCCAATTCTTAAGGAAGGTTATTTAACATCACCATGGCTACTTGACATCACGCTACGACACTTAGGAGCCGAACAAAAATTAAAAAGACGAAAGGAACGCTAAGTGAAAACGAAGTAATAGCGCGGGCAAGCAAGGATGCGACGCGGCGGGTCGGGGGCCCAAGCAATGCGATGCGACGCGGTGGGTCAGGGGCTCGGGCAATGCGATGCGACGCGGCGGGTCGGAGGCTCAAGCAATGGGATGCGATGCGGAGGGTAGGGGCCCAGGCAATGGGTTGCGATGCGGCGGGTCTGGGGCCCAAGCAATGGGAGGCCGCGGCGGGTCGGGGCCCAGCGAAGGGATGCGACGCGGCGGGTTGGGGGCCCAAACAATGGGATTTGACGCGGCGGGTCGGGGGCCCAAGCAATGAGATGCGGCGCTGCTGGTCCGGGCCCCAAGCCATTGATATTTTTTTTTGTAAGTATTAAAACTAACACAGACTGTTGCAAAACTACAGTGAACTGCCATACACTTAAATCTAAGAATTAGAAAATAGTTCAACCACCTTCCCAGATTTTCTTTTGGACCTCTTTACAGTGTTCAAGATCACAGCAAGACCTGACTTTAAATTTAGATTTCATCTTAATTGCTATCATTACGCGTACCAGCTTCCCGTGGTGCCTACTAGGCAAGATTGCGGGAAATGAAACGGATTGTAGTCGTAGGCGCAAGATTAGTGATCGTTGTTTGTAAACATTCAATTTAATAATGTCATCGTGCAGCTAGTTACTTGAGTACATGGCATATTGCTTTAGTGCTTCCACAGACAGGCGCGATGCGACGGTGGGACGCGATTCTGGTAGAACAAATTCCGCGAAGTTTTCATAGAAATTGTTCTACTAGTGTCGCGTCGCGCCTGTCTTCGGGAGCCTTTAGCTTCGGATAGCTTCTTTTTTCTTCAGTATAGATAGTGAAGGCTCATTTTCATTGGTCAAAAGGGCCCAAGTGAGGGGTGCTGCAGATTCCTGTTAAGCATGCCCTGTTGCATGCATGTATCGCATGCATTAGGGCCCGTAATTGGGGGTGGCCGTTTTGCCGACTGATGAATTTCATTGATCACCACGCCCGCTACGTGGATTCCAAGCAGACGGAGTACCGATCGTGTTATAGACTTATGACATTCATTGGCCAGTACCCACCTCGCCTGCTGTATTTCGACCCAGTTACTCGTATTGACTAATCAAAATGAGAGTATGGTAAGTTATTACATCTGCAAGGTCTGATATAGGGCCTACCTACTCCTTGAATCATTAGGACGAGACCTATCTACTTACGTATGCGTATCATTAGGTTTCATTGCTAGTTCGTCACCTTAGAAAATAAAGGTCACCATACGAACACAAACAATAAATCAACGCGAAAGTTTATTCGACTGTTGAATTCTTGAAGAAAGAAGTATTTACGAAACTAGCATTCTCTCATAAATCAAACGACGCGACTCATTTCTTTTAGCCATAAATCACATTTAAAAGAAGTTCGTTTCGTACCTAAACTCGTTACGCCCATCCCAAATATTATTTTAGGTCCGGCTTTCACGTCAAAAACCCATTTTCTAACTAATTACAATATTCCAACACAAAACATCATGCTTGCATTCCCCGAAGGGACAGACTGAGGTGTTCAAATGATAAATGATTTTATTTCTGTAAGTAGGTTTAGTACAAACACTTGTTCGTCAATAATAAAAGATAGATGAGGTTACCTATCTGACTACTCTGAGAACAAAGGCCGAAAGAAACTCAGAGATCACAGTATCTTTTAAAGTCCAGACATAATCCAGCACCCTAATTGCGTAACTCACGATTCATCATAATCTGTATCGTTTTGAAACGGATTGTTAAACCATTGCTTCATATGTTCGAAAAATGTGTCTGTTCGACAACATAAATAACGCAATGAATATTGTTTAACTGTGAAGACGAAACCAATTATGATCAATCGTGAGTTACGCAATTAGGGTGCTGGTCAGATCATGAGAAAACCATGTAGATTGGTGTCTGAAATGATGTTTTGAGGAAAGCACCACACAGATTGAGTGGACCTGTCCAGCCTTTGAACGCATTTGTCAGTTATCGTCCAGCTCAACTCTGCAATTCGAGGAACAACACCGATGAAAGGAATTTAACATTCGTATGTTTGGTAGACATTTCGGCAGTTTTGTCTGTGTCAAGTGTGACGAGCCTATTCCCATTAACAAGACTCACATCCGGACTACAGGTCGCTATGAGAAAGTCTAACTGGAAAATCCCAATTTTATACTTTGAGACAGGGATCGTATCCAGGACTCTACGTTTTGCAGTCACAGTTGCGACTACTAAGGCCAATGAGGCAATTTATATTCACACCACTTAATTACAAAATTCCAACTAATAATAAAGAAATAAGCCCGTGTTCTTTCTTAAATACCAGCGACCCGCCATTTTGTGCCACGACTGACCTCTAGGTGTGAACTAACATAATATGACCGTAATTTCGGCATTACATCACAAGAGTAAATTACTTTAGCGAAATATAATGGTTTCATTTGATGACTATGTGCTTGACGTTAATTTCTGTGTCAATGTTATTATTTCTTAGAAATTGTAGGTAGTTAAAGTTTACTGTTTGTGGAGTTAATGGGACGACTTGGCGTCGGGAATCCCAGGCTGATTCCCGGCTACCGTAGGCGCGGGCTTGCCGACCACGAGTAATCGGTAGCTCGCTGTCCGGTAAGGACCAAGCCCGGGTCGACGCGACGGCGCGTTGTGTTCCACGCGCGCCTCAAAGAGATGTCAGCACCAACTGGTAGGTCGATGCCTGCCAGGGGTGCGGGCTGTTCGAAAGAGATACCGTCGCCCCTGGCACACAGGCAACCGAGGGAACAGGGGTGAGTTTTAGTCAATAAAAGTCTGACACGCCCTCCTGCTCCACCTAGCCAGAGCGGGAGAAGATATTTCATGACAACCAACCCTCAAAAAAAAAAAAAAATTAGACGACTTGACACTACCGTCGGGTTAGGTAATAAATTGCTTAAGTACTCGTACCTACTTATACATCCTAACGACTGTTTCAATTTCAAAAGAAGAAATGGCTATCTCTCCATAGCGCAGTGAAATTATAAAAAATAAAAACAATATACAATGGTTTATTCTTTCTTTTGGCATGCAAGTAACTAATCAATTAATAGGTTGTTTGTCTTACAAAAAATAATAAAACATCCATTAAAAAACAATTAATTTAAACGTATCTCTGTAATTTTAGAATGAATAAGAATTCCTAACTTCTTCTTCTGCCTTACAAAGTGAAGATTGTTCCTACGAAATTGAATTCCTCTAACGCTTCAAAAGCAATAAAAGCTCTAACAAAAGCCGCGTATTACCAATATTAAAGAAATTCTTTGAAAATATCCTAGGTACAACAAAAGAGATATAAACGTGTACTGCCACATTTGGTACCTGAAGCAGAAAGCTTACTCTGAATAAAGTGAAAGAATCAACTTAGCGATATGATTGCGTAACCAGCGCGTATTCTACTAGGAATGGCTTTTATTTTCTCAGTATAACAACTTTCATTGCGTTATTTACGTTGTTGGGCAGACATTTTTTTTTTACATATGAAGCAATAGACAGCAATATCGTTCAAAATTATTCAGATTGTAATCAATCGTGGTTTCCTTTTTTACTGACTTTATATGGGCAGTACTTCTATGATTATCCGGTGGGTAAGGGTAAGATTCAGAAATAAATTACTTTATGTAAGGCATGTTAGCGACAAATTATCAAATTTTAGCAAGATGGAGGGAATGTCAGAAAATCACGCTAGGAACCATTCAGGGACTAAATCCTTGGATTATTTTATTCAGCTAACTATTAACCTTCTGATGGTAAGTAATACTTCTTGACAACCCACAGCTCATTTCCTTAACCATTCCCACATGGAAGGGGGGATAATTTTCACAAGGATCGACTCCTGCCTCACGTTGCGCGTGCGTTGAATCACGAATCGATTTGGCTCAACTATTACGTATTGGAAAAAATCGTGTTCTTCCTCATTTCTTACTTTAAGAGTGTGTAATGAGAGTTCTTATGTTCTCAATAAATTAACTTATGTATAGCTGCGTGTTATGTAATAATAGTACACAACTGACTTAAATTCGATGTTCTGTGATTGTAGCCGCGGTGTGAAGCTTCCATCGATAATATTATCCAACCAAAAACCAAGAAGACTATGGGGAAGTACATCAAATGTGGATCATGGAAAGGTATAAGAGTAGGGGAAAATCACAGAAACTATAGATGAACTGTGTTAGAGATGATATGGCTAAAAGTAACGTGTTAACAACCGAGAAGATCGCTAATCGAGAAGTATTGAAAAAATAAAAATAAAATTGTGCTATGAGGGCAAGATGGAATTACACCGTGGGCAAGTGTACTTTGAGCATGTTTTCAAGAACATATATATGGTACAAATATGGACAAAAAAAAGATGAGTTAATTCTTAACATAGACTGAATTAGTCTGCTAGCAATTTATTGCAAGATTTTAATCTTGGATCAAAACACTCGAAACTTCTGTTCAAAAACCTCTCAGATAAGCAAACAACAGTCAATTAGCCGTGGCCATACTCCCCATGTAGTCCATAAAACGTAACGACGCACGTACGATCACGTGACGCGTCGCCTGCGCACGATCGTCACTTATTCGTGGATTTTTGCACGATATGCCACTCGCTCACATTCCGGAAAGTTTCGGGGCACGGAGTAGCTAACGAACGGAATGCTATATCTGTCGCAAATACATAACATTGCTGTAACTACAGTTATCACAGTTGTCATCCGATCAGAGACTAATCAATTCACAATCACTCCGCCATTAAGACAGTGGGTGGATCTGGAATAAGTATCTAGTCTGCTAGATGTATAGTTTCGTCATCATAATGCCTAGCGTTATCCCAAATTTTTTGGGTTCGTTTTCCAGTCCAACCGGATGCAACTGAATACCAATAGTTTACACGGACCGACTGCCTATCTGACCTCCACAACACATTTACTGGGTAATACGATTCCCCTTGGAAAGACTGGCTGTCGGACTTTCAGGCTTCCGACGACCCGTCATGACTGTCATAGACCCACGAAAGATAGGACCAACGGACCAACCAAGACCGGGCTTAACGTGCTTTCAGAAGAACGGAGGGGTTTTGGCATATGAAGATGGTCACTTATCTACGGACCAACCGCGGCAAACGTAGCTTAACCCGCACCCTAATTGCGTAACTCCCGATTCATCATAATCTGTATCGTTTTGAAACGGATTGTTAAACCATTGCTTCATATTTTCGAAAAAAGTGTCTGCTCAACAACGTAAATAACGCAATGAATATTATTGAACTGTGAAAACGAAACCGATTATAATCATAATCGGTTTTCGGCCGCTCGGGTCGAACGACCAGCACCCTAATTGCGTAACTTACGATTAATCAATCGTAAGTTACGCAATTAGGGTGCTGGTCGATCGACCCGAGCGGCTGTTATCATTAAGCCACAAGCCCCTAGATGTTTACTTTCGTACTGGACAGAAATTTTGGATGTGGCTTTTGCTATGGTATGAAATGGCAATGGCAGAAAATTGAGCGAGTTTTATTTCAGGCAACTCTATGACTATGCTAGTACTCCATTGTTAATTACTCTTTTCTTTTCTATGTATAGTTGTAAAGGGAGCGACGCCAGTGTAGGCGTAGCTATTACTTTTGATGGACTTGTAAGGAATCAATTATCTTCTACTGTAACTTAGATGTTGTACTGTATATGCAGTTTCTTTTTAGTTTAAGTGAACTATTATAAGCCAGAAACGTAAACGAAACATCGCTAGAAAATAACTCATTCGTATTACTATAAGCGGGTTAAGAACCAATTACAACTTGCGAACTAAAATAGGTGAAAATATGCAAATATCCAATTTCTGGTTAAAGGTAAACCTGGTTAGCTTAGCCTATATCCTAACAAATAATATTATTAATGCGAAAGTAAGTTTGTTCGTTACGCTCTCATGCTACAATACCTGAACAGATTTGGATGAAATCTGGCACATAGTTAGACATGACCTGGGTAACCACTTAGGCTACTTTTCATCCTGCATCGCAGACGAAGTCGCGGGCAACAGTTTTAGTAATCTTTTCATATACCTAAGCCACCACTGTCTGACACAACAAGAGCATTCCGCGTCTGAACTCAGTGGGAATGTCTCGAAACATGAGCATTGTCGAGTATTGTCAGCATACTCCGTGATTATGTCGCAACTGCTACGTGCGCCTGCGCAACCGTGTGACAACTTACAACTTCATGTACTTGTCTCTCATAGTACGTGATTGTGAGGTACATTTTTGAAATTCTGATCGTGAGTGGATTTTTCGCGATGACTACACTTGACGTCATTCAAAGAGAAGTTGTCAAAAAAGACCTCGATTTGGGGGTTTTGGAGACCAATCTTTGAAAGTTGATGCATTTTCGACTAAAATACTTCGAAAAGGAATTGATTTTGTGTTCCATTTCAGATTTTTACATCTTCCCTTCTTTTCATGTCTTGTAAATCGCAAAATTAAATAAGAATCATCTTGAATAAAGAATGGAGTAAGTAGTTGAAGGTGTAACATTCCTGGTAAACGGGTGGAATGTTGGCATATTATACGTATAGGGGCAATTCATGATACCTGCCATCTTTTGTACCGCATTTACTGCAAATTAATGACTTTGACTTTGAAAAACAAAAAGTTGCTTCCTAAATTGGCAAATCCCATAGGCAGTAATAGGTCTGTAGAACCAACCGTACAAAACAAAACCTACTTAAGTCTTGGGAGGCTACTTTAACTCAGCCATTCATACTTTATATGATAACTAACCACATTTTTTCCTACCACCATAAAAACTAGGCCTACTTTTCTGCCACATCTGCGACTCAACCGTGATATATGTACGTGGCCTTAACTACGGAGACATTAGCTTTCGAGCCGCGCCCGCGCCTTTAATTGGCGAACAACCGGTGTGACGGGAAGTTATGGGAAGACGCAGCGGTTTTTTGTTGTCACTATTCCAGTAAGACACATGCGATGTTGTGCACTAGGACTTATGGAGGCAGGGTTGGCAGTGATGGTGTTGCAGATGTTTTGAAATTCGAATGGCAGTCAGTTGTTTTGACAATGTGCTGCAGTACAATTTCATGGAATGGATGAGTTTCTGACTGTGGAACGACGCCAAAGAGTGACGACCCTCATGTCCTGTCCAACCGATCTATTCTGTTATAATCTCACCGTGAAAACACAAAAATAAAGTGAATTGTCGTTTCATTTAAGTTTTTGCAATATTTCGGCTGTTCTCTGTGCAGTAGAATTAACACTATAAAAGATAAATGTGTAAGCCACTGATACTGCTGTCTTGCAAAACTGTATTGTCTGGTAATTGATCACTGTCCCGTCAGCCGTGTGTATCAAACAAAAGATCATATTCAATCAATCGATGCTCAAGAATGTGCTGATGACTATTCAGTTGCATCTTTTTATCAACAATTTTATTGGTATGAAATTCTGCACGTACGCACGGCTACACATCAATCTATACATTTCCAGTTTACGCTGATCTCGCGCTGAACGGAAATCCTATAAAATGCGAGATTAGCTTATACTGGAAATGTATAGCTTGATGTGTAGCCGTGTGTACGTAAGCAGACTCAAAGATACTACTTTACTACTTACGTACTTTCTGGATTATGAAGTCTCTTTTTTTTTTTAATATTAATTTAGCCTATCGAGAAGTGAAATCTATAATCTGAAGACATCCGTATTGCTAACAGAGATTTCGTTTTAGGTAAATTAGTTACGAACTGGACCCACATAGTCACTTAGACCTCCTCATAAGCATCGACCTAATTACTGGTCTTTTACTTCCAGGGGATTCTCGCAATCTTCGTGGGATTCTTGGTCTAGCATTGGACGTCTTTCAGCTGGCTAATGACGATAGTGACAGAAATATTGTCAATTAATCTCAATTAATTAAATAATTTATTAAGTCATATTTTCCTTGTGGCAGCCCTACACCGCATGCCAAGCTCCAGCCGCGCGACTGGTAACCGCGACGCAACCCTGTCTAATGTGAACAGTCCTTAACGCAAATGTCTTCCAGTCGTTTTGTCTATAATCCGCGTTAACGGCAGTTTCATTATTCATAACTTTTTTAGTCGATCGACTATGCGACAAATGTGTCTACAAGGTCTTTCTCTATGACTTAAATGAAGGCTGTGTGCGGCGAGATTAAGATAAATAAATATGGTTTATGGTTTTGATACTTGTATGTATGTTTTTTGTTTCATAGTGGTTTCTATTTATGATCATCGTTTAAAAGCAATTAAACCAGAAGGGTCTAAATATACATTTATGCAGTTTTCTAGTTTTTACTTTTTATTTTTATCATTGACTGGACCAAAATGTCTTGTAATTCGTAAGGCATCAGATGGGACAATTCCCACATTCTATGAACATTCGAATTTTATTAAAAATTATCAAGTTTTTGACATTGATTTTCGCTGAGATGAGATTGAGAGAGACGTGAATTGGCCTTCGGAATCTGCAATACAGGAATTCATACGGATTCAAAGGCACGAGGCAAATCATCCATCAAATATTCCATACAATTGTACTCCTTCAAGCCTCCAATAAGGAAACTACACACAAAGATAAGCGTTAACTTTCCAATATTTACTACTGACACATTCGCAAGGAATGCACCTATAAATAAAGCCGTACATTCGTTCCAGCACACATTGTTATCTACCATTTATCAGCTAGATAAAACAGGAATTAAATTGCCGAGTGGCAGACGAGGGTCGATAGCATTCGATCTAGTCGTTAACTTATATTTGAATAGCAAATGAATTGGCTGATAGGTGGAAATATTATGAATGGAAATATATGTAAGTGGTCTGCAAATAGGATCTAAAGGGATTAGGAAAGTTGTTCAAGAAAGTGTCGATGTTTGGACGAGTTTTAGTATTAATAAATTAAGTGTAGAGTATTATTGGAAAATGTAAATCGTAGGTCGAGCCCACAATCACGAATCCGTAGTTTCGGCCGAAGTTACAGACATTTCCTATTTCGTATCACTTATGGACATAAGATTGGTTCGGAGCCCGAACGAAGAATTAATAACGACGATTTCAAGGTTATCCCTACGTGCGTCCAAAAAATTGAGTTTGACACTTGTTTTGACGGATCAACTTAATATGCGGGTCCGTATCTTTGTTGACGTGCTTACAGAGTAGACTCCCAGGATAGGAGAATCACAGGAGAAAAACTACTGACATTTATCATGGTATAGGCATGTGAAGTGAAGGAATGTAGAAAATTTCGTGCGGAAAGTATTGAGTATGAATGTCGATGATATAGATGATCTATGAGAATAGGGGGATGACCAAGGAAACGATGGATGGATTGTGTGAGAGATGATATAGCTATAAAGAAGGTGACTAACGAAATGATAAAGAAGGATGGATGAAAAAATATATCAAGCCGACCCCAAATAAATTGCGATAAGGGCAAGAGAAAGATGATGAAGTTACTGACATTCTTCAAGAGAGGCGTACAAATAGGACTCATCTATAGGACACTAGGAGTCATAGGACTTCGTAATGGGATATTCTATGATGTAGATGATGAGTAAGTCATGGTCCGTAAAATGTTCAAAGAGAAAATACTTTAATGTGTTTAGAATCCGGGCTCATAGCCATCTTATGATCTTAGTTTAAGATACTGATGAGATAAGAGAGAGTTTTATCACAAGATATGACTTAGCCTGGATTTAATATACAGCTAGAAGACAATGATGGAAAGATTACCTACATTTAAACCTTTGTTATGTTTTGCAAAAGATAAAAAATGCAATGGATCACAGATTCATAACACTTTGAATTTGTGCTAAAACAAGTTCTCAAAAAGAAAAACGACTCTATCACCTGTACAATATACGTCAATGAAGACAGCTTCTAATTAACAAAACTCAACTTTATCCTAAAGACATGCAGCATAAATTACTTCATCAAGTGTTGGGGCCTCATTTAAATTATCATTAGCACAGGTAAATCTCAACCATAACCCCAAAGTCATACAGTATAAATTAGTATGTCCGGTATATTGTCCTCAGTCAAGATATCATATTTTCTGGTAACCGTTGTGAACGTTCAGGAGACAGGTCCGAATATGATATGCTAGGTGTAATGCAGTACCTACTAGGTAATTATAGTGATGTAATAAGAACTACCGGGGACTGGGATCTCAAGCATTTGGTTGGCAGTAAGGATTTTTCGTCCTTTTTACTATTTTAACTAGGACTTGAACATAATTCGTTTTTACATAATAGACTGATGAGCATAGGTTTTTTCATACACATCTTGCACTAGACTCTATTGACCTAATGAACCTCAATACTCAATACGTTTATTGCATTCCACAATGTGAACTTAGGTGGTAGGTACATAAAGACATACATTCGTTTTGGAGCATTGTGGGCCCTGTCGGGCATAACCTGTACCAGTAGCCAGTTACCAGAAGCCATTATGTTTTCAGTTACATACCTTCTGCTTCACCTACCTTTTTTAGAGAGTGCTATTAGATTTTACCTATTAATTAAAAAATGTGTGTAATCCCAGCTTCCCAGTTAGCCCAGCACCTTGGAAGTGTCAACCAAAGTGAAAATGAACCCCACTGATCAACTAGGAAGTATACAACTAATCAAGTTGCTCGTTTAAATCAAATAATTTCCTTAATTACAATACTGGCAACACTTCTACTTCAATTAGATTGAATTTAGAATTTTCAATTTAGAATGCTAAATAGTTCGTAGACCCCTTCAAACAAATTAAGGAAGCAACTTTAAATATACCTATAACTGTATCTATCGAGTAGGCCTCATAATATTGGATTTCAGCTAGCTAACCAATTCGTTTAAGCATTTAACTACTGGTGAAAATAAAATGACGAAATACGAACAACATAAAAGAAGATCCCGTATCATCCATTTGTAAAAAACAAAACAACTCTTCCATGACCTAAGACAGTGCGTAGGCAATAACACAAATAAAAGAACATCAAGTAACAAAAGCCTACAACGTATCTTAATGACTGTAAAACAAATGTGTATGAGCAGAGCACCCACGCAGTGCTTAATACTGAGGTCGATGTATGCCCACGCGGAGGCTTACTTTGGTCTTTAAGCAGGATAAAGTTGGTACGATTTGCAAAGATCAGATCTAAGTCATTGAGCATGGAAATTGACTATTTCATGGTTTTAGCTACGGTGTTGTTGATGATAATTTACGGTTTCGCAAGAAGCTTATGGTCATTCTACTAGATAGTAAAGTAGATGCAAGAATTGCAAGATAGGTACTTAATAACTAGCTTACAAAACTAACTCGAATTGCCTCACCCGATGACGCGATGTATAGCAGTAGACTAATCTGTTAATTCTCAAGTAATACAGTCATCATCTTCCTAGCCTTTTCCCAACTATGTTGGGGTCGGCTTCCAGTCTAACCGGATGCAGCTGAATATCAGTATTTTACATGGAGCGACTGTCTGACCTCCACAACCCAGTTACTAGGTAATACGATACCTTTGGTAAGATTGGTTTTCAGACTTTTGGGCTTCTCACGACCCGTAACGACAGCCAAAGAGCCACGAATGACAGCCGGGACAAATGGACTAATTAACGTGCTTTCCGAGGCACGGACGGGTCTTGACATGCAATGATGATCAGTTGATCACCCTTCCACAGACTACCCGCAGCAAACGTAGATCAAGCTAGCGACTCATGCGGCTGGTATTACTTAGCCATAAGCCTATCCCTGTATAGTATGAAGTAATAACAGTAAAGTAAAAAAGTTTATTGGCAATATAACAGAACAACCTTACTTACAAATCCCAACATTCCTGTGATCTGCATCTACTAATACTAGTGTAATTACGAAGTACCAACGATTCAAAAAGAACAAGACTAAATAGGTCACATTGCGGAAATAGCCATGGAGGTTGAACTTTCCCCGACGACCTATTCCATGAACACCTTATCACAAGATTCTGCTAATAACAAAACTTTCCTCCAAGATTCCTTACTCCCGATCGCTAAAGGAATGGCACGGGACTACTACCAAAGGGATTGAAATACAATACCTTCTAATCTCGAAGTTACAAGATACGGCTGAGAAAGCTAATGTTTGTATAGGAACAGACTCTCAGGGCACTACTGTTAATGTAGTCTGATTAGATTGTGGTGTACATAACAATAAACTGCTTGTGAAAGGAATTAGATTCTTCCAATTGTAATCAGAGGACGATAAATTAATTAGTGTAAGTTGTTGTAATGTTATTGAAATCTTTCGCTAAGTGGAAGCCGACTACAGCATTTCTAATTCAAATGTTATAGCTTAAAACAATTAAATGATATCGAGAAACACAAATTTATAAAGCAAAATCAGAGTTGAAAGAATTCCAAATCATTATGATGTGTAAAGTTGGTTTGAAATTCGGTGTAACGAAAAGGACCAAATTATCGACGACAGAGACCAAAGCATATTGTGTACAACATGAAGCCAAACAATCGAAGTATTAATCAAACAACAAACATTACAATCTTAAGGTTTCAAAACAAGTGACGATATCGTCGGCTAATCAATCATCGCAAACATGCGCCTACGCACAAATATTTTGCTTTTATGCTTACTGTAGTTGAAGGTTAGGCGTTTCAGCATTTGTTTTGAAACTGGCACTTTTGATATGATGTCTATTGTAAAAACAGAGGAATTTCACAAGATTCGAAAAGTCAGTTAATACTTCTGGCGTCGTGATGGCGTCGTAAAGATCACAGGGAAAACCTAAATTAAAATAAATGACAAAACGCAATTTCAAAGTTATTCTAAACACACAATTTAACATCTCGATAACACCGAGCCTATTAAAAGACGACCTCATAATAACTAACTACTTTTCAACCTAACCACTGCCTGTAATGTTCGTAATAGCCTACCAAGACTCAGTACAAAGTCACCGATGAACACTTGGCTAATTCTAATTTACGGATGGTCGTAAGTAATGCGTACGGAGCAGTGGAGGCCACAATTATGAGACACGTAGCTGCATTCTTAGAAAATATACTCGTATTTGCGTGCTGTTAAAATGAAGGCGTAATGAACTACTAGCTAGTTGCTACCGATCGGTTATGAGCTAGAAAATGTCTAAGAAATACTAACTCTCACTTGTATCAGCAATAATCGTTTCCTCCGTAGATACAATATTATAAATGGTAGCGATATAAATATGCAAAGACTCGTCTGAAGGCCAGCATATTATAACGTCTTTTTATTTGACGTAATAAATCGATTGCAATTATTTTAGATCCAAGGCAAGATATTTTTAAGTAACTGTGATAAAAAAAACACGATGAAAATATGGACAGCTTTAGCCCATTCCGAAATTAGAGAGTTCATGGAGAAGGTAACAATAAAAAAACTTTTAAATCAAAACTTTTCCACAAAACGATCCGAATCGAAGGACAAAAAAACCAACCAGTACCATTCCTTAAACTAACAAGGAACCATCTCAATCCATCGATAACTATCTGAATCAAATACAATATCAACGATTACAGCAATCTTCCTGAAATGGACAGAAACATTTAAGATTGCGTGAGGCAAAAATATCAAGCTGGCTGTAACAAAAATGACGTAAAGTCATTCCCCATGGAGTATGGTGTACACGATCTAGGAACACAGGCTGTTGTGTAAGACTAATATGGAATTAATTATGGCTGTACAAGGTGAAAACGATAGCGTTTTGCAGAAATGTATTCCACAGAAGAAAAAAGGTGTTTTAGATGGGAATTTTGATGTTTAAAATTAAGATCCTACTATCCTACTTATAACGGACCGTTTACCGGATTTGGGTGAAATTTAGCACTAAGGTAGGTTTCAACCTGCATTACTGCATCGGATTTTTTTTCCCAGTAGCACGCTCCTGTGGGCAAATTTTTTACCTCTACGCGAAGCCGCTGGCAGTACGAGAAATGTTGTGTATGGTCATTTCTTTGAGAATGTGTTATCATTTATTACTTACTGCATTTTCTGTCTTAAAACTGGCTTAGTTTCAACTTGATTTCACAGAAGCAACATTCCCTCTCATCATTGTTTAGCCTGTAGTTTACTGCAAGAATCAACACCAACTCGCTGATTCGTAACCCTTACACCACATACCCCTTCCAAATAAGGCACACCCGCGTTCCAATAAGGCGTACTACTATCATAACACCATGCTAGCCACGGCTGGCAATGCCTTGGTTTATGGGCAGATCGCACGTAAGAACTGGCTGTGTAACGTTCAGGACATTCCCGTGTTTTGCTCCGAACGTGGGATGCCATGCAATTGGATAACTGGGAGATACATTGGATGGTTTGTTTTGTTCCATGTTTGTTTAAAATTTGAATCTGTACCCAACAAGCAAAATAATCCTGGAATGCGATTTTATAATGCTACGTGGACTTATAACACTCCGATGATAGTTTTGGTGGCCGCTACTGCGCTTTTAACAGCATAAATACATGCTGTTTTTACTCAAGTACGTTTAATCCTAAAATTTGTACTTATATCGGTATATAGGATCATATTTCCTGACAAATGTAGGATCAAGACTCCTATTAAAGCATGAAACAAGAGTAATTGCACTCAGGAGTAATTACTCCGGTAACTCAGACCTATAAGATATCATCTGCGGACCATTTAAATCTTTATACTCCTGTAGGAGCATGTACCAGGAATATATACACTGAGGAGCAATTACTCTTGTTATTTTTACTTATAACCTCTTATAAGCTAAAAATGTATGACCAATTTAAGTAAATTAAAGTTAAATAACTGTAAATCATTTATGTATCTGGTTTGGTTTTACACAAACTTAAAAGTAAGCGTTAAATGAATTTCATATCCACGTTTAAAAAATAATTGATCACCAAGATTATAACAGCACTCGGTAGGATAAAGTGTTCTCTATATCGATTTATCGTATGCCGTTTTAACCTAGACATATTTATATAGGTATTCCACAGTAGTGTTATTGTCTAAGTAATCTCAAACAATCCTGGTTAAATCTCTTAAGAAGCCACTTTTGCTTGAAACGGCCAGTACAGGTGAAAACACGCTTTATATAGTTTTGCAAATTCTATTGTAGGATTTAACATCAGCCATTTTGATTACAACTGTTTTTGTCTACAAATATTGAAAATGGATTTTAATAAGTGGAAGCAGTTTAAAAAAGTCGATCTGATAAAAGAAAAGTAAAAAAAAAAACATATAAAGAAATGTTAACCGCAGTGAGCAACGATTTTTTAAATTTAACTGGTGAAGACCGTATCGCGAATTCTAGCGAGGGTTCCGGCAAGATAATTGTAGTACTTACTACTTTGGATGGAAGAGGTTCAGACTAGGAAAGTACCAAATCTTTGAGCGATGTTGAAAGTGATCATAAGGAAGAACTTTCGGATTATAACAAAATTTAGAACTGCGTGATTCTATTAATAACTTGGCCTTAGATTTCAATATTTCTCATGCTGCATTGAACTCTTTACTTGAAATTTTAAATAATAATATAAACAATGTTTTGCCTCAAGACGCACGAACATTACTAGATACCAATAGAGAAAACCTACACATCAGTATTTCAGCCCCAGGACACTATTAGCACAACGGTTTGATCAAATGTTTGAATTTTTTTTATCACAATGTTCCTTGTTTATCAAATGAGATTTCTCTAAACAAATGTTGATGGATTACCAGTTTTCAACAGTTCGACATACCAGTTTCGGCCTATATGATGTACACTGTTAATAGAAACCACGCTGTGACAACCGGGACATATCTCAGACAACAAGAAATGTGTAACACTCCGAGGCCATTTTAAGTTCTTTCAAGGTCGGAAATCTTTTTTGATTAAAAATCGATCGATATCCAGGAACATATCCGGCATAGTCTTGTTTAAACCATCGGCAACCTGTTATATAATTAAGTCAAATAAAAACCATGTTTAAACTGATGTTTAACCTTGCACGTATAACAAACCCTTAAATTATTCCTTTAACTTACTTATCTATAAATATCAATCGATTTTCATCTGGTAATTGCGGAACCCTAATCGGTAACAATGGCGAATCTTTTTCGGTTTTGAGATAACCCAATATAGAACCAATATACTTATATTGGTATTATGTCACGCTTGGAAATGCTAAAATTACTTATTTTAGCACTATATCGTACTTGGAAATGCTCACCAAGAAAATGGCAGCTGCCTTAATAATATTTATTTAATATTAATTAATACTAAAATGTAAATAAGCAAATTTCAAGAGGCGCTTTATTTTTTTATCAAAACCATGATAGATTTCACAGAAAATTTACATTCCCCGACGACTAAGCTATAAGACTAACAATTTGACAACAATAAGATTTTGTTTTTCTACTAAGGTTGACATTAATAAATTCTGATTCATATAAATACTACCCTAAAATATTTTTTTACAGAGCACAACAAGTGATACCTTCACTTCGACTATTAACAATATACATTTCTTATCTCATTTTTGACTATAACTTACTTATATTGAGATTTACAGGAGTAATTGCATTGACGTAACTCAATTACAGGAGCATTATAGTCGTATATGGCATTTCAGCGGTCTGATATAAATACCTTATAAGTAAAAGTAGACTTATAAAGTGGGCCCTTTTCCAGGGTTATATGAGGATATAAGTCTCATATAGTCCTCGATAAATGATGGTTCTAGGATAGTTTAAAAACCACTTTTTGCTAGTTGGGTAGTTAGTAATGGAGACTTGATAAGGGCTAAAAATATTATTTCATTATGATTCTGCCTATGAGGGTAGACATCAATTACAGAATGTCATCGATCCTTACTTACTTCTTTTGCCTCATTTACGTTCATCCGTCTATCACACACCCACGCCGGTTGCGAGACACACCTGAACTTTTTGAATAACATCACCGATAAGGTCATATGTCCTTCTAGAGCGTCTCCTTCCGGCGTTTCAAGTCACATCAGCCTTGGACAATAGCCGTTGGATATCTCATTCTAGACGTTACAACCACTTCCAATCTGTTTAGGGTTATTGGGATATCTAGTAAGACAGCAATGCTTTTACCCAGGCCAACAAATATGTTCATGAACTAAGCCAGCGTCGTCCTATGCCTCGCAAAATATTCATAAATCCAATAAACTCGAAACCAGTATCAAAGCTCACACAATTATCTTGCCCCAAATTCAGGTCCCCATAAACTTTCCAGTTTAAACAATAACCTACCTCAACTTGAAACCTAGTAACCATGGCAACAGGGGTATCGCTCTCGTAAAAGTGGTTTCCACTATCAGGCATCACAATTACAGTGCTTACACCCCCCAAGCTAAGCGTAATGATAGTGTTTGCTTAGAAAGTGATCTCAGAACGTATAGATAACATTTTTGCATAAAATTATTCAGTTTGTGGGCGTTGAGTGGAAGTTGTTTGAAGTGATTTTAGTTTTTAATTAATTGTATTTGTTGCTTGATTACGTGTTGGTGATAATTTCGTTGTAAGATGTAAAGTTTTGAGATTTTCATGACTCGCCAGAACATTACTGATGTACAACTAGGGAAGTTGAGTGTTTATCAAATTGACTACCAATCTAAATCTTACTAATCCTACTATAATATTATAAATGTGAAAGTTTGTATGTTAAACTTTTTGCACGTCTGTCACTCAATGACGCAAAAACGGCCTGGCGGATTTGGATGAAATATGGCACACATACAGTTAACACATAGGATGCACACATTTTTATTCTGGTCGTACGCTCCCATGAGAAAATTCCCGACCTCCATGCGGGAGAACCCGTCAAAAGATAGCCTATTAATAATATTCAAGCACAATTGCCATTCTTGTATGAAATGGCTATTACACAGAAATTTGACGTAGTGACTCAATTTTAAAAACCATTCACCTTGACTGCACAAAAATGTTGTAACTAACTGTACAATTTTTGATAGGTTTGCATTTTTTATTTATATTTTTTTGGGAAGTAACTGACTCATAGGATCGACTTTAACCTGACCCACGTAGAAAGTGGTCTTTTCACAAAAGAGCACAAATAAAACATCACTTTTACATAGCAACAAAAAGCCCTTTATACGTAAATCAGGTCCATACTCCATTTAAGTCCAAAGCGCCTATGTCAGTCAGTCAGTCTTTAGCCATTTAGTCCGTCGATCGTGGTCGTGCATCGTCCAACTTTCTACCAAACAATTAGCTATTTACTTGTTCCCTATTTGTAAGACCCTTTAGTTTCCGTGGGATTGTGTAAACTGTAATTATGTTTGAATGAGAAAATAGAAATGGTCAATTCTAGTAGGTTGTATGGGGTTTATAGCTTCTACGAGTGAAGATATTACACACCTTCAAACACTGGCTGGCTGGTTACTGTCGCCAAATGAATGTTATTCTTTCTTTCTTTTATATCTACTTGCTGCCTGCGACTTCGTTTGCGATCCAGGTTGAAAGGTAGCCTATGTCCTTGCCAAATTTCATCCAAATCCATGAGGTTGGAGAATTTTAGTTAGTAAATAAGAAATAGATTAAAGAATATTCGCTATGTCCGCAGCCCGGAAAAAAGAAGTTTCTTTTTTCACGGTAATTAGAATAGTTTCTACAAATGATATATCTGTTCTAAGTTGTTTCTAAGACAGACTTCATTAACACAAACGATACTAATTCATCATCCTTGGTGGTTGAAAGTTTAAATAATCCAAAGCCATCGGTTTTCCGTTTATCGTTCCAGCAGTTGGTACAGCCACTGCTGGGACACAGGCCTCTTGGTGAGAAGGAGTGTGCTATAATCCACCACACAAACCCAGCCAGGGTTTGGTAGATGTCGCTTGTCTTCGATTTTTTGGTTTTAGGACATGCCGGTTTCGCAATATGTTTTACATCAACGTTTTGTATCAGTGTAGTGACCACATAATTTACACAAAGTAAAGCGCCGACTCTAGTTCCAATCTACGACCAACAATTCGTAAGTCGCAGCCGATACCATTGGGGTACCACTGTTCTACTAAGTAGATAGGAAATATGAAACATCTAGATTGGATTGCCCAAGCATAGTTACTTGAGCATTCTAATTTAGATGTTTTACTTACCCTCGTTGTTATCTAAGCATAACAGCACTTGAATATAGATCATACCAACCAAGACAAGCATGAAATTGATGTAAATTCAGATTGGCAGGAAAATAAACGTTCATTACAAACTAACACATAATCTTTGGCGAAATATCATAACCTGTTGCAATACTAATTCAGTTAAACCAATTATTATGATGCGCAATTCAAAACCTACTTTGTTACGACAGCATGAAGATAGTAATCGTTTGTCGTAGCTGTCAATCTATGTGGAACATAATGACCATTTTGTCATGATCTGTCGTGTGATGTTATTTCAATTGGCATGGAGATCAGATTGTGTTGGTCATGCAAGTGATAGAAGCGTCTGATAGCATAATCCGTGTCATCGGGCGCACGACGGATGAATTTCACAATTTTCTTTGATATTCGTGTTTTGTGAAAAAGCGTGGTATTAGCGATAGGTAGATTGATGCTGATATAGCAAGTGCTCTCGATTTTATGAACGCAATAGATGAAGCAATAGTTGGTCGAAAGGAAAAGTCTCTTCATTTTCAATGAAATAAATAATAGCGAGAGGGGCTACTGACTTAGTAATAAAAGCGGTACGGATCGATCGATCAGGTTAAGCTACGCTTGCGGCGGTTGACCCGTGGATGGGTGACCATCTTTACATACCAAGGCCCCGGCTGTCATTTATGGATCTTTGACAGTTGTTACGGGTCGTCACAAGCCCGAAATTCTGACAACCAATCTTAGCAAAGTATATCGTATCACCCAGTAACTGGGTTGTGGAGGTCAGATAGACAGTCGTGCAATAATGGTATTGGTTTGCCTGTACTAGGGAATTTACTGAAAGAATAGAAGAAAAACAGATTACTGATGGTTTAATATTATGCTTCTATCTTCCGCTACCTTTTAAGGGTAGCGGAAGAACCATCGTTTTCGTACTTAAATCTTTGCATACGACTGTAATTATAATCCTGCTCCTTTAAAATAGAGTGAATAGGCATTTTCTTGGCACGCTCAATCCATAATAGACGTTATCAATCGCTTTCCATCAGGCGTGATCGAGGTCAAGAGCGGCTTGCTCTTTAGTGATAAACAAAATTACTTGAATTTAGTACCTAACATCTCCAGAAGCTACCCCAATCTGTCAAATTTCTTTGATAGTTTTTCAACTTTATTACAAAGGAATAAGGTTTATGTTCAATTGGGAAAATTTGACAGTTTGGGATAGCTTGACCTGCTGGCGACTGTAAAACTACAAATAGTTTTAAGTTAACATGTAAGTTTCTCACCTCATAACAATATAATATGTCATTGTATTATAAGTTCATGTAACCGATATCACAGTGGGTTCCACGACCCGATTGTGGTGACAGTTAGGGTGACCAGTCTACCGGGACGAACTCTCCCTAGTTATAAATATTACGAGATTGATTCGTTTGTAAATTATGAGATTATGAGTGAAAATAAATCGATTGGTAAGAGAGAAATAAATAAAAATGCGTTTATTAGCATTACAGCATAAAAAACCTTTCAGTGACTTTGATAAACGATCTCATTGACTCATATAAGTTTTGTAATTATTTACTTTTCAAGAAACAAACACTAAGAAATGCAGGAGGGTAGAGGCGCCAGCAGGTCAACCTATCCAAAACTGTCAATTTTTACCAATTGAACATGAACCTTATTTCTTTGTTATAAAGTTGAAAAACTATCAAAGAAATTTGATAGATTGGGGTAGCTTGATGTGCTGGCATCTGTACAACTGTTACAATGGAATCACTACATGATTCTGAACCAGTGGATTCAGAATTAGCGGTTCCATTTTGACTGCGTAGGTATTGCATTTTTCTATGTAACATTTTCTAAAAAATAATCTACGAAATTTTATACGCTAAGGGTTTTAGAATCATATACTGATTCTCTCCCACCTGAATGATGAATGCTACCCTATAAAGCAAAAAAGCCACATTTCTTTAATTACCTTTTGTCATAAAGCTGAGAATTTTAATCCATATCTCTTTTAAACACTCCTAAAAATTCTATCTTTGGTAAGAATAACATAAAAACCATTCCACAATACTCACGGATCTCTAAAAGCAGAAAGGATGCGGTTATGGTGTCAATAAAAAGGAAGAAGTTAAGATCGTGTTACGTGGAGCTGCGGTTCCTTTGGCATTACGTGTCTGAGCAGAGATTTGAACTAACACACGTCTTTTAATCGTACGCTTAGTTATTTAAAAAGTGAGGTTTTTATTTGACGTTTACCGCTCAATAGAAGTCGATAATTACGAGTATTTCTTTATGTGCCAAAATATTGGGTTTTTTTTAGCGAAAACTAGCAAGTAGATACATAGGGACCTAAATTGTCGTAAGCTCGATTTTTGCCATTGGCGTGGACCTATTTCAGAAAAGTGCCGTTTCTTGTGTTGGGGTCGGCTTCAAGCCTTACCGGATTCAGCTGAATAACAGTATTCTACATGGAGTGACTGCCTATCTGACCTCCACAACCCAGTTACTGGGTAACACTAGTGCCAAAATCTTGGATTTTTGCATTTGTAGCTAGGAGGTAACCTGGGATCTAAATGGTGTTGAGATCGATTTCAGCTATTGACGTGAACCTACTTCTGAAATGTGCAGTCCAGATTATCAATCAATCTGCCGAGCCTTTTCCGAATAATGTTAGGGTCGGCTTCAAGTCTAACCGGATGCAGCTGAATATGTATTTTACATAAAGGTACTGCCTATCTGACCTCCACAACCCAGTTAGCAACTGGGCAACCAGAAACCGCTTGAGCAAGATTGGTTGTCAGGTTTTTGGACAAACCGTAACGACTGTCAAAGATCCACATTGTCAGTAAAAAAGACTTTTCTAATACAGGAGAAGATGAATAGCTGGCGGCATCAACTTAGAATGTTATAGGGACGGGCAGATGACGTAATAAGAATCAAGGCAGTTTTCAATAAAAACAGTAAACGTATAATATTAGTAGATGAGCTGACGAGTGACATCATGTTTGATCTATCGGTAATGTTTATCTTAGTTAGATCACCTTTTAATTATCTTATTTACTAAGATCTGACGACTTCTATAAAAACATTAATTACGTTAAATAATTAAGATTTTGGTTGAAAAAATAAAATTTAATACTGTTGGTAAGTTCCATAATCGATATTTTGACCACTTAAAGTTGTTTACCAAGTTCCAGATCCGGAATTTAGTTCCCATGTCACAAAAATCAGCCTATAATTATCCCACTGCTGGGACACAGGCCTTCTCTCTGTAAGGAGTGGGCTGTAATCTACCACGCGGGCCCATTGCGGGTTGGTAGATGACAAATGTTTTCGAGTTTTCGATTCTAGGACAAGCCAGTTTCTTCACGATATTTTCCTTCACCGTTTTGACAGCAGTGGTAATGAAATAAAGCGACCCATAAATCGTAAGTAAGGACCGTTACCACCGGGCCACTACAAGGCTTGAATTCACTACGATTCCTCACTCGTAACCACGTCTATCACACACAAAATATCGTATCATTAATATAATATCGACAAATTGTCTTGGAACATCCAGAATATGACATTTCAATTCCTTACCGTTACATTTGTTTCTAAAAAAAACACGATATTGACGTAGTTTGAACATAGTAACATTCCGCGGGGAATCATTATAACCATACAGAATTGGCGCCCTGCTCTTATTCGCATGTTAAGAAAATGTAATCCCTTTCGTTTATAACTATCAGTATTTTCCGGAATTTGAAGTTGTGTACGATAAATGGCAATAATTATTACTACATGGGATTGAAAACCGACATTCCCATGAAAGTGTATAATTGTATACCTCTAACGACCTTCACAAAGTACATACGTGATGTTACATACCCAGTCTCCTACCATGATTTCATAACACAACATTATAAGTAAGTATGTGTTTTGTCCTTTCATAATTACAGATTGGTCACACTACATAGGAAGTTTGGAACTCTACGTGTTACGTATAATTACAAATGGCGGTGCTACTCGGAACAGCTGATGTAACCTGAAGATAAGTAGGCCACGGGTGAGGACTAGACTAGACGTATTAGTTACGGTTTTTGTTAAAAGAAGATGCAATAAAAACAAAAATAATGAATGATGACTCATGACCTTTAGCACAAGTGCTCGATAAGCTACAAAAAAAGGTATAGGGAATATTAAATTGATCTCATTGTTATGTTAAGGCTCCCACAGACAGGAGACGCGACAGGACGTCCCGACTTTTGTAGAACAATTCCCATGAAGTTTTCATATAAATTGCTCTACTAAAATACCGACGTGCTGTCGCGTCGCGCCTATCTGCGGGAGCCTTGAACCCTAGTTTGTGGTATAATTACACCTTTTGCAAATTATAAACTGCAAAATTAATGTTAATTAGGGCTATAATGTTATTGTTAAACAATTTGTGATCATATGGACTGTAATACTGTCTGCGATAAAATATTTATTTATTTAAGTTTCGATTTTTCGTCACAATTAGGTACCATGCTAGATTATTGATCACGTAACAGTCAAAGAGGAAGAGGAGGTGGATTAATGGGAATCTCGTGAAATCTCTATAAATACAGGGTGGCATGCCATCGAGTAGTTGATTCTGAAACCCCTGCGTTGAAATTTTTAGACAGTTATCAAAGAAATCTGCTGTTTCCCAGTAAAGTGCGATACTCGTACCTACTCAGTCAAAATTTATGGAATAGCATTTTTTTTACTAAAAATTGTAGCCAGTTTTACAAGTAAAAAATATTTAAGTAAATGACGATAAATAAAAACAGAGATGAAAAATATCAAAATACATATTATATTCATTTGACAAACTAAAGGAAGAAAGCCAGGTTAGTTCTCTGAATGTTCCAATATAGCACAAGTATGTGTTTGTTTCCGAATAGTTCCGACTGTGTGATGAATGAGCCCACAATGTAGCGGTACTCAGAACTGAACGTTAGCAAACATCCTCTAGTTTTGAAAACTATCGCCAATTATGTGTAACTCGCTAAACAGTACACAATGCACTTGGTATTGGTAGCAATGTGGTACTTTAATATTATGCATTGGTCGAGCATAGCTATGCAATTCAACAGGCTATCATAACAAAAATTACACATTTCGATAACTTGATTAGCCTTGTCCCCGAGAGAGAACAGCTTTCGGAAGAATAGTGGTCGTCTCAAATCAAATCAAATCAAAATATTTTTATTTCATATAAACCTGCATGGGCACTTATGAAACGTCAGAAGCTAGGTGCACGGTTCCAAATTGTTGTTTCCTATGGAGAAGAGCCGGCAAGAAACTCCACGGTTACTATTTTAAAAATGGTTGGTTTTAACAATGTTTCCAGAGATAAAATGTATGGGAGGACAGTGCAGGCCTGTCAATAAGTACCAGGTACTTAAACGCATACAGAATAGAAAATCGTCTACAAATCTACAGTCTGTAAGGCCTACAACGTTCTCCCATTCACAATATGTAAAATAATCTACGTAAATAAAATGAACCTAACTAAACATAGTGACATGATTTACATGACAATCACTAAAAGATAGTTGATATTAAAATTGATGTATAATGTCAAATAATGACGAGAATATGTCAACATTGTAAAAATAAAAAGAACATTGAGAGCAGTTAATAGACTTTCACATAGTTATGCTGTTAATGAGGTACCAGGGAAGCCACACGTGCAGAAGGACTTAATGCCAAACTTCCCTGTCTTCAACGTAGTCTTTTATCTTGTAATATGCTTTTTTGATAAGGACACGTTTGATAAGCGTTTTAAACTTTCCATCGCTTAGTTCTGTAACTGACTTTGGCAACTTGTTATAGAAGCGGATACTGTTTATTAGAAATGACTTGCTAGTTTTAGTCAATCTAAATTTTGGAATCACAATTTCATTTTTACTACGTGTATTCAGATTATGGAAATCGCATCGTTTTTTTTAAAAGGTCTGGGTCTATTTGATTTATACTGACAACATTTTCGGGTTTTGGATTTATGAACAGTGTTTACATCTTACAATGTAATCGTAGGAGTCCTTTATTACTCGTAAGATAACAATTATTGATGTTCAATTCGGTACTAAGCGTACCTATCGAATGGTTGTAAATAGCTATGCAGAACAGCCGCGAGATCTTGCGAATTACACTAGTTTACAAAAATAAAAAAAAGGTTAAATCGTGGTTTCCCTATAGCAAAACCATTGCAAGAAGCCTATTTACATTATTTTGGATTTCCGGTATCAAATCAAGATAAAAATTGGGTTCCTCATGTGATTTGCACTAATTGCAGATTACTGATTGATTGAAATTTGTTAAACTTTTGTGAATATTTTCCAGAAAATCTTGGTAGTGTGAATGACGAATTATGGTGAGCGATTTCACCAATATTAAAAATCATTTTCAAAAAAGAGCAAAAATTACCCATTTTAACTGTCTGTTTAGGTGCAGTTTTTTGTAAAATTCTTCTTAAGAAATATTTCAAAAAACTGACGTGCTGGATTTTTTTTAATATTATTTCTGAGAAGCAGATACCCAAAATAACGTAACCGTATATATTCCATTTCATGAAAAAGTCATGTAAACTAGTGTTATTTAGCGACCCGAGATTTCTGTATTATAAGTTTATAAGTAGGTAAGTATAATATTAATGTATTCCCCACATATACCTTCCGGGATAAATTCTCTAAATGATATTAAAAATATCATTAAAATCTGTTGCGTAGTTCAAAAGATCTAAGCGTACAGCCACGAAAAGAAATGATCTATGTATGATGATATGACTATTTTGAATTTTAAACCCTGTTCCCTATGACATATACATATAACACCTATAATTATTTAAAATGCGACACGAACCATATAAATATTTTGGGGAACATAACAAATAAGTTTTAATATTAATGCCTCTCTGTTGAACACGTAGTTATGTTTATAAAATACGTTTAGTTCATAGTAAATTGTGCAATGTTATCCAAATAAATGAACAACATGTGCTTTTGTTACCGAGTACTAATAAGAACAACATAGTTCTTTGTTTTAATATGCAGCAGCTTAGCGATAAACTAGCGAATGAATGTTTTATTTAAATAATATTTTGACTGTTGTTTGAACCCAGTCGTAGCACTGCCAGGGGTGCGGGTTTGTTCGAAAGAGATACCACAGCCCCTGGCATACGGGCTACTGAAGGAACACGGGTGGGTTTAAGTCAGTAAAAGTCCGACACGCCCTCCTGCTCGTCCCAGAGCGGGAGAAGTTATTTGATGATTTCCCACTCAAAAAAAAAAGTCGTAGCAACCCTCGCTTTAGAAGAAAGTATTAAGGAATTTCTCGTATTTCAATCAAGCAATGGACCTAGCCTTTTCCCAACTACTTATATTAGGGTCGACTTCCAGTTTTACCGGATGCAGCTGAATACCAGTATTTTACGTGGAGCAACTGCCCTCACTAACGGCCATAAGATTAGTTTGGAGCCCGACCTAAGACTTAATGACATCACAATTTCATAGGTGCCCCTACTCCCGAAGTGTTTATCTAAGTATATCTATCTGACCTCCACAAACCTGTTACTGGGTAACACGATGCCCCTTGGTAAGACTGGTTGCCAGACTTTTAGACTTATGAGAACCCGTAACGACTGTCTAAGATCTATGAATGACCTCTCCGAGGCACGCAGGATTGTCCTCAAATATTTCAGCACTTTCAAAATTAATGATATTTTATCATAGCAAGTAGGGATTGGCAGGAATCACGTTTCATGCTATTAATATTATTGTTTGCTTACTATTAATATTATTACAGTCCGCATGAGCAAATACTTCTATTACCTACTCGTATTACGTCTAGACAAACGAAATACACAATTCAAAATATTATGTTAATTAGGTAATTTAACTTCACAATTTGTATCAAGTAAAACGGAAATCCGGATATTAAAACATCGTAATTGTAACTAAAGTAGATCAGCTGATGAGAAATTAATCGATTTCGGTATTACAAGTGTTACGTAAGAACAAATTGATTGGTTTATTTGAACTGCAATTACAATTCGATCGCAAATTCCGATGAGTTTGATTGAAGATTAACGATTGATGTCCATGCCCGATTGGTTATTAAATGACACGATAAAATATTGGTATGGCGACTGAAATGTCGTTAACATTCTTAAAGTTGGTTATTACATCATAATAATATAGTATTCAAAAGGACCAATTTCGATGTGCATCGGAAGATAAATGCGAAAATATCCAAATTTATGTCTAATTTCTGCTTCAGTTTTTGTATACAAGTGCGCACAAACTGTTTCTTTGAACTCAGCAGTTCAGCACATCATTATAGACTCAGATCATAAAACAAAGGCAGATAGATCGCGCGGAACACCAAGAGCCAAAAAATCAAATACTGATTCAAAACTCGAGTTAGTATGCCATGAAGTGTCGCATTGTATGTTACATACAATACGATGCTTTAGTATTTCATTTTTGGCCTCACTCTTGGTGTTCCGCGCGGTCTATCTGCCTTTGTTTTATATTCTGAGATTATAGACTTCTCAGCGTAAAAATATTTCGTCAGGTACGAAAAATAATCTGCTATTTTATACAAATGTATGAAATACACGATCAAAATGTATGGTAGGGCAGTTTTATTTTTTATTTTTAATAACCGACTGAAAATGTCCACGGTGATGGGGCTAGAAATACTGAAACAGGTATACTAAACTGGAGCAGAAAGAATAAGAATATTCTGGCATTTGATCTACCAAGTCAAACTTAAAACTCTTCGACATATATCCTTTTTTAAATCAATCAAACTATATCCTGCGATAACTGATCTTTCAACGGTTGTGCCACTTCATTATTTCCTGTGCAGTCAACCTCACAGCAATAGTAACACTTGCACTGCGATAACCACCAATACTGCTACGACATAAAGCGTCTTTCAATGACAAATTGTTTCAATGATATGCGATTGACCGTACTTTGTCTCAGCATTATCTCTGCCTTTGTCGCACATACAAAGGTCAAACTATATCTGCAAGATAGAGATCAGAACACATCAAGCGTAGGTAAGCAAACGCAATGTTTAGTTTTTATAGTATTTTATAAGTACATAGTCTTAGCGTTCAGATTAATTACGTAACCTGAAAATCTAGCCAAAAAATCACAACTCCAAAGTAAACGTACACATGCCACGCCTTGTTGCGCTTGCGCATGTACCTATTCATGTACCCGTAACCTGATCAGACGCACCTTGCTCGCCGACCGAGACGGACGTGTAACTTACACCCGCTCCCTCGTCACACACGAAAGTCGATTTCCTTTGGGGAAATTCGAGTTCAGATTAGATTTATAATTTATTAAGGTGTTAAATTACTGATGAGATTGTAATAGGGCTTCTTTTTGTATCGTTATGGGAGAAATTGGGAGGAGACAGCTGTCACCCATATTGGAAACCAAGGACTTAATGGTCCTGTTACGTAAGGGGCTGCTTTAACGTCTTCTTTCACGTTGGCTCGAGCGTTACGAAACTTATTTAATGCATTTCTAAGTCTTTTTTTTAACCTACAACCTTTTATAGTGTTTTCTTTTTAAACCACTACAATATCTATATAAATAAAAAGAAAAGTCCTGACTGACTGACTCATCAACGCCCAGCCCAAACCCTTGGACCTAGAAAGCTGAAATTTTGCACAGAGGTTTCCCTTTATAATAATATAATAGACAAGGAATTAGGAAGGATTTTTTTGAAATTCAACCCCTAAGGGAGTTAAATAGAGGATGAAAGTTCCGAGCGGGCGAAGCCGCTGGCAATAGCTAGTAGAGTTATGTCCTCGTTCACGTAAAAATACCACAGGTACTGAATGAAGTGAAGTTTTAAGTTAAAACCTCATAAAATAACAAAAATGTTTAAGCTGCTCGAAGTATAGCGTGATAGAAACACATTACCTTACATATTCCCATGTTTGCAATAACCAATAAGAAACGTAACAAAACATTCTCATGGTTAAAATAACTTTATTTGTGAACTCGAGACCGCTCCCAATTGATTACGAATAACTGCCGAAACAATCAATTTGCACTGACCTAAATGTATACTTGTATACCTTCATACGTTGTTTTCAAGAGTCTATGTATGAGGAATGATGTTCATTGCTGTTCTTGTATAGAAGTTATTCAAAGAAGTGATTGAAGCAGCAATGAATGATTATTCAATAGGTGGGTCATTCTCAGGAGACTCATTATTTGGTTGACTTCGGTGTCATTTTTGTTATCTAATTTAGGCATGAAATATCAAATCTAGAGTTAACACTCTACTACTAACATGCTTTAAATTAACTCTAGATTTGATATTTCATGTTAACAAGGCCTAAATTAAAAAAATGACACCGAAGTCAATCAAATAATCAGTCTCCTGAGAATGACCCAGGTATTCAAGTCAGAATGAATTTATCACTGGAAAAAATTGACATTTGATAATCAAGCATTTGAAATGGTGATCAGATAGAACTCTTAGTCCAGTGATCGGAATAAAGGATTTTTGTAATCCACTTAAAAATAAGATACTAGGTAGCGAAAAGTTAGCATTTTAAAATACTCGTTCCTGCCCGGGACTTTGTTCGCGTAGAAGTCGGAAAATAGCACCATGTTTGTTTTGCAATAGGTACCCTCTACATATATGTATTGTCATAATATGAAGTTAGGCAACCATTGCCCAATGGCGAAATTTAATTACCAAAACGTGTACCCTAATTGCGTAACGCACGATTTATCATAATCTGAATCATTTTGGAAACAGATTGCTCATCCATTGCTTTATATGTTCGAAAAATGTGTCTGCTTACAACGTAAATAACGCAATGAATATTGTTGAACTGTCAAATTGGAACAGATTGTGATTAATCATGAGTTACACAATCAGGGTGCTGAAAACTCACTTTACTATCAAAAAAATCATGAAGAAATACTTTCATGTAAGTAAAAGCATAAATAAGTAACTGCACATAATTATGGTCACCAGTCGCTTTGAAATCAAAGTCAGTGAGTACTCGATTTAAAATAAACCCGAGCAATACAACACCGTTTATCGAGTCAATGACATCGATATTACATTACAAGCATTGCGAATCGATAACCTTACTATCCTACCGCAGCTCTAGTATGTAGGGAAACTACACATATGCACGAACGGACTTTAGAAAAGCAACCTTAAACTGATTACAACTAAAGTCGAAAACTATTTGGTGCTGTCTGAAATTCGAACTCCAAAAATGTGCTACTGTAATTTCAAACTTTGACTATTAGACGTAAGGTTCCAATTGCGTTGTAAGTTAACTATTACCAAATATGTAGTATTTTTTTATAGATCGAGTGGCCAGTATTTTTACGACAACGTTACATGGTCTAAATGGTCTTGTTTGAGAAGAAAATGTGATAAAACAACGATGTTTCCATGTCAGCAAACTTTGTTGGTTTTACAACTTTTTTTACATTTTGTAAGACACGGGATGTTTATAGGGCCTCTCAATAAACGAAAAAAAAAAAGAAGAAATTGCTAGAAATACCTACCTTAGATTCGTGATTCGTGATCGCAGTCTGTTGTTGGTATTAAGCAGACTGGAGGACTTTACGGCTAAATGAAATGCAAATATTATTTTGCCAAAACAACCTTGCATTTCATCCCATGAAGAGATAGATGGATTGTGAGGAATGATATGAAAGACAAGAGAGGGAATGATAGCGTGACTTCTAACAGGGGAGAATAAAGAAGAAAACGTGTTGCGTCGACCACAAGAATTATGTATGGGACTAAGGTAGGAAGATAGTGATGTCCCGAAAAAGAAAAGAAGATAGAATCACACGGTATATAACCAATTCTATAAAATATACCAATTTAATAATAATCTCATCTAATTACCGTTATAATCACGTTGGTCGCACTATTGCAACAAAAAAGTAATATCGAATTAAATAATAACATAATTTACTGTCCGTTGTGCAAGTAATAGTACCTACTTTATAATAATAAGCAATAAGCCAATACGTTAAGAAATAATAAATTAGACTATTAATGTTGGTAATTTCATTATCTGTGGTGTAAGAAGATCATCTGTGTGGGAACTTTTTGTTTTGAAGGCTGATTGCAAGTTTAAGTTGCAGCTATGAAATTATTTACACAAAAAATTGTAGAACAATGATAATTAAGATTAATTAGAAGGTATTATTTGGTAACCCAGGAGGAAGGTGGCCGGTGGTATCGGCCCCGAATTACGTGGATTAGAGCGTGGTTTCGAACCCAAGCAGGGGGCTACTCTCTAAGTCAGGCAATGAAGATACGGGCCCGTCCGAAAGTAGTTCGAAACTTCTTAATGAATATACAGACAATTAACTAACTTTTTTTGACGGGCAAAAACATATCGGGAGTAGAGACAGCTGTCAAATCGTTTTGTCATTCATTCTTAGTTCGAACTCCAAACGAATCTATTCTCCGTAAGTGATACGGAGTTAGAAACGCCCGTTACTTCGACCAAAACGACGGACTTCATGCTTAGGGAGTAGGCCCCGACGGGCTTTACTTTGTGTGTGTTTGTGTCTTTGTGCTGTGCAATAAATAATGGAGTATTGAGTATTTAATTTCATCACCACTGCTCTCAAAACGGTGAAGGAATAAATCATGGGAACCAGCATGTCCTAATACCAAAAATTCGAAGGCATGTTACATCTACCGACCCGCACTGGGCCCGCGTGGCGGATTATGGCCGCCGCCCTCTACAGAGAGGAGGCCTGTGTCCCAGCAGTGGGAACATTACAGGCTGATTATGCTACGAGTTCATGATAATTTGTAAAACAATGATAGTAGTTTAAAGATACTTTAGTATTAAAGATAGTTAGAAGGTAATAACCACAAAGCAACTAGCCACATATACTCTTAAAATCTTTGCCAAAGTGTTAGAAAATCTGAAACTGAACTTTCTTCGGAGCAAAGCAAATAATGATTATGCTGATCTACGCAGCCAGGAAACGTTGGCAACGTTATGGAAATATGTAATAGAAACTTACTTAAATCATACATTTAGCCTTGGTATGCTTATTGCTTACCATGCTATATAATAGTCCTTGGTCATCTGTGTTTTGGCTCGTTGTAACAGAAATTGTCAAAATTAGTAACCAAGATGATATTTTTTATTGGCTTACGCTGTCCCACTTCTGAGGAAAGGCCTGGACAAGACAGTGAGGCGGGGTCACGGCAGACCATGTGGAGGGAGTAAATGATAACAAAAAATACAGTGGCACTCCGGGAGTGCCGACAGAAGTGAAACCTTGAACAATTACGTGTGTATTTTTTAAATCTTCAATACAGGATTTCACATTGGGTCCTTAGGTCCTGATTGCTCTCGGTAAAAAATGATAAACCAGCGATCCACTTCAGCCATTAAAGGTAACACAGATTGTCACGATAAAAATACAAAGGGTAAGAATGGGATAAAAGAATTACAATTTCCTAATGAAAGAAAGGGACTTTTCCAAGAGACATCAACGCGCGACTCATCCGTGTGCTAGTTCACCCATATATACACAGTATACATATAGCTCATGAAAAGCGTTCGGTGACGATGACGCGAGTTCCATGATATTTGTTCACCCAAAAAGTGCTCAACGTGCCTAAAGAAGTTTTCACTTCAAAAAAGTTTTTTGACTCTTCTTCTTTGGCATAACATTTCCCTACATTGCAGTGGCGGAGACTGGTTCTAACCATTCTCTACCACTGCCAGGGGTGCAGGTTTGTTCGAAAGAGATACCGCCGCCCCTGGCATACAGGCTACTGAGGGAACACGGGTGGGTTTTAGTCAGTAAAAGTCTGACACGCCCTCCTGCTCCACCCAGAGCGGGAGAAGTTATTTGATGATTTCCCAACCCAAAAAAAACAATTCTCTACCACCTCATGTGCAACCTATTATTAACATAAGACTGTCCGTCAGAATTCACGCCTCATCACCATTTCCACTACACCATAGTAATCTCACAAGTCTCCTCTCCAGACGAGACAAGAATCTCATCTGTAGATTATGTTTCTCTTTCGTTTCACGCGAAGACACACATATACATATTTATATATGTACATATTTATCTGGTACTTGAACTCGGCTGCAAGTCAAGTGATGTTAATGTATAGTGCTGACACTTACGGCTTTGTTTACTACGCAAGTTGAGAGTACTATAAATAAGACTGCAGTGTCTTTAAAGTTGGGTGATGCATTTGCAAAGCCTTCGATCTATTACTGCTGTCGACTTCGAAGAATTAAATAGCATGATAGCACCCACACTTGTTAAACGTTGTTATTAACCCCCGACGGAAAAAGAGGGGTGTTTAACGTGTGTATTTCAGTGTGTCTGCCTGTGACATCGTAGCTCCCAATCGGCTGAACAAATTTAATTTTATTGTGTGTATAATCGTGGATAAAACGCATCAAGATCACCTTTTGGGGCCAGCATCCATTAACATAGATATTCCTAAACAAATTATTATACTACTGATAGCTTCCCGCGTCTGGATAATCAAATCACACACATAAACAAACATCCTGATTTAGACGGACATCCGTAGATCACAGGAGTTATCCCGAGATACGAGCATGGACACAGAATGTCCGTAAACCAACAGTCAATGAACATCAAACAATGTTTTGGAACAAAATGTATTAGGAGCAGTGGCGTAACTAGGGTGGTGCAGGCAGGGCAAGAGCCTTGGGCGCCTATCGAAGTGGGGCGAAAAAAGTCGCCAATTATTAAATAAATAAAAAACATCAATAAACCATTTCATACTGTTACCTAATCTAACTCAAATCTGTCTATTTCTATTCAAAATTGCAGCATTGCAAGCGATTTTTTATGAAGTTGAACTTAATACCTTCGTTATTGAGACCTAGCTTTGCTCCGTGTAAACCGAGAAGATAATTTCCAAAGGTGCGCAAATGTAATGCGTGCCCTAGGCGCCATTTTTTATTTGTACGCCCTGTTAGGAGCTCCCAGAAATGTGTGATATTCTAAGGATTGGTATTTGGAACTGTCAACGCTAAGGTGGTAGTCTGTAGTTTTTTTGCAATTCAGTTTTTGGTCAATGTCAGGCTGTAGGTATGTTGATTTAAACATGATTACCGTAACTAGTATGGCTTTCCAGAATTATAATCAATAAAATCTCCAGTTAGCTTTGACTGGGCCACCACTGCTCTCCAAGTTCTTTATGTCGCTTTAATTATATATGTGTCGCAGTCGGAAGCGGAACCGGAGGCAGAAGAGAGATGTGTTTTAAGAACAATCTAATAAAATAATACAAAAAATATGAAATAGTATAATACCGCGCTCGCAGTGGCCGTGCCACCTGCGAGCTTCGACCTTCGATTTTAAACTCCGGTTAGAAGTGTCGTAACCGAAGCCGAAATCGGAAGGGTAGTTTCAATCGGAAGTTCCGACTTATCAGAATCGAATCACCGTAACATCCCTATTATAGATACAGTGCAAGTGTTTAATGAAGATGATGATGAAATGATCATAATAAGTTCTGTTTGTGTACTACCTATGTACTGACCGTTCCTCCAGCATCTCGTTGAAGGTCTTGGACTTGGCGCGCGGCTGGCTGGGCTCGTGCTCCATTCGCCGCACCTCCACACACCGCTCTATTATGTGCTCCACCCTCTTCCGCCGCGAAGACTTCCAATTGTCCAGGTTCTGAAACAATAGGGTTTGTGTTATTAGTTGAAATATCTGCATCATTACTTTGTACGGAAATTTATTTTTTGACGTTCTATTTATCTCTTTTAGGCCTCACATCGTTACTTGTGATCAACAGATTTATCACATGTTCTGGATTGAGGAAGCGTTGTAAAATCCTCTTGATGTAAAAGTCCTTATCCACCACGGGGGCCCAGTGCGGATTGGTAATGTCTCATGTCTTCGAATTTTTGGTTCTGGGACATGCCAGTTCCCTTACGATGTTATCCGTCACCGTTTTGAGAGCATCATCATCAGCCTATAATGTTCCCACTGCTGGGACACAGGCTTCCTCTCAGTGAGAGGGATTGGGCCGCAATCTACCACGCGGGCCCAATGCGGGTTGGCAGATGTCACATGTCTTCGAATTTTTGGTTCTAGGACATGATGTTTTCCTTCACCGTTTTGAGAGCAGTGGTGTTGAAATAATTTACACAAAGTTAAGCGCCTGTCTGGGTTCGAACTCACGACCTACAACTCGTAAGTCGCAGCCGTTACCACTTGGCCACCACTGCCCTCGAAATAAAACATGTCGACTTTATAAATAAAATAAAAACTCACATTACGAAGTCTGCCATGTAATTATTTTAATCTATTCCTCCATATTAATTTCAAGACTGGATTTCAATAAACCGCTAGTTAACACAGTAGCTATGATTCAACGAATGCTAGTCTATTTGAGCATAACTGATGCAGATTTAACTTTTGACCTAAAAGGTTAGAGATACACAGATCCACTGAGTGATGTTTATGTAATCATCTCAATGCTGCTTAGATCATTAATTAGGTAGAACTAGACTAATTACTTTGGATCTTTATAGCGGATCTAGTTCGAGACCTTGAGAGTAAAAATCCGGACGTAGTGCATGGTTGATTGGATTACCTATTACAGTTTGTTTTTATGAGTAAATAGAAAGGTGCTAATGCTTATTGTCTTGAAATTTTGTTTTTGAATATCTTTCAATCGTTACTCTTTTTTTGTTTGACAGTTTATATGGTCTGTTTAGTTTTTTATCTCGCTCACTAAATCATAAACCACTGACTACCTGCAGTATTGTTTCTCCTTCTGCCTTAAATCCATCCAAATTATATTTTTAAAAGATCGCTTTTAGCGTTAAGACTGCTCATTGTGTCACACTATATAAAATTCATACATTTATATCTGGTGGTATTTCCTATTGTTGTTATGTTATTGTTTCTGGTGATGTACATAACAAAATGTTTTCTATTATATTAATATAATGATCCCTCATCATATTCATGGGCTGACAAGTCTAATATTACATGTTGTTGTCAGAATCTGAATTCTCCGAGGAATAGTTCATATCCTTTCTAATGATCGTCTCATAATTTCTTCCATCAACCTGATCTACAGCAAATGTGAATTAATACGCAATATATTCTAGCATCGTAAATCTATAAACAAATAGTTTCTCTGCAATTAATATACATATTACGTCTGGTGCGGTCACGCTCTCTTCACTTATGGGCGAAGGAGAAAACCCCGATATCGCGCCGAGTCTTAATTACAATCAAGATTATGAACCTTCTTCACGCTTTAGTCTTATTTGGACTAAAGTAGAACTGTACCTACTGTCTTGCCTCAAATTATACTTTTCCTCCCTCATTCATTCAGCTAGATTGTCATTTTGGCAAAGATTGCTTCCAAGGAAGGATTCTTCAGGCTTAATGCTTATAGGTAATAAGTTACTTCCTCAAAAACATTTAAAATAAGGCAGTGTGCCTTTGCTCTTAAAGATAGGGTAGCACCTGCTTTGCTGGAACACACTTCTCTGATTCACATCATTTGCACCTAAAATTCTACTTACGCGATCTCGCTACTACACAGACTACAACCATTTCTGTCCACAATGTTCTCAGCATGCCAGTCTGTTTATTTTTGCAGTCCAGTTATTGATAATCACTACACTACACGTTCTCGATACATCGAGAGAGTGGACCGTTCTAGTTAGCATGTCAAACATCGCGTGCGCCGGTAGCGAAGGCTTTTTTATACAATTTCGCTTGCTGGAGTTAAACGTTGCCATTTTGTGTGGCGCAAAGTGTAAGAAGTAGCGAATTAAATTAAAATAAAAAAAATAACCTTTAAAATATTGATTAGAAATTGACTTGTAAATGTGTTTTAGAAGATTTATTTCTATACTTACATGTTATAAATTAAAGTTGCTTTTCGTGTATGGTTATATTATATGACCGCTTTGTTCTTACAAACTATGCAACGTATTTTGATGCGGTTTTTGTCATAATTTAGATAATTTATTCCAAAAGGTTTATCTGTACGATACTTTAATATTAAACTAGCATAAAACGGAAAAGGCTAGGCAGATGTAATACACAAATGTCGATGTTTTGTTATGGCCATAGAAATATTAAAAGCAGGAGAAGTGGGAAAGGGGCGTGTCTGTGTCCGCGCGGTATGATCAGCATGATCATTCCTAAAGCAAACGGCCGTCTCCGCGAACTAGTGTGCTTTCGACCGTTGTCGTGATAAATCATAAGAATGCCGTGTTGTTCAGTGGTTTCTTGTAAAAACCAAAGCCAAAACAAAAACTTTGTGAATCATGGAATCACTTACCATAAATAAGTACAAGTATTTTTCTATTTTTGTCTTTAAAATCATGAAAAACAAGAAATCGAAAAACATTTCTTGCATTTACCATGTTATTTTTGTTTTCGAATATCACAGCGACTGTATCATTTTTGTACTAAATACATTGCTCCTAAACCACTACCTAAATATTTTGTCGCTAAGTGACTGGACAAGCAATGTAAAAATCACAAAACGATAAAGTATCTATGCGGACGCATTCCGTAGTACGGCCGCTGGTTCTTGCGTCGAGCTAGTGATGTGCTCGTGCAGATCCACTAACGTAGGCTATCGATAATGTCGATTCGCGAATAAATTGATGGCTAGATCGATGTGAATTAATGTTTTTTACTTATTTTGATTATTTTACAGCGTAGTAGAGAAATGCCTAAACAACAGTCGTAAAGTTAACAAAATTTTAGATAATGTCGGTGGAGTGTTATTGGGTTTGAATTATCGTATAATAAGTCTTATCCTCGTGCTATTTCCTTACTTTTTTTTGGTTTTGGCATTTTACTTACGTTAAAGTCTTCAAACGCTTCGTATGCGTTATTGTTATCGGCATTGTTCAGATAATATATTGGTGACGTATTACGGTTATCGTTTTCATTTTATCTTATTTCCTGGACCCCAAAAAAAAATTGAAGTAGTACAATAATAAATAGAAGTATCGACAACTTTCCGATTTAGTCAATCACTAGCGTATATGTAAAATAAATTGCTTTTGCACAGCACAACGGTAGCAACCGTTGTTTGTGTGAGTGAGTTGTACTTAAATGCACGCTGCGTTTGAAGGGATAAGGTCTATATTTGATTGTGTAGTACGTTCTGATTTACAAATTGCGAGTGTGAGCGCGACATCGTATCTATGGGTTTTACTAAATTGCATGTGTAGTTGTGGCGCGGTAGTGGGGAGCAAGTGGAGACACCGGGTTCCGATACATTTTCAACTACTTGGCTTATCTTCTTCTTTCTTATATCTATGGTTATGGCGTACAAACCTTGCGAAGCATGGGCGGGTAAGCATTTCATTTCAGTTGCGGAAATATAAACTTCCTTTCGATACGGTAATGTACGTTTTGGAAAAAGTTAAATAGACCGTTATTTTGAAAATAGGTACAAATGCATTTAGCGACCTCAATCCAATCTGGCTAATGGAAACAAATGAAAAATATTGCCCAATTGGAGAACTTTTCCACTAGCTTTTAGAAGACCATACTGAAACAAGAAGATACTGAGAATAAGACTGATATCAATATTCTCATCATCTATACTTTGTTGTACTTATAGGTAACTAGAATAATAACGATAATTTGTGACCATGGTCGGTGGCGTTCTGAAGTTTTTGGCCACCCCCATGGAAAGTAAGCGTGAGTTGTGTATGTATGTAATTTAGTACTAACTAGTTTTTGCCAGCGGTTTCGCCCGCGTTAACCAATTTACTCAATGCCTTGTAATGGGTAGCTCGCTGTCTGGTAAGGGCCAAGCCCAAGCCGACGGCGCGTTGTGTTCCACGCGCGCCTCAAAAAGATGTCAGCACAAAAATGATGGGGCCCGCAAGGGCCGATGCCTGCCAGGGGTGCGGGTTTGTTCGAAAGAGATACTACAGCCCCTGGCCTACGGGCTACTGAGGGAACACGGGTGGGTTTAGTTAGTAAAAGTCTGCTCCACCCAGAGCGGAAGAAGTTATTTGATGATTTCCCACCCAAAAAAAAAAACCCAGTACCTTAACAAATTATAGACCTAAACCCTTCCTCATATATCACTTTCTATTGTAGCGGCACTACAAATAAAAATGCTTCACGACAAATATCAAGAAACACAAAAAGAAAAGTGGCGCCATCTACAATGCCACAGGCGAACTAACTGAGCAATTCTACATCGCGCAATCAGAGTTTACCACGCTACTCAGATAGATAAAATATTCCGACATCAACTGTCGGGCAGTTGCCCGGACCAGACACAATACCCGTCTGGTCGGAGGACCCTCCTTTTCAATAGAGGATGAGCGAACTTTACACCCTGTTCCTCATACCTCTATACTATATTGGTGAAAACCGCATAAAAATCGGTTCAGTCGTTTTTGAGCTTATAGCGGACAAAAAGACAGACAGACGCGGCGGGGGACTTTGTGCATGTAACATGTCCTACAGCTTACACTTTAAGCCAATGAAATAGCCCACCAGACTTAATAGACCTATTATTGAGTAGCGGCTAGGAAATACAGATATTTTTAAATCGCCAACAGTTGCACAACAGTCATCTTGGCAGCTTAACGACGGCTAATCTCGGCTAATCTATGTAATGACCGCAATAATGGGTGAAGTGAAAAAAGTAAAATGTTAAGTTCTTGTTTGGCATTCTTAGGAATGTTTAGAAGATGAGTTTTATCGGTATTCGGTATTTCAAGTGGGTTGGTATGTTCTATTTTTATTTCGCTAAGAATGGCATAGAAAAACCCGAGGAATCAGGATAGGTAGTTTTTTTGGATTTGATGGCAACAGGAATTTTCAATATAGATATAAAATATTATTAGGGACTAGCTGGTGCCAGCGGCTTCTGCGTGGAGATCGGGAATTATCGCACGGAAACGTAATACCGCGATAAAAGGTATTATATGTGTTTTTGTTTCTAGTTTCGACCTATTAAGAATAACCATATACAAAATTGTTGTTATGGAACTCAGTTGTCCTTCGCTCTTGGGGTGAGCGCTAATAACTGCGACACAGTTACTAAAGTAACGCAGTATTAACGTACACAAAAATTGTAATATGTTTTTTGTTTCAATAAATATTTGTATTTGTATCCAGGGTGCTTACTCTGGAATATAATTCCGATAGATCGACATTGGAATTATCAGTTAAACGTCTGGGATTGGCTAGACTCAGTGAGTCCAGCCAATCCCTGACGTTTAACTGATAATTCCAATGACGATCTATCGGAATTATATTCGAGAGTAAGCACCCTGGCCCTTGAGACAAAAACATTTCTGCAGGCTTAGCACGAGCACCGACTTGTCGACGGAAGAATAGACAACACTATTAAATAAATTATGTACAATAGGATAAGATACCTATGTTTTTCCATTCATTATCACAGTTATGCGTTCTAAACGAATCATGATTTTGTAGATAATCGTATATACTTTGTGGCCGTCGAGTAGAAAGTTTTGTTGTCAGTGTGATTTTGACAGTTTGGGAAGAAATACTCTTCTGAAATAGTCTACATATAAAAGGACCTAGAGAAATATCGTAAGAAACGAAAGACTAAATGACAAATTGTAGAAGGATATCTACGGTGCGATAACAAAAATGTAGGAACGAAATATCACTTTGTATTGAAAAAACACTGTCTATTCTTCGTAGAAATACAAAGCGTCATGCTAAGCCCGCTGTTAGCGTTCACGCCAAACACTACGTCAAAATGTATGGGAAGGACATTACCTGCGGACAGGACATTTTGGCGTAGCGTTTGGCTTGAACGCTAACAGAAATGTGTTTTGTCTATGCCTGCAGGTTATAAACTACCTGTGTGCCAACATTCAAATTTACAAAATGAGTAAGATACTCTTCTATTGTTTTTTTTTGTGCATGGCATCTCGCAGTTGACCTTGAGACGCCGTGACTGCTCAACCGGGCTTTCCTGTGAAGGTTTTTAGTGATTCTAAAAGCCTCCAGCCAGGGTAATACTCAGTTCTTTTTCCCTCATAAATATTAGATCCTGCTAGTACAGGCAAAGCATCTATTACCCATAAAACTACCAACAATTAATTACCAACAACCCAACTAATGCAGCTCCCTCACAAAAACAATCTCAAGCTTAATAATATTACACAGTTACCACAAAGGGCGGCTCGTTACTCCGGCCGGAAGTCGTCGCCCGGCATGCGTATGCGCACAACTTCCGGTCTGCTCCCGCGCCGGAGGCAGTGTGAGCTTTGTTATTGTTTTGTTACGATCGAAGTAATTGGCCCCAAGACGTCGGCGACATTCCCTGTCATTATCAGAAGTTTTAAATGCTGGTGGAGGAATCTGTCATCGGAGTAATTGGAGGGAAACGTGAAGTGGAATGGAAATGAATTAAAAATTTAATATGTGGGCTATTTGCGGTGTGACGGTTTTGTAATAGCTCTGTAATAGTTTTTTAGTCTTTGTAATAGTTTTATTTGAGTTTTAATTACAGAGCGTTTGTTTGTGCATTGATTTGGAAAAGAGGAATGTACTTTGTTATGCGAAAGTGAGTCTGCTTGGTTACTAATAAGGCCCTTATTCGTTAATAACTTGAGAGCATCTAAACAGTTGTTTAAGTCTGATTTTCATTACGAAACAAGACTTAAACAATTGTTTAGATGTTCGAAAACTTTTTATGGATAAGGGCCTTAATGTTTAAGGTTTAATTTGTTAGTCTAGTGGTCGCAAGCGCCAGTGCTAAGCATGAGTTCCTGGGTTCGATTCCCCGGTCGGGCCAAACGTTATTGGGTTTTCCTATCTGGAATTTCTCAGTAGTAGCCCAGTGTCTGGATTTTTTCCCAATTGATGGCAATAGGCTCGCCCGCTATTACATAGGACATTAACATAATTGGTGAAATGTGGGTGTACTATAGCTACACCTCTGCCTAACCCTTCGTGGAAACAAGGCGTTTTGTTATGTTATCGAACATATTCTTTTTCTGGAATATTGTCAGAAAATTTACTTGATGCCGACGGAAGAACATGAGTACCTTTCATTAAACATCTCAGAACATACATATAAGTACTCCCACTATAATTTTAATACATCTGCGTATTTTACAACCTAACCATATCTGAAAGTCGTAAAGTGTACCAAAATACGATTGAGCAGTTTTCGAGATAATTATGTGGGTTTACTGTGATAGATATACATAATATCACAGATGGATTCTAGCAATAGCTGGGATACTATCTCCGATAAGTCAGGATAGTTGGAAAAGAGAAGAATGTTTTCTACTCTATTGTACAGTTTAATCAAATTATAACTAATAGGTAAAGAAAAGACATGTTGCACCGACACCCAAATAAATTGGGATATGGGCAGAAGATACGACGGTAAAGTTCAATCAAATAAGCTCATGTCGGATAGGAACGATTTTTCATAGAAATAGTGCTAAATCTGAGATCGGCTCCAACGAATTATGGAAATTCTTTGGCCTACTAGTAGTGATTTTAGTTCTTTATTTGACTTGTGCATACATACAAAACAACCTACCTTACACAACCCACACACAAAGTTATATCTTTTTGAAAACTAACTGAATATATATAAATATGTCGAGCATTAACGTCATAAAGACAACAAACAAAAACAAGGCACTTTAGAGGATTTACGAGTTATAAATCAATACCCACTCAGGCTATTAACTAAGGATTTTGAAATCGCTGCACGTAGAACGGAACTAACTGGCTTTTTCAAGCAGCTGCGCAGGCGCAGGGTCTGAATTTTGACGAATATAGCAAGGAAGTAGAAATGTTTTATTAGTAAAGGAAGGGTTTTTGTGGGTTTAAGGGAATGAGCTAATCTTTTTGATAATGAAGCCTTCATTTTAGGCGCCATGATTGTTTTATTTGTGTTTCGTGGTTCTTTGACAGTCGTTATGGATTATCAGAAGCCCAAAAGTCAGATAACCAGTCTTACCAAGGGGTATCGTATTACCCAGTAACTGGGTTGTGGAGGTCAGAGAGGCAGTCGCTGTATCCGGTTAGACTGGAAGTCGACCCCAATATAGTAGGGAAAAGGCTAGGCAGATTAGTGATGTTTGTTTTATTAATTTCAGATTATCTGAAAGTAATAAAAATAAATAAAAAAGTAGGTTACGATGGATTACGAAATTATTATCTAAGAAAGGTTTGAAAGGAATAATGGGGTTGTCGTACATAAGCATAGCAATAAATAACAAAAAACTTACGAACCACCTTTAAGATTGATTTTGCTGACCTCAAGTAACCGTGGAAAGAGCGAATACTGACAGGTAAAACTATAGAAATGACATTTAATGTAGAAATAAGGCTTTCTAATCACACTAACAACCGCAAAAGGGAATAAAGAGACTCAAGGCACACTTCGACAAACTACGTACAAGGGAATAATTTTTGCAGAAAACTTCTTATAAAAAATGTCTAGCTGTTAACCTGGTTTTGGCGCGCTTTCCAGTTTCATCGGAAGCCCAGTAATTAACTGCCATTAAGAAAAAAAAGTGAAAAACTTCACTCGACGGGAACACTGAATTATTTTAACTGTGTCCATGCTTGTCAGGGTTGCCGGGAACTCATTTATTTAATTATTCTGGTTAAAAAAAAAAGATTCTAATTCACGAATTGTGGGAGATCTGTGACATACAATAAATGTTATTCGCGGTTTGATTATATTTCTAAATTACAAAGAGAAAAGATTTGATTTTTTGTTTGTTTCACGCTAAAACTGCTGTTAGAACTTGAATGACATTTTGGGTCGTACACGCTAAATAGCGAATTATTAGATATTATTATCTATGGTCGACCTCGCTTAAAAAAAGACGTAAACGGCAAATGACAATTATCATAAAACTGACATTGTTCACTTAATCACCAATCGAGATTTAAAAGATTCTTAATTCTTAGGTAGTACATACCTATCCTCTCCTACCTACTGTATTTTTGGATGTCTGTTACTCAATTAAGCCAAAACGTCCAAACGGATTTTGATGAAATATAGCACACAGATAGATCATAACCTGGATTAATACAAAGGGTACTTTTTATACCGGTAGTACGTTTCCGTGGGGTAATTAACAATGCTCATCAACACAATCAATGATAGAACCAACAAGCAATGGACAAAATTGTAAACTTTTTCTACCTGAACTTTTGGCTACTTCTTATGTATTTTTTTTTTGTAATGTGCGTTTTGTTTGTGCAGAAAGAATGATTTTTCTTTATTTGCACGCAGGCGAAGCCGCTGGCAAAAGCTAGTTTTTTTTAATAAATTTTATTATGACAAAACAAATCTATTATGTCTCATGCTAATGGTATTTGCTAAAAACTCCATGTGCACAAAATATGTCACCACCATAAACAGTATGTAAACTCAGTGACGACCGTGACGGAACGGTCTGAGATGAGAGGGACCACACCGCAAGTGATACTTAACCTACTAGCAATAATTACTAACGAGTGCTAGTAGGTAAAATGTTGGTACTGTTTCAGGGAATACTAGTATTTCTTCTTCAGTATCCTTCTTACATTTTGCAAGTATTTATTCTTATTGGAAAGAAAACATAGAACCCTAAAAAGGCGATTCCATTACGAGAAGTATTGAAATCTCATTTATTTGCATGATCATTTCAGCCGAAAGACGTCCACTGCTGGACATAGGCCTTCCCCAGGCTCCTCCATTTCGACCGGTCTTGTGCTTTCCACATCCAGCGGATTCCCGCAGGTTTCACAAGGTCACCGGTCCATCTTGTGGAGGCCTTCCCACACTACATCTTCCGATACGTGGTCACCACTCCAGAACCTTTAGGCCCCATCGGCGATCTCTTCTGCGAGCCCACTGCCACTTCAGTTTGGCAATTCTACGGGCTATATCGGTTGCGTTGGTTCTCCTGCGGATGTCTTCATTCCTGATTAGATCACGCAGGGAAAGTCTGAGCATAGCCATAGCCATTAAATACCCTTTGGGTGACTTTTAGCCTTCTGATAAGTGTGAGACCACGTTTCTGTGCCGTAGGTCATCACTGGAAACACACTGGTCAAAGACTTTCGTCTTGAATATTTAAATACATTTATAATCAAATATTCAAAAATATTAAGTTTTTGGTCCGCCGGTATCGGGAGAAGGGATCCAGGTACCAGTGGTTAGGGCTCCAGAGACGAGAACCTCCTTACGAGCGAGCCGTATCGAGGAGTACTGCCTTATGAATCAGGCCCTTGTACCAACCGCCTAACGAGAGCCTCGAGAGATGTTGATCGATTAATTAAGTGTTCCAAATTTAACTCATTCGGGTTCCATTGGCCACGATTTTTGGTCCTCATTGTCAGACCTCATTTCATCGATGCGAATCAAATACACGAGAACTATGTACTTAGTTGCACCACTGGATCGAACTTACTCAATAATTAGACCATCGGTCTTTGAACAATGGGTAGTTTTAAGGCCTGACAGGCGCTACGCGACAGTTTGACACGTTTCTGGTAGAACAATTTCCTGATAAAGTTTTTAGAAATTGTTCTAGTAGAGTCGCATCACGTCTGTCTGTGGAAGCTTTTATGGAACACAGTGGCAAAATAAAGAAAAATTGGAGGCACTGGAATCGATTTGTATCACTTTATCCCTGACACACACAACCTCGCTTTAGCATCGCAGGTATCGAGTGAATTAACCACGTTACTAATCACATAATTAAAACACTCGAGTCTAACACCGATTATCCAAACACCAATAAAATTCGACAACCCTACACTTCGCTTGACCCTACACTTCGCTTGAGAAACGCGCTTCCTTATTGGTTCACTAAAAGTGTCGGCAGAAATAAAATTGTAGAATGTTTATGTGGATTTGTTGGTGTTCCAGATGAAGATATGCGTGTGCGCATGCTGCATAGCCAATACATTCCCATGCTTTGAAGGTAATGGATTTGTCATCTAGTTAGTCATAGTTCGTTATTTTCCTTTGTGAGGTAAATGGTGCAGTAATGAACGGATAGTTCTTGGTACGAGTTACATTGTTTGTGTTTTCCAAAGAGCATAAGTAGGCAGTGATGCATCTACTGTAACTACAACATCTTCTGCTCAAGGATGATCATTGAGTCAAATGCCTATAGTTGTGTAGCGGCACTACAAAAATAAATACTTCGCAACAAATATAGAAAAACGCAAAAAGAAAAGTAGCGCCATCCACAATGCCACAGGCAAACTATTCTCAGAAATTCTACATCGCGCAGTCAGAGTTTACCACGACACCCAGATAGGTACAAAATCCCGACATCAACTGTTGGGCAGTTGCCCACCAGACACAATACCTGTCTGGTCGGAGGATCCTCCTTTTCCAACATAGGTATGAGTGAACTTTACACCCTGTTCCTCATACCTCTATAGTTGTTACTAGTGGGCAAAGCAATAGGTGTACTATCGATGTGGCCTAGGCTTTATAAAATTATCAATTCGTACTTTACTATTAACATATAAATGACTACCTCGTTGGTTTAGGGCATGAGATCCTGTTCTTGCAAAGTGTTATTGGGTTTCCCATCAGGAATTTTTCAGCCCGGTTTCTTAATTTGTGCACTGTTGATTGTAATAGGCTAGCTTCCTATTACATGGGACTTAACTGGCGAAATGTAAGAGTACTACACCTCGGCCTACCCATTCGGTTAAACAAGCCTGAAATCGACGGGGAAGTGCTAACAACTCCTAACTTACAAAAACCAAATTTTACAGGAGGCGAAAAAATCGTTTTTTTATTTTTCCCAGAAGTTTAAGAAAAAATGTGTAAATGCAAATTTATACTTAAATGGACCCGCTTGTAAGGCAATAATCAAAATTTGTTTGGAATAAGTATTTGGCGAGATAATGTAAGATAGGAGGGATCACCAAGCTGGTGTGGCTAGAAATTTGAAGATAGGAGTAATTTCCATACTTCAAAAAAGTAACAGAAGTCATTGAAAATAATCATTTCTCGTTGAAGTTTTTAATCATATTCGAAGATAATATACTCGAGATACGCACCGCTTTTGTACTACAACAACACTGTACTTGCGCATAAAGGTAGGAGATATTAGCTCAAAATTTATTTGAAATGAAGTTACGAGATGTTTCCATTTGTAAGTTAGAATATATTTCCTGCGAAAATTAATCAGGTTGTGAAGGATCTTAATAAAGGAGATGTTTCTTCAGTGCCTTGCTACGTCAATTTTGCGAATTTCAACTTAATTCATATATCAGTAGACGCGCAATTCATTCTCTATCGAACTGCATTTATAAGTCGTTTTCGTAAAAAAAAATCAGTTAGGAGTTGTTAGCACTTCCCCGTCGATATTATGTAGGAAGACTCTATTTTTTTATCAACCATATGGTAAATATTGAGAAGGCATAAATAAATATGACCCTCAACCAAGACTATTCAATCGATTTATTTCAAACAAGACCTATCTATCTCCAACGGTGCTGGTCTAAACTAAAATGTCAAGTTCACTCACTACACTCACCGACTGCCAGTCCTCCTGCCTCTCAATGCGGGCAGGGTCTGTCCTCTTCGCGAGCTCTGCCCTCCTCAGCTGCTCCCGTGCTCGGCTGCCCAAGTCAGCAGGTCCGACACGCACAAACTGCAGCGGGTTGCCCGCGGGCTTGCCTGGGATGACAGCCGCAGTGTGCGGCCTTGTCGCCAGGAAGTCTGCGCTGTCTGTTGTCTGGAAACGATGAAAGATAATGGTTAGGAAACTCATAGATTATCATGGCTCACCGTGAGAGCGGTGGCAGGGTTGGGCAGATCTATCGTTGAGTGCTGTATACTCCGCAGTTTGGTAAAGGAGATTAACTTTGCTCTGATGTTGCAGAAAAAGGTTATAAATTATATTAGCTCGTGTAATATTTGATAGGCTTCATAAAATGTACGTACGGTACGACAAAACACAGCAATATCCGGAATAACGAATGGTTTGCCTCCAACACTTATTAGGATTCTGAGGGTGAAGTTAAAAAACCATAAGTCAGTTGAAATCGTACAAATGCAACGTTAGTACTCGTATCTCGACTTGCCTATAAGTATGTACTCGTCCAACTTCCTTCCGTACAATCCCGCGCAGGTTTTACGATTTAAATAAGAGAAATGTATTCTAGTGTTTAGTTTGAGGATGCTGCATCAGTGAATACACAAGTTTTACATGACAACTAAGAGAAATGGGTGGCACAACAAAAACCTGAGACCAATACTAACATTTTACCGTTTGAGATTCTGCTCATACATCAAGAAGAAAAACGAAAGTACTTTTACGTAATTTTCCCAACGTGTTTCGAAGAGGTGTGGTCAAATATTTCTTGATAGATTTACTGGAATATTTAACTGATATAACGTACAATTATATCGGCGTTTCCACGCCTGCAGATAAAAATGTTAATCGCCATTTTGTGATGAATTAAGAAATAATATAGAGGTGCTTGTGGCTAACTAATAAAAGTCAAACGGGTCGATCGAGTAGGTTAAGTTACGTTTGTCACGGTCGGTCCGTGGATGGGTCTTTACATTAAGCCGTTGGTCTCGACTGTCATTTGTGGATCTTTCACAGTCGTTACGGGTCGGTAGAAGCTCGAAAGTCTGACAACCAGTCTTACCAAGGGGTATTGTATTACCCAGTAACTGGGTTGTGGAGGTTAGATAGGCAGTTGCTTCATGTATGATACTGGTATTAAGCTGCATCTGGCTAAACCAGAAGCCCACTTCAACGTTGGGAAATGGCTAGGCAGAAGATGATGAAGAAATCGTATACCTATGTTTAGTTGAAGATATTCTAGACATTTCCGATACAACAGCAATGCCTGAATCATGAGGTTTTAGTCAACGTCTAGGCATTTTAATGGGAGTATAGCATCATCGTGTTGATGATGACATTATTTCTAGTCTAAAGGTTAGTTGAGGAATGTTAATAGTTCTGTAAAGTGATTTCTTCATCTAGTCTATAAATATTAATGTTTGGTTTTCGTAAGAAAATACATATGTCACCAAACTATACAAGGAGATTTGTATTTTTATAATTATATATAAAATCTTTGCAGTGAAAATCACCTGCAAAGATTTTATTGATTCTCGCTCCCACATTTTTCTCAGCAATGGAATCAACGAACTTCCTATGAAATTGCGAAGTGCATAGATTAGATCTGAAGGCCAATTCTCCATATTTAAAAATATTCATAATCCAATCGCAGTCTCATCTCGGCGATAATCAAATGTCAAAAACTTGTCTTTTTTTTTTGGGAAATAGAGGTATTTTTGACAGATTGAAACTTAGATCAGACTGTGAACTTTCTTAAAATTACGAGATTTTCCCTTTAGTTATCTATGTAAGGATGTCATATGTAAGGACCTAATAATATAATTAGGATAAAAGAAAGCCTGGACTTTAAAGCTGGAATATCGGGAAAACTGAAAGTACATTTATTATGGGATTTTTTGTATGAATTCGTCAGGTCAGTTAGTTATGAATATTTTTACAAACTTAACATAATTTTACGGTAAACCACGGACATAATAAGTATGTAAATCCAAAGTTCTGAGTTAATTACTTCGATGTTATCCCAACATCAGGAAAACGGTGCTTTTGGGTAATTTTTCCCAATTTGCAGCGACTGAAGCGTGGTTAATTAACAAAATCCGATTTTATAACGGATGAATAAAAATAATAATTAATGGCGTTAAATTGGTATTCTGGGAAAAGAATAATTGCAAATTAATCACGAAGCATGACAAATTTGCAAAGATCTGGCTCTCAATTTTGGACCTACCAGTCGGATTTGAAGAAATATTTTGCATTTGTCAGCCCATGGAAGCGTTTCGGAATTAAATTCTATTTTCTAGGACTTATAATTCTATAATTCATCATAATTTATTAGTGGAGCTTATAATTTACCTGAAAATTCCGTACCACTAACGTCTCTTGGATATAGTTATGATAATTATAATGATTTATTTTAAGTGAAATTGTTAAAGAGCTGTGGATTTTGTGAATAAATAAATAAAATAAAATAAACTAACTTTTGCCAGCGGCTTCGACCGCACGGAACTTTCATCATCTATTTAACTACCTTAGGGGTTGAATTTCGAAGAATCCTTCCTAATTCCTTGTCTACATTACAAAGGGAACCTCTGTGCAAAATTTCAGCTTTGTACGTCCAGCTCAAACCCTTGGAGGGTTTGAGCTGGACGTTGATGAGTCAGTCAGTCAGGACTTTTCTTTTTATTATAGATAGATGATTTTATTTATGTAAGAAACTAGGTTTGTACAAACACTTCTGCACGTCAACCATTTTTTTAACAAGTTGAGGTCGGCTTTTCCTATCTCACTATCAGAGTAGTCAGATAGGAAAACCCGATCCCATCGAAAGAAACGCCCAAACAAACTCATAGGTCATAATTTAGTTCCTACCAACACGAGAGAAAAAGACTAATACTTAACTTGACAAATTTAATTCTAACAGCAATATTTATATTCTAATACAGCATCAAAGTGTGATGGCGGCGCGGGCGCAATAAATTACGCTTGCTTCCTCGGATTATTGTGCATTACTGTACTTTCTTATTTACTTACATAAAGTAATGACAGGAACTGGACCAGTTTTGTAATATAATCTATATTATTTAATGCCTTATCAGGAAGAAGAATTTCTTGGAGTCTTGGTTTTTTTTTCTAATAATTGGGAACACCAGCGTAGTTTATTTAGACACTAACAGTAGGAATGGCTTTTTTTTGACAGTTCAGCAACATTCATTGCAGTATTTACGTTGTTGAGCAGATTTTTTTTTTTAACATATGAAGCAATGGATTAGCGAGATTAGAACAGATTTGATTATTTCAAAATGATTAAGATTCCGATTAATTGTATGCTAGGCGATTAGGGATTAGCTAAACATTAAAAAATACGAAAAAGGAGCTTGTAATTAAAAACCTAAATATACTGTTGAACTTATGGGTTAGTTTCGCATAAGAATCATGAATACAAGCGATTGTTCGGTTCTATTCAGTCACGTCCACAAAAATATCGTGATAGGTCAACAGGTCCTAAGGAAAAGTGACTGGTTTTCGCCTAGCACCAAGAAATCTAGAACAGGTACCTAACTAAAAACGTATGTTAAGCTATTTCAGGAGTCATGACAAGTGTTTTTTTTTTGTGCAAGTTTCAGCTAGCTTGAAAAAAAAAAGACCGGTTCACGAATTTCCCCACAAAGATTTCCACCTGAGAAAGGCGGAAATGGTACTGGGCGGGTCACGTCAGCCGCATGCACAGTGACCACTGGGCAATATTCGTCACGGGTGCTGACGATGGACGGCACCGCCGAGGCCGACCTAGGAAGAGGTAGGGAGATGACCTAGATGCGTACCGCAAGGGTTGAGTCCAGGAGGCTCCAGAAAAGGATGCCTGGCAAGCATTTGCTCAGCAGTCGGACAAAGTAGCCTATTTAAAAAACAGAGAAAAGTGATAAATCACAATCAAATCCCAGTGAATATCTCAGCTTCGCGACTAGAACAATATGCCCAGAATGTCAAAGCTAAAACACTCTATATCTACTCCATCTTTACTTATTCCAACCGCATCTACACTTCCTACACCGGATGAATTCAACCTATTGCATTTTAAGTACAATGTCGTAACAGCCCACCACACAAGCGTAAAGCGTAATATCTTACGGCTCGTTCATACGAGGAGGCTTGCTCGCACGTCGAGAAGTGAAAATGTCCGTGCGAGTTTCGTAAGAAAAATCGACACGTGATTACCATAGCACTTATGTGTTTACACTCAAGCGAAAACAGAAACTCGCTTCCGATATGTCATACAAGAAGATTTTCTCGAACTGTCATTCAAAATACGATATTTTTTTACGTTAACATTACTACGAGTAATTTTCAAATACGAATACCGAACATACTGTTCAAACGATTCAACATCTGCCTAGCCTTTTCCCAATTACGTTGGGGTCGGCTTCCAGTCTAACCGGATGCAGCTGGATACTAGTATTTTACATGGAGAGACTCCCCCCTTCCCTAGTTACTGGGTAATACGATAACCCTTGTTAAGTCTGTTTACCAGACTTATTGGCTTCTGACGACCCGTAACGACTGTCAAAGATACATGAATGACAGCCGGGACCAACGACTTAACGTACTTTCCAAGGACGGGTCTTGGTATGTAAAGAAGGTCACCCATCCACGAACCAGCCGCGGCAAGCACAGCTTAACCTGAACGACCGACCCGTGCACTGTTATTACTTAGCCACAAGCCCCTCAACTGTTTACAAGACTCAACTACTTTATTTCTTTTCAATAATCGCCTGATCGAGGCTAGAAACTCTACCAGTGTAGATGAGCCTTTAGTGTTCACTTGCGTAACTGAGGTTAGCAAAAAGGAGGTATTCAAAACACGCTACACTACAAAGGAGGTCGAATTCATAAAACTTTACGATGTTTTATTTTATTTATTTATTTGATGTTTTTAATAAATATTTATTGTCAGTTTGTAGATTAATTGCTTGTGTCGTGACCTCTGTGATCTGTTTAATTGATTATTTTGGTATTGAAAGGTTACCTACATTGAGTTATGTAAGTATTTGATTAGATTCTTCTTTGTCTATTTTAGTGCTGTTAAATCTGCAATGCCAGGGTATCGGAAAAGAAGGAAACCAGAAGGGAATTTTCAGTGGGTTTAGTCTATTATGCCGTTGAAATATTGCTTACAGAAGTTCTGGATTTCCTAGCGCATTATCTGAAAAGTCTTCACGGTTCTCTATCTAGAGTTTTCCTCTACCAACACTTTATGGAAGACTTCATGTATAACAGGGTGGCAGAGACATCAACTCGTAATCTATTATGGATACAGCATATGAATCTGATCCCCTTGCGTTGTGTGCGAAATTCTTTGTCGGTTTTTTTTTGGGTGGGAAATCATCAAATAACTTCTCCCGCTCTGGGTGGAGCAGGAGGGCGTGTCAGACTTTTACTGACTAAAACCCACACGTGTTCCTTCAGTAGCCCGTATGCCAGGGGCTGTGGTGTCTCTTTCGAACAAACCCGCACCCCTGGCAGGCATCGACCCTTGCGGGCCCCATCACTTTTTGTGCTGACATCTCTTTGAGGCGCGCGTGGAACACAACGCGCCGTCGACTTGGGCTTGGTTCTTACCGGACAGCGAGCTACCCATTACTCGCCGTCCGCAAGCCCCGGTTCGGTTATTAAAAACAATAAGCTGTTGCATGACCGCGTAGGTATTTTCTACGAAGAAACAATTTTTTTTATAACTTAAAAAAATATCTCCGCGGTCTAGAATCATATGCTGAATGTGCTGAATTCATGGTTTCAATTTGCGCGTCGATGATTTCTGTCACTCTGTATTGTTTTAAGTAGGTACGTATAAATCTTCACGCTAAATATAACACGTTCAACGAGACTTGACAAGTCTATAAACAAATATGCCCACAAAAGGCAATGACAATACTGACATGGTTGAATTCCCTCATACACGTAATTCTTCTACGGCCCATTTAACTTGCAGATTGATGCGTGATCTAGGGCTATAGATCAACCTATGGAATGACTTGCTTGTCCTAAGACAATAATATTAAGTCAAATTGTCGAATAATGTCATTAAGAAGGAGTAAGATTCCCCGACTTATAGCATATCGCGAGGAAGAAGAATGAAAGTTATGAATGTTGTTGAACAGTAGGAATATTCCATGGTCTGTGGGATGATACTCCCACAGACCAGAGAAGCATGACACATTAAGGGAGGAGGCCTATCCTCAGCAGAGAGTGGAACGAGGCTATCAATGACGCTGATGATGATTAAAATGTCTCAAAGGTCAAGGTGATCAATGATTGTTTTCTTGTCAAATCATCATCAATATTGGACGAGTTACGAGTTTGTTATGACCTCGTCGCGCAATTTGTGGTCTACGACACTGATGAGTAGAACAACCACAGATAATAAATACCCGCGGTGCACGCTATCATTGCGTAACAAAACAATTTCTTTGAAACAACTGTTTGAATACTACCGCAGTACCGCAGTACTACGAACAGTGAAAGTTCATAAATGTTAGAAAATATTTACCAACAATCTGACGACGGCCGTCAAACACGACACTTTCACTATCAATGGCAATTACAAAACAATCGATCGCCTCGATCACGCCCCTACATCACGATCGATACAAACTATCATTCTAAATTATCGACCGAAACTTTAAAATAAACTTACTTTTATAAGAAAGCGGAATCCCGTGACAAAGTTCACACTGGCAGCTGCATTCGGGGTTTTAAATTTAGAACATGCAATCCGTTGGGCGTTCTATATTTCCGTTCGGTATGCGTGTTTAAATTTAGAACCAGACTTAGTTCACTGTTCGACACTGTCGTTTGTCACTCGCTCGATCTATTTTTAAATAATCAATCGAAATTTTAAATCGATTTTAAAGTTTCGTTTTGTTTCATGTATCAGGTGCGATGGTTGAGCGTAAACTGCGTTGAGAACTAACTTTCGCGGTTTTCCAAGCTACTGAGAGAGGGGAAAGTAACGTGTTGTGATAATTAATGCATTATTTTAAGTGTGGAAACAAACGTGGTTTAATTGATACGTGGAGCCAATCTTGCGTGTGCTCAGATCATAATTTGTAACGTTTTGTTAATTTTGACTGAGTGACTTTAAGTTGGTAGTTTATTGTAAAATTACAAATTGTTTATGGACGATATTATTTTTAATGGCTAAATTCATTGCGGAGTTTATCAAAAATATTGTTTTAATAGCTCGTATTAATTTTTTCGTTGACGTAATTATTATCATCGCGTGCCGGGTACCAAGTTTTCTGTTGTCAATCAATGTAGCGCCAATGCTATCTTAATAAATGCAATCATTCAATTAAAACTTCAAATAATTAATGGATTCGGTCTATTGCGTGCTTCTGGACTAAGGCCTGTCCTAAGTGTCGCTACAACACCTGTTTCCCCGGGTTCCGTATCGTCTCTCAAAGACTAAAGTGAATTAGGTACGTAAGGTAAAGGTAGTCCACGAAATTCAATTTTACTTACTTGTTTTTTTGCAATTTGCAGGTCATGCTGATTAAATCAATTATGATTCGAGAAGAAATAAGGCTACAGGGATTTTTAATCATTATTAATCATTAAAATCTATATTATAAAAATAAAAGTCCTGACTGACTAACTCATCAACGCCCAGCCCAAACCCTTGGACCTAGAATGTTGAAATTTTGCACAGCGGTTCCCTTTATAATGTAGACAAGGAATAAGGAAGGATTTTTCGAAATTAAACCCCTAAGGGAGTTAAATAGGGGATGTAAGTTCCGCGCGGGCGAAGCCGCTGGCAAAAACTAGTCATCATTACAACATGACATAGTTTGAAACTTAGAAGGTTGTATAATTCTGTAATCCATACGGGATACGATCGCGAATCATATTTTGTTTTTGCAACAAATGTAAGAAAATGTTAATGCTACTTCCCGCTAAGATAATTTAATATAAGTGCTTGAACCTTTTATAGGGGTGCAAGTTGTAGCTATAGTACGCACGCTCTCACTCAGTTAGCCAATGACAGTAATAGACTGTGTTAAAGGGCGAACTACAGTCAATCTATTTTTACATTCTAATTATATATTTCTAACACATTGGCGCAAATGTTTGCAAGAGCAGCTGATGAGTGGGACGTTTTGTTTTTCTGTTGGTAATACAATCATTCGGGGAGCATTTGGGGGAGGCCTTCGGTGTTGAAAAAAAATTTTTTTTTTTCCTGTGGCTTGAGTTTTGGAATAGCGATCGATAAATAGAAATAGGCTCGCCCCTATTAACATTTATACTGAATTTTATCACTGAAAACAGTGTATGAAACTTTATAAATATATATGAAAATCAAATAAATACGTAGTAATATACAGGAAAAGTTTTTATCCAGTGCGCAAACTTTGACCATGAATTCAGCATATCATTCTAGACCCCCTACCGCAGAAATTTTTCGCCGGGTATACAAACAGAAATCAGCTGTTCCATACATTTTGGCCGCGTAGGTATTGCACTTTTCTATGAAACAGCTGTTTTTTTTTTTTTTTGTATAACCGGCGAAAAATTTCTCTAGGGCTCCAGAATGATATGCTGAATTCATGGTTAAAATTTGCGCACTGGATAAAAACTTATCCTGTATAAACAAAAATTAATTTAAAAAAAAATCTACTCGACATAATAAAGAAAAACTATCAACTCAACATAATAAATAGTCACATACTAACAAGATCATAATTACATAAAGAAAAAAATTGAATTCCTGTATGACATGAAAACCTCATTGTTTTCAAGTTGGTAGACTCGTTTTCTTATGATATTCTATACGAGTATGTTGTTATACGCAGCTGTATTGTTGTAGTAGACATATTGGCAGATTTATGCGTTAGGTATACTTGTTAGTTCGTGAGGTAACTAATTTATATTTCATACTGGCTTTTGTCAGCGGCCTCGCCCGCGTGTAGGTCCGAAATTATCCCGCGGGAACGTAATAACGTAGGTACGTTCATCCAAATCCGCACGGCCATTTTTGAGAACTAATTGATTAAAGGTGACTTAAATTATTATGTATTACATATAGACTGAAATTACATAAATGTGTAATTCCCTCAGAAATACTGAGAACGCTGTCAAATTACATAATTTAAAGAGATTAAAGCAGTAAAAAGTCTAGGTATTGCGTTCTAGTCTATGCTTTTACGAAAATAGTTACAAACGAAAAACTACGCGATTTCATAAGAAATCTTTACAAATAGATAAAGAGATACCAAGATATCAAAAGATTTCGTCAAAATATTGTTACCAACCGATACGCACTCATTACGATATTAATACTAGTTCAACTGACAACACTATCTATGATCATGGTTAGCAGTCGGAGTTATAGCAGTTTTATGTCAAGTAAATAATAGGTCTTTACCTATGAAATTGCCGTTTTGTATGAAAAAATTTAAACGATTTTTTTATTTGTATTAATCGAAGTAATCACCCATGCAATCAATGCATCTTTGCCATCGCAGTGGCAGTTTATTGATGCCCTTCTTAAAGAAATCAGCTGGACGGGAGGCAACAAATTCTTCAAAGGCATTTTGTACTGCCTCTCGGGTATTAAATTTTTTTCCCGCCAAGAAGTTATCCAAATTCTGGAAAAAGTAGTAGTCTGTAGGCGCAAGGTCTGGTGAGTAGGGCGGATGACGGAGAGCTTCCAACCCCAGTTCTTGCAACTTGGAGACCGTCTGCTGTGCAGTATGAGGTCGCGCGTTGTCGTGCAGGAGCAGCGGAGACGAGCGATTGACCAATGCTGGTTGGAGATGCGCCAGCTTCTCCATCATTGTGTTCAGTTCTTCACAGTACACATCTGCAGTAATGCTCACCCCGTTTGGTAAGAAGCTGTGATGAATCACACCGGCGCTAGACCACCAAACAGTGACCATCACTTTTCTAGGGATAAGTTTTCGTTTAGGGCATTGTTTAGGTGCTGAACCAGGATCCAACCAACTTGCTGAGCGCTTACGGTTATCAAACAGAATCCATTTTTCATCGCAGGTAACAATGCGGTTCAAAATTCCTTCATTTGTGTGTCTGTTGAGCAGTGCAAGGCACGTCTCGACGCGTACTTCGCGCTGGCGATCATTGAGTTCGTGGGGCACCCATTTGTCAAGCTTTTTTACCTTGCCAATTTGACGCAAATGGACCAATATTGTTTTGACGCTAACGTCGAAAGCTGCTGCTAATTCAGCCGTAGATTGTGTATCATCAGCTTCCACAATCGCCTTTAATTCGTCATTGTCGACCAAAGTCTTCGGACGACCGCGAGGTTCATTTTTCAGGTCGAAATTTCCAGAACGGAAGCGAGCAAACCAATAACAGGTGGTGCGTTGGTTTGTAGTGTTAGCTCCGTAAACGTCGTTGATGTTGCGTGCCGCTTGTGCCGCGTTGCTGCCACGACGGTACTCATATTCCATAATTACTCGAATTTTTAACGTATCCATGATGACGAAAAAGATTGAAATGCGATGAAAATGTAACACTAATCAATAAAGAAATGACTACTTTTAGAAAAAAAAATCCATGTTTTTAAAATAAAATTAATTTGAAATTAGAATTCTTAGCCAAACAAAAATTATTTTGATTTGAAATGGCCAGTACTGCAGAACGGCAATTTCATAGGTAAAGACCTAATAGTTTACCTATTTACTAGAAATGTATGTACATATCTTCGACAACCCAAGAGTACTTGCACAACACACTACAGCAATGGGCTTTCATTGTGACAGTTCAGCAACATTCATTGCTTGTTTTACGTTGTTGAATAGACAATTTTTTCGAACATTATGATGCAGTGGATTAGCAATATCTTTCAAAATGCTTCAGATTGTGTCTTAAACAAAGGTGCTGTATGCCCTTTTAATAATACTCACAAGTTTTGTAACTTTTTTGATTTTTTACACAAATAAAAATGCTTACAACAAAAATACATCACTTACCAATAGACAACAGTTTATCTACAAAACAAACGAATTCTTTAAAAAAAACTAAGTTCTTCAATCGTTCTTCTTTCAAATTATACAATCCTTTGATTGTTCTATCCTTCGCAATTCAAAACTTAATCCTTTTATTTCAAAAAGGTCTGTCCTAAGCCTAGTGCACACTCAGACTGGCGGTGTTACCGCTAACCACTGCGTGCACTTTCACCAAAATCGTGAGTGTTTTGTTAAAGCCGGCACGTAATCGACATGTATGCGGTATTTTCATACCGTGTGGACGTGGGTTTACTTACAAATGGCGGTTATGTATTGGCAGTTAGGTTGAACTGAATTTCGAAGTGGCGTTAATGCATAATGTGGGATTCAAATGCTAATTAGGAAGGGTTCTAAATTACATAGTCGGCGCCTATTCTCTGATATAATTTTAGTAAGTGTTTATTAACCACAGAATAAATTAGATCACGTAGAGATTTAATTAAATGTCTCTTCTTCTGTCTCTAGAAGTGAGAGCTTTTGTAAGAAAAGTCTGATTAAGATTAGCCTTTAGTAAGAGGTTATTATTAGGAGGTAAAATTTTCAAAAGACTAGTCTTGTGAAAAGTTTACCTAACGTAAGTGTCAGTATTATTTCACTACGTGCGCTACGAAAAACATACTAATTTAAAAATTTACGAAATCAAAATTCAACAAAAAAGTATTCCTCCACATACTTATTTATAAACATAAAATCTACGTGTTTTAACCATCTTGGTTGCGCAGACACACCTGCGCACCACTCTCACCGCGTAATTTTTTATTATGGGACAAACATATTGATTACATTGATTAACTCGAGAATCATAGATAAACAATGTTTATTAGCTATTAGCTGATTACATAGTAATTGTGTAGAGAGAAAATTAATTAATAAGCGAAATTACATGTGCACACATGCTTATTATGATTTGTTTAACTAAGAAGAAGAAATATCGAAGTAATAAAGAAGACTGGTAATTGGGTAGACTCAAAAGAAGAGTAAACAAATAAAAAACGTTTAAATAATTTTGAAAAGAATGTTTTTAATTATTTGCTCGTTTTATTTGGGTTTACATAATTTTGAGAGCATTGGTGGCCCAGTGATATCGGCCCAAACTTACGAGTTAAGGAAAACATCTTCTAGAACCAAACATTTCGAAGACATGTGACGTCCACCAAGCCACACTGGACGTGAGGTGGATTATAGCCAACTCCCTCTCACAGAGAGGAGGCCTGTGTCATAGCAGTGGGAACATTATAGGCTAAATTATGCTGAAGAATTTTGATGTCATTTTTTATGGTATTCTTGTTGTCGCCGCAGGGTTCAGTGGTTTGCTTTGAAAGTATTTCATAAAACTAAATGTGAATTTTATTTCAAAGAAGGTTTTCCGCCATTAGCACTTTTCCTTAATTAACGATGAATTTGAATCGCGCACCTAGCTTCTGACATTTATATTGCTTGAAACCCTACTCCTCCTACAATTAACAGCTAGCTTGAAGATGTAATACGTCAGGGTCAGTAACTCCGACTTGTGACCTTACCGTGCGTTACGCAACATCAGCGATGTCACAGTGCGTAGGCTGCGCCGGCGCATACCGGAGTTGCATGAGTATTAATGATCGCTAGATCGGAGCATCGATGTAAAGATAGTGGGCATAGATATCTCCTGCCTGCTTTTGAAGCTAGAAAGTGTATAGTAGAAAGGGAAATCAAATATAGTTTTTTTAGGAATATCACCTGCAATAGGCATTTCTCGTGGTTTGACCTCACGTGCTAAAGAGTTCAAGACATTTTGTTTTAACCTACATCTTTTTTTCATCTTGTCCATGCCTCGGAAAGCAAGTTAAGCCATTGGTCCTGGCTGTCATACGCAGTGCTTTCGACAGTCGTTACGGGTGCTCAGAAGCCCGAAAGTCTGACAACCAGCCTTACCCAAGGGGTTATATTGCCCAGTAAACTAGGCTGTGGAGGTTGGACATGCAGTCGCTCCATGTAAAATGCTTCAGCAGCATTCGATTAGACTAGAAGCCGACCCCAACATAATTGCGAAAAGGCTAGGAAGATCTTGTATTTTTCATCTACAATTTAGTTCTTGTTTAAGTATTTATTTCTTTCATAACATTGCAGGCATTATTACACTTACAGTACATGATATGATTTGGTTTACTGTGGGAGACTGGTGCCTAAGTTAGGCTTTAAGGGCTGTGTTTCAAGGTTACCAGGTCTCCACCCTCTAGCAGTTAGATACAATTCAAAATATTGTAAAAAATAAAAAAAAGGGATTTAACTATTTTGAATTAGGAGGTGGTATAATAGCTTTGTCATTAGTAGTTCAAAAAAAAGTGTTAAAAAAAATAAAGAGAAATAAATATTAGAATGATTTGGTTTAGTGTTAGTGTTGTTGGTAAAATAGTGGATAAATAGCATAAACAACAAATACATACGCTAGTACCGGTATACCTATGCTATATGAATCATGACCTCAGAACACTTTGGGTGTCAAAGTTCGATGTCTGAGAAAGTGTAGGGACCCATTGGAAACTATGATATTTGATACTCGCTGTTGAATTTGATGGTAATAATTTTGATACATGGTACTGATATTGTAGAAGGGATAAGGATGCAGGAAGTGGTGGTATATCCTATTGGCAGGAGACAGTGGTTTCCGGTGTATGATTTGTGTGTATTTATGCATTAACTAAGTAGTTTTGATCAAGAAAGTGAAGTTGTTAATTCTGTTTTGTCGTGTCTCTAATGTTCGCACAGACGTAAAAAAAACGGTGGGATTTTATCGCGCAGTTGATATTCAACTCTCGGCGTTGAACCGAGCATCGAAAATCGAACAGAGCTCATCTCAGCGAGTCGAAAAAATACACAGTTTGATTTTCAACTGGACGTTAAGCAGTACGTTGAAGATCTAGTGCGCGAAATAATACTGCCGAAATATTTTTACGTCCGTGCGAAGGTGGACTTCTTAATCAGCGTTTATGTTTTCACTTCTGGGACACACGCCTCCTCTCTGTGAAAGGGAATGGGCTGTAATCCACCACGCAGGCCCAGTGCCGGGTGGTGGATGTCACATGTCTTCGATTTTTCGGTTCTAGGACATGCCAGTTTCCTCACGAGACCAGGGGCCTAAGTCTACTAATTTATAAACGTTACAATGGTCTCTCAATGGTGTGTTTTTGACAGTTTTTGTATGGCAAATCTGTCAAAAACTTACCATTGAGAGACCATTGTGACGTTTATAAATTAGTAGACTTAGGCCCCTGTAGTGATGATATAACTTACACAATGTAAAACGCCTGTCTGGGTTCGAACCTACGACCTACAACTCGTAAGTCGCGGTTGTTACTACTGGACAACCACTGTTGCATGCAACGTGGACTTACTGGGGTATAAATAAATACCTACTAGGTACTAACTTCGATACTTTTCTAAGGTAACGTTAGACTGGTGCCTATACTTTCAGTAAGACTTCCTGACAATCTAGAAACTAGTCTAAACATACCATTAAAAGAGATTAATAAGATAAGCCTAAGTAATCAATCGATAAGAATGTTAATGTTCAAGATTAAAGCAATCTACAGAAAACAGGAAACTTCCGTCCCCATTAATTTTAAAATTTTAAACATTACAACACAGAAAAGTAGTATTTTATAAAAATACGTGTAACTGCTTATGACCTTTTGTTCCGTAAGTCATCGTGAGCGATCAAGCGGCCACATTTTGCTATGCAACGTTATTACAATAACAGTTTTGTACATAGCACATATTTTGCAGTAGATCAACTTGACAATTTATAAAAAAATATATAGAGAATAATTATTTCTTTAGTAAGAATCATTTTAAATAATTATGCGTGCGAATTGGACCCGTGACGGTGATACCTACAGGATAAATCGAATGTGGGACAACGTCCTCATGAAAAAAAAAAAAAAAAAGTTGAAAAGTTATGAAAGAGCTGAATTTAATGTTATAGCTCCACTTAACAGAGATTCGAATCAGATTGAGTGTATTATCATAATAAACATAATTAATTATCGTTTTTGGTTTTATGTTTGATATTTAACTTTTGCCTTACCTGTTTTTTTAAATAAACTTATACTTACATCTGACTATAACATCGATAATCAAATGTCATTTATTTAAATTTGACTGAGATTCATCTCTTTTTGAACGTCAAAATTACTTAACACAGTCCTCCAAAATCTCGTCCTCTTCCTAATGCCTTTGCTTGGAACAAGAAGACGCGCAACAAACATCGCAGGGATCAAATTTAATTATATGCATCGAATATAAACTTTCCAAATCTCGGTGACGGCCCCGACTTCACCTACTGATACTCGTACAACGTCACTGCAACCGAGCTATTCACCTCACGCACAACGCTCAAGACAGTGTACCGGCCAGGTCATAGACCCTATCATTTCTCTATTTGATAACAAGTTCAAGTAATGATAAGTATGTGAATCAATCATTTCTATTCTATTCTTGGACAGGCTGAGGTCGAGACCAGGCTATGTTACAGAGAATGGGCTGCCTAGGCAGGCAGACATTTCGTCTTCGTTCATTACAACAGCTTTTTGCCTACAATAACTTAGATTTTTCGAAAATAGTTGTCCGAGTACAAAATGCAATTCTCTCAAGTACCTTCTATTCTGGTCGTCATGTTGCTGAAATTCACTCCAAAAATTAAAAACATAGATTTACTGAAACTGTAAACAACGATTTCATTCACGTCATACACTTTAAACATCTCAAAACATCACAAATCTCCTTCAAAGTATAACTGTTTGACTGTTTCCCACCTACAATTTCAAGGATCGACCCCACTTACACTACTGCTAGCACCTCCACTGTTACGCTACACGCACAGGAGTGGGTGTGGGTCAGCGACCTCGCTATCGGTCAGACACTATTTGCTCTGCAGCATGATTGCCGCGATAACAATATACTTCTGGGATTGTATACGTACTGCAGTTCAGAACACCCTACACCATTAATTGTAGACATTTCTATCTTAACCTCTTCAAAGTACAATTCTTCATTAATGGCTTAAATGGTTTAATTTCTATCACATTTTTTGCAAATCACATATTACCTTCGTTCTTAAGGGGACAATACGTTATCAGTAATCATTGTTAACAATCAGCGAGATGACATGCAATTGACACAATGTTTTTTCTCCAATTCCCAGAAGAAGAAACCTAAGTACAATTGAGTGTGGGAAACACAGTGATTAGTGCAGTCACGGCATTATGTATGTATGTGGGAGACAATGAAATGAGTGCTTGCAACTAAATGATAGATTCACACAATATACGTAATGTATGTACTTACTGTCCACTGTGCAGTGGTAGATAGCTAATGTCCTTATATATACATATAGAACGTTACATGGAGTATTGTATACTGAGTATTTTTTGAAGATGCCTCGATCTCGTTCTCGTTCCGTGTGATGCCGGACGTAAAAGAATAGCAACATCCCATTTCTTCCCGTGGGTGTCGTAGAAGGCGACTAAGGGGCTTACTAGAGAATGGGCAGCAGCGTTCTCTATGCATTTTACCACCATACTAGTACTGCGATCGCCAACCCGCCTGCCAAGCATGGCGAGTACGGAAATCGCCTCCCCGTTTGGAGGAGGGCTATGTCCAGCAGTGGACGTCTTTCGGCTGAAATGATGAATGATGATGATGACCTCGATGTGCTTCGTTGGTGTAGTGGTCGCAAGCGCTACTACTGAGCTTGAGGTTCTAGATTCGAATCCCAGGTCAGGCAAAGTGTTATTGGGTTAATCTATCTGGAATTTCTCAGTAGGCTCCCGGAGTCTGGCTTAGTTAATCATAGCTCTGCTCCAGGCGAAGATGTTTGATCCATTTCGGAAGCACGAGAAAGGATCAATATAATAAACTTAGTGGAATTTCCGCCCTGATTTCGCAAGTCTGCTCGACTGATCGTCGTAAAGTCGTTCCTGATTACGTATTGTGAATAAACGCTGCTGGCTTTAATTTCTCGGAAGTTTTTATCTAAACTCAAAACACGCTACCTTTTTTTACTGATTGGTGTATAAGAAAAGAATACTTAGCGTCACTAAAAAATCCTTTACGATTCATCCCACAAATCCTTTCTAAATAATTTAACCACTGCTCTCAAAACGGTGAAGGAAAACATCGTGATCACCAAAAATCAAAGACATGTGACACCAACCCGCACAGGGCCCACGTGGTGGATTACGGCCCACTCCATCTTGAAGAGAGGAGGCCTTTGTTCCAGCAGTGGGGAAATTATACGCTGAATATTCTACACATACACTTATCTGGGAATTCCCTAGTACAAAGTAGACTGACGTCGGTCAATTACCGCCGCAGGATACGGAGACGCCCTGGGCGTCGGGAATCCCAGGCCGATTTCCGGCCACCGTAGGCATGGGCTTGCGGACGGCGAGTAATGGGTAGCTCGCTGTCCGGTAAGGATCAAGCCCAAGTCGACGGCGCGTTGTGTTCCACGCGCGCCTCAAAGAGATGTCAGCAGAAAAAGTGATGGGACCCGCAAGGGTCGATGCCTGCCAGGGGTGCGGGTTTGTTCGAAAGAGACACCACAGCCCCTGGCATACGGGCTACTGAAGGAACACGGGTGGGTTTTAGTCAGTAAAAGTCTGACACGCCCTCCTGCTCCACACAGTGCGGGAGAAGTTATTTAATGATTTCCCACACAAAAAAAAAAAAAAACGTCGGTCAATTAAGCAATCTGTCTAAACATACAGTCATGTATTCTCAGAACAGACCAGCCTTTGATTTCTTACTAAGCCCCGTAAAAGGTATCAGAGTACCTTCCCGTTCATAACGCATGATAAGCCGTGATAAGCCAAACCAGATGTTGGTTACAGATAACAGTCGGTCCGTTAGAACTCTGGGTTCAAAGAGTTTCGGGAATGTTATGGTAAACATGTAGATGATAAGGTGGTACTTGTTGGGAAGTAAACTTTGTATAGGCAAGCATGTTATCTGTGAAAGCTTTTCCAACTTTCCAACTAATTTGGGCTTTCATTGTTTCCTTTCTCAAGGATTCAGTTCATTTCGTTGGGGTTTATATCTAATCCTATCTCGTCTAGGTTCCGTGTGGTGCCGGACGTAAAGAATACCACCATTCCATTTCTTCCCGTGGGTGTCGTAAAAGGCGACTAAGGGACTCACTGTGAGAAAACCGGTAATTCCCAGAACCAAAAACTTTAAAGACATGTGACATTTATCAGCCCGCACTGGGCCCGCTTGATGGATTACGGCTCACTCCCTCTCACAGAGAGGAGACCTGTGACCCAGCAGTGGGAAGGTTATGACTGATTATGCTATGCTTATTCTGAATGAAATTATGTCATATTGATGCCTCGAATTTTCCTACAAAAGCATAATGTATTATGTGTGGCTGCAAAAACATAGTCGAATTAATGTCTGCGTGCGATCTTAACTATCAATAGTCACGTATACCTTACGGCACACGTCTTCAATATCCATAGGCAAGTTTAAACACACATTAGCATTGCTTTCGCTCATCGTCGAAGGGAAACGCGTGCATACAGATACTCCGCATAAAAAATTATAGAGATCCATTACAATTGCGCCATTACACTGAGCGCTCACAAAATGACAAGTACTAAGTACATCGTAAGGTTTTGTGTAAGGCCCATCGTCCACGACGCTACTCAAAAGTAACCAATTACAAACTGCAATCACTAATGAGTGGCGGCAATGTGAAAGTACTAGCATTTTAATAGTTGTGCGTACATAAGTCATTTATTTTATAACAAAACACATTGTGTTAAAATAACATTAATGAGAGATAAAATAATAATAAAATAAAATATAAAAACATTGAGTAGATTCATATTTAAAATGAATTAAGCGTTTAAAATTACCAAAAAAATAGTTAATGTCAAATAATTCAGTACCAAAAAAATAAAAATCACCACGCAACCGATCACCAATGAGTAGCCCTGTAGCCGCAATGTCCAAGTACTAGTATTTCAATGGTGGTGCGTACACGACGCAACCAATTCTACAAATATCCCGCGAAACTCATCTTTTTTTTTTTCAAATTTACATTTCAGTGTCAGGCTGTATGTAGATATATGATTCATGACCGCAAAAATGTGCCTTTGAAGAATTATAATTATTATTTTAAAAAAAATCTACCACAACTCTCTAAGTTCATGTAATCTCATTGAATGAAGAACGTATTGATGATTTCATGATTATAATTTTGTAAACGGTCGCGATTTATATTTTGTTCCTAGAGCTGTGACCGGGACATTCTGCCTTCTCATTAGTGATTTGAGTTTGTATTACAAACTTTGTAACCCATTACTCTGAATAGCGTCGTGGACTCGTGAACGTCAGGCCTAACCGTTTCGGCGCACACGCACTGTCCTACTTGTACAACTTTTACTGACAGTTGACATCAATTTTGGACAGAAGGTTTGTTCTGTATGCGTCACAAAGAGAGTCGGAAATAATATTGTTGGATAAGGTTTGTAAGGAGGCGAAGTTAATGCCTAAAATATTTATATCAACTAATTCGATAAGTTGTGGGGTGACTTGGATCTTTATAAATGCAGTTTTAGTCGATGTTAGACACCACTGAATTACGGTAAAGTAATCTAGAAGAAAACAGGACAGAAAAGCCCCAGCAATGAGGAAAAGCGGTATTCATTTCCAGTTCTTTCAATGCACGAAGGCCTTGTCACGTCTGTGTTTTTCAATCTGGAGTAGAGTAATCAAAGATCAAATACACCTATTTATTCACTAGTTTTTGCCAGCAGCTTCTTCCGCGGGGTGGGCGAAAATTATCCCATGGAAACGTATCAACGGGATAAAAAATATCCTATGTGTTAATCCAGGTTATAAACTATATGTGTGCCAAATTTCATCCAAATCCGTTCAGCCGTGTTTGCGTGATTGAGAAACAAACATCCAAATATTTGAGCATACAAACTTTCGCATTTATAATATAGGTAGGAAGTAGGATTCCGATGCTAAACAGTTAGTTTTTACACACAGCGACAATTTCATATTTGAAGCTCCTGCAATGTCATGACGTAGATTTACACTACTCCTAGATTTCCCATAGCGTTTGCCCAGATTTAGCCTGCTGAACCTCTCTTGCTACATGGGGGCCATCCATAAATTACGTCACACTTTAGAGGGGGAGGTTAACGACTTGTGACTTTGTGTGACAAGGGACAGGGGGTCAAAAGCTTTGTGACGTCACATGTTAAAACCTAAGCTACTAAAACTCTACTTAGGTACCTACTCGAACTTCTAAATATAAAATTGAAAAATATGTGACGTCACACAAGGGGGAGGAGGTTTTACAAGTGTGATCACCTGTGATAAGGACGGGGTCCCCCGAAAAAACGATAAAATTTGTGTGACGTAATTTATGGATGGACCGTACAAATGACAGCTCCTCACTTGTCAAGCAGTCCACTTTCGCTCAGGGATTTAGAGGGATTGAGACCTCGGCTCTAATCCCTGGACGATTTATAACTGTATCAAGTTCATAGTCATGAGTTTGAGACTTTCTAGTCGGTAATAAGATTAAAATAGTTTAAGGATATACCTTGATGAAGCCTTTTGAGATCTGGGGATTAAAGTAACTGGATACACCGACAGTGGTCTTCAAAATAACTATTTGTAGAACAGTGTATCGAATTGAGATCACGATTGAACCAGCACAAAATTGCTTTTGGGCGACTGCACTGGTGGGATTCCAAGGACAATGGTTGTCCGTTGTAGTTTGGTTATTGACCCGGCTATATGTATATTAAACACTTTATTGTACACTTTACATATCAAACTTGATGGCTTTAGCGTTAGAATACTTTTACACGGAAGAAAGCAGAGATATTTTAGATCCTGAAGACACAACTATTTATGTTCAATGGCAGAGAAAACCCTAAAAAAAATTACCATATCAATCAAACAAAGCACACATTTATAACACTAACCCGTTTCCCGACCCCATCGTTACTTCGATAACCTTCCATATTTCCTATCCGAATGAAACCATCAACAGTTGATATCTAACAATTCTCCATGCCAGCCATACGCCAGCTTCCCATAGGAACAATGCACAATGAACAATAGTGACACACCACACACGACCTTGGGGGGAGAAAGTCTACGATCTTAGAATCTAAACAAACATGTGAGTTTATTGTTTGAAGCACGAGGGATATTTTTATGGGTTATCTAAGATGGATTGTGGAAATATTATTTTCTATTTACACTATTCAATTTGTAGGAAATCTAATCAGGAAATCGAAAGATGAAATCATAGTTAGAACAGTTGGATCCGATTTCGTGTGAATGGAAGGTCCCGACCGCACCATTTCCTAAATTGTTGCAACCCAATGTAATTCTACTTCACAACTGAGAGTCGTCAGTCCGATTTAGAATTTTATAATTCAATTTAGTCTAGTGTGATCACTCAACTTCCTAATTAGAGTTTTCCTAGTTAGCATTTCTACAAATTGGATGCTGTAATAACGACTTTAGTAAGATAACATGGGCTGTATAAAGACAGGGTTTGGCAAGACTGCTGTTGGGACTAGATTTTGAGCTTCTTTATCTTCCATCAGGAAAGACTTCAGGACTTGTAGAGGATAGTAGCACATTGGCTGTGTAAAAGTGACGTTATTATTGTCTTCGCTATTTCTGGGTGTTCTATAGGTACCCCGTATTACGAAGACGCAAGTATACGTCTAGTCAGAATTTTTGCACAACTTCAAAGATTCAACATTCATCGCTAAACAAACTCACACCCAAGTCACCCAACCCTATACTGATTTCCATGTTTGTCTTGAAAATCGACGTTTGAACAGAAGTCTAAGATATCCAAAGGTAGGAACATTTTTACATCTATGTATCAATACGTGAATCAAAAACTTTGTGCTCCTTTTTACGCAAATAACGCGGTTCTCCGTTCGCGTGCAACAAGCTATTCTTTTTATATAATAATGCGTTATTAATACATTAAATTTAAAATTAATCATGTTCGAATTTCGACAAGTGGGCGACCACAGAGTACCTTCTTCAGAGTATCTTCGATCAACATACACTTCCATGGAATAAATTAAGCAATTCCACAGAAAATTCATGGAAGAAATAACTGTTACCATCTAACCAAACACCGGTCCCTTGACCTCATAAACTAATTCTTTATTACCACCTGGATGTTTGAACAACTGGGTTCCTTCAAACTCATTATCATTTATCTCTTTCTGTCTTATCAGTAACTCAAATATTTTGGCAAAGTATTTAGAATGTAGGCTTTAGGTCAATGTGCTAAATGTAAATATTGTTTTTAGGGTAGTATGTTGCTAGCTTTATTGGTGTGACGTAAGCACAAATCTTTGCAATGATTACGAATTGGAGCAGTTTAAAATGTTTAATTGTGGTCGTTGCTTTTTAGGGTTACGTAGCCAAATTGCAAAAAACGGAAACCTTATGGATTCGTCATGTCTGTCTGTCTGCCTGTCCGTCCGTATGTCACAGCCACTTTTTTCCGAAACTATACGAACTATGCTGTTGAAACTTTGTAAGTAGATGTATTCTGTGAATCGCATTAAGATTTTCACACAAAAATAGAAAAAAAAGAATAAATTTTGGGGGTTCCCCATACTTAGAACTAAAACTCATTTTTTTCATCAAACCCATACGTGTGCGGTATATAATGGATAGGTCTTGAAAAGTGAAAATATTTTTTCTAAACTGAAAAGTTTGCGCGAGAGACACTTCGTCATAAATCGTAAACTGCAATTACCTTTCATTCATTTCAAAGTTACAACGAACTACAAGAACTTTTATATTATGTTACTTGCTGCTATGGAACCCTTCATGGGCGGGTCCGACTCGCACTTGGCCAGTTTTTTTATTGAGTAAGTAATTCGTGGCTGTTTACAGTCGTAAGACTATTAAATCAAAGAATACTTAACGTTTGCACGAATTCATACATATTTTTTAAAAATCATAAGACTTGAAAATGTAATCATTTTCGATACAAGTCTGGTTAATTGACTTATTAGAACCGGTGACCGATAGGGTAGACGTATTCTTCGAATCGGCAAACGTAAGGTAGGAAGCCCTCAGGCTAGGTGAAGCGACGACCTTCGCAGGGTAACTGGTAGCAACTGGATGAGAGTTGTCGAGAATCAAGCTAAATGGCGTGCAATTGGTGAGGCCTATGTCCAGCAGTGGACTGCTGTAGGCTGATGACGATGAACATTAATTCTGTTTTCCCCGAAGGGTTAGTCAAAGGTGACGTTAAAGTACACCCACATTTACTCAGTTATGTTTAAATCCATTTTAATAATGAGACAAGGCTATTGCAAAACCTGTTACCTGTTAATCTCACAAACTGACACAAAACAAATGAATTCGTGTTAAACTGTTACAATGAAACGAATTCTCCGTTAAGCAGGTCACTCACACCGTGATCGAGACGACCTTACAGAAAATAGTCCATTCTTTACTTCTCATACTTTATTGTTCGATATTTTTACCAAACATTACCAGTACAAGGTATGACCTTACGAATTCGACCGCAAAGGAATTCAGATGAATGCACTAAATGATTAATTGTTTACCAATGTGTTTGCGACATAGACACTGCTTTATGACGAGGTCTTTTGTCTATGAAAACAGCCGCACGTAATCAAAGGTTAAGCTAAGCTTGCCGCGGTCGGTATGTGGATGTGACCATTCCTTACATATCAAAACCCATCCGTGCCTCGGGAAGTACTTTAAGCTGGTGGTCCCGACTATCATTCGTGGATCTTCGACAGTCGGTTCGGAGCGTCATAAGCCCAAGTCTGATCGCCAGGCTTACCAAGGGGTATCATGTTACCCAGTAACTGGGTTGTGGAGGCCAGGTAGGCAGTCGCTCTTTGTAGAAAACTTGTATTCAGCTGCATCCAGTTAAATTGAAAGCCGACCCCAAAATAGTTGGTCAAAGGCTTATTTATGATAATATCAAGCATTTAATTTGATTTAAATAAATGTCCGCATACTTTTGAAAGACCAAATATTTTTTTGTTTCCGATCTGTTTCGATACAGGATGTGGTTTTTATTGATTCTAAATCAATTTCGTGTCTTGCTGTCCTTGAACTTTAAGATTGTCATTTCTTTTTTTTTGCAATATTATTTAGGTTCAAAAGTCTTTGAGCTAAATTTAATGTAGGTCTCAGAACGCTGCCATACTGAGATCTAAAGACATATGACGCATTTCACCAGAACAATGAACTTATGACCTAAATTCAGCAGAAGCAGAAGACAACTCGGTAGATCTTCATAAAGATGGTGGGAAAATAAATGCCTGGTCCAGAACGGTAGAGAAGTGGAGATAAGTGCAAGAAAAGCTTGCGTCTAGCAGATGGCTATAGGATACTGTCTTGAGAATAGTTAGTAAAAATAGGAATTACAAAAGCAACATGGTCCATCCAAAGGTCGCAAATATCCAAAACCCCTGAACGGATACGATAAAATTTGGCGAGGAGATAGATGGCATCCTGGGGAAGGATGTAGACCACTTAATGTCCCGGTAGCACGTTGCCGTAGGATAATTTCAGATATCCATTCAAAAGCCACGGGCAGAAGCTAATCTGAAATATATTCTATCTATAATCATACAGTTTTACAATTTAACCACGTGTTTACTACAAAAAATGTGTACAGGAAAAATCCGACAATTATAATTAAAAATCAATAATGTAGATCGGCTCTCAAAGTAAATTGCGACACGGTAGCGACAAAATATTGTCGACCTAATTTGTAATTTTGTTTTACAAGAACTGGTTTCTTTAAAGTCGGATATGTTGTGAGTGCTCTGGATTCTTAATTGTACAACCGTTTTATGTAACTCGATAAAGGAATTAATAAGTGCAGTTTTTTGGTTAAGAGGAAGATAATGACGATCGTAAATTTTAATCTTTTGAACTGTAATAAGCAGATTTTTTTAAATAATAATATTCAGAACGCAAATGTTCACCGTCATAAGCAGATCATAATATTTTCACTGCTGGGACGCAGGGGACCTCTCTGTGAGAGGGAGGGCTGTAATCTACTGTTGGTGGATGTCACATGTCTTCGATATATTTTTTCTAGGGCATGCCGGTTTCCTCACAATGTTTTCCTTCACCGTTTTGAGAGAGTGGTGATACAATTTGAAGGTAACCCGTAAGTCGTGACCGATGACACTGGGACACCACTGCTTCAACGGCACAAGTAGTTGCTTATAATGCTTGTCACTTGAATTCGTGATCACAGTATTGCACCTATCAGCACAAAGAAAGATACAGCCACACCCCGACACAAAATTAAATCCCATTCCAAATTCTTATTCTATTTCAGAAGAGTTTCACTCTCAAAATCAAAAATCCTTTACATTACATCCCTGTTATTAGATTTTTTGTTTTATTCCTTAAACCATTTTAACGCACCAAGGGACCCTAAAAATCAGCTCAATACAAGATGGTAAAAGTGGTATGCGACCAGTCCGAACGGCCTAGGACTCGATAAGGTCTGCAATTGGGCCGCCCCATACTCCGGCCAAACGGGATCCGGTCCGTTTCACTCTCAGTAAACTGTTACTTTTAACTGACAGTTTTTTGTGCATTGGAATTCTGCGTAGCATGAAAGTTTGGCAGTTCCTAATTGGAAGGTTTTTTGGTATTGGTATTCATGAATGTGGCAGGCGTATTCGTTAAAATTTACAGTCAGCTGCATTTTGAGGTGTGGTGGAGTGTCAGTTTTGACTACAATTATTTCTGGGTGTGGCTGTAGGCTGTCTTTTTAACTAGAGTTTATTTATATTGAAAGGAGAGGTTCCCAAGAATGGGTGAATTAATAATAATAAATAAATAAATCATTTGTTTTGGCCAAAACTTTTACAAATTTTATAAACCTGCCAAACTGCGTGACAGTTTGTCGGCAGGACGCAGGATTCAGGAGGAAGCTTTATGCTGTACGTTGGCGATGTTGTTGGCACAGAACAGTGGATGATTTATGGACTACATTCTCACAGTACTATAATAACAAGTTATTATTGGTAGTGGGAACACCCTGTAGTTATTAATTAGAAATACTTTATCCTACAAGACTTCATCTGCCTAGCTTTTTTGCAATCATTTTGGGTTCGGTTTCCAATTTAACCGAATGCAGCTGAATACCAGAACTTTACATCGGGCGACCGCCTATCTGACCTCCACAGCCCAAATACTGGGTGACACGGTAGGTGCGTTTTGGAAAGACTGGTTGTCACTTTGGGGATTCTGACGACCCGTAACGACTGTCAAAGACTCGTGAGTGACAGCCAGGACCAACGGCTTAGTGGCTTTCCGAGGCACGGTGGGGTCTTGGTATGTAAATATGGTCACCCATCCACCAACCAATCGCAACAAGCGTAGCTTAACCTGATCGATGGACCCCTGCAGCTTTTATTGCTTAGCCACAAGCCTCGACTTCGTCCTACAAAAGTAACGAACCACACTTTATTAAAACAGATCAACTCTACAAACGATCGCATGACCTTTACAACATAACAAGACATATTAATAAGCACAAAAAGAAAGTCAATTGACTCCTGCGATTGAAGATGGCCGCCATGTCAATTGTATGAATTGAGCGCTTCCGTCTGGAGCACAGCTGTTGTTGAAACAATAAACAGATAATATTGATCGGGAGGAAGGATGCCAATAGCGATGATGAGTGACTGCGTTGAGTACTTAATTGGACGTTATTAATTTGGGTGTGATGTTGGCGTAAATCTACGAATCCGCACTAAGCCAGCCCGGTGAAGTAGACATTTCGAGTGTACATTTCGGCTCATTCCCTAACTTCATCAGATAGGCTGTCGCTCCATGTGAAAAACTGGTACTCAGCTGCACTCAGTAAGACTGGAAGCCATATTTGGGAAAAGACTAGGCAGATCATAGAGACAGAAATTCAACATTTTACGCGCTAAAGCACCGAATATTTCCCCCATTGTTTATAGACGTCGACTGTACTTACAACCCAAACTTTACTTCTATTATGGAACGCCTAAGACAAAACTGACGCTTCCAACCTCATCTTACCTAGAACCGCACAAAAAGCCGAGCTTGCAACAAAAACGCCATTAAGTACCGACGACCTCCGAACGTCACGACTGCATTGTTTGTAAATACCGAGCCCAATCGCACTGTCACTAAATACTTAACTGTAGGCTTTTTATTGACTGTCCGTTAACTAATAGTCAAGTACTGTGAGAGGGACCATTCTATGCAAATGAGCAGATTAAGTGTGCAAATGAATATTTTAGCAGGTATTATTGTTTACTAGCTAATAAGACGTTGTCCTGTCAAAATGACAATATCTTCAGTTCATATAAAAATTCTATTGAAAAACTGCAGGTGCCCACCTGCAGTTTTCCCCAAATTTTCCAATTGTTGAGAAACTTTTCCAATTTTTATTTCCCTAAAAACCGAATTACAAATCGGTCCAGCGGTTCTCAAGTGATGCGCTAACCAACTCACAGCATTTAATTATATGGACGAATCACAATCTGCCCATAACGTTCCCACTGCTGGGACACAGGCCTCCTCTCTGAGAGGGAGTGGGCCGTAATCGACCACGCGGGCCCAGTGCGGGTTGGCAGATGTCTGATGTCTTCGAATTTTTAGTGCTATGTAGACTAACATAGCACTAAAAACTCTCACGATGCTTTCCTTCAGTTTTGAGGGCAATGGTGATAAAAATATTTACACAAAGTAATACACCTGCCTGGTTTCGAACCTACGACCTACAAGTCGCAAGTCTCGGCTGTTGCCACTGGGTCACCAGTGCTCTCTTTATTTTAATACCTAGATAGAATGGACAACAATCGATCATCGTGATCATATTATACAAGGGTACTTATAAAGATAGCTTAGGGTTAGGGTGGGTTTCACAAATGAAGCTGTCAGTGTAATCTGAAATATTCATACTGACGCTCTTTAACGCGGTTTAGACGTACTAATCGCGTTCAGTTTCATTGGTGGCATTAGCTCTTAGTGTTTGTAGTGCTAGAACAACCCTTCTTTTCGATGTAATGTTTTTGTGCTGAAATTACCGGCTTTTACGGGAGAAGCTAATTACTGCAATGGAAACTATATCTATATTGTTGATTTATTTATACATACTTAGATTCGTGAGACAAACGGCCTTGATTGTCTATTAGATTGAATTACAAACAAAATCATTAATCAACTTGGTCTATCGCATTTCACATTCCTACGCTTCTTCAGTTTCAAAAAGCAGCCATTTTAATTGTATTACATTAATTATTTCATCTTTAACTAATTAATTACAGAGTATTGTGCAATCGATTCTGTGACTTAGTTAATTAGATTTAAATTTCAATTATAAACCAATCAATAAACATTATGTAATTAATTTCTATTCCTTACTCATTGACGTTAACGACTTATTGTTTGATATTACTTAGCTAATTTACAGCTAAGACCTACATTGCATTTGCATGCAGTTAGGTACACACGGCTACACATCAAGCTATACATTTCCAGTTTACGCTGATCTCGCACTGTACGGAAATCCTATACAATGCGAGATCAGCTTATACTGGAAATGTATAGCTTGATGTGTAGCCGTGCGTACACGCAAATTCCTAGCTACATTTGTAGGGTTCCGTATCCAAAGGATGCCGGAAACCTTTTATTAAGCTTCCGCTGTCCGTCCCTACGTACTTACGTGTGTATGTCTGTCAGTGGGCTGTAGATCATGAACCGTAATAGGTGTGCTGGAAGAGATTTCTGTAGAAATTAGCATAACCTTCAGACGTGTGTGATGTGAATAATTGGTTAAATGAATTATTATAATTGTTTTTTTTTTTAATTTAAAAGATAAAAGTCAGATATAACGCTGAGCTAAAATGAAGTAGTAGCGTGGGACCGACGCGGCAACGATTTTATGCGATGGGGTGGGTCGAGGGAGCTAAGCATTTCACGCGGGCGAAATCCTGAATAGAAACTTGTCTTCTATAGGTACGTTGCCAGTCATCTCGGTATTTCGGTTGCCAGAATCTGCCTGTAAATTGCATTATCAGAAAACAAAAGCCGTTTATTCAAACTAGGCTGCGACTCAGCACTTTTTGAACGTCAAAATTACAAAAGACAGCCCCCAAAACGCCCGTCCTTCACCACTTCCTAGTGCTTTAACTGGGAAGAAAATATTGTTGGTGTTGCGAACTTATTTGGAATATTTTGTCCGTCCTTTTTTATACACCCTATACAACAACCTTCATTAGCAAACCTCTATACAGCATCACAAAAAACTGTCTCAATATCAAACAATGTACCTGAGGTCGAGTGGGCGTTACAGTCATACAAAGTACGATCAACTCCAAGTACCTACATAGTTACAAATTATGACTTTGACAGCATCTTTATGTCTGAGCAGTAAGGCGGTTTTTGTAGTTCCACTGTCCTGCGGTTGATTGTACATAACATAACATATATGAGTCAATTTTGTTCAATGCTTGCCAATGACCTTCCATCAATGTCATCATGATACAAATCTCACAATTAATCTCATTTTCGACAATACTTAGTTATTTAAAACCTTTGGGAATTCACTCGGTTTAAAATGAATTAATTTTATGGCAATTATAAGTACTTATGTGTAGATTCATTGTTTGGTTTTCTTGGGATTTGGGGCCCTTTATGCAAAGGTGAATTCGAGGTCGAATACAAGTACATTTCGTTCAGTAACATTGGGTAATTGTAGCGTGGTTTATGAATGACTTGTTCAGTTGGGCTTATTATATTACAAAACAACATTTTTCTGGCATGGTTTAAACCATCGAGCATGTTTTTGAAATAATAACCAAACAAGGAGTCGAAATGCAAGTACCTCTTACAGAACTAACAACTTAGCCCGGTCTTAGATTATCAATAGGGTATTGTCCAATTTGATAAAAACTATTTTAATTAGAAGATTGGGACGATATATTTACCAGAAAAATAAAAATAATAAATCAGAAAGGCTCATTTTCACTTTCATAATTTTAATGATCAAAGTACAATTTATTGACAAGATTATTTCTGGCGGAATTTAGGTGTAGGTACTCTTAAGTACATCAAGCTACCTCAATCTGTCAAATTTCTTTGATAGAGTTTCAACTGTGTTCCAAAAGTATAAGGTTCACGTCCAATTGGGAAAATTTGACAGTTTGGGATAGCTTAATATGCTGGCGTGTGTGACCCTAACATAATGTTATGTTATTTTAGCCCATTCAGCAATTTTATAACGAATCTCAAGTTTCAAGTTTAAAATAATATCATTTACATTTTTTGCTGTCAAATTGTTAATTACTCCTCAAATTCCTACATAATATTATGACCTTTAATGAGTATTTTATTCATATTCAAGATCCACTGTTTAAAGATTAAATCACGTAGGTATAAAAAATATATGAATGACAACTTGACCGTCCTATAACAACCTTGACACGAAAGGCTGAAAAAGACGTACCCAACTACCTACACAGACAGACAGACATAATGGACAAGTCATTGACAACAATAATTAATAATTTTGACGAACATACGACCTGTACAGTCACAAAACTCAAAGGCTTAAAATGGCATACATGTGATTAAATACTTCATACATTCACCCCTTTATTTATAAACGCTGCTTAAAGTATGCCTTTATTTATTTATTACTTGATTAAAAAAAAACAAATTATAATCCTAACTTAACTAAACTTATTCACAAATTAAAAAATGGTGTCGAAAAATTCATCCGCATCGTTTTCGACCGGTAGTTCCCAAGAGACTGGTGGCATTACCACGTTGTATGGCAATGCTTAGACTCTGGCCAAGGTAGAAACCAGCCCTTGGATCACGGGAACTGTCAACCAGCTATTTCGAGATTTCCTTGAAGAGATCATGAGCACTCTGACCCCACGGCCCGACGGTTTCCCCAAACGGCTCAAAAATATAATAACCAATAAGGTTGTTGTATTTACGCCGCTTGAGGTTAAAGTAAACTAATTATTAGCGACTATTTAAATATGCATCTTTGACGTTGAACCATCTTTTAACTTTAATCAACGTTTACAAATCTAGACGCGGCGGCCAAAAGCACTTAAGTCAATTTTTGCTCAAAATTATAAAAAGTCACAGCACCCATGTTTTTGTATTATCCGTCGACTGGAATAAGCACGTAAGTCACGCGTCACTTCATTGAGTCGCAATAGTTGACTGTACCATAATACTTAAGTCGTATCAATAAACCAAGCGGCAACATAAACAACTTAAGTTGACTTAAGTTTTTTTTCCCGGCATGGCAACTGTTAAGCCAACTGACTTAAGTAACATGGTAACTGTAGGTTAAGTGTGGGAAAGTACTTGAAATTTTTTCAAGTACCTTCCCTCACTTTACCCTCTTTTTTGAAGTGATTGATAAAAAGTTGACGAACGTTGTAGGTAAAGTAAAATTAAATACGTATTTCTTCATTAGTGTTACGGTGTGACGGTCGTAGTGGTGTTGTGCATTAACTGTATTAATAATGAATTCAAGAGCCAGGAAGTTAGTAAATCTCGTCATAAATAATGAGAATAAAGGTAAGTTTTGAATGTTTTCCTGGCATTTTTATGCAATATGCAAAATAAATGTATGGTTTTTGTTGACATGATTACAACAGAATCAACAAAAAAATGTCATTTCACTTTTTTTTACAGGCGATGAAGACCCATTCTCTAATCCGCAACCAAGTACATCTGGAACTCAAAAACAAATTACTCATGATGAAATCGCTATTGACTATTCTAGTGACGATTCTGTTGCTGATCCTACCTACTCTCCAGACAGTCCTAGTTTGCTTACACAACACGAAGATGAGATGGAAACCACTGTTTACGATGCATCAGTAGATGTACAGATAGCACCACAAAATGCAATACCTGAAAGTATTGAAGATACGTCATTACTACAACAAAACAATTCCGTGCCCTGTAGAAGAAGAAAGCAAGATAATAAAATAAAAAGAAATTTAGGCCAATCCTATTTGACAGCTAGTGGGAAAACTATCGTTAAACGTCAAATGAAGGAATTACCTAATTGTCGAAATAAGTGCCGTCAAAAAATAAGTGATGAGCAACGAGCTGTAATTCATAAAGACGTTTGGAATCTTGGGTCTTATGATTTAAGGGCAGCGTTCGTTTCATCTTTGATTACCATTCAAGAGAAAAAAACTGAGCGTCGTCGGGTCGAAGATCCTAGTTTACAAAAAAATAGACAGTGGACTTATAAGTATCATTTTAACGTCAACAGTGAAAAAATATCCGTATGTCAAGGTTGCTTTCTAAAAACCCTAACGATAAGTGATAATTTTGTAAAACTAATCGGTTTGAAGAAACGTGGCAGCTCGAGTGGAATTATACAAACAGACAAACGTGGAAAGAATACACCAGCAAACAAACATTCCGAACAAAAAATTCAAGAGGTGATTAATCACATCAATTCGTTTCCGCTATATGAAAGTCATTACACTAGACGTAGAAGCACCCGCAAATATTTACCGTCGCATTTGACAATTTCAAAAATGCATTCTCTTTACTCAGAATCACATGAAAATCCTGTAAGTGATAAGATATACCGCAAAGAATTTCATAAATTAAATTTAAGTTTCAAAAAACCAAAAGTGGACACTTGTCACACATGCGACCTCTTTAAAATGAAATCAAACATTGCTACAGATGAAATCACAAAATTAGTCCTTGAAGAAGAACGCGACTCTCATCTACTAGCAGCTGATATGGCGTACAACGAGAAGCAGTGTGATAAAAATATCGCAGTTACAAATAAAAAAATCAAATGTCTGACTTTTGACTTACAGCAATGCTTGCCAACCCCAGCTTTACAATCATCTGTAGCCTTTTATAAAAGACAACTTTGGACTTTCAATCTTACAATACATGACAACGCAACAGGAATGTCAACGCACCACATGTGGCATGAGGGTATTTCGGGTCGAGGTGCTAATCAAATAGCCTCCTGTTTGTTTGTATATTTACGAGAACTACCAGAAAATATCTCAGAAGTGATTTTGTACTCTGATACTTGCGGAGGACAAAATAAGAACACTCACGTGGCTGCAATGTTTACGTACTTGTTGACTGTAAAACCCTCAATCAAGATAATACATCACAAGTTTATGATACCAGCACCCTAATTGCGTAACTCACGATTCATCATAATCTGTATCGTTTTGAAACGGATTGTTAAACCATTGCTTCATATGTTCGAGAAATGTGTCTGTTCGACAACATAAATAACGCAATGAATATTGTTTAACTGTGAAGACGAAACCAATTATGATCAATCGTGAGTTACGCAATTAGGGTGCTGGTCATACACATATGGAGGTTGACTTAGACCATGCAATTATTGAAAAAAAAAAGAAAAAAACCGAAATACAAATTTATCACCCACACGATTGGATGCAGTTGGTAAGATCGAGTAGCAAAAAATTTACCGTTAGAGAAATGCGACAAAATGACTTCTTTGACTTCGCTAGTTTATTGAAAGGTCCCTTAGTGGCCCGAAAAAAAGACGACAACGGAAATATTTTCAAGTGGCATGAAGTGAAGTTATGAGTACGGCGTCATAAAATACAAAACATCTCTGTCTAAAGATGAATCATTTAAAACTATTAATTTCAAACGGAACACGCGACGTCACAAAGAATTTAATTTGATGCAGATTACTGACAAGCCAGTACCAATAAGTGTCGAAAAAAAACGTGATATAATATCACTTTTATCTTTAATACCTGAATGTTTCCATATTTTTTACCAGAATTTAGTAACCACTGACGACACCAAGGATGTTGATCCAGATATATCAGATTCAGAAGACAGTGACTTTTAGTTTTTGACTTTATTGCATGCATTGCATCATATTATAACATTTTTAATTAATAAGCATAATTATAATTCAAAATTATTCATAGTTTGTTTTAATATTATATAATAAATTAAATAAGCCAAGTAATTATAGTACGGTAATAAACACTTAAGTCGCATTTTTTTGACGTTCAAAGAAACTGAAGTCAGATATTTTAGTAAATAATAATTATAGCCTAAATATCCATACCCTTATATGTAACTAGTTCATAATTGTGTAATAATAAATAATAAAAACAAAAACCCTAGTACATTTTTTTCATACCAATCAAATAAAACCTTCTCCTGTAAAATTTTTGCATGCAAAAAGATTTGACTTAAGTGCTTAAGGCTTCCGCGTCTAGAAATAAACCCCCAAACATGTAACGGAAAACATTGGACGGACACACAATCACTGAAAAGACAATGTTTTAACCAAACTGTCCTGAAACCCGTAACATATCGTATTGTATTGTGATGTTTTGTCACAGAGTAGTGCTTGTGATTAGTCTAGGAATTTCTTGGAATTAAGGAAGTGTCACAGCTATGTAGACATTGTTACAATGGCATATAATCTGCTGTCTCATAAAGATGTCAACTAAGTTCTTATTCACTAAGAAAATTAGCAAGTAAACTGGGGAAAAATATGGTATTCGTATTGCTTGTATTTTAGAGATATACACGGTGTTTGGCATAACGTTGAACATACGAATATGGTGGATAGGTGGGGTCATCTGCTACTTACTCAGCCCTAATTTATTTGGTCCTTAGCCCCTGGATTTTTAAAAAAGAAGTTTTTTTTTGCTAGTTTCACCAGTTTCTTAACTTTAAAGTGTATGTTTTATTAAAATGGGTAATACAGGCCTTTTTTTAATCTTTAATGTTGGCAGATTCTCATAAAATTATTGCTTTATTCAGATATTAGCGGAAAAAAATTTATGAGTGCTCAAACTTACAGAAAGATGTAAAAAATACTTAAATCTTAATTTCAACTTGCATTAAAAAAAATAAACAGCAGACGACCCCACCTTTCCACCATTTTCGTTTGTTCAAAGTTTTGCCAAACACCCTGTATAGCTTTGTCTGCATTACCTTAAGCAAGTAAACTAAGGCAAAATATGGCATTCGTATTGGTTGTATTTTAGAGATAAATAGCTTTATCTGCGATACCTACCATACTTCACCATCATCCTCCGGTCTTTGTACCAATGTATTTAGGGTCAGCAAATCAAATCTTCTTCCATACATCTCTATTTGCCAATAACTCAATAGTCACTTCCATCCATCGTTCCTTTGATATTCCCTTGCTTCCAGTACCGCAAAAATATCAATTTGCCTAGTTCAGGCATCCAGTCTAAGCGACTCTCTCTTCGGCTCTTTGTTACCTGAACTAAATGATTAATTATAATTATTAAAGCCAGATCGCATTTAAATCTCAAAATTTATGAACTTTTATTTGGTTTAGGTTTTGATTTGTGTGAAGAAAGCCATTTCTAATTGATACCTACCTGATTATCTGCCCGCCTTTTTCCAACAATGTTGGGGTCAGCTTCCAATCCAACCGGACTCAGCTTAATACCAGTATTTAACATGGAGCGACAGCCTACCTGACCTCCAGTTACTGGGTCCAGGATACTACTATTCTGAAATATTCTGATAATGATCTTGAAGAAAATCGTAGGAACTAACAAGCGATATCCTATGGATGGTCATATTTCATCCTGTTGCCGACTAAGACTACGAACCAAACAGAGCAGCCACATTGCCGGCAGTTGCACAATGTGATAAGTGGAACTTCCTACAGCCGTAATATTGCTATCTATTCGTACATCTTAGAGCAAATATAGGTTTAGAAATTTTCCTTTCAAAGTGTAGTAAATTATTACTTATCGTTATAAACTAGAATACTTGTACGGCTGAGGAATGTTGGCTTTCTGTGCATGTATCAGTTCGGTGAGCACCATGTATCTATCACATAATTAATTCCCTATCATTGCTATATTTTTAATTATTTTTACCTATTGTGGTATAGTAGAATCAATTCATTGTTGTTGTAAATTTTAATTTTAAAAGTGCCTTAATGTGCTCACTGCAAGTCACGACCCTTGAAAACATTGAGGTGTACTATCAACTCGAAAATGTGTTCTGATGCTGAGCGTCGGTCTCCCACCGAACACTAAATACTATGAACAGTCATGGTAATTGCCATAATTAACAACATGGTATACAGAGACGCTAACCATTGCAGAACCAATAGTTGTATAGCTTGCAGATTAATTCCAATTTTAATCACAAAGCAGTCTGATTTTGCATACATAAGTAATACAAAGTAGCTTTAAACAAAGCAATGGCTGTCAAACGATGACGAAAATCATAATAAATTCATAATAATAAGTTTATGTATGACGACATGCGACTCACGACAAATCGTGTCTACCTTACACCCCGCGGCTGCGTGTGCGCAGATCTTAAGGCGACACTTTGCGCGGGCTCGAACTCACTGGTGGGCCTGGCTAAAAATCACGTTGTCTCACCAGGCTTCGTATCCGACAGAGATAGTATCAGTGGTGAGCAGTTAGACGCTATTCTACATGCACAACGTTATTGAGTGAGATGCAGGAGCATTTTTTGAAAAAAAATCGCGAAAAAATTAAGAAAAGTCCTTCAGAAGATCGGGTTTTCTGAAAAAACCACTGCATAAATCAATGACGAATAAAGTTTATCGAATTTATTGTTAATTGAACTTTGTCGGTACCGTCTTGGTTTTCGAGATTTTACACTCCTTTTATTACTTAAAGACACTCAAAGTTAGCAAGAAAAACGAATCTTTGTTGGCTCATAACTTTTTAATGGCTTTTTATTTTAGTATTCTGTTTCCGTACAGACAATAATAATAACGAGACAAAACCATACCATGTTTTATTTTTGATGTACATAGTCAAACAGTGGAGTAAAACCCTCCCGAAGTTTGTATGGAAAAAATGTGGACAAGTGTCACCTTAAGTAAACATTTAAAGACGCTTCAAAAACGCTTACAAAACCTAACAATTAGCCTTTTGATAGATTAATCATATGACAGACAAAAGGTCAGAGCGAATACTTAATTACGTGTATAAATAGCTATGGCAAGTGCCATAGCCTTTTGATATTTAATTTCGTAATGACTCGTAAATAATGGGGAATGCTTGACATTAAGATAATTCTATTCGTACATTTATGGCCTTTATACAGTTAGTAGATAAATAAATTATTTCTTTGAATACCACAATGACAAGTACCAATGACAAATTGACAATACAAAAAAAAAAAACTATACAAAAGAAATAATTACATTGATCATTGTTGGAAGGAATTCAACAACCATGGCCGATATATAGATAATGTTTTTTTTACAATGCTATATCAATCTACTTTATAGGATTAAAGTTTATGAGGACAGTGAATTTAAAAATTCTGATCTTTGACGACACTAAAAGGCAGATCCTAATAAATTTACCAAAATCTAAGATAGGATTTGTATAACACAAGTGATTTCTACCAACTGACAGACGCATACGATGCAAGAATAAATATAAATTGTCGATTCCAGTGAAAAATATATTTTTTTCTCTTTCCGTGAAATGGAAGCAATAATATGCATACTACAACAAAACTTTCACTCAGTACTCCTATCATAAGTAACTATAAGTAAATGAGTATTCCCATTTCCCATACAACACGTAAACTCAAGGCACTTCCGAACACAGAAGGCAATGCAGCGCAACGAATGGCTACTCTAAAAAGTAAATAACCACTAATTGTAGGCAAACACGCGATTTGCTTACAAACCTGTTCCTATTGTAACCAAATAAGATAGTAATTAACGTAATTGGTATTACGAAGCACGCTTTTGAATGACAGCAGGTTCAGTGGTCACCGAAGCGTAATACATATAAGCCTGGCGAGGGAAATACATCGTAAAATTTCCTAGGGTGCACCCATACTTATCTACTCAGTCATGGCTGGCATTTGCAGATCTTTGACAGTCGTTACAGGTCGCCAGAAGCCCGAAAGTCTGACAACCAGTCTTACCAAAAGCAGACCAGTGTTACCAAGTAACTGGGTGTGGAGGTCAGATAGGCAGTCGCTCCATGTAAAATATTGGTATTCAACTGCATCCGGTTAGACTGAAAGCCAACCCCAACATCGTTGGGAAAAGATTAGGCAGATCATGATGATACCAGGAACATTTCGAAGTGATAAGTAAGATACATGAGTATCTCTTATAGACAACGTTTTATGTGGATGTAATTAAGAGATAAGGATGGATGAAGATAAATACATAGATATTCATTGTAATGTATCTCTTGCTGTAACAATTTAATAAGTGAATACATTTATGGAATTGTAAGAGAGTAGCGCACTTAAATATGAAAAAAAAAGGAAGATTAGAAAGGGACCAAGAACTAAACGGATACTAAATAGGTACTAGAAGATTCTAGATATCTTAGATAATACAACAGATGCAAGAAAACCTAAACCAACAGGAAAAACCAATAACAAAACACAAAGAAAAATAACTAACCAAGATATTATTAAAGCCAATTATACGTCAAAGATCTGCCAATACGACATCGAAGTGTAATCGTCGCCAATGAATCATTGAGACATGGTCAATGGACAAGTTGCGACATGTCCTGACGACAGATCACGTTCAGCCAGTGCAGCAGAATTGTCACGTACTGAAGATGACGGGGGCGTCGTCGGCAAGGTTGCTGTGTTAGCTAATAGATAAATGTGGTGTTACATAGACTGAGATAATAGTAGTGTCATACAATAACCACAACAACCGAGGGAGGATACATTTAATGTTGAAAATAGCTTGCATAAATGGATAGTCTCAAGGTTAAGCAGGAACTGATTTTGATGTGTCAACTTATTGTCGTGTGGGAGTCAGGTCAAGTGTCCAAAGTGGGAGTAAATATCAACTCACATCACTCAGGTGCAGTAGCGTCACCATTGGAAAAATATTGGCTTTTTTATGTCTAAACGGCTACGCTACAGTCGTGATTGATTCCTTGTTGTGATCTATACTAATATTATAAAAACGCATCATCAGATCTATATGAAATTAATATGGGACCGTTTCGGAATAAACCCCTTTCGAACAAAAAATAAATTTTGCAAATCCGTCGATATACGACGGAGTTATGCCCGAACATACATAAAAAAAAAAAAAAAAAACATAAACATGTCGAATTGATAACCTCCTTCTTTTTGAAGTCGGTTAAAAAGGAAAGATATGATTGTTTGTTTGCATTGAATAGGCTCCGAAACTACTGAACCGATTTGAAAAATTCTTTCACTGTTGAGAAGCTACACTATCCCCGGATGACATAGACTATATTTTATCCCCGTATTCCCACGGGAACGGGAACTACGCAGGGGAAACCGCGGAGCGCTGGTAGTACTTAATAAACCAATCCACATGCGCAGTAACCCCCCCGAGTGGGTTCCCGCATTGTCGTTGCGGGGGGGCTCAGTAACCGTGGATTCCGGCCACGGTGAAGCCAAGAGGAACCCAAAGGTGGGGCCGCTCGTCAGGGCTTTTGCCTCAAAGCCGACGACGTAGCGGCCAAAAAGTAGGTTGCGGTGAGGTGCACCGCAACTGAGGTGGGCCGCGATGTCGAATGGGAGGCATCGCGGCTGAGGGTTACAGGCTGCGGTAGAGGAGGAGTGCCGGTGCTTCTGAGCAGCGCTCTTTCCTTCCGTGGCCTGGACGGGGCCGCCACCGTTTGATGGCGGACGCGGTGGGGCCGCAGGGGAAGAGGAGTGTCGGTATAGCGTCAGCCGCTCTCCCTATCCCCTGCGGCCGAAAAGTGGTAGGCGGGACGGCGCGTTATGTTCCACAAGCGCGCCGTCAAAGATGTCAGCAACCACCGGTGGGGTCCGCAAGGGCCGATGCCTGTCAGGGGTGCGGGTTTGTTCGAAAGAGATACCACGGCCCCTGGCATACGGGCTACTGAGGGAACACGGGTGGGTTTTAGTCAGTAAAAGTCTGACACGCCCTCCTGCTCTACTCAGCAGGAGAAGTCATTTGATGATTTCCCACCCAAAAAAAAAAAAAAAAAAAACATGCGCAGTAATATAATTTAAATTATATTATGATAGTTGTCCAAATAGTACCAAACACACAGACGAATGATTTCCATAGAATCATTCTGTTGGATCCCAATGAAAACATAGCAAAAAATATTACGTAATACGTAAAATTATTTTATGAATGACGTCATTTAACGTGGTCGCTCACAACGGGCCTATAAGAAGGCTTAAAATCACCCAAAGGGCAATGGATGGGCTATGCGTAAAGTTTCCCTACGTGATCGAATCGGGAAAGAAGAGATCCGCAGGAGAACCAAGGTAACCATAGCCCGAAGAATTGCAAAACTGAAGTGGCAGTGGGCAGGCCACATTGCTAGCAGAACAGATGGCCATTGGCGCTGAAAGGTTCTGGAGTGGCGACCGCGTTCCGGAAGACGTAAAGTTGGAAAGCCTCCCACAAGACGGACCGATGACCTTGTGGGGGCCGAAGGAGTCAGCTGGATGCGGGAAGCACAAGGCCGGTCGAAGTGGCTGAGCTTGAAGGAGGCATATGTCTGAAATGATGATGATGTCATTTAAAGATTTGTTTTTATTTTATTGTTAAATGAAGGAAAATAACTGAACGCATCAGCCATTCTTTTCCCTTGCGTTTCTCAATCAAGACGTCATTCTATCTTCATTTCAATTTTATCCTTTTTATGCTTTAGGCACCTTGAAATGAAAAACTAAGATATAATCAAATAGTTAGTTAATTCTTTAAGCAGCTAATAAATAACTTTAATCATCTCGAGGATAAACGAAAAGTAGTACGTATTAGATAGAATCTATCTTAATGTAACTACACGAACAACGAGCCATAGCAAATTTTTAAGTGACAATTAAAACAAAAACGGCTATGAATAGGGTGTAAAGTTCCTCATCCTCTATTGAAAACGGAGGATCTTCAGACGAGACGGGAACTGTGTCTCGTGGGCAATTGCCCGACGGTTGACGTCATCGTGACGTTGGATATATGCTAGTCGCGCTGGTAAGTCTGCTTGCAGGACTTTGGGTGACGTCATTGTTATGCGTAGTTCGCATGTGGTGTTGTAGATGACGCCACATGGTTGATTACCAGAGCCAAATAATCATTACACTAAGCTACACTCCCACTTTGCGAAGACCCCAATTACTAGAGATTAACTATCCTTACGCAACTCTTCAGCTATCAATACCGTTATTGACGCCTAGACAGTTGCATAAACAATTCTCGTGACCGTTGTAAAGCGAGCTAATCCGTTTCTGCCCGATCTCGCTTTGTCTCATAATTAACTTCATTTGTCTCACTTACGCAAGTCTGAGTGGAAATTAGTTTCATTTTATGATTCACTTTTGTTTTTGCTGAACTTGGGTTGTTTGTACTGGAAGCTGGAGTTTAGTCAAATAACGATACTCATGCATTGTATAATATACCCACATTTATTTTTAAGTTCCATGTAAATAGAGGGTCCTTCAACAGAGAGATATTCGAGATGGAAAGCCCATTAACAATTTTCTCGACCCGGGAATTGAACTGTGGACTTCATACCTACCATAGCGCTTTCGACCACTAGACCTAGGAGACAGTCCTACTTTATATGTATAAATGCTGACTATGGGATTGTCTTTACTAGCTGGATCTATTCGCATAGTTGTAGTTGAATATGTTTAATTGTGTTTCAAGATTTTATATGCTGTCAGATGTTTTTAATTCAGATGACGTTTATGTTTTCACTTTCTTTATGAATGAGCTATTCAACGAGCAGTGGCGTAGCGTGAATCACTGTCGCCCGGGGCGGAGTCATAATTTGCCGCCCCTTTGACGTCGTAAAAATAATAATGTTGGTGTTGGTGTGAAAAAACGTAACGAAATGAAAGAATTGATCGAAAAACATTTATTTAAAAACCATGTACAGACGCCAGCACATCAAGCTACCCCAAACTGTCAAATTTTCCCAATTGAACATGAACCTTGTTCATTTGTGATGAAGTTTGAAATCTGTCAAAGAAATTTGATAGATTGGAGTAGCTTGATGTGCTAGCGTCTGTACTCTGTACATGTGTAAGTAACATGACTGTGTTAAAAACGTTAACAATTTACACTATAAAAATAACGTTTATTTAAGTATAAACGGTCTAAAATTCTACTTTTCGGGACTTACGCGCAGCGAAATCATTTATAACTTCGTCAAAGTTAACGTCTGTCACACTATGTTCTATCGACAACATGGCCAAATTACTCAATCATATGGAGCTCATGGTAGACCTCAAGTATTTTTTAATTAATTTCAGTTTTGAGAAGCTGCGTTCACATGAAGCAACACTGATAGCTATCGTTAAAAAAATTCGAAGCATTATTACGATATTAAGTGCGCAGATACCATAGTTGCATTGCTGAATAAATTCTAAAAGCTCGAGCGATCCTTTCTTGGCGTTGTCTTGAGCTTTAGCATCAGCCAAATCAATGAAATTGCGTAACCTCTCCCTCTCAATTTCGATGTCATCCGAATCGATATCATTGTGCTCTTCCCCGAAATTACACTTGTATTCTGGGTTCATCATTTTTATAGCTGGATGTTTTAGACGATTTCCTACACCATTTATTTGAACAGGAACTCATAATTGTTTTTATGTATGCAGAAATGTTTGAATAGGTATCAAAATAACTGCGTGTGCAGAGATCCAATAACAGAGGAGCAATTCTCGTAATTTTAAGAACGTTCACAGTCTAATCACAGTCTCAATCTGTTTAAAAAACCGCGAGTTTCCATTAAATTTTCGACAATTTTTTGACGTTTGATTGTCACATATTATTGTAGTCTTTGATTGTCACCGAGATGAGACAGCGACTAGATTGTGAACGTTCGTATTTACGAGAATTGGCCTACTGGTCAAAACTAAAATGGCCCCTCATAATTATGTCATCTAACATAAGTGCAATTTCATTTATGTGTTGTGAGCCTGAGTCGCCCTTATGAGCAGTCAAGAGGCTATATAGTCATTGTTGGACGTGTATGTTACGCATGGTGTGACAGTGTGCGTGCCCGCATACGCGTCCCGCGCACACCTTAACACCGTGCACGTCTAAATACAAGGGCCGACCGACACAACCAAGGACCGACCGCCATCACCACTCGTGATTTGCAACAATTTTTTTGGGCGGGAGGGACATTTAATATGTGCAAGTGGGTAAAACCTAGCTTCTTGAAAAATTTATTGTCTGACTGACCGCCAGTGATAGCACAAGATATGTTTTTTCCAATTTTGCCGCCCTTCTAATGGTGGCGCCCGGGGCGGTCCGCCCCTCCGCCCCCCCCTCGCTACGCCACTGTCAACGAGTGTTCTAATAACACCGTGGGCCTTTTATCTGTAACTGGTGAATGTAAAGTCATCTTTTCGTTGTTATACTAGATTCATCTCAACCATCATTAAGGATCAGAAATGGGAACTAAGCCCGTCATACAGATCTGGTTTTGGAGAATTGTAGAACAGAATACTCTTTTTTATATATATAAAAAAGAGTATTCTGTTCCGAGTGCATACTCCATAGACTATACGGTCTATGGAGTATGCACTTGGTCGTCGGATATAGTTGAATTTTCGTAAGAAACCGATGGATGTTTTTATTTATGTATTATTGGAAAACAATCACTTCATTTTATTTTATTTTTTCTTATTGGAATTTTACATAGGATGACACCATGACCGGTCTTGTCGCTCACATCGATCTTTTAAAAACCGGAGAACCGTACATCCTTATCCCTTAGACCTTGAGAATATTAAGGCAGCGGTCCAAGAAGATAAATGCATACAGAATAAGGTTTATAACCTCTATGATATAATTCCAGTTGGATCACATTTCTTATTTAACACAAAGCAGTAAAGGAAATCAATACATATTCCGTAATACATGAGTAAACCACAGTGATCTCACGATTGCACAATATAATGCCAGTTCTTTGTCGTAATAGCAATAATAATTATCTCACAACGTGACGAACACACGCCAACAAAAGTAATTCCAAGTTACTTCTTATAACCTAAGCCGTCTCCTGGTGAAAGTACCGTCAATATCGATCCAGCCGCTACGGAGATTGGCTGGTACAAACAGACAGACAGGCAGACGAAAGTGTGAGAACATTTTGTTGTTGTTGTAATAATAAGTACCATAATTTGCGTATGCATTCACTAAAAGGCTGTTATTTTGAAATTACAAACAGACACTTCAATTTTATTTATTTGTTTGTATGATGTATATGTAAAGATATGCAAGTGATATTATTTTAGTCCTTGACTACTTATGAAGATACAAAAAGAAAGAAGAGAAAATAAAGTTTGGTGTTATTGCTTCAGCGGCAGGTTTCCTTATTGGGCCACAGATAAGAAAAATATATTTGCAATAGGCAATTTCATATTGCTCATGTTTACTCTTTGGGCAAATCTGTTCCGAATTAGTCACTTCAAACGGTTTGGCTTATTGATATTTGTTCCATGATTCTTTTGGTGCCACACAAAAGATCATTTCAGACACCAGTCTACGTGATCTTCATATGACCTGACCAAGATTATTCCTGGACTTTGAAAGAGACTGTGACCTTTGTGTGTACTCTGAGAAGACACCGATCGCATCTAGTTTCTTAAGATAATGATTGACGTGTAAAAGTGTTTGTAAAAACCTACTTACAGAAGTACTCACATAACCATCAAATTCTAATACTTACCTACGTAATATATTTTCTAAGACGTTGATTATCTGGAGTAGTCAATGTTCAGTCATAGACTCGACTGCACATTCTTATAGTCAGGTGTCTGTGCAAGGTCACTGACAATCTACTACGATGCAGATCCTATACAAACAATGAATCATCTTAGAAACTAACACACACATCTAAGGCTCGGCCAGAGTGAACGCGGCAGCGGGCGCGTGTTGGTGGCCATGGTGTGTTTTAGTGGCAGTAGCGGGTAGTTGTGTTCTGCTTTTGACATTTCGCTCGCATGGTCTGTCAAAATAACCGTAAGTAGTTAATGGGAACCCGCTGTTTGTATACCTCAATGATGAGATCAATCTGAACGGATGAATCTTATCCTATTGCTCAGACCGGGTGTGTGAACATACTTGTACACATCAGACAGTTCAGTTTTATCGATTTCCTTTTAGTAAGTAACAGTTAATCTGTCGTAGGAACAATTGCGAGACCGTACCACTGTATGGAATAATAAACACGGTATGGACTTAATTCAAAGCAGACTGAAACTTGGAGGAAGTAGAAGGAAGTGACAGAATATAATACATATTTGACGAATTCCTAAATACATATTTGACATGTCGCGCACGCCTCAGAAACGCTAAATCCCCTTACTCTAGACGAGCCCTTAGATGCATGAACTACGTAAATTATGTTTCCAAGACGCATTATAATTAGTTGAGCACAATAACTCACATTTATCGAGACATTATTAAATTTTATGACTCTGTTGACGGGAATACGATATAAATTAGATATATTGTTTAGGTGAATTGATAGTTAACTATGGATAAGTATATAAGGATCTTTAATCATCATCATTTCAGCCGAAAGACGTCCACTGCTGGGCACATGCCTCCCCCAAGCACCGCCACTTCGACCTGTTCTGTGCTTCTCGCATCCAGCGGATTCCTGCGATCTTCACCAGGTCATCGGTCAACCTTGTGGGAGGCCTTCCAATGCTACGTCTTCCAGTATGCGGTCATCTTATAATTAGAATGCACATGTTTTGTTGTGTCAAGTGGTGGAGAAATCGATACAAAATTGTTTGACCGATTTAAGAGACATAGTGGTTGGAATACTGAAATCTATAGACGATATAATTGCAAAGGCAGTTATAATGATTTAGAAAATTCTGCTCATGTCGTAAAACGTGATTAATACACAAGAGTATCCTACTTGAGAATTTATCAACCTACAAAATACTCAGAATGCATCCTGAAGTAATACTGATAATATAAGCTATTAATAACTATGGCGCAATTACTCGTAAATTCGTTCTTTGAAGATGTTCTGTGCTTCACCTACTACATGCCTGTCTTCGGTAAACTACGCCTTCCGATTTCGAAGGCATCCGCATTCGTCCAACCTACCAATGGAGTTTGAGGGTGTCAATTCTCGTCCTTGACAAACTATAGTAATCTCAGTGACAATCAAAGTCCAAAATTAGTCACAATATATGAAAATAGAGCTATTTCTGACAGATTTGAGTATGAAAATTAGAATGCAAACGCCCATCTCAATGAGAGCTAACGACCAGTGTAATATACCATCTGAAGTTCTTGTACTTATACATTTAACAACCTGATGGTATGACAATTTCTTAAACAGTAGAAGTGAAAGAAATTCATAGCGTGTTAAGAGTTAGCAGTACATTATTATTTCACACTAGTTGTGAAGGAAACGGCATGTTTACTTCCAATGCTTGCAAGGAAATTACCATGATTAAAGAGAACTCGTTACGGCTGTAAATATAACAGTGAACTTGCGGGATACAGATTATAAGTGTTAGATTTAAACTTGTTCGAAATGATAATTATATCAGCTGTAAACTTACACTTCAAGGAGACGAATAGAGAAAACATATTTATTGAAGTCTGGAAGAGAAACCTAAAACAAGCGAGGGCAGATGGGAAATACCCAGGGATACGACCTCTACTACGACCGGTCAGAGGACAAGAAGCACACATGGGAAATGAATTGCCTGATCATAACATCATAAGCAAATATCAACACGTTCATGCAAGAATACGTCAAGATTGTTATTGTACACAAAATCAACATGCACAAACATCCACGGTTAAAGTGCAGATGTAAAGATCAAACTAATATTTGGCTAAGTGTGGGAAGCAGGACCTAAGACACAACACAAACTACGTCATTGCCAAGAAATCTACCAAATGACCTTTAAAAACTCGAAGCATTTATTTCAAAGAAACCATTTACAGACAGTTTTCAACCGTCAACGAATCGTTCAGTCAGAAAGATGAAGATAGTTGCCCATTCCAAAGCGTAGTAGATTATTATGGAGACGTTCTAGGTATATTAATGGCGTTCTGGCTATATTCTGGCAAATAAATGAATTTGATGATTTAGAAAGATTAAAGACTGAACAGAACAAAGGCACTGATATTTTAGATTAAAAATAAAACTATAACAGAATAGGAACAAAGGAAACTACCTAAAGATAACAAAAAGAAAAAGAAAGTGGCTCAGGTAGCTACAACCTATCTACAGAAAACAGCATCGAAAGAGTTGCCGCCTATCCTTTTCTCAACCACAAATAAAAATAAAATGGTCGAAATTGGACCACAATGGTTAGAATACAAAGATATCTTCAGCAAGGTCACGTTATTAAAGAAAAAAGTAAAATGCGTGACTCTGGTTGGTAGAGGTACAGATTTCAATTTCATTTTGCGGTTATCAATGATATCCGAAGCGGTTAGGTCTTATTGTGAAGTGAGATTGGTTGGGTTCAAAATTCTTTGAGTGGGATATAAAGAAGATCTGATAATTTGAAGGTAATTTTGGCTCATTGCAAAATTTGAAAGGTGCAGCTGAGTTTAGTGTGCCCGCGATAAGGTTCATAACCGTCATCAGCCTATCATTGTTATAGGAAGTGCTTGTGGCTAAGTAATAAAAGCCACACAGGTGGATTGATTCGCGCTTGGTTCCTGGATGGGTGACCATCTTTACGTACCGAAACCTCTCCGTGCCTCAGAAAGCACGTTAAACCAATCGTGGATCTTTGACAGTCGTTATGGGTCGTCAGAAACATCAAGTCATCCCAAGGGGTATCGTCTTACCTGGTAAACTCGGTTGTAGAGGTCAGATGGGACTGAAAGCAGATTCCAACCTCGTTGGAAAAACGCTACACAGATTGATTGATATCCTATCCTTACGGTTTTGAAAAGAAACCTTCTTGTTCCCATCGGCAATCATCTGTGTGTTTTCCCTATTACCTCCGTGTCGCATTTCTTAGCCCAGCCTCTTTTACGTCCATCTACATACATTCATACCTAAACCCCTTTCTGCTAACATTCTTGCCAGTACATGTTATTAAACGTTCAAAGTAGTACCTCGCTACTACGCTAGTCATAAAACGCGGCATTACTCACATTCTGCAAACAGAAGCCTCACACAGGGTACAGTGGCCGGTATTTAGCGCGGCCGTACAAAGGCGCAAGTAGGGCACGCCCCAAGTCACAGACTCACAGCCAGCCGGTGTTAGATGAGGCCAGCTATGACTAAGAATAAGACTAGTTTGAAACTGTGAAAGACTTTCAGGGGTTGATAACTTTGGTCTCTTTTCTAGCTAAGATTAACTTGAAGGTTTCTGGACAACATGCTTTAAAAATATGAAAAACTAAATACAAAATATATGACCGTTGTAATTTCAATAAATACTGGGAGATTTTTGGTTTGGTTGAATTGTTTATTTTTAATGCTTGTGTTATATCTACTTATCCGAGCATATTTAGAGTAAACTAGCCACAAGTAACTTCTTCGTTACATTTCTCTTGGTATCTGAGAGCAAACTACCTCTAATCACAACGCCACGCACTGAGTGTGCGTGGCTCAAGTATTGTTTAGAATATTTAGATTAACACAAGGTTAGTGAACTTTTTACATGGTTCCACAGGTCTTAAATATCATACGTGCTATTTAGGTAAATTTCAGATTGTTTAGATCTGGCAGTATCTAACGGAGCATTTATTAATTTTATAGGTACCCAAAATTATAAGAAACGAATTTCTTAATTATAATGTTTTTATTAATTAACACTGAATTTATACGTTTTTCTGTACTAATATTCCATCGATTTTAAGTATTTATTTTATTTTAAAATAACGAATTGGAATGCGTGAAACAGTTTTTATTTTTTAAGTTGAGGTCTGGAAAAATCCTAGAAGAATGTTGACGATCCCTGCCTACCACATGTTAATATGGGGCGCGTGTCAGACCACTATAAAAGTAATGTACTCTTTCTACGTTAACGCCTTTTTATTCAAACTAGTACATGTTTATTTTATTACTTTTCGTGTACAATAACATTCTGAACGGTATGTCTTCACATTCTTGCGTCAGAATATGTTGAGAAAAATAACATATTGGGAGACCGCTATAACATAGAAACACGGTTCCGATAAGTACTACTAGACAAGTAAACAATAATTTAGCAAGATATTCCGAGATGTCATAGACATCGGTGAAGGCAAAAAAAAAACATCTGAGGAATCTGGACTTACGTCAATATTGTATGAAATCGCCCACCCAGCTTGACTAAGCGTGGTGATCAATGCTCGTGCCTTCTGTATATGAGAAGAGGCCTTTGCCCAGCAGTGGAACAATGATAGGTTGGTGTTATTACAGGTAAAAGAATGCCCTTTCATAATTGGAACCAATAATAAACAAGAAACACTAAGCGAAAGATACCACTTCTCCGATCAGAAATTAATCATTTCAAGTATGAAGCACCTAATTCCGTACATTTCACGAATCCGGCTCGAAGGACCACATCCTTTCATTTTAACATTAATCGACACTGAATCGACAGTTCCTGGTATTGCACGGTAGAACTGACCGACGCTGTCTACACGTCGATCGATACCGTCTGCACATCGAACAGTATGAACTGTTCCACGTCGGTCAATTTGGTTGGCGAATGTTGAATCGTGCTGATAGCGATTACGTATTGATTATGATTAACTTAGAAAGATGTGACAGCTACAGTGATTGTTTAATGGTACTACGCCTTGTTTCCTCGAAGGGTTGGGCAGAGGTGTGACCTAGGTATAGTTAGACACACATTTCGCTAGTTATGTATGTTTCAGTCCTATGTAATAGGAGATTAGCCAATTGTCATCAACCGGGAACAAATCCAGACTCGACTAGAAAAACCTAATAGCACTGATTGCCTGATCTGAGACTCGAACGCTCATGCTCAGGAGTAGTTTCATTTTCCTAATGATATAAAACGATTGGAATTATTTAGGCGGAATTTTCATCCCCTATTTAACTCCCTTAGGGGTTGGATTACGAAAAATCTTTCCTTATTCCTTGTCAACATTATAAAGGGAACCTCTGTGCAAAATTTCAGGTTTCTAGGTCCAACGGTTTGGGCTGGGCGTTGATGAGTCAGTCAATAGTCAGGAATTTTCTTTTTATTTAAATATAATAGAATACAGTTTTCTTGAAATTTAAAATTGTAGAAAATAAAGCTATAAAATTTAAGCAGCTTTAGTTTAATATTGCTTTTCTCGCCTTACAACGATTTTATTTGGAACTGATTAAAGAAAGTAGATTTGAAACGGAAGGGCAATATCGAATCTTTCACCCACAAAAATAAAGAAAAAGTAAAGTAGAAGGCGCAAATAATACGGCGTGAAAGAAAACAGTCAAATTGAAAAGACACGAATTGTTTGCGAACGAAATTTAATTTTTTTCGTAGTATCCAACATTGTGTTCGCGGTCATTATTCGCGATGGCCTCATTCTTTCGTTCATTTCATTCATATGTAACCATTCATAAAAGTAATTACTTAATTTCGTCATTAGTCAATTTGTCTGTAATAAGCTCGTAACAATTATTATTAGTTTGGGTACTCAATGCGCATTCCTGGAGTAATAGGCTACTTTTGATAGCTGTAACGGTTTTCATTATACGAATATTGTATTTCAATCAAAAATAACACAAATACAATTATAAAATTCAGTTTAACGTATTTTCAAACGTGTTCTATTAACTTTAAGGTTCCAATTTGCATAACTGAACACACAATAAGCGTTTTATGAATGCAAATCTACATTGGACAATAATAGAGCTGCACTAAGGACCATTTTCGTACCGCAAAAGTTGGTACCAATACCGGTCCATTTTAAGGTCAAGTGCGACATTTCATTGTGACTTCCTGATCGATTCGGTATCGGTACTGGTCACCTGGTTTCGGTATCTCGGAGAGTGGCACGGAAATGATTGTTGTTTGTTATCTATTTAGCTTGTAAGGCTTTCACAATGTGTAATTAAAATGGCGGTTCTAGTCTATGATAGATTTATTAAAATTTAATGTTTTAGGTCTTGTTTAGATCGTGATATCCAAAAAGCAAATGAAGTTCATGCTTAAATGGAAGGTTGGTTCCTGTTATTTAATGGTGCTAAAGTTAACAGCAAAGATATGTAGCATGAAAGAATTTTAATTGACACATTAAATGCCCATTAATTTCAGAAACTGCCTCCTTGGTTAGTGGTTGCCAGCTGAGTGCAAGATCTTGGCTTCGGTTCCCAAGTGTTTTTGGGTTCTATGTTCTATGTTATTGGGTTTGGTTTCCGCACTTAGTCCTTTAGTGTGTAGACCATTGTGCGTGAGCCATGGCGGCCGTCAGTGGTTATCCCTTCGGGGATTACAGGCGTGAAGTCAAGTTAGTGTTTTCAGAAAATCGTTAAGATTATGTTAGGGTCTGCAGCTGAATGAACATTAAATCATACCATCTAATTCTGCAATAAGCACCCATATATCACAGTACCATCTAAATGTTCATAGCATAATATTTCTCAATAAGTATATCGTGTAGTATTAGCAATAATTTACTGAAGCCTTATATGCAATGATTAGTTTCGCCTTACACTGGCAGGTAACTACTTCTAAAGGTTGCACCGGACGAGGTCGAATATCGTATCAGATTCGATCTGATTATTAGAAAAAATAATAGGTTAGCTAGCTGGGTTTTAGGTTGAGACTTTTTAGGTCACGTATAAAAAATAAATGTTATTATCACACGTTATGTTAACCCGCTAATTTCATTCAATCCAGATTATTTTGTTCGACATGCAGACATGCAGCCTGACACAGGCCTACAAATTGTAAAAAAAAGTAAGAAAATTTGGCGAGCTACCCTGGCGATGCTCCCTAAACTGAATAAAAATCAGGAGACTGTAAGGCACACCGTTCATAACGACACATTAAAATTTATCCTCCCAAAGAAAATGTCAGATGTAAATTGTCGTATACATACAGGCTGATTTTTTTTAGCGTCTGGAAAAAAATTGGGTATAATAGATGAACGGGGTAGAAGCCTGTGGTACGGAAATTACACTTTTTTTATTTTTCAGAACTAAAATGAAATTAACCTATGAATGAATACTATTACTTATTTGTAGTAAACTTTTCATACTAAAAATTAAAAAAATTAAAAGTAAAAAAAAAACCAAAAAATCGGCAAATAATATCAAAATCCAATTTATAGGCAGGGTTACTCTACGCGCAGAAATTATCAATGAAAATTCGTAGCGAAATTCAATCCTTTGAAGCCGGCCGCTTTTTTCGCAGGCGTAGGTACCGCTCACGTTTCACCGCATGCGCATCCCCTCCCGCCCGCGCGCGCCGCTCTCCGTTTCTCCAGTCACCTGCGATTGGTCATAGCGTGACGTCGATCGCTGTTTTTTCCGCGTGTGCTTCAACTGCACAGTGATTGTTTTCAAAATGACGTACGCATACTCCAGCGTAGAGTACCTTGCCATGATGAGGTATTATTTTTTGTCCGGTGAAAATTTAAATGGTGCGAGGCGAATGTACGCCGACGAAGAATACCCACAATCCCTTAGACGTAACGGAATCCCTGACCCCCGAAACCCCAACACAGACTTGATATTGCGCACTTATCAGCGGTTACTTGATCATGGCCAGTTTCAGCTTCCCGGTCATGCCAGGGGCAGAGGCCGGCTACCCTTGTCCATACATGTTGAAGACGCCATCCTGGAATATTTCCAGCAACACCCGAGGAGGAGGAGCACCCGGCAAGCAGCTCGTCGATTTGGCGTAAACCAGTGGTATGGAAGCTACTCCATTCAATGGATATGCATCCATACCACTTCTTACGCGTGCAAGCTTTGCGTGCTCTGAATCGTGGACCTCGTATTGAGTTCTGTCGCTGGCTGCAGAACCAACCGCAGGAGAACATTCTATGGACCGACGAGTCCATATTTACCCGCGTTGGTATCTACAACGTACACAATTAGCACTGGTTGAGTTTTCAAAACCCACATAAAATAAAAGAACACGCAGCTAATCGCTCAACCACTTCACCAACGAGCCGTCTTATTCTTACCGCATTTTTTGGCAATTCGCTTAGTCCACTACGCATTTGTTTCAATGGTTTTAGACTACAATAATAATTATTAGGATTCTTTTTTTTTACACATCAAGCTAAAACCTTCGAAATACAGATGAATGTGAGTGATTGTTATAAGAATTTAACATCAACAGGTTTGTTTACACTTCTATCAAAGCTTTACCGATCTTACGAGACGTAGGTAATTTATTTTGTTTACAGTTTCAAGACACGCGTCACACAGTGTATCAAATTATTTACCTACTACAACTCCACACAGCACGGTGAGGTGTGTAGGTACACGCGCAAATGTATGCGTAGGGATCAGTTGCAAAAATGTACACTTCATCATTCTTCATTCATGGGTGATCGCAGCTGACGCTCGTTTACTATTACTATTTTGGCTATTATTAGTTTTACGCGAGTGTCGTAGGATGTATTCTTTTTCATGTATTTTAAGGATATTCCGAACTTTTATTAAATCAATGGTACCAGGGAAAGGTCAGCGTATATGAGTTCTATTCTACTTACACGACACGTCATATTGTTGTCCAGACGCTAAAAAATGTCATCCGGTATATTATGTGTGTTCATTAGGACTGTTCACATTAGTTGTATTCAGTAAAACTGTTGACCAAATGTGAACTGGGCCTTAGGAGAATGGACCAGGATTGTTGTTGGTGTTTTTGCCCTCAGCAAGCATTCGGCCTGTTTTTCAAAAAAAACTTCCATGAATGTTACACCTACATGGAAAAGACCTCAGATTTTTTCAAACTTCGTAAATCATTTCAATAAGTAAGTGTTATACTAATTCGTAAGTAATGCATCATCAAAATGTCCGGTTGCATTACATATTCTCACGACTATGATAAATCATGCCATCAAAATAGGCATAAAACTCAATAAACAGCTGATTCTTTTCACTCTCAAATCAAAATTAGCATTGCAAATGTGTCTAAAATAAAATATAAACAAAAATGGTATTCACACACGCCTCTGACATGACGTGACACAAGACAACTTTCTTTCTGTCAAGTTGGTATAACTAGTTAGGCCACGTTTATAATAGATACATAATACATTAGCGTTGTTATATGACTTTGAAAGTCTCTTCAAGGGCATTATGTGATGTCTCCGGCTCAGAATAAGGCGCGGCCCTGTAGTAAACCCATCTACTAAATAACAATCTTATATTAATTCACTGACAGACAACGCATTTATAAAACATGAATATTTGCAAAAAAAAATCTTAAACATGTTTATTTTCTCAACCAATTTGTAGGTCCAATATATAATTTTATATACAAAAATAAATACTGGAGCCTGTACTACGAATACCTGAGTTACAGGTCCCCAGGCCTCAAAACTATCCGGACAAGCCACAGTAATACAAAGCACAAACGAAACATTTCTGAAAATGCATTCACTTGTTATCCGTCTAGCCTTGTCCCAAATATGTTGGGGGTCGGCTATCTGCTGTTCAGTCTATCCGGATGCAGCTGAGTACCAATATTTGACATGGAACGACTCTCTGTCTGACCTCCACAACCCAGTTATTGGGTAATACGATATCGCTTGGTAAGACTTGGGTGTCAGACTTTCGGGGTTCCGAAGGCCCGTAATGACTGTCAAAAATCTGCGAATGACAGCACGTACAAACGGGTTAACGTGCTTTCTGAGGCATGAAGGGTGATTGTTATGTAAAGATGGTCACCCATCCACGGACCAACTGCGGCAAGCGTAGCTTAACCTGATCGATCGACTCGTGCGGCCGTTATTACTACCACAAGTTATTACGAGCCACAAGCCCCTTTTGAAATTCGTCCCATGAAGCAGTTAAGCACTGTTTTCCTATCTTACAATAACAATCTTCTATACATATATCTCTATAATTAAAAGAGAAGTCCTGACTGACTGACTCATCAACGCCCAGCCCAAACCCTTGGACATAGAAAGCTGAAATTTTGCACAGAGGTTCCCTTTATAACGTAGACAAGGAATAAGGAAGGATTTTTCGAAATTCAACCCCTAAGGAAGTTGAATAGGGGATGAAAGTTCCGTGCGGGCGAAGCCGCTGGCAAAAGCTAGAAGTCAGATAAAACCAAGGTGGTCCTTGACTTTGCTGAGATTATCTTCACATTTGATTGCACTAAGTTGATGATGATGTACCGTGTGGTGCCGGACGTAAAGAATAGCATCATCCCATCTCTTCCCGTGGGTGTCGTAGGAGGCGACAAAGGGACTTACTAGAGAATGGGCAGCAGCGTTCTCTATGCATTTTACCACCATACTGCGATCGACAACCCGCTTGCCAAGCGTGGCGATTATGGCAAGCCCCCCAAATTGGGGGAGGCCTATGTCCAGCAGTGGACGTCTTTCGGCTGAAATTATGAAGTTGTGATGATGATAGTGTATGAGTACTAAATTAAGTCTGCAACCAGCCTTACAACACAATACTCTGACTAAGTTTTGCGTGTGGGTGATATGCGATTACCTCGAACGACATATAATTAGTACCAATGAGGATGATTGCCAGTATTAATTTTACTGTCACGGAAGGTGGAATTATTCTTTTGTTTTTAATGGATGATTTAGTTTTTTATTAATTGGGAGTTTGATTGCATGACACGCGCTTTGTCGTTAGGTTTGTAATTTCTTTGATCATGCACTGAAAGGACAAGTCGATTGGTTCAGAGGAAATGAAAAGACCAATTTTTTTATCTCGAAATGGCTGGTTGACAACTCCCGAGGCCCAAGGGCTGGTTTTTACCTTGGCCAGATGCTAAGCATTGTCATTCAACGTGGTAAAGCCTCCAGTCTGCAGGGTACATTACCAGTCGACATCGATGGGGATGAATTTTGCGACACCATATTTTAGTTTGTGAATAGCAAGTTAGGCTATAATTTTGTTCATCATCATCATCATCATCATCATCATCATCATCATCCTTATAATATTCCCACTGCTGGGACACAGGCCTCCTCTCTGTGAGAGGGAGTGGGCCGTAATCCACCACGCGGGCCCAGTGCGGGTTGGTAGATGTAACATGTCTTCGATTTTTTGGTTCTATGACATGCCGGTTTCCTCACGATGTTTTCCTTCGCCGTTTTGAGAGCAGTGGTGATGAAATAATTTACACAAAGTAAAGCGCCTGTCTGGGTTCGAACTCACGACCTATAATTTTGTTACTTTTTATTAATTCGTTCGTTATCACTGGGTTTCGGAAGTGGTAAAAGGTTCTGGGGATTCATTATTGCCTTTTCATCTAACCTTGCCGGCTTATTATTCGACTCGCAAGAAATAATTCACCCAAATCGGGCGAATCAACACTTTTAAATAATATAATATTTACTTTTATTCAAAAAGTGGCAGTTGCCTAAAACGAATTTTTGGAATTGTCGATTCACCTACAAATTAATTAACATCGTACAAGTCGCCTATTGAAAATATTATATCACTAGCTTCTGCCCGCAACTTCGTCTGCGTCAAATTTCTTGCTCCCCGACCCACCCCGTCGAATCGAATCGCCTGGCCGTGCGAGTACTTCGTATTCGTGACTTTTTCTTTTTGTTCGGCTCCTAAGGGCCCTAGCGTGATGTTATATAGCCTATAGCCTTCCTTGATAAGTGGGCTATCTGACTCTGAAAGAAATTTTCAAATCGGACCAGTAGTTCCTGAGATTAGCACGTTCAAGCAAACAAATTCTTCAGTATGTTAGGTTTAGAAGTATAGATTTAAAATTTGACCATTCGCCCAACGAGGCGAGTCGACCATGATGATTTAAATGCAGAAATGTGAGTTTCTAGTTAAGTTTATTAAGAGTAACTCGACTACAGTTAGTCTTTAACAGTGTTCTTCACAAGAAACACTATTCTAGGACCAAACTATTTCTCAAGTGTGTGATGCCATGCAGTGATAGATTAACAATGTGGTAATGACGTACCCTTGTAGGTAACTCGTAGGAGTTAATTATACATGTATCAAGCTAACATCGCGTCGCTAAAGACATATAATTACAGTTTTTGCATCACACATCTATACCTGTCGCTTTATCGGCTTATTAGTCGATTCCCCCGAATCGAGCGCATCGACACTTTTAAATATATATTTTTTTATAGGCGTCACGCACGAAGTTAATTTATTCGTGTGCGAATTGATAACCCAAGAAAGTAATAGTCAACAACGATCAAATTTTTGGCGTTATCGATTTGCCTAAAAAAATGAACTACGCGCGAGGCGCTTATACTAGAAAATGATCTATTATTTAAAAGTGACGATTCGCCCGCGAGTAAATTCGGGCGAATCGACTAATAACCGCTTCATCGCCAAAGGAATGTAGGAAGGAAGGTTGTTACGTGTCTGCCTATCCCATAAGATCAAAGTCGTGATAGCAGCATTAAAGGCATTTCATACTTTTGGTACCAATAAGCCCCGAAGGTATACCAGATGGTTCCCAAGTCATGACCCTTAGCATTTCCGAACGAATCGAACGAACGATACGTTTCGAAGGCCGACCGGTGCGCGGGCGCCGCTAAATGTCAGAGGAGATAGGGCTGACCCATCGTGGAACGCGAGATTATAGCGATTATTAAATGTTAATTATTATTTGGGTTTAAAGGGATATTTTGTCAGAAATGGATACAATAATGGCAGACAAACACGCATACATGAAATATTGATTTGTTCATTCAGTGAATTCATTGAATAAGGCAAAAACTTTCCTCTTTAACCCCAGTTAATCATAATTAGTTGCTTAGCGTGACTTTATGACTAATTAAAACACCTCCGCAATAATATCCGTATCGCGAACGGTCTCTCTCAGGTCAGAGATTACGGAAATTAATTAATAAACATAATATACGTCACTCTAGGGAAATGTCAATATTATGAATTATTAAAGTACTGTGTAGAAATTGACTGCGTTTGAAAGTAATACAGTCACGACGGAACATTCCTTAGAACTAACGCCTTATTTATTACTAAGAATAAATTATCACACTAATTTTTCTGATTCAAGATTTTCGCGCAAACAAAAGTACCTACTTACATGATCTGAATTGTAGCGTTCAAATAAGTATTTATAAGGTTATAAAAAAAAACAATGTTTCATAAATTTTGACCAAAATAAATTTTGTTTAAGCAAAAGCAGATAATTTATTTAATAACGGATTTTATTTAACGTAGACGAGTCCAGAATCATGTAAGATCCATGGTAACCGGTTCAATTCAATTTATTATTGAATAATTTAACTACGTAATAAAAATAATACAAGTAACACAGTGGTCATTTAAAAATAACCGCAGGTTGTGCGTCGATATCGTTGCCATCTTGTACAACAATAACCCTTGCGCACCCGTCTATAAAATATTAGCCAATAGCAACGTATCGGTGAACGGACCCAAGATCTACATTATTAAGTCAATATCATCATTTTTTTACCCTTACAATTTATTTGGGGTCGGCAGAACATGACTTCCTCTTCGAAGCTCAATGCTCAATCGTTTGTAGCATTCCATTGCAATGAATTTCTTCGTTTACTTCTTTTATTTAGTCGTCATCTCAGTGGTCACCTCGTTTTCATGCCGAATCATCTAAAGTAACACCACTATTTAACCGAACTTTATTGTAAATTATACTCTAGTCGTCATTCCGAATCCCAAAAAGGTAAACACAATCATTCTCTTTTTGAATGTTTCTTTTGACATTGACAGCCCTATTCCAGTCCGGGCGACAGGTGCACAAAAATAACAGATGCGCCTGCACATTGTGCTACGGGCCGAGATTGGCCGTGAGGGCCCGGCGCAGTACCTATACTAAAGCAAGGGACCTACCTGCTTCCTTCCATGAATGGGATTGGGATGCAGCTATAAGGAAAAATGCAACCTGTTGCGTTAAACTTTTGCAGGGAGAATATTTTGGGCCTTATTTGGAAAGCAGTCCTGTTTTGCTGTACGAGGACTTGATCACATATTAGGGTCGTGGTCTAAAATAAAATTTTGCTGTTTCATAGAAATTTGCAATACCTACGCGGTCAAAATGAACAAACTTTTTTTACAACCGACGGAAGATTTCAACGCAAGAGTGATTCAGAATCATGTGGTGAATCGTGGTAACAGATTAAGCTTCGATGTCCTTGCCACCCTGTTTGTTACAGGGAATAAGTTATTTCCATTTAAAAATAGAACTTATTTCAAATAAGCATTGACCAATAAACTACGACTAAATCGAGAGAGGATTGGAAGATCCGGACAAAACGCAGTTAGAATAAAAAGATGTGTTCTACACGTAGGTACAAATCCAGAACGAATTCCCAATTATAATTGAATTGATACCAAGCTTGCCATGCTAATTAATTGGTCTATTATTTTCCCACGGAGTCAGTATCAAACAGGTGTGGCTCTTAAATGTTGTTCTGCGATCGATCGAATAGAAATCTGTCACGACTTTACGACTGGGCGTCAAAGTGATTAACTCTTAGATTTTGTATAATGTCACCGAGGTTACATCGACGATGGAACAACAATTTGATTCTTAGCACAACGTTCCCACTTTTGGGACACAGGAGCAAACACGCGGGCTCACTGTAGGTTCGGAGATGCAACATGTCTTCGAGCTTTTGAACGTTTTATGAGCAGTGGTGATGAAATCTACACAAAGTAAAGCGCCCGCCTGTGTTCGAACCCACGGCCTACAACTCGTAACTCATGGTCGATACCAGCTATGGGCCACCTTTGCTCCATTTGATACTTAATAGGCTATAATATTCTTGAAAATATCTAAGTAGCCTCTTCCATGGTAATTTTAAGCCTTCAAATGGGAATGGAAAAAAAACTCGATCAAGGTTAAAGTTACTGCTATTCCAATGCTTATGGGGGTTAACCTTTACACGTATTATGCACTACATATGAACCTCAAAGTATTTATGTCAATAAAGGCTCCCGCAGACCGGCGCGACGTGGCAGTGCGGCGCGACTCTAGTAGGAGTAGGAGTATAATTCTGTGAAGTTTTCATATAATTTTTCTATTACAGTCTCGTAGCGCTGTTGCATCGCGCCTGTCTACGGGAGCCCTTACATGCATTGATTTCTTACGGAGTCAGTAAAGAGTTGTGAGTCGTTTACTTTAGTGTAAATTATTTCATCACCACTGCTCTCAAAACGGTTAAGGAAAACACGGTTCCTCACCAACAAATTTGTGAGAAATCGGCATGTCCTGGAACGAAAAATTCGAAGACACATGACAGGCCCGCGTTGCCAACTCTCCTTCACAGAAACTGGACACCTGCTGCATTATGCTAAGGAGTCAGTAAGTCAGAAAAATGAAGCCAGTTGCCCATACCAAAGCGTAGTAGGTTCCCCTATGGAAAAGAACGTGCCAGAAACTCCACGGATGCCGTTTCTGAAATAATTATGTAAAACCATACCTTAATCTTGACATGTAACCTTCCATCGCCCTTGTTTATATAATATCACTCGCCTTGATACAGTATCAGTGTAATCAGTGATAATAGGACCGGTACATGCCCTTGCGCATAGAGAAAGGAGAGCTTTGAGTTGCGGTGACCTCTTCCAAAGATCTTGTCCTATTTACTCCTATTTAGGAATTGTTTATCTGTTTTTGCAGTGGGATAACCGATGTAGGTTGCAAAACCCACTTGGGGACAAGAATTATATTCCGATTCACGCTGTCATTTTTAATTTGGTTCATCCAGATATGTGGAAGAATCCATCAATCTTCACAGGGCCCTCGTGATGGATTACGGCTCATTCCCTCTCAGAGAGTAGGGGACTGTTTCCCACACGTGGGAATATTATAGGTTGATCATACTTCTTAAGATGCGGGAAGCACCGAACCGGTCGAAGTGGCGGAGCATGGGGGAGGCCTATGTCCAGCAGTGGACGTCTTTCGGCTGAAATGATGATGACGATGCTACGTAAGATGGAATAGCGGCACGGAGAGGGGCAGTTTGGCGTTTAAAACTTCACAAATTAATATTGATTTTTTTAGAGATTCGCGTTCGGTAACTTCGGTAGCTGGGACAGACCGGATGCGAAAGGCGTACGACAGGGCGTTGTGGCGCAGCCTGGGAGAAGCCAAGTGCAGAAGTAGACTGCTATGGGCCGAGTTAAGTTGATTATTTTCACAAGAATTTATTAAACTGCAGTATATTTGTAATTTTAATAAGCGAATTTAGGAAGAGGTCTTTCAAGCGGTTTTTTTAATGCTGAAGATATTTATCAATTTTAATGGTCTCTAGATGCACGTAACACACTGCATTCTACGCTCAATAAATTAACATTGTTACCGGGTATTATTTTAATTAATACATTTTGCATAATCAATTTCTACCGACTCATTTCCTTTTTAACGTATTATTAACTTTATACTTAACTAATTTGCATACAATTACGATAAACACGACAATAAATCGATACTTAGAAGTATAACACGCAGACAACAATGCATTATTTCTCTATAAGGAATAATTCCTTTTATCAGCCATTTAAAAATTATATCACTCATACATACATCAATCCAATACGAACTTCTTCAATAAAACACTTGCCATTCAAATTTAAACCTCAGTGTCAAAGACATAAGATTAATTATAATTTACAGGTACACACCGTGGGAAATACAGGGGAGAGTGGAAATACTAATTGTGATTGATCGAGAACATCCTCGATACTCGATATAATTCGATGCGATGATACTACGATTATGAACGTTTATCGATGTCATTCGATTCCTGTATCGAGAACCGGAGTGGTATTTTTGCAAGCAAATTAAGGCTGGTTACATGCTCAGCGACACAGTGGCGCGATTTTGCCGGGTTTGTCGCGTGTATAATTTAATAGGGAAACCTGCATAGCATGGCTATCTTTAAGTATCATCTGCTTAGCCTTAACTATGTTAGGTTCGACTTTAGTCTTACCGGATGCAGCTAACTACCAGTTACTGGGTAGTACGATACTCATTGGTAAGAGTGGTTGTCAGACTTTCGGGCTTCAAACGACCCGTAACGACTGTCAAAGGTCCACGAATGACGAAAGCGGATGAAGACGGTACCAGCGGCTTATATCCTAAAGTGTTTCGGATTATATCCTAAAGTGTTTCGGAAACCAGGGGATCGCCATCTAACAGTTGAGCTGTATGATTATTGACAAATGCGTGCACTGACTGGACACGTCCACTTAATCTGTGTGGTTATTTCCTCAAAAGACCATTTCCGGCATCATGTAGATTGGCAAAATAGTCTTCACATGATCTGACCAATATTATGCCCGGACTTTGAGGACTTCCGAGTTTGTTTCGGCCTTTCTTAGAATAGTCAGATAGGAAACGCTGACCTCATCTAGTTTTTATAATATGTTTGAAGTGTCAAAGTGTTTGTACAAACCTACTTACAGGTATAAAATCTTAATCGCCAGCGTAAAAGCAGTGTTACAGTTTATAAACAGTTATTCTAGTATCATTAGATTCATTACTACCATACAATATGCGTGAAATCTAGTTGTTAAAACACCAATAATGAAGTGACGTCGCTATGTCGTTTTACCTTACCGGGTGAACTGAATTCCAGGTTGTGTGGCGGGCCTTAGGTAGCAATTACGTCCCTATTACGGTATATTAGTAGCTAAGACCTGGGGGCTTACTCTTGAAACTAATTTTAATTTCAATCTAAACCCAATACAATTCCAATGTCAATTTTGCAGTCACGTGATTCGGTACTCTTGAACACAATAGTGTCAACATTGGATTGAAATTGGGATTGCCCCGCCATTATTTTATTCAACGTGAAGTTAGCTACGTTACGGGCCGCAATAGTGTTGTTCGACTCATTACAATAAACCGGTAATAGAGAATTAAAATGCTTTATCCTTTAAATAACGCGGCCAATAAATAAATATCTTTTAGATAGTTGCTAATTGAGTAATTGTGACGTAATCAATTCATTTGGGCGTAAGAAAATGATTTAAATCATAAAATTAACCATGACTTTGGCTGCATGCGGTAGGATCGTTGCCATGCCCTACACTATCTACTAATAAAAAAGACGGCGTAGGTCTCAATTTTCTATAGTAAAAGTAGTCAAGTTTTAGTTTGTTTAGATATTGTTCGCGTTTGGTTCCTTTGTAGTAAGAAATACCCAATGGCGTTCTTTATTTATGTAAAATAACAATATTGAGTGTGTCTAGTAATAATAAAAAAACCTAGAAGAAAACCAATGAAAATGTAGTGTGATATATTTTCTCTTAAATTAAATCTTGAATATCTTTGGAACCCGTGGTACGCTTTACATAATTCCAACTGTAAAAATGGTTTTATCCATAGATCTATCGTTTAAAACCAAAATAAATAAAAACTGTACATAAATAAGAAATCTCATTTTCAACTTACGTAATTATACGAGAACCTTACATTATTTTCAAATATTCCGTATAAAACTCAAATAAGTACAACTGGATTTTATTATGAAAACTATGTAGATAGTAATGAGATCAAATTAAATTAACTAGTTAATTAGAAACCTATACATTGAGTTGAGCCAAAATCTCTTAACATTTCTCGTCTTTGTTTCCATTCTTTTTTAGGGAATTACGTAAAACACTGTTTAATACTGCTAATCGTGCCATATTAAACTCCTTTTACTTGTTTAAAACCACCTAAAATGCAAAACAATTTCAAAAAAGTTACACTTTTGCTATTGGAAAAATCACAATCTACAAACAATCCCAGGGTAATATTGATGCAATACACAGCTGTCAAAAAAACTCAAGAGTAGCGATTACCGCGCGCCAAGCCCGATCCCGATTTCATTTAGTTCTCCAAAAAGACACGCAATTTAAACACGATTTGGCGCTAGCGTCGAACTCAAGAGTACGAAACGTCACAATTCCAATGTCGATCGATCGGAATTGAACTCAAGAGTAAGCACACAGATGTGAAAATTGAGATGGATTAGCAAGATATTATGAAGTGTCAGATTATTATGAAATGCTACTAAAATTATAAATTTGAAACTTATGTATGTTTGCATATTTAGATGTTATTCAAACACACAACAGCGGCTTAACAGATTTGGATGAAATTTTTCGACCTCCGCGAGGGTGAAGCTGCTATCAAAAGCTAGAACTAAATCATTATTTGACTGTGTTATTGGTGGTTGCAAGTGCGACTGATGAGCGTAGGGTCTTAGGTTAAGAACCCTGGTCGGGCAATACAGGTAGGCGGCATGTTGCGAGTTATGACAAAGTAAAAAAAAAAAACATAACTATAGTTGGTACTTACAGCTAGATAAAAATGCGATTGTTATTTTCTATAAAAACAAACATAACTAAAACAATGAACAGACAACAATTAGATTGTTACCTACTGCACAGTGACATAACAATTATAAACACAATTCAAATACTTATAAATACCGAAATTATTTACAAGTAGAAATACCATTCACACATTCTGATAGCGTTTTCCGTGTTTCCCTAGCCGCAATGGGGACTTGAAAGTTATTTATATAATAAATAATAATTGTCAGTAGATATACCTAACGAAACATAGCAACAAGTTTAATTTCAAGACCTACCAGTTTTAGAACATTTTAACAAAGTTTTTTTTTTGGTAATGGCTTTGGTCGACCTGCGAGATGTCGGCTGCTGTCTGTGCTACTTGCCTGTGGATGCCTTTATAAATTAAAGCCGCCAGCAAGGGCTTAAAAACTTAAAACTAAAGCGACTACACGCCAAGGGCACCCTGTGGGGTACGAACCTCCACTTAGGGCGTCGCTGGAAGAGGGCATCCTGGGACGGGCTGTATCACAGTGAATTTCAATAACTGTAAATGACTAAATGTTTCTAGTTTCTACGCTTGGACACAGGTCTCTGGGCTCTCACAGGGAGTAGACTATAACCAATACAGTGAAATGTAGAAATAATCATTTCATTCTCTCTATTCGCTGTAAATTTGACATCTCAAAACAAGTTTCAATTTCGAGATGTTTTTTACAACACAGTGCAATGAACTATGTTGAACTGTCAAAAACTTGAGTATTGCGATTATGTGTGTGTTATGCAATTAAATTGCAAGTCATTCGCTTTCTATTTAACACACATCTGACATAGCTCATTCTCTTTCCCTCGATGAAATCAAAGATTTAAATAAATGAAAAAAAAAAAAAAAAAAATATTTATGACAAAAAAATCAATAAAAATTGGCCATGATTTTTCACAAACCGAGACATTCTCATAATCGGTGTGAATTTGTGTGTATTGCAAAATATTTCATTGACACCTGACGACCATTCGAACAGTTTCGTAATCGGAATTTCACTTGCTCAATCATTTTCAAGGCTGTATTGTTTGTATTTGATATTATTTTAGGCAATATTGTATAGAAATGAATACAATCACTGAATCACCAAATTCAGGACAGTCGAATTAATTTTTTCGCAAACGCAATCCATAATTCGATTATTAAAGCTCCAGATTACTAATAAAAACCGGATAAAAGCAAACGGTTATTCACCTCTGACAAAAAATATAAAAAAAAAAATATAAAAAAATCCGCACAGCAAAATACTATTGTATTATTCCACCGAATAGTGCGTAACAAGAGAGCGGATAACGGATTATTTTAAATAAAATAAAATAGAAAAAATATCACGGCGAATAAAGACAGTGAAAGTTATTCGTAACGCATCGCTGCCTGCTATTTACCTTCAGCTAAACGTTATTTTAAAATTAAATATTGGCTTACTTGGTCTACCGTTGCTAATCAATTGTCGATTGACAAAAAACTTGTCGGCGTAAGTCGCTGTTTAACTAAGAGAGTGTGATAATATGAATTTGTTGAAAATAACCTTTTTGTTGTGATTTTTTCGTGGGTTTGAATAAAAAATTGTGTGTTTACTTTTGGCATGAATTAATTGAGTGAAACCGGTTTCTTAGGCAACCGTTTTTTTTTTTTTGCTATGGATTGCAATTAGCTAATTTTCTGACGTAAATTAATTTAAAAATACTTTCGACTTGGTGTCGTTGACGATTTTTTTTAAAGATAGTAGTTTATTCCAACAGCAATGATTTGCTTGTTAAGAGTAAAGATTATTTATAGGTTGCCTTACAATACTTAATAGAAAATTTATGCGATCGGTTGAGTTAGAACACAGCTTGCTCAGTGGACACAGCTTGATATTTTGATGATGCACGTACAGATAATTATAATTGTGTGGTTAACTAATTCAAGGGAAAAATCTATGAATGAACACAATTATTACTTAATAGGTCTTTAATAATGTGGCTTACCCATGGGCCATGAGTAAAGGACAAGTATCTTAGGTATTTTTAGTTTTTCTATTATAAATGTCATCGAATGTTGATTACACGGTGTTTACGGCTTTATCAGTAATTACAGTCATGCGCTCTTATCAGACAAAACAACTTTTGGGTAACATAGTAGGTGCTAAATACATAAAATTAAGGTACATAGTAGGCAGCTAGCATACTTTTTAGACGCTCGTTCCTTTGCTAAGCTGTTGGAATTTCATTTAGGTACTAAGAGTTTAATAGAGAGTAGGTTTTAGGGTTAATAACTTTCATAAGCCATACGAAATCAAGGCAAGAAAATCAGTGTATGTTTGCATCACACATATCTCCTAAATTGACATTTCCGTTTCCAAAAGAATACCAACTTTAGAAATTGGCCAATTCTCGTGCTAAAGAAGTTAAAAATAATCTGAATAAAGCATATCTTAATTTGGATTTGCTAAGTTAATTAAGCAAACAGGCAAAACTATCGTGACAGTTAATCTTTTGGATCTAAAAATTAAACACGGTTTCACGGATTATGTATTACCATTTTGACCAGACGCAAAGCGACCTCGCGTTCTAAAACACATTCGAGATTACGAGTACGAGTGCAGACTATTAAAATCTTACATGTAATAAAAAGTATTGCACATATGAGACTTTTGAAAGCCATTACAAAAGAGCACGTGAGATTATCCAAACGTTTGTACAATAACTTACAGCTTTAGAATATCCGCTCCCAGCACTTCCATCTGAAGAGTTGCTCAACCTTCTTTCACTGTTGGACGCAGGCGGCGACCACGCCGAACCACTGTCTGACGGCATCTTGACAACCACAACTGTCTCACATCATAGCTATCAACCACTATTAACTCGTTATTAACCGTTATTCACAACACTAGCACATCACTATCGGTGTTCCGCGGTCCATTTTACTTGTCCCGTTTACCTGCGGAAGAAAAAAAATTTGTTGAGATATTTACGATACAACAATGTTTTGTAATTCACTATCTATTGTAGAATATGCTAGATAGAACATAAAGTTGGAGAAGTGATAACAAAAAACATGTGTCAGATCTTAGATAAGTTGCATATAGAAAAAATAATCACAAAACCTTCTTAAAATTACATGAGAAAAACTCACACAATAACTGGAAGTATACCACAAAAAATCGTAGAACATTAACAGTAGTGAGTTTACAATCGCTCGGCTATTTCGGAAATAACCGTTATTGTTAACAGACGTCCGTTCGGTCGCGCGCGCGGCGGAGTACTGGCGAGGCGAACCCAGTTACACACGACAACAGCAAGTACAGCAACACAGATAAATTATATTATTTCTTAACCTATAACCAGTTCTTATTATAAAACTATTTTATTATGCCCAACGTTCTTTAAAGTTTTTGTTAGATTATTAGTTTTAATGCGTGAATGCATTAGTGCAATTAAAAGAATAGTGTCTATTGTACTGTTGTATTGTATAACAATGCGGGTATTACAAATCGCTATTGTCATTGACCAATATTTTGCTTCTTTCTGAATTCGGTTTTGATGTTACGCTCAGAATTTCATTGCATTTTTTTACGTATGACCTAAGAGAAAACGATCGTATTTTTTCTTTTCAATTGTTAAATCTATCAATGACTTTAACAATACCCTTAAAACTTTTTATAAACGCCTGTCACTCGATACTTTCTCGGTACAAAAAAATATATTTGACACGAAATGCCGAAGAAACTTGAACTACATTTAAATATGCCCGTACAATATGGCCTGAATACCTCATATATCTGATCGGTACTCATTTGTTGACACGCGATCAATTACCCATTCAAATGACACGGTGCACACATGACGCGATCTATCGCAGGCCAGCGCGGGCGCAGCGAAATGGGAGGCATTGTACTTTGTGGGACGCCATGGTTTCGGGATTTATCGGAGACAGTTTTTTCTTTTTTTTTTTTCGTTACAGGCGTTGATTTGGATCACATGCGTAATTTTTGCCAGATGTAAATATTTTATTTTGTGCTAGTTTTAGTTCGGTTGAACTTTGCTGAACTTTTTTTATTGTTTGCTTGCTGCAAGCAATAATAAATAATCTAGTCTTCCCACGTTTGCTTAGATCAGATTTAAAGACTTCTAGTCTAGCTTCTATTTGGAAATAAAAATTGGTATGCAGATTTTACGCCATTATTTGAATAATTAAGAAAGATGATACGAAACCGAATAATTTAATAATAATTTGGACAAGCATTTGGTGTTGCAAAGTTACATATTTTACCACTCGACATTTCAAATGTTAAAGATGTATTTTATTGTCTAAATGCCAAGGCATTTAGTGCAAAAACTTCGATGATCATATTAAATACAAGATTATCGATTAATATGCGAAGAAAAAAAGCAGCCAACTGCTCGTCGAAGATGCCAAGAAGGGTTCCGTACCAACGTTCAATATTCAACACATTATTTTTTTGTAACAAATTGAGCAAAATATACGCTTCTATGGGGACCCCCTTAAATTTTAAACTTTATTCCATTTTTATTATTTGTGGTTTACTTATTACGGTACAACGAATACAGTCCAGTGACAGACGGACGGGCATCGGAGCTTATTTTTTTTTATTAAAGGGACCCTCGATTGACAACATTTAGGTACGGAACCCGAAAAAAGCGGATCTCAGCGATGCATATAATAATACACCCACGGGCAAATTCAAAAGCCTCTATCTCCGTGTATTATCAAATGAGGAAAACCGCATCAAAATCGGTCCAGGCATTTACGAGGTTTTCCTGCCAGACAGACCATTGTATTTTGTTTACGCTAATTGCACAGTGATTAGTGAATTAGTCGTAAATATGCTTCCTGTAGTCTACAAAAACTAGTTTTTACTTATTAAGAAGCTGTAAGAAGTTAATAACAGTATTGAACAATAGTCAGGCAGTACGTGAATCAGCATTGTGTGCATTTTTATGTCATTAGCCATAATGTTTAAGGTCTCTTGATTAATGATCTATCTCCGGTAAGTTATTATAATTACACTTAATGGATTCATTTATTAGTCCTGTGTATCATTGTCACGGCTTTGGTTTTTCATTCGAGTCTGGGAGGCTAGAATTATTCTAGCTAAATGGAAAGAATTAGGTAGTTATTACATATTTCATGTGTCATTCTAATTAAAAAATGTCATCATCGGCACCATTAGCATTGAGAAAAATAGAACAGAAACTATGTATATTCTAAGATGTTTTTAAATCCACCAGTAAAAAAATGCTAATAATAAGCTCAAGCCATTTTTATGAATAAAATGCAAATATTTTCACCACAACACCGTTTTTTGTCAACTCCTAAACTTCGCTAAAACAATTATTATCTTGAATCTCCTAAAATGGCGCTAGCTGACGAACCGGTTTATTATAAAAAGGACATTTTTGTACCGTTGCGTCATTTTGGTGGCATCTCTGCGGACTGGTGATTCACTGTAGGTACATTTGTGTAGATAGTTTAATTGGTGACCTTGACCTTTTGAGGTAATACTAACTAAAGTCTGACGTCTGACGGAACTCGTATTATTGACATGTTTTGATTGGTCAGTTTGTATTGATCTTGTGCAATTTGAAAACATAAGAATATTGTAAGTGTTGGAAATTGTACTTCAGTGAAACGAGTTTTCTACGAAAATTGTTCGATCGTACAGAATGAATAGACATGTGTGGAGATTTAATGCTCGATGCATGACTTTAGTAATGACTATAATCACACACATTTCATGAAGAAATTGTACATTTCGAAGTGAAAACTAGTAAATGTAAGAAACTTTGTCATGTGATAGCCATAATGTTTTCACATTTGACCAATCTCTGCAAATCCTTTTTTTGTATAACCACACATAATACATTTATTTATAGTTAATTAAAACGGTAACACCAATTACATTAATTATTAATTAACGTAAATAAATAAATAGTGTAACAGTTATGGATAGGTATTGAAAATGGCAAGATAAGTTTTTTTTTTATTATTTCGTTTTTCTTTCGTCTTACAAAAATCAAAAACGGTGTATACTGGATAACAGTAGAAACCTTTTTATTCATGTTACAATTTCAAGAAGTTCCTAAACCATGCAAAACGCATGGCCACCCTACCTATGGGACACTTTCTACGCTTACACACCGTGCGGAGATAACGGCGAAATTGTCTCGCTGAGTACAATACACGGACACACCCTTATTCCCACACATATAAGGTTCAAGTTCGCTACCAAAGGGCACTTTGGGTCATTGTAAGTATAGACAAAGGGCTAACAAGAGAAATCAGCCGGTTTGGCCTTATTCGTAGATTTATGTAATAGACTGTATTAACAGGGAGTTATGGGACCGGGTTGTCTTATGAAATATTCTACTGGCGTTTCTTGGTCAGCTCTGAATCTAGAAGGTCCCTTGGCGATGGTAATATTTTGGTTGTAATTAAGACTTCATCAATTTATCGTGTTGAATTATTTGCGCATTTTGTTGGGCTTTCGCTTACTCTCTTCGTCTATAACTTTCATTGGTCTTGTCTACCCATAAATGTCATGCATGTAAGTACCTACATGTATACCTACCTAACTAAATATTTTGATTTGTAATAGTGTCCATGGAGTTTCGAGGCTGTTCTTCGGCATAGGAAGCTTCATCATTCTGAATGACCGGCTACAGTTAAAATATCGCGCTGGGATTTTATCGCGCACTTCATTTGATTTTCAATTCTCGGTGTTGATCCGAGAATCGAGATTCAAACGAGTGCATCTCAGCACGTTGATAAAACAGTGTTCGATTTTTAACTTCAAAAAGAAGGAGGTTAACAATTCGACTTGTTTTTTTTTATGTATGTTCGAGCATAACTCCGTCCTATTAAAATTATTATTTTTGTTCGAAAGGGGTTCGTTCCGAAATTGTACCATTTAAATTTCATTTAGATCTAATGATGCGTTTTGGAGACAGACATCGGAACTCTCCAAAAAATGACAGCAAATCAACTGCGATTGCTGCTAACGCATAAATATGCATTGTTTTGACCCCAAGGATGATGAAATTTCGAACTAGTGTGGGGTAGGTAGCACGCACGGCACGGTGATAAAGATTCAGTGCGCGAAAAAATCCCAACGTGATATTAGATATTACGTGCGTGTGAACATTGACTAACTAAATCCCTGTGTGTTATAAAATGGATTGGTGATTATCATTATTCTCTACAGTGCCACAATTTACAAATATTTTGTTATCCATCTATGCAGAGGAGCGTTATCATTTCGTCTCTTATCGATTCACGCGGGATGATAGCGTCTGATCTAAAGTTTGGCGATAAGAATGAAAGGTGCGATAAACAGCTGATATTGTCTGTTGTTTTATCCTATGTAGAAATCAATGATACGCGAGAGATGAAGTCTACAAGAATCCATTGTGTGGTTAATGGAGACGGCCCTTAATCTGGCTTCCCTGTCGTTTGTTTCACTCATGGGAAATTTCTCTTCTTAAAAGTATTCTTAGAATAGCTCGAGTCGTGGTAAAAATATAAGCCAGTAAGCAAGGTGTATGCGAAGACTGCCGCATGACCGGATGACAAAACGATTAGGATAGAGAACCAGCAATCTGGCGTAGGTTTTGTCCCTCATAATCAGCCTATAATATTCGTACTGCTTGGCCGCAGGCCTCCTCTCTGTGAGAGGGACTGGGCTGTTATCTACCACGAGGGTCCAGTGAGAGGTTGATGGATGTCACATATCTTCCAATGTTTGGTGCTAGGTCAAGCCGCTTTCCTCACGATGTTTACCTTCGCCGTTTTAAGAACATTGGTGATGAAATCATTAACACAAAGTAAAGTGCCTGGCTGGCTTCTGAGTTTTGTCTCTCGAAGGTACAATTTCTAAGGCGACCGCAGACCGTAATCTGTAGCGGCATATCGTAAGAACAGACCGTAGCTATACAACTGCCGAAACAGATTAAGAGAAAACCCACTGGTTTTCCGACATATACCTATGTCATATAAAAGCTGTTAAAACTCACAAAGGGGATATCACTGAAACGCTCCTACAGAGTTTGGCTTCAGTAATGTCGATTGTACCTTTAACGTCATCTGAATTTCTTACATTTGATATCACTTAAAAGATAAAGAAATATACAAAGAAGTTTTGATATGAGAGGCAATTGAATAGGGCACAATACGTAATTACACCTGTCTGTTCATCTCGCAACTGTTTCACGTTTAATCGTTCCACATTACGTTTGTCGGCAGTTCCGTCTGAAGTGCGTATAAACATCTCAACAACGCCGTAATTCTAGTGGGAATTAACAATAAATATAATTCTTTATGTAATGTCACAATACGACATTTAACACAGTGCAGTACGTTTGTTTATACATTACAGATTTAGTTAGGGCTGCCTGGTCTATGGAAAACCACCACTTTCAAGAAAACTTATTGAACGGTGATGGTATTTTCGTAGACTCGTATCGAACGGGCGATCTGGTCGTGGACCTCCCGTGCACTCTCCAACGTACGGTATGTAGAACACCGACAGGCAATCAACATGAGCCAGGCTGTGAAGCCTATAGCCACCAACGCCTCGCCTTCTAAGAGCCCTTTGTGTTGGTCGATCAGGTTAAGCTACGCTTGCCGCGGTTGGTCCATGGATGGGTGACCATCTTTACATACCAAGACCCCTCCGTGCCTCGGAAAGCACGTTAAGCCGTTGGTCCCGGCTGTCATTTGTGGATCTTTGACAGTCGTTACGGGTCGTCAGAAGCCCGACAGTCTGACAACCAGTCTTACCAAGGGGTATCGTATTACTCAGTAACTGTGTTGTGGAGGTCAGATAGGCAGTCGATCCATGTGAAAAACTGGTATTCAGCTGCATCCGGTTAGACTGGAAGCCGACCCAAACATAGTTAAGCAAAGGTTAAGCAGATTATGATGCAATAGAAGAGACAACAAAATCACAGCCAATTTCTACTTCACCTTTGCCAGCCCTAGACGTAGTCATTACATTGCATATCAATTAATAATGGTTTGTTTTAAAAGAATCTCGACGTTGCAGGAAGGCCCGAGGTCGACCAGTAACATTAATAAGCTTTCCTTTACACAAGGATACGGAACTTGAAAGATACGCTCGCTCCGTAGATGGGTAGGCAGATCCCGAAGTGAAGGTTTGTGAGATTGATAGTTGATTCGAGAGGCATGATGTCTGAAGAGTGAGGTCAATAAAAAAATAATTTACAAAATCAAAAAACCCGACTGCCTAAAAAGCGAAGTTTAATTTAAAAAGATGGAAACAAGAAATCGTTTTTAAAAGGATCACTATTAGACTGAATACTATATTTGCAATCTCATGCAGTCGGAGGCATCATCTTTTTCACAATAAAGACCTTTATTGCATTTTTTTTTTTCACAGTTTTTATTTAATATAATTATTGTTGACGTTAATGAGAAAAATTATAATTAGAGAAATATTTTTTTAAGACACTATATGTATGGCGCCAAAAATCGGCCGTTTTTTTTTTTCAATTTTGATATAAGTACCCAGTGTCACTCTCACAATTAAGACGAATCTAACGGCACCTCTCAAGCTGAAATCGATCCAGCCGTTTAGGCTACAGAGCGTGCCAAAGAAATATCATACATACATACACTCGAAAAACATAATCCTCCTTCTGGCTCAGTCGGGTAAAAAACAAATACTGATTCAAAACTCGAGACCTACGCCACGAAGCGTCGCATTGTATGTTACATACTATGCGACGCTTTAGTATTTGGTATGTTGGCCTCACTTTTGGTGTTCCGCGCGGTCTATATGCCTTTGTTTTACAATCTGAGCATGTTATTAAATTGTTACGAATGGAGCAATGCATAGTGTGGGTATGCAAATTATGTAAGGATGGTCTACAAAGTTGTTTGAAATATTAAGTCCAAGTAGGCCTGCATTTGATAAATCTGACTCTAAGACCACGTTCGTACGGACGTAAAATATCGCAGTAGAATTTTTATCGCGCCTTCTAATTTTTATTGTATTAATTACTTTTTCATGAAAAAGTTATTCAATGAAATTAAATGAACTTAGAGGGTTGAAAGTTTACTGATTATTATAATTCCGTAAAGCTATATTTGTTACGGCCGCGAATCACATTTTAACCAACATGTATAAAACCTGACACCGACCTACAAATTGCAAACAACGTAAGAAAATAGTTCGGCTATCACAAGGTATCACGACTTCACGTTAAAGGTACGTGATCTTATTATTGACAGACTACGGAAAAAATATAGTGATCCAACTTTACAAAACGAAGCTAAAAATGCGATCCCTAAAACTGGACGTAAAAAACGTGAAGGCCTACATAGTGACACTGACCACAGTGAACATTCACAATCAGTCGGTCGGATGCGCAGGCGCACCGTTACTACCGTTTTTGCGATCACACGTACAGCTAGGTCGCCGTCTCGCTCTAACTTAACATAATGTTCGGCGATTGATGGTCACTGGTCAGTATTGAGAATGACAAAGCAATATACATAGCTATGTGTCTGCTAAGGTTTAAAAAGTTTGTGAATCGTGATGTCTTCATAGTCTTCTAGTTAAAAGGAAGGCAATTTATTCAAGTTGAAAGGCGATAACTCGGCAAGCGTGCATAATCCGCCGTCCTTCCGCCCTCACCGCCGAAACCCGCCGCGACGTCACGATCATGTTCGCTCCGACCCTTGCTCGAGTCAGCCCGCGCCGCTGGCTTCAAATTCTATGCTGCCCCCAGCGACGCCCTAAGCCGAGGTCCGTAGGTGTGCCCTTAGCGGGTAATCTCTTAGTTTTAAAGCCCTGGATGAAGGCCTAAATTTATTGAGGCAACCACAGGTAAGTCCGGTTAAGCGGCTAACAACCCCCTTGAGTGAAGTGCGAGAGACAATTCCCCAAAAAAAAAAAATCGTGGGCGATAATCAATAGCAGCCAAAGACATGCTACTACTATCATAAAAAACTTTCAGAAGTTTATCCATGGCCAGAGTCAAATCATGCTTTGAATGCTGGCAAAGACTGAAATTAGTAGTGTCTTTCAGGTCGTAATGCAGCCTTTTCGAAAGGAAAACTCACTTCCTTACCCCGCATTAGTACAAGAAATTCCACTAAAAGTGAAACATGCCTTAAACCGTGACTGCAAAGTTGTTTAGCTAATTAGCAACTAACGATAATCACAGAAAATAAATACTATATAACATCCAATGAAAATGATACTAAAATGTAGTTTTTAATTAAAAGGTTTAATGTTATGGCGATTATCGGTTACGTTTACATCTATTTTGTACATGACAGACCTCGCTGATGACCCAACTTATGTCAAGCTGTGACCTTTGCTTCAGAACTGCATTACCTCCTGAGGCCATGTCGTTAAAGCTTGCTTATTTATCATTGCATTGCGCCAATTATCCATAGTTGATTCGTCTTATATGCCATGTATATAGCTCTAGTCTAAGTCAGTTGCTTTCTCTAAGTCATTGAGATAAATCACACCCGTCACGATTCAATGGATTCGGCAATGTTCGGTAAGCCGAAGTTGAACTAAGATGGCGACACGCCCGTTCCGTTTTTGAATATGACAGTTTTTTTAAGCAGGATATTATTTATTTGTGAGATAAAGATTTGAGTCGCACATCTGCCTAGCCTTTTCCCCCGACTATGTTGGGGTCAGCTTGCAGTCTAACCGGATGTAGCTGAACACCACTATTATACATGGAGCCGCTGCCTGACTGACTGCAATAAAAATATGAGTATGTTTACCAAACGGCAGTAACATACGGAAATGTTTCCTCAATTTATGCGAACGTAATAGTATGTTAATATCCAAAAGGTTTTCGGGGCAGTATTAAAATGCGTGGCTGCGTACATTTTAAAGTTTATCATGCGCACAGCGCCATATTGTGCAAGGATAAAATACGTCTTGTTTTGCATTCATAGGTCAAGAGAGACGTAACTCAAAATACGAAGTCGTTATTCTCTGCATAACAAAAAAAAAAAAAATGCAGAGACCGTACTTTTTCCGTTGTCGAACGTTTGTTTTAGAAGTGTAGTCTAAATGGATATAAATTATAATTTGAGAAGCACCGTTATCATTACGTCTAACTGCTGGGCTTTGGCTTCCGCTTTCCACTAGGGTTGCCACGATGACTGGTAAAAAAAGTTGGAAAAAATGGTGGAAACCAAATTGACCATGACCACCCTTAATACACTTACACGCCAGAGTACTCTTATGGCGTGTGTGTGTATCAAGGATTCTTGGTTCTTCCTGAATTTTACTTCTGTCAAAAATACCTAGCTGTCGACTAGATTGTTAATTCGTTTTATTCTTTTTTTTTGGAAAGGGTGTACCCCGAAGTTGGTCCCACATAAATTACGAAGAAAAATTCCAACCCTAAGGGTAAGAAAACAGGGGATGATTGATTGTTTACTAACAAATTTTAATACTGAGTTGTGTATTACAAAAAGTAATCAAAAATTAACCATGTAGTAATTAGTAGATTATAGCCACAAAAAATTATAAAATAAAAACTTTTTAATAAAAACATTAAACCGCCGAAAAACCGAAAAGTAAAAAATAATAAACCTGCTTTGTCCAACCCCAATAACTAAGTTCGGAACTTTTCGGTTTTTCGGCGGTTTAATTTTTTTATTAGGTCTTTACCTATGAAATTGCCGTTCTGCAGTACTGGCCATTTCAAATCAAAATAATTTTTGTTTGGCTAAGAATTCTAATTTCAAATTAATTTTATTTTAAAAACATGGATTTTTTTTTCTAAAAGTAGTCATTTCTTTATTGATTAGTGTTACATTTTCATCGCATTTCAATCTTTTTCGTCATCATGGATACGTTAAAAATTCGAGTAATTATGGAATATGAGTACCGTCGTGGTAGCAACGCGGCACAAGCGGCACGCAACATCAACGACGTTTACGGAGCTAACACTACAAACCAACGCACCACCTGTTATTGGTTTGCTCGCTTCCGTTCTGGAAATTTCGACCTGAAAAATGAACCTCGCGGTCGTCCGAAGACTTTGGTCGACAATGACGAATTAAAGGCGATTGTGGAAGCTGATGATACACAATCTACGGCTGAATTAGCAGCAGCTTTCGACGTTAGCGTCAAAACAATATTGGTCCATTTGCGTCAAATTGGCAAGGTAAAAAAGCTTGACAAATGGGTGCCCCACGAACTCAATGATCGCCAGCGCGAAGTACGCGTCGAGACGTGCCTTGCACTGCTCAACAGACACACAAATGAAGGAATTTTGAACCGCATTGTTACCTGCGATGAAAAATGGATTCTGTTTGATAACCGTAAGCGCTCAGCAAGTTGGTTGGATCCTGGTTCAGCACCTAAACAATGCCCTAAACGAAAACTTACCCCTAGAAAAGTGATGGTCACTGTTTGGTGGTCTAGCGCCGGTGTGATTCATCACAGCTTCTTACCAAACGGGGTGAGCATTACTGCAGATGTGTACTGTGAAGAACTGAATACAATGATGGAGAAGCTGGCGCATCTCCAACCAGCATTGGTCAATCGCTCGTCTCCGCTGCTCCTGCACGACAACGCGCGACCTCATACTGCACAGCAGACGGTCTCCAAGTTGCAAGAACTGGGGTTGGAAGCTCTCCGTCATCCGCCCTACTCACCAGACCTTGCGCCTACAGACTACTACTTTTTCCAGAATTTGGATAACTTCTTGGCGGGAAAAAAATTTAATACCCGAGAGGCAGTACAAAATGCCTTTGAAGAATTTGTTGCCTCCCGTCCAGCTGATTTCTTTAAGAAGGGCATCAATAAACTGCCACTGCGATGGCAAAGATGCATTGATTGCATGGGTGATTACTTCGATTAATACAAATAAAAAATTCATGAAAAAAATTCGTTTAAATTTTTTCATACAAAACGGCAATTTCATAGGTAAAGACCTATTATTATTAATTACAGTATTTGACCTTCAGAAGACAGTTATATAAACATCATCTAGTGAAACACAGTCATAGAATATACCAAAGTAAAAAAATGTAAGAAATTAACATTTATTTTGGTAGTAAAGTAAGCCAGTGTTTCAGTTACGATTCTGCTATTCTAGGTATTCACGTATGTGCGATTCCGTTTGCAAATTCGTGCACGTAACATGTGGGTAAGTGGGTAATTTTATTAATTAATTGTTAAATAATACGGTGAGAGTGATACGCATGGTAAGTCCGCTGCCTGATTGCATAAGTTATTCTTCTTTTACATGTATTGTAGGTTTATTAGTATATTTATAGTGTACAGTTGTAGTACATTCGTTTAGTGGGTCTTTAATTTAATTTTGTTGTATCTGTTTGTTTATTATTGTGAAATGTGCTCTTGACCTCCATCTCGTCTGGTGGAAATCGAGGTCGGAAATTTAGGGACGCAATGTTTTTTTAAGTTTAATTAACAGTAGCATGCCACCTTCAAAAAATATTATATTTCACCTATTCTAAGGGATGCGAAACCATTCTCTGTTTTAGCTCATTCTAAAACAAAGACTTAAAAACAATATGGCCACCTTCGCAAGATCGCCAGATGTGGTAAAAGGCGTCCAAAGCAGCATAAAGGCCGCAAGATGTTAGAGCCATAGTTAGTAGGTATATGAACTTTGCGTTGGTGGTTGCATTTGGTATATTCGAATTTTTGGTTCTAAGACATGCCGATTTTCTTCACGATGTTTTCCTTCACCGTTTTGAGAGCAGTGGTGATGAAATAATTTACTCAAAGTAAAGCGCTGGTCTGGGTACGACCCAACGACCTACAACTCGTTGTGCCTGGTGGCAGTGTTAGAGAGCAGTGATCTGGTCTCTAAAAAAATGAGGAAGAAGTCATATCATTACTGTTATAAGTCGTTGTAGAATTAAGAAACGTGTTGAAAGCGATTGCCAGCTTGTGTTGACCCTCTTAATTAAATCCCTAGTTTCCTCAATTGCAATCCATGGTTTTGATTTTGTTCCCGGTTATTAGCCCTATTACGTGAGTCACAATCATAAGTGGCGTAATCTGCCTCTGCCTAGCCCTTCGGGGAATACAGGGTTGATGTTATAGCCTGTCTTTTATCTGATAGAAGACCTTCTTTTTGTGCCTTTTTTGCATCGTACTATAGATTTAATGGTCTGCAGTGTCAATCATCTGTCCACCTAGCATTTACCCAACTAGGTTTGAGCCGGCTTCCAGTCCGACCATATGCAGCTGAATAATTTAAAATGGGGCGACAGTCATCTGACTTTTTCCACCCAATTCCTGAGTAATATTGTTATACTCAGAAACAGAACAGTGGTCAGAATTATGTCTTTCTCAGTTACAATACATTCCATTAAAATGAAAGAACTTGGCACCACATTTTAAGTGAACGTCAAAATTAAAAGTCATTTTATTGAAACAAGGCTGAGACCAGCATTTCTGAACGTCAAAAATACATAAGACAATCCCCCAAAAAGCCCATCCTACATCACTTGCTCTTCCTAGTTCTTTAGCTGGGAAGTAGTGGCGCAACAAACTCCCAAGCAGTAACGATATGTAACTATATCTTACAACAAATTAGAATATCCCATTTAATTACAAACCTCTCGTTAACTTAACCCACGTACTCATTTCATATTGAAATACTAACTAAAACAAAGTATGCGTTAATTAATATCTTGGAGTTAACTTAATTACCTAGGTAAGTTTTTTATGTGGCTAGTAAAGAGTATAAATATTACATACTACCTGCTTTTAACTATGGTTTGGAGATCGCATTGTTAGTCGTGTGAAAGAGATAGAGTTAGTGTGCGGATAGTGCTGTCTCTTTTTGTAGATCACTATCAGATATGACGCGTCAGATAATATAATCTGTCTAAGAGTTAATCTTGGTGGGTTATTTCTACAATTGCTTCAATGATTTACAGCAGCATTTGAAACATTTTCATGTACCGACTGATTTGACAAATCATGATTAGCAATGACCATTAGTATCTTGCTAAGTTATGACGTTTTAGCTGTTAACACTATTCATGGGCAAAATTTGCCAAGAAGATGCTAGGCCCCATTTACTACCGGCATAGTAACAGAATTTACTTCTGTCAAAAATACCTAGCTATCTACTAGATTTTAAATGTTTTTAATTACAGTATTTGACCTTCAGAACACAGTTTAACAGTCTATAAACATCATCTAGTAAAACACAGTCATAGAATATCGCAAAGGACGTTTTAGCTGTTAACACTTTTCATGGGCAAAACTTGCCAAGAAGATGCTAGGCCCCATTTACTACCGGCATAGTAACAGAATTTATCAAGGCACTTAAGCAACGTTAAATTACGCAGAATCCAAGATGTAACTGTCACTCTTACAGCTTGAAGAAACAGGCTGTCAACTCACAATGCAGACGAAGTTACTGAAATTAGCTCACTGAAAAAACTGTCCAGTTTTACTTCTTCAGTAGCCTTATTCGTCACAGCTTTTTGCGAGTTTTTACTCAAACATACAGAGCGCTGACGGGTTGACTTGGTGACGAGACGAGTTTCGTACTAGTTACTTCATTATGGCTAGAAAACAGTAACTGGCTGGAAACTAAAGCAAAGCTACTTTGCAAATCTTTTGGAACCATTTTTGTGATGGTTAAATGTTATTGACAACGTAGATTTAACTACAAAGTTCGATTTGTTTGGACATTTTTGGTGCGTAAAATTTTCGGTGTACAACTAAGCAGACGAGAGATCTTGGCGACATTTTTTCCATACAAACTTCGGGAGTGTATTATCTACTCGTCTGTTCGCCAATGTACAACATCAAAAACTTTACATGGTATAATTTTGTCTCATTATTAATATTGTCTGTACGGACACAATACTAAAATGTGTGGAGGTGTTTTTCTTGCTAATTTCACCCAACTTCGGGCGTATCGTATTTAAGCAATAAAAGAAGTGTGAAAATCTCCAAAACCAAGTCGGTACCGGCAAGCTCAAATATCGAAAAGTTGAATAAATTTTATTGGTCATTGATTTATGCAGTGGTTTTTTCATAATTACCCGATCTTCCGAAGGACTTTTCTTAATTTTTCACGCGCCCGTTTTACTATAAATGATCCTGCATCTCACTCAATAACGTTGCGTGTAGACTAGCGTCTAACTGCTCATCACGGGTACTACCTCTGTCGGACACGATTCCTCTTGAGACAATGTGATTTTTAGGCAGGCCCACCAGTGAGTTCAAGCCCGCGACTAGATTCCCCTTAAGATTGAAGATGTAGACACAAGGAGAAAAGGGACTAAGAAAGACGAAGAAAGAAGACAATGTTTTCATTACAAGTTTGATATGTTTTACATTTATTTATTTTATTTATTTATTTATTAATAACCAACTTATATTAACAGTTTGCACTACACATACAAGTTATTGGTCAATACAAGTTATAACATAATACAATCACAGAAAAATAGAACAACGTTAAATTACATAAATATAAAACTAGACAAAAATTGAAGAGTTAAACGATTGAATAAAATTAGTCAAAATAAGGTAAAAGTAGATAACATTAGGTACAATTAGATAACATTAGATAAAATTCAATAAAATTAGACAGGACTGGGATAAAATTAGGATGCAAAATCATTAATTAGTAACAAGATGAAATTGAGATACAAATATAAACATTTACTCCATAGAAATTGTACTGGGAGTGGCAATGGACTCCAGGTAACGAGTAGCCGTGTTCAGGTACCTACTGACTGCAGGCATTGGCATCATGCCTGCAGTCAGTAGGTATTGGTGACAGTTGCATTCCTAACTCTTTTAGAGATGATGCTCCTGCCCTTCGGCATTTAGGTTAAACGACTAGCCAAGTGGTAACGGCCGCGACTATCGAGTTGTAGGTTGTAGGTTCGAATCAAGACAGGCCCTTTACTTTGTAATTCACCACTGCTCTCAAAACGGTTAAGGAAAACATCGAGAAGAAAACGGAATGTGCTAGAACCAAAGAATTGAATCTACCAACCCACATTGGGCCCGCGTGGTGGATTACGGCCCAATACCTCTCACCGAGAGGAGGCCTGTGTCCCAGCAGTGGGAACGTTATATATTGCACTTCAGAATAATTGCTTTCAGAACTGCATCAATAAAATTAAACAGCTTTAATTACACAGAAAGCTAGCAACATACTGCAAGCATCCATCTCATTACCATTGCATCTAAAAACACTAGCCGAGCCCACATTCCGGGGGGCTTGCAAAACAAACAAGTTGCATTTATGTACCTTAAATGGCGTTAGCACATGTCCTCCCGTCCGGCGTAGTGGTACTGGAAGGATTGCTCGATTTAGTTTAAGTATTTTGGTTATTGTCGCTTCATTAGTGTGAGCATTTCGCATATTTTTCTAGAGTATGTGTTAACTATCTAGCGACCCTAGTTTGGGATCGTGGTTGGGCAAAGGGTTATTGTGTTTTGTCTATCAGAGATTTCTCAGTTGCAGCCGTGAATATACATATGCCCAGTTGATAGCTGCACGCTCGCCCCTTATTACAGGGAACTTAAACATTTCTGGCGGAATGTTGGTGTACTATATGTAGATATATACCTCTACTCCCTTTAGGGATTACGGGTGTGACGGTATGCTTATTCGTTAGGAGTCTTAAGGCGGACGCCTGTCTAGAAAGGGATCTAGGGCGGAAGCACATGGATTCCCAAATGCCAACCTTTTACGTCGCTAACTGCCACAGTTATGTAACCAATTGTGGCCAGCGGTTGCTTCTTTAGACCAATCTATAGTAAATTCTAGACAGAATCATATGTGGCTAAATCTGTCATTATACACTTCAATTTAAGGCATTGCTCGTGAGATTTCATCTCATTAACTTGACTAACTTTAGTAATACTTGATTTACAAAATGGAGCGAATCTGCAGGCTCTACACAAGACACATGTCTGTCGAAACTAGAGCCTCAACAGATGGCCGGTTGTATAACAAGCCGGTGAGATTGTAAAACTGTAACTTTATGCGAACAAGCCGAGCGTGGAGGAATGAGGAAAGATCGTGGACTCTTTGGTATAGAGTTTCTTTTGTGATAGTTGCTTGTTTACTTCCAGGGCGGGATTCCCGAACAATGGTAAATGAAGTGTGTCGGTATGCACGAAAGGCAGTTTAGCTTAAGATATGACTGTGTGGCGGCATCTATATCACATGCGAATTATCACACTGAAAATACATACCTCACGGAAAATCGTGCGTCGCCCAAGCAAACCCGCAAACGCACAACTAGCATTATACAAAGTCCCGACAATAATCATCGGACAGTTGCCCACCAGATACCAAATCAATCAAATCAAATCAAAATATTTTTATTTCATATAAACCTGCATGGGCACTTTTGAAACGTCAGAAGCTAGGTGCATGGTTCCAAATTGTTGTTTCCTATGGAGAAGAGCCGGCAAGAAACTCCACGGTTACTCTTTTAAAAATAATTGGCTTTAACAATATTTTCAAATTACAGAGATAAAATGTATGGGAGGACAGCGCAGGCCGGTCAATAAGTACCAGGTACTTAGACAAATAAGGAATAGAAAATCGTCTACAAATCTACAGTCAGTAAGGCCTACAACGTTCTCTCATTCACAATATGTAAAATAATCTACATAAATAAAATGAACCTAAATTAAAATGTTGTATAGTGTCAATTAATGACGAGAATATGTCAGCATTGTAAAACTAAAAAGAATTAAAAAGAACATTGTATTTGAGAGCAGTTAATAGACTTTCACATAGTTATGCTGTTAATGAGGTACGACATCCGTCTGGTCGGAGGATCCTCGTTTTTCTATGGACGAAGAGTGACTTTCACCCTGTTCCTCATACATCAATAACTGCAGCCTTAAACCTTAAACCTACATGGCTATTGAAAGGCGTTTTGGAAACAGATTTTAGGCCTATAAACAGTTTCTTCTCCAATTGTGAAAATTACAGAAAACAAACAATAGATTTGCTACTTACAATATGGAAATTACAAGTTTTAAGTGTTTACTAAGAAAGTAACAGGAAGGCGCTGCGATCGTTCAAATCCAAGATTATGGGCATGGCGGTGGTTTTACGAGCTCGGTAGATCGCTAAGAACGCAGTAAAATCACTTGGGTAGCCTCAAACCATAGAAACAGCATGAAATATTAGGCCATCATCTACAAAGTCTATGGAAGCCTATTTTCTTGAAATATCGAAAGTTTTGCATGTAGGTATTAGAATAATTCGTTCCAGTCTACAAATTAAGAAAGATTCGACGGAAGAAATTACACGATTCGACTCAATGATGAAACTAACGGACATTAGCCAAAGTTTGCAAAGACTTCACAAAGAGATTTCTAATAATTATGAAAGCATTAAAGGCAGACAAAAATTAAAAGAAAAATAACAGCACGGTGTATTAAAAACGAATACAGATACGATCAGAGAGATAGCCATCGAAACAGAATCAAATACAGCCGAGTTGTTGGGTACAGACATCACAACCTATCATTTAGAGGTCCAAACGAAAAAACTTTTGCAAAAACGAATACAACACATGGCCTGGACGACCTTTGAAATTCCATTAAAAGCAACCCACCAAATGGAAATGCACCTTAAATTAATATAGCTAAAGTTGAATTTACAGTAGGGAATGATGAGTTTTACGATGTTATGGTTTAGTAAGGAAGAAAGGTAGTACAAAAAGAGGAAGAGGTTTGTGAAGCGGTACCCTAACGACCTTGGGTTACTGTAGGCCGCGTATCGGCTGTTGCTCCGACGGGTTCAGAGCCGGTTGCGTTTTTGTGGAACCACTTTTGGGTCGAGTTTGATCGATGGCTTTTTGGGGTACTCGGTTTGAAGTGGTATTCAGTTTGTGTTTGGGATAGGGATCTTCTATAGCTAATGTGGTATGTCTTTTGCATGTTTTGTTAGATTTTTTGGCTTTATTTGCTATAGACGAAAGCTTTTAAAGATTATATTTATGTTTTAAAGATTTTTTTAATCACTATTTTATTCAATGATGACTTGGAAGACTAAACGAACTGTTTAATGGTGATTCGGTACACTAATAATAATTGCAAGTAGCATATTCATATTGCTTCGAAGCTCGATTTAACTTACGGTGTATATTCAAACCGTTGTACAATTTACGTTAGTACAACTCATGGTTGTACCGTTTGGAGGTCTACTTACCCCCTTAGAGATGAAGCATTAAACTACATGCATCTACTTTCTTTCAAATTATGTCTTCTAGCCAGAAGATAGTTAATGTCTGTGGCTGAGCATTACTTGTTAATTAAAACGCTATTAAGTTAGACCCCGTTTAACTTTCAAGTTTATTCCCCATAGCATAGCCCATAGTGTCAATGTTTATACGGTGCCGCATTTATAAGTGGATGTCTATGAAACATCCACTTATAAAATACACAATTCCATCGAATTGTGTATTGTTTTCATTCTTCAAGTATAGTCTTCCAGACCGTATTTCGGCCATGGCGGCTATTCTCAACAAGTCTAGCCTTCGGCGCGGGAGATATTATAGTGTACAAGTGTGTGCGCAGACAAACAGAAACACAGGTGCACTCGCTCTTCAGTCACTCTCATAATCCGATGGGACGGCAATTAGTCACGACCAGAGAAAGATCAGGCGCAGAACCAACGGCTAAACGTGATTTCCGAGGCACAGGGGGTATCACACCGCCAACTTTCAAACTTCGGGCTGTTACTAAGAAATTCCTAATGGAAACCCCAATAATACTTTGCCCGACCTGGGAATCGAACCCAGGACCCCACGCTCAGCAGTCGTCGGTCTTCATGTATTTGCTATATTGCAACATTATGAAATTATTTTATTTCATCAACATCATCATCGAATAAATTAATTCGATTATACATTTTTACTCAAAAACTTTCGTTTTCCACCAGTATTCGAGTCGGCCCTGTACCACGCCTCGTTTGTCCACTTCGGCGCATCTATGCAATTATTAACTTTTACTTTCTTTGGTGATTTTTTCTTAAGTTTCGATGCAAATGCGGATAGAAAGTTCCGGGAAGGTAGGCGGTGAAATTTGTTGCTTTGGCTTTGGATCAGTATCTAATGTTAATATCTTGTTTTTATTATGTTTTGGTTGATATGGCTCTTTCCATCAACATAAAGAACGACCTTGAGGTGTTACGTTGGCCAGATGGAAAGAGTCACAGGATTTAAAATCAATAGCAACGACTCCGGAGCCATTTCTTAGCTAAGAGTGAGACAGTAAATAAAAACAAAAGAGAGAACAAGAGACCTTGACAAAACAGTGATAGTAAAGGCCACATTAAACATTTCAATAAATAAAGTAACAGATGCATTAGAAGTTTAGGAGTCAAGTTCGACACGAATGAGTTGCATCGTGCATTTTTACTTTGTTACATCGGTCTAAAGAATACAGATAGTGACATTTCACGTTGCATTATCTATGCAGTTTCCAATAAGGCTACGGATTAATATTATGAACCTATTATCCTGAAGTGTAAAACGTTGAATTAGCATTTTCGTCTGCTGTTTCAGTTTTCGATTATCCACCGATTTTCGATTATTTTTTTATTTATACCGACGTCCTTTATTTCCCAAATTGTTTTTAAATAATGTGAATACTTATTATTGAGTGTGCCTGTCTTATTGTGTAATAGTTATAATAGCCCGAATTTCAGTAAGATGAAATTATTTTCATGGCTCTTCAATATTCCTTCTATATTCTTGTCTTAATCACCATGGACAAAACTACAGCTATATCTTGTCGGGCCAGTATCATAACCGTGAATCGCCACGTTCACCAAATTGTATAATTACACAATTAGAGCGTAAACGTTACCGGTGTTTGCATGTAACAGAATTGTAATTTTGATAATCATTACCTTTGTAAAAGGAAAATGTAATATTATAGCCACGTATGATACGCTGTCCGAGGTTAATGACTCCGCATTGTACCTATTTAGTAGTTTTATATTAATTATAACACTATCTATTTCAAGGTTTATAAATAGTGAGTTAGAAAAACTTACGGGCACATCTTACTATTAAGTACCAGTGCTTTAGAAGCTAGCTAGACTGGTGGCGTTCTCTTAGATGCTATGCCATTTTAAACACTACAGCAACTATCCAATTATTAGCGTTACCTGCACTTTTACAAGACAGAAACCTAGAAAACCTGATAGTATACAAAAACTTTAAGCACTGCAGTAGAAACATGAAAAGGGCGGACATTTGTTGTCAGCATGAAGTAGTTCAAGTGACAAAGAAATAACAAGTGTTTCCATGTGTTTCGTTTTTACAACCACTTGGTAACTTGGAACATTTTTATCACCATAGAAGCGAATGTTTTGTATTACTTAAATAAGGAGCATCTTGTGAGTATTTCAGACAGGAAAATAACTACATTATACTATATATTAGTAGTAGATATCTCAGTCATTTAGTTAAACTCTCTTCGCTAAACCAATGTATAGATAAAACAATTTAACAAGCTCTAAGTTGTCAATCTTCTCGATCAGAAAGTCGATCCCAACTAGAAACAACTCACACTTGATAGTTGCCCTTTTGAAATATTAATAGAAATCCTAGAAACTACAGCTAACAGCACACAATTATTTTTACTGAAAACGTAGAGCCAATGGACCCGATAAGCAAGACCTTTAACACTATAAAGGACACACCATAAGGGCATATTCAGAAATTCTAGAGATGCCATGAAGGTGATAGAAACAAAAGTAGGTATGTCTAAAACGCATGTCTTTGATCGACTGTCTGGAATTGTCATGGACTATATCAATCTATAGAAATCAACAAGTAAATAGGAAGCAACAATATTTGTGCTTAACAAAATAACTAACTTTTCGTACGATATAGGAACTGAGATTTCTGTTCTTTTGTTTTATGCGTCCCAGGCCCCAATTTAGCCCCAGCTGGTAGCAGTATCTCACACAATAAAGGCAGTAAATACCAATAAACAATGCACTTTAATGAAGCGAAATGTCTTAAACATGCCACATTAGCCGCATTGATGCTTTGAGCGAAACCTTATGGTTTGTATAAATCGTTTAAGAGAGTGGCCCAGAAGGTGAAAATGTTGCTGAAGGTAAGAAAAATATTTATTTGTTGCAATTTACGATTATTTTCCCTTTAGCTAACAATGGGTTATTTGATACGGTAGGATTTTCAATTGGCTCAGGAAAAATATTCGATGGTATATTTTATTACAATACAGACACGGTAGCTGCTAAAATAACAAAAAATGAAGTGTTTTCTATTAAAAACTAAACATCTATCGATTAACGCAACGGAATAAAAAAATTGCCATCTACAGATTTGATTTCAGGCTGACATAGAAATCAACTTTCTTAAAAACGACAAAAATGTAAAAACACTTAAAATATTCATGTGTATCTTAAAACAAATAGAGATGATTAAACGTAGGTGTCAATTATTCACGCTTAATACCTTGTAGAGTAAGTAAAAACACATAAGGCAGTGACGCATTTATGCAAATAAGTTTTAGTAGGAAATTGAAAGCGACACACTCCAAAATATTCTTTAGCATACATACAAAACTAATAATGACAAAGATGGGGCTACCTATTTTAAGAGAAATAGATATCACAATGTATTTTGAAGAGAAAATCAAAACACAGTTAGATGATAAACTTATTTCTCCAATTTTACGTATAGACAGAACTTTAATCTGCTCCAAAATCGGAAAGTTACAACAACAACAACACATAAAATATCAATGTAAGGAGTCTAAAGATTGCAAAAGCACAAAGACGATAACATGCTAGGTTATCGTGGACAGACATCAGAATAATACATTTACTTCAATCCAGAAACATGTTCAGAATGTTAAATAATTGACTGCAGCTGACACACAACCTCCTTTAGACCATGTCTCGTTACATTTCAAATAGACAAAACATGACGATTTCAAAAAAATCAAGTTTCTATTTCATGACTCAGATAAAATCATCGTGATACAAAGGGTTTAAAACAATTTTGTAACTGCTTGTCCCCTGGTAACTCATGTTGCGTCAGTTGATACAGAAACGTAGTCTGAATACTAAGTGAAGCCTCCGCCATTGTTGAATATTTCATACAGAGATTTTATAAATGTTGCTTCTTATGCAACATTATTGAGATCATTCAGCTGAGCCAAAATAATTGGTTCGAACATATCGATGTAATTACTCCTCCAGTCGAATTCTTCAAGTTCGCAATGCTCAATTCTAGTGGCAATTATAGTTGATTCGTAAAAACAAATATTGCTTCAAGCTGTGGCTAAATGGCAATAAAAAATAGATTGAATAATTAACTATTTTATTTAATTGAATCGGTGATAGCTTATAAGGTTATCGGGGTAATAAAATATAAATTAGGTGTATCAGACAGAATAAAACATTTATGTGTGTATTGTATCAGCCGTGTACTGACATAGTTTTTATTATTTTCCTTTTTTTGCCGCGTACTGTTTGTGGATGGGTGAACATCTATTACATAAAGCACGTTAAGCTATTCGTCCTGGCTGTCCTAGATATTTGACAGTCAATATGGGTAGTCATAAGCCCAAAATAAGCCTGACAACCAGTCTTACCAAAAGCATCATGTTACCCAGTAACTGGGTTGTGGAACCCAGATAGGCAGTAGCTCCATGTAAAATACTGGTATTCAGCTGCATGCGGTTAGATTGGAAGCCGATCCCGAGATAGTTGGAAAAAGGCTAGGCAGATACTGTTTAAAAGACAACATCATTAGCTGACGTAAAACAGATTATTTATACCAAAATTCATATCCAACAATACTAAAAGTAATCATATAAAGAGAATCATTCTACATTACAATAGACATTAACTATGGAAAACAAATGAAGGCTGGACAGCGAAAGGGAATGATGGTGTGAAATAATCATATTATCGTCTACACAACCATGTAATAGCAACTGGCACAGTTCAGCCATTACGGTAGCATTTAGTAACGGTCCGCCAGTTTTTTGTCAGATTAGAATTGTCCGTACAATGCATCTTGATTATGGCATGTCAGCCACTAAATTATACCAGATACCAAGAACTGGTTCCACGAAATATTACTCTGAAGCTGATGAAAAGTTACAACCGCGATAAATCATTCGTATCAAATGATATAATGTATTAGAATGCAACTGGCTTACGTAAATGTAATCGATGTACAATACATCAAATGAAATTAATTCAATGAACCGAATATTTGACAATACGAATCTATCAGTGATGGTGGCAGACAAAATGAATATAGCAGACAACAGAAATGTAGAAGAGATAAAGAACATAATGGGAGATCATTGACTGAACGCTATACAACCGAGTTTTAAAAGTTCAAAGGCATCTTTCAATAAAGAAAACGCTCAGTAATTTGAAACTCATATTTGATCTACGCTAATGACGTTAAAATAACTATAGTGAATGTTAATTTTCGCTGTGTACGGTTGTACGAGTTCGTTGCCCTTCGTCCGCCATATTTGACCATAGACTATGGAGTAGTGTTGTCGGTTAACAGAGCATGACCATAAATTACAAAAGCCTCCTATTTGCTTGTTAGTCAGTTTTGTGACGCATCACCGAGTTTTTTTATTTTTGCATTCACTGATTTTGTTTTTGGTATTTGAAATTGGTTTGACGTGTTCGTTCTACAGTCTTTATACTTTTACCTTATATAATATGCCGGGCGACTATTTTGGGCAGAAAGTAACGGCAGCTAACGGTCAAGATCTTTGCTTATTAACACTGCATTATATTGTGTTAATAATCTTCGAAGAACTATCAAACAAAACCTCTACTGATTCGACACAGTTTACTGAAAATACAAACAATAGAGCAAGGTTAAATACAATAATAGCGTTCTCATAATTATGAAGTCTGCAAATTATTATTATAAAGCCGAAGTGATTGTTGCTCGCAACTTATTTCAAGTCACACACCATAGCATTGCAATATTTATTGTGAAATATATTTGTAGTAAAGCAACAAACAAGAGTTGTAACAGCAATATATCTTTTTTTACATTATTTACAAGAACTTCATAAGAAATAACACGTTTTGAAATAAGATCGTATCTGTAACTGCAATAAGTAGATTTCAATCTGGTTGATCGACAACCAGATACACAAGAGTCAATATTAGAATTGAGAAATGCTGTAACTATGAGAATTAGTAAAACCAATATACATAATTATATTGAGGTGTTAAACGCAATCAATCTAATCGCTGTGTCAGTAAAAAAGTATCTTGATGAAATATAATATTGGAGTCGATTTTATTTCTTCATTTAATCGACAGCTTGGATTTTAATTTCTTCTTCGTATTTTAACGTTTATCAATCAATTTTTGGATCTAAAAAACCCTAAGTCAATATTAATTAACAACGTATTTAAAACATAAATGATCAAGGTGATTAGAAACTAGAATTCTGACATTTGACCTCTAGATAACCCGGGAAGATAATGTCAAAGCAATTTTTCTGGAATTGTAACTGTAGCGTGTGATAAGAACCGGTCCCAAGATGGAACCTTGGAGAACGCCCGAAGCGAATTTTATCATATCCAATTGAATTTTATGCAGCTTTGATGGACAGTTTTGTAATATTGTTTGAAGTTAAATAAGCGACCATGTTCGAGGAACGTCAGATTGGTTCAGCCTTTTTTTGGATACTTTTTTAATGTTTTCTTTGTCTTAAGTTCATAATAACGTATTTGTATGCAAAATGTATGATATTTTTAGAACAGAGTTTGGCTGTTCCTCTCTGTTTTTTAAGAAGGATTTCAACAAAAAAACCGGTCAAGTGCGAGTTGGACTCGCGCACCGAGGGTTCCGTACAAACCTGTGGGTATATAAGTAAAATTTCAAAATTGTCAAAAATATTTTTTTTTATATGACGAAACTAAAAATTTACGGTTTTCGTAATTTTTCCTATATCTGTACTATAAGACGTGACTTCGTACAAAATTTCAAGATTCTAAGTTCACGGGAAGTACCCTGTAGGTTTTGATTCCCGTGCGAGTTTCGAAAATTTGCGGAAATCTGCGGCCTAAATGGCTGTATCTTTTGATTGCGTTGACTTAGAAGGTTGATTTTTCTACAGCTTCCAGGGACAGTAGAACTAAGTATCATATAGAAATTTCAGTTTGATACCTCCACGCGTTCCTGAGAAAAACGGTCTTGACAGACGGACGGACGGACGGACGGACAACAAAGTGATCTTATAAGGGTTCCGTTTTTTCCTTTAGAGGTACGGAACCCTAAAAAAAGCTATATAGGTAATATAAATTTTTCAGTCTTGACTCAATGAAAAGGAAACTCATTCAAGTTCATTTCACACCTGGCGGTATAAATAACATCCTACTTTAATAAAACATTTTGAATGGAAACAATGAGACCTTCCACATCATTGATATCGTATCCTTTTCCGGTATAAAAGGTGCTGCACTGCTCAGAAAACTTAACATAGATAATTCCCATGATACTTACATTACAAATTGTTTTCAATATCTAATCTAAGCCCATAACAGAGAGGTAATGCCCATAGTCGCCGTTGAAGTCGTGGTAGGCGTGCTGGTAATTTCAATCTTCTAAGATCTACAAGTTTTCATCTAAACCTCGTTCGTTGTCCTTTACGACGAGAGAAGCTGTGCCAACAATAATTGCGTTAACATGACCGCACGCTATATTTAGCATCGATTAGGAACACGATCACGAGATTAGGCACACGATTTAAACAGTTAATAGAATCTGAAGACGACATTACGTTGGGGAGTCTATTTCGAATTCAGAAATCACCCCACGATCTTACCGAAACTAATTTTAAGGGATGAGATCTGATGATATATGTATTAAAAATGATCTTGTCAATACAATCTCGATTATGCTAGGATGTAGATACAAATAGAAGCTTCTCTCACCGCTTACTATCTCCACAATAATACCTCCGTCTATTCCAAGTTACGAGTATACGGGATTATAAGCATTACCAATTACCATATCAAATGATTTCACTAGGTCACCGTCTGTACTGGCAACTATAAATCAAATTTAAGACGTCATTGCGCTACGGTCCACTTCTCTTTCATGCCATTACTATGTTATTTCCATGAATATTAATTTGAGCTTAGCAATAGAGATGTGAAGGCAGTAGGTAATGCTTTATTGGTTCTTTAGTCCGTGTATCAGCTTTAATAGAAATGTTCATGCCACGATCTGTACATTCCACGGCCAAGCCTCTAATCTTGACTTCAATTGTAGTCTTTGTGTTTTGAGATATAGAATTTTACTTTATAGGTCAATTAAACTTTATTAGGAACTAGTTTTTGTCATTCAACTATCCGAATTGCCGTTTAGAGTAAGGCCTTTAATTAGCATGTAGATTAGTAAGAATAGTGCAAGAATTTGCCTCCAAGATATTTTTTGCTATAAGTCCCGCAACATGTGCTTGTGCATATCCTTTCTAGTAGTCAATTTGCATACTATCAGGTAGATCTAAGATATTGCAATTATGTAGAAATGTAGCTAATTAGCCATATTCGTAATAGATCCGAGATCGCTACACAGCTTCTAAACGATTGCTATCAATATTGTAAGATGCATTGGATGGAATCTACAAAACCGAATTAAATTAACTTTGAAATATCATTAGAGGTATCCATAATGAATTATGAGTGATTTCACAGACTATTTCAAAATAAGGCAAGCTCTAAACAACTATTCTAAACCTGTGATTTACGTTTTAGCACTTAAATATTTGGATTTTATATGTATTTATTTGCAAATCGTAAACATAGCAAAATATATAATTTATATGCAAAGACAACAATATCCAAAGGTCGCATTCATACAACAGACGGTAATGGCTTCATATATTATAGTTCTGCATGTATGATGAAGTAAAGGCTGTATGAAATATTGTAAAAGAAGAGAGCGCTGGTTCCCAACATTAATGGATTATTTTGATTTACTTTATGTTGCGTTCGAAGCTAATGATTCGGTTTGAGAGTCTGAGATACATCATCATTCTCTTGCATTAGTCCCAATTAATTTGGGGTTGCAACTGAACAACAGGAACCTGTCAGTGCTGTGTATAAAGTAGCCAAAGCAATGAAAATGAAGAATTTGAGATATAACAAATATGAAGTTTTAAGAAAAACCTGACCACCTTTTGTTTAGCAACACAATTATACTCCATAAGAAACGATACAAAATTATAAGTACTCATACTCGTCCTTATGATGCAGACAGAGATAAATCAAAACCAACACCTTAAGGCTTAACAGATATAATCTGCCAAACATATTGAGAACCGCTCTCGTCATAATTAATCGGCAACGAAATCATAAGTGCGTTCCATTACCCGCCATGCACTAAGGCTTATTACTGAGGATGTATTATGAAAGGCAGTGGGCGTTGCATTTGCTTATCTGTCCGTACACGGAGCTAATACAAACACCCACGGGTTGGTATGAAATATTGCTTTAGGTGTTTCATAGGTCAATGTGGGTAAGTGTTTTTGTTTGGTTTGTGTTGATGTTTGAGCAATTAGGGGTTTTAATTGTTAGCTATTTTTACAGACTTCCCTATAATTAGCGATAGGTTCAACAGTAAAGTGTTGCAAATTACTGTTGCGTATTGTAGGTAATCTCAATATCGTGAAGATCATATTTGGCAGAGACAAAATACAATCTGTACTAATTACCTTAAACTCGACTGTAGGTATACCATAATGAGGACATTATGGTATATCTACAGTCTAATTTCGGTTTGTGGCAACACTGGAAAAACTATCGATATGAATTCTATTATTTCAAAACACATGAGCAGCATTGCAATCAATCTCAACTTTATTAAAGTCACTTTCAAATCTCAAATGTATTTCTAAAATATGACATTTAGACTTTACCAGTACGTTTTCTTAAATAGTTGATCTAAGAAAGCTATATACTATTCGTTTTATCTTTACCTATCCTTCCACATATGATCTGAGTCACACAGTTGCCAATCTGCAACATTAAACCCGACCGTTATTCGGATACAAAAACAAAGATAACGCAACAGTGTAGGAAGAAAACTTATCTAATATGGAGATAAGTGTGAGATAAATAATCGTAAAATACTTGATATGGCTGCTAAAAGTATACGGAAGTGTCTCTGTAGGTAGTTAGTAAGATTTTGGTTTTTGAGATGGGTTGCTTTTAAGTTACAAAAGAAGACGGTGAAGAGGGAGAAGGATAAGATGTTGCTAAATAAGAAAGAAGCAGACATTCAATAGTTCGGTCAAAAGTTCATACTACATGACAAAATCAATAATGCAACAACAATTGCATAATAGACGGTATAGCCACAAAAGCAGATAAGGAATATTGCAAAGTTTCCTGTCCCAAATAAACTAACAAAAGTAACAACACCGATACCAAGAATACAGAAATAAATGCTACAAATCCAAAGAATTCAATAAACGCATTTACATAAGCAGTGAGTATTAATGCAAAAGCGATATTAAGTAAAACAATAACATTACAACCGCGTAATATCGAGGTCGGCGTATAAACAGGTTCATGCGCCTTCACCTCAAAAGAATATAAACGTTCTAATAGATAATGTTGATAAAATATCCTTATCTTGTATATGACAATGTTTAAAAGACGTCAAGGATATAGAGTTTTTCGATGCATAATTGTTTAGCATTAAATGAATTTCAGAAGATATGACAATGCAAATTTTACTGGAGACTGAATCAAATCAAGTACAGAAACTCGAGAAACAGACCAAGATAATGACGAAGAGTAAGATTACTTTCTTTATTAATAATAGACTCTTATCAATGATGATGATACTTCATTTACCACTTCATAACCATGACAGTAGCTAATATAACTGTGCCAATAAATAGCGATAAGGATAATAAGGTTGTAAGTTATAAATATTTCCTTTTCCAAACAAAAAAAAACACTTCAACTTGAGATCAAAGATAACCTAGACCAGGCTTATAATTATTTAAAGTTTTCCCAAATGCTCATAGTTCTTGCCATTGAAATCATCGTATACTCTTATGTTTGTAGGGAAGCATGACAGATTTAGTAGAAAACATCATAAAACATGTATTATCACAATCGATACGCCACCGATTTGAAACAAAAAGCTTATGACACTGCAATCATTATATTTATTGTCGAATATATAGCAATGCTATAAAACTGAAAATGATCTTACAAATATAAATAACGAGAGAATATAATTACCATATTGTAGGAATGTGAAGATAATGACTCTGATTCATTAATTAAAATACTATTTGCGAAATACGTATTGGTTAAGAATTGATAAATAGCCTTATTAAGCAGGAGGATTGTGATGAGAATGACTCACAAGATAGTATTGAAGATGTTCAAAGTTGATGGAGAAAATGGCATCTATCTCTTTTTATCTATGTTCAGTAAGTGTAGGTAAGAGGGCGTCCATTAATTACGTGAGGCAATTATGACGATTTTTCGACCCCGCTCTGGTGAGACGTCGTGAGATTGGGTTCGACCCTCCCTCTTTCCCCATTCTAACGTGAGATATTTCAAAATGCGTACTTTTTGTGTAATAACGATAATTTGTTCTTATTTCCGATGAATTTAAGCAATACGTTTAGCTGGCTTGGCTTGCCGGTGGTGGTTTAACAATCGAGGAGCTACTGTGCTACTTTGGGGCGTTTGCATAACCGCAATAAAGATAATTTTGTAGTATTTAGCCATTGGCGGACAAACATTTTTTACTTAATTTAACCCAGTTTTGTAGCAATTTTACAATGTTTCTTTCCGGATTTTTTAAAAATAAATTACGTGATATTTGCAGAGACCCCTCTCTCCCTCATGTGACATTGGGTGCGATTTGCCTCGACCCCCTCCCCCTTAACGCCTCACGTAATTAATGGACGCCCCCTCGGTGCTAGGGACAGTGGACACGGCTTAAGTTCGTAAAGGACAGTACAAAGATTCATGTAATTTCATTTCCATTACATGAAGTTCTTTTCAAAACAACCTTAAATGTAGACATGATGTGATCATTGGAGTCAAATATTATAATAATATATTTGAAAGATTTAGGAAAACGATGCTTACAAATAACATTTATGCAATGGCGACCAATCTCACCGGAGACCAGCCTTCGGCTTGGGAGATTGCACAAGAGTGTGTGGAGACACAGGTGTCTCTTCCCGCATTCTCATTGTCCGATGGGACGGCAATCCGACATGACGGGAGAGAGATCAGGCGCAGGGCCAGCTTTCCGAGAGACTGTGGTATCACACCGCCAAATTCAGAATCTAACTCAGGACACCGAAAAAAAAATGGAACAGACAGTGTTTGTGCCTGCCAGGGGCGCGGGTTTGTTCAAAATAGATACCACAGCCCCTGGCATACGGGCTACTGAGGGAACACGGGTGGGTTTTAGTCAGTAAAAGTCTGACACGCCCTCCTGCTCCACCCAGAGCGGGAGTAGTTATTTGATGATTTCCCAACAAAAAAAAAAAACCCAGGACACCGAGCTCAGCAGACACGCTAACAAGACCTGTGGGGACAAAATCTAGTGCATCAACATACTAGCTTAGTGATCGCAGTAAACTACATGTTGTAGACATGTGTTACGTCACACGAGTTCCTGCATATCTTAAGTGATTGAGTAACTTGTCTACTTTTATGGTTCTATTAATGTAGCTCAGGATTAAAGGTCGAATATAATGTGACTCGATTAGGCGCCTTTGCTTTGTTTTAGGAAATTCTTATTAAAACTATAAACGATTGAAAGAATTCCGGTCGTCTTGGCATCCGATGGATTCCGTGAATTGATTCCGATTGGAATGAACAGCTTATTTAATCTTAAGAATAAATATATTAGGAATTTTGGGTCATTATACCCAACCTTAAATAAGAAATCTTCTTCAGAATATACTGACGAGTATAATCTGCAAACTTTAGTATGTAATGTCTCAATAACATACGTTTAATCCTTACACAATCAATTTCACAAAGTAACGTCTTCACATTCACATCCATTGGATTATGTTGCACTTGCGCAAGTGTCGCCAACAATTGCGACACGGTCGTGCGATTAATTATGTTTATTCATAAAACCGCAATATCCTTTTGTCTGGTGAAACTTGTAACTAATGAGCATATTTTGATAGTGTTTCTTTAGAATTTTGTAATGGATTACTGTTTATTAATTAGGAAATGTGTCCTTGTAGTTCTTGGCAAAAATAAAACACAAATAAATATTCTTTCTAACTTTCCATCATCTGTTCCTGCCATATGAGAAGACATAATAGAAAGTTTTCAAATATTATGTCAATGTAATCGAAAGGATAAAGGGCATTTTGGTATGTCATTAAAGAAGTTTTTCTGACAGTGTTTCTGGCGACCGTCACTTAGTACTATGTATGTACAAAAGAGGATGTTTTCGAGCGAATGTGATAATACTACAGCGGGGTTATTACGTAACACATCATCAGTAGAATTATACTTTCATTTTGACAGTTCAACAACATTCATTGCGTTATCTACGTTGTTGAGCAGACAAACACGCACATGCAGCAATGGATTAGCAATATTCTTCTTTATAATAATTCCGATTTTGATTCATAGTGTGTTACGCAATTAGGATGATGAGTATGACTCTTAAAGAATAAGACTTAAAGAACATATAGTGACAAGTTTGCTCATTGCGTGTGTTACGGGACAACATGATAATTTTGATAATAATCCAAAACAATTAATTAAAATAACACCTCCAAAATTGATACAGATGAGATTCACGTAACTGATTTAAAACTCATGTCAATATTCAAAGAAACAGTCATATATCAAGCTTCAGCTACCGATCCCATACGCATAATCTTAACCATTATTATAATAAAATTTAAACATAATTTATGGATACAATATACATTATATTAGAATATCGATGACATTTTTATGCATTCTAATCTCAATTCCTTTAATAAATTATGACATTTCGACTCACTGACAGATACATGCATTTTGTCATGTAAAATATATTAAATAATGCTTTGCGATTTACTTTTTCCCCGTGTCCTTGTTTATGCAAGAGGTCACTGATCTTTGGTGTTTATCTCTTTCTTTATATCGGGAAAAGATATTGAGAAAGACAGAGTTTTGAAACTGCATGAATGTCTTGATAAGGTTTTGGCCTTACTTGATTCTCTAGAACTCTCGATAAACGGTGTCAAACTGTCGATATAAAAAAAGAAATGTAGCGAAATAGAAGTCAGTTATTGTAACAGTTATATAGGAGTCACATAAGGAATTTGTTCTCTTTTTGGCTTTAAGCGTAGCTGGGTAGACATCTGACAAGTTTAGATTCGAAAACCTTTAAATTCTTAACGTGACTCTTGTGCAATTTCAGAGATCCATTTTTTTTTTTAATAAGCACTGAAAAAAAGAAAAAACGTTTATTTACGGTAAACATGACGCAAAAAGAAACAGGTGAGTACAAAAATAAGAAAAAGTTGAAGGGAACATGCGTCACATCCACGCAAAACGGCTATCGCTCAGCATTTTGCTGCGACCCTATGCAAGACAGAGCCCCAGCGCTGGTTTTCAGCGACTATTAGTCTGTTTCGACATTTAGTTGGCCTAAATAATATTTAAGCATTCTTACCGTCGTCGTCTTAGGATTATTCCTAGAGCTATTAGGAAGAGAAGTATAGTCATGTATACAATCTGGCAGGCTTCTTGCCTAAGTCTATTATGCTTCATACGTAAAATTTGTCCGCTCCACAACATAAATAACGTTGCTGGACCGTGAAAATGAAAGTCTATACGTGTGTCTACCCAATTACCCCGCAGGTCAACCCTGAAAAATCGGTATCATTAGTTAATTAACAAAAACCTTCAATGGCTTATCTACCTACGTTCAATTGTCTTTGCTTCGTTATCCCCAACACTTTCGCATCATACCTATTTGTCACGACCGTCGCTCATCAAGCAAATGTCATATCGTGACATTTTGTAAAATTATCAATTTGCAGTGTGACAAGTAAATGCATATTTAATGACCGGTTCCATTGCTAATTTTCAATACAAGTTATATCCGCATCAGAATGGATTTATAATCCCAATTTGCTTGGATTTGATGGTGTTTTGCGTATGTGGAGTTTATGTGGTTTTTCTTACGACTTTACTAATGCGTTGTAAGAGATGTAGGTAATATGTTTCGCGTTTTGTGGTTTGCATGGTGTGTGATGTATGAAGATGGGTTTGTGGATGTAACAGGTGATTTTGTAGTTGCATAACAACATGTATTATGTAACCCGAATTGTGATTTGTTTACGGATGAATGGAAGATGATCTTGTCAGAGATTACTAGTATCATAACTACTACAAAAGCAAGAATGTATGTCTCATTTGACAATACTTTTATTTTATTTTATTCCCTGGAATTGTGACACAGTGTGGTTAGATAAAATACCTAAATTACATGTGGTACTCTCGAGGGGCTGTCCGTGCCAGACGTAGGTACTTAAATATCGTCATTCAAGAAGGCCCTTTCATAATTATTTATACGGAGTAAGTACTTCCCCGAACGAACTCTAACAACGAGCTTTACTTACATTTATCAACAATTAAGAGTTTCTTAGAATACTTTTTCATAAAGAGATGTCTTTAACTAGAAAGTTCTAACGCCTGTATCCAATGTAGACTATTTATACAGGCAGGAAGGTGAAGGCGTATTGCACTTTTCTATGACAACAGCAGATATTTTTTTCGAAGAAATATCTATTACACTGGGATCTAGAATCTAGAATCTTGATCTAAATTCTTGGTTTCAGTTTGTGCGTTAATGAGCTGTCACTCAGTATAATAAAAAAATAACTCCTTGAAACTTCAATAAGGATGAAATTGTTAAAACTATCTGGCACATTGATCTTACACCAAAAATAGACCTTGTCATTTTATAACGTGCGTCCATACGACATTCTACTTTAAGCACTTATTACACTTGGCTGAATTTAGTGATCTCAATTCAGTCGTTACTGAATTTAGTCAAGTGTAATCGCAATTAGCAAGCTAGCATCCATAGCTTTTAATGTTGCTTCTGAATTTAGATGACTAGTTAGATGACTAAATTCAGCCAAGTGTAATAAGAACCAGCGTAAGGTGAAGGCGCGGCGCAAGCGCAGCGTAAGCAGTACATTTTGTATGAAAACGTTTAAAAGCGGCATCATTCCTGCATACAACATTTGTAAATCACGCCTTAGACTGTTACAGATATAAAAGTTTCCGTCGCACATGTAAGATGGCAGATCTATGCACTCGTGTTCACCACAATCGTTCACTCTGTTCACTACAATCATTCACTCAGTTCACTACAATGACTAGCGTAGTTTCGACAACGTGACGTAAGGATCGTGCGTTTTATAAGAACACTCTCGTTGCTCCGTGTGACATAATGTGAGTTCGGTGCTTGACCCGGAGTACAAGCGAATAGCGGGACTTTGTGTACACACGACGACATATCAAGGTATGCAGGCCCAATTTAAGTTGACCTGTCACGGTACGGTAAGATTTTACAATGCGATGTCAGCTTCTAATGGAGCGTATAGCTTTATATATGCCGTACCTAGTGCGTATATACTGGTAAAGGAGTAAACGTGTGAAAAGTTACAAATAGAGGATAATTAATTAGATGTTTTGTAAGGAGTCCGAGGAGCTAATAGAGGTCGTGTTTTGTTTTTTGATTAGCGTGAGATAAACGTAGTGAATTGGAAGGTGATGATGATGATTAGGTATTACAAGTAATTTTAGTGCTACTTCTACTCTTTTATTATCGTCTGGTGTCGTGGACTTCCTAGAATATTTTTTGCCGTGCTGAGAAGACCAGCCAGTCAACAATGCAGCGCAGAACAAGCCTTCGATTAGGTATGTACTCCATTGTTTCTTTTAATAATTCTTTGTCATTCGAAAGCTTTTGGAAAAGAGCTTTATTTTTTAGCTTATACTTCGGATACTGAAAGACCGGGTTCCGTTTTTGTCATTTGGCTTCGGGATCCTAAATCCTTTTCAAAAGAAAGTAACGTCTACACGCTGTATCGTCCTACTTGGACCGCAAACGACTGCAATGCTAATATGTGAGCGAAACTTGTTAACTTTTGTACATGTACCACACACGTACAACACAATTGTTTATGTATATGTACCCACATGTCAATGTGTGCGTGTGTCAATTATATACGTGACGAAATGGAATAAATAGAAATAATTGAGATATCGAGATAGATGGATCGATTCAGAAAATGTCGATTTCATTACGCAATCGATTTTGTAAAGGTTGACTGAGGACCTGTAAGTTTATAGTTCAGGCTTGTTATGGAGTTGGTAGCGAGATCTAGGTAGTAAAATACAAGATATACCTATATTGCCTTGACCAGAGTTCAGTTTTATAGGGCTTTTTAGATTTATGTTAATTGTAGGTAGGTATCTATCTACAACAGTGAGAGAGAAATATTGCAATAATTTTCCTTTTGCTTGGACACAGGCCTCCTCTCTGTGATTGGGAGTGGGTTGCAATTCGCCGCGCCGCGCCCTGCCCAGTGCGGGTTGGTAGATGTCACACACATGTATTTGAATTTTTGGCTCTAGGACATCCCGGTTTCCTCAAGATGTTTTCCTTCACCGTTGTGAGAGCACTGGTGATGAAATAACGAACACAAAGTAAAGCGCCTGTTTGGGTCCGAATCTACGACCCTCGTACGTCGCGGCAGTTGCCACTGGGCCACCAAATATTGCAATGTAATGAGTTAATAAGGAATTATTTCCTCTGCCTAACCCTTCGGGTAAACAAGGTGTGATGTTATGTTTTGAACCATTTTCATAAGGCACGAATGTAAACGATTTAATCCCATCTCTGGGACTAAACCGTATGGGAGTAATTGGAATTATAAATAACTAGCCATATGGAATTCAAGATAGGAATATTTCGTGTTCATGATAAATAAAATGGGTGCCGAGTTGGAACTAAACCATGTAAAAAAACGAAAAGGTGGTAAATACAAGAGACTAAGTTTAAAATACGAAAACAACTGAGAATCTTGGTCTAAAAGTCCAATTTCATCACGTTTTGCAATCACCTATCTATCTACTGATCTGAAAAGTGTCATAATTTCATTAACCTATCAATAATTAATTTTACTTTATCTTTTTATCATTTTTAAGCATCAGTACACTAAATTACAAAATATTATGTAGGACACCCGGAATGATTGTTATTGAAAATATTTCGATCTTTGGTCGCAATCGACAATGTTATCTCTTATCAGTCTGCAGTATTATCAGACATGTCTCATGTGACGTAATCAATCACTTGTCAAATGACTGTCAGATAATATAACGGTCGGAGATATTAGAGAAGTTAACCGAATGTAAACAAATGAATGTTTACTTACGACTGAAAAGGCATAAAATAATTAATTGTCATTTTTATGCGTTGTAAACATACAATGGGATAATAAAGTAAGTATTTAATTAGTTGTAATATTATGTTACGATCAAAGGTCTTCTAATAAAACGGGAATTGTAAATCTTCTAATAAAACGGGAACTGTAATCATGAATCAGGATTAATTAATTAGTAAAACGCTTAATGTGTGCTATATGATTTTGACTAGGTACCAGTTGTGTATAACTTGTTCAAGATTAATTGACATATAAATGTTTATAAATTATTAAATTCAGATTTGATAATATTTGTACGCTTCACAGCAAAACATAGATAATCATAACTAATATTGTGACATCTCACACACCATGTTTACAAACCTATGTTTACAAATAAAGATTATTATTCTTAACAATGTCTTACCATCATTACTTAAACGGTTTTCTGTAGTTTGGCCACAGGTTTTTAAATTCCTTACCTCATGTACAGAGGCCAGCACATCAAGCTACCCCAATCTGTCAAATTTCTTTAATTGTTTTGCAACTTTATTGCAAAGGAATAAGGTTTATGTTCAATTGGGAAAATTTGACAGTTTGAGATAGCTTGACTTGCTGGCGACTGTGCATTGGCCACAGGCACCTTTTACTTGTAGACTGTACTTTTCGAAAATTTTACACGATAGTTAATAGGCTGTGCTTTACTCACAATATAGCGTGTGACCAATTACTTACAGATGATTTTTTGCTTTGCTGACCAAATGACAGTTGTTACCGATGTATGTACAACTGTCCTGTTGCAGGCTTAGCACGAGCACCGATTTGTCGACGGAAGAATAGACATGACTATTAAGTAAATGATGTACAATAGGATAAGATAGCCATTTTTTCTATTAATTATGCGTTCTGAACAAATCATAATTTTGTAGATAATCTTATATACTTTGTGGCAATCGAGTTGAAAGTTTGTTTACAGTGTGATTTTGACAGTTTGGCAAGAACTATTTCTTCTGAAATAGTCTACATTTAAATGACAGTTGTTACCGATGTATGTACAACTGTCCTGTTGCAGGCTTAGCACGAGCACCGATTTGTCGACGGAAGAATAGACATGACTATTAAGTAAATGATGTACAATAGGATAAGATAGCCATTTTTTCTATTAATTATGCGTTCTGAACAAATCATAATTTTGTAGATAATCTTATATACTTTGTGGCAATCGAGTTGAAAGTTTGTTTACAGTGTGATTTTGACAGTTTGGCAAGAACTATTTCTTCTGAAATAGTCTACATTTATAAGAACCTAGACAAAGATCGTTAGAAACTTAAAACAAAATCACAGATTGTAGAAGGATATCTACGGTGCGATATCAAAAATGGAGAAACGAAATTTCACTTTGTATTGAAAAAGCACTTTCTATTCTTCGTAGAAATAGAAAAAGTCATGCTAAGCCTGTTGGTCTCGTGTTCGCAAGCGCGACTGCTGAGCGTGGGGTTCTGAGTTCGATTCCCTGGTCGGGCAAAGTGTTATTGGGTTTTTCAATTAGGAATTTCTTAGTAACGCGCGGTGTGATAGCCCCGTGTCTCGGAAAACACGTTAAGCCGGTGGTCCTGCACATCATCTCTCCCTGGTCGTGTCGGATTATCGTCCCATCAGACTATGAGAATGGGAGAACAGTGAATGCCCCTGTGTCTGCGTACACGCTTGTGTATTATAATATGTCCTGCGCCGAAAGCTAGTCTCTGTCGTTGAGACTGGCCGCCGTGGTCGAAATACGGTCTGGAGGTCTATACAATAAACCACTAAAATCATGAACAGCAGTCAGAATCTGAATAATATTGTTATTCCATAACTTCACATACTCGAAAAATTTGTCTGCCCAACTACGTAAATAACGCAATGTTTGTTGTTGAACAGCCATAATGAAAGCCACTACCATTATAAGTGAATTACGGAAGTAGGTACTCCGCAGGATTAAACGTTTGTAATTGGAATTAGAGTACGGGAAGACGTGTTGGAAGGCCCTCCCACAAAGTGGACCGATAACCTTGTGACGGCCGCAGGGATCCGCTGGCTGCAGGAAGCACAGTACCGAAAGAAGTGGCGGCGCTTGGGGGAGGCCTATGTCTAGCAGTGGACGTCTTTCGGCTGAAATGATGATGATGAATTTGAGTTAGTTTTTAATTAACACCTCATACTTTTTCCGTGTGGTGCCGGACTTAAAAGAATAGCACCATCCCTTTTCTTTCGGGTGTCGTAGAAGGCGACTTAGGGACTTACTAGAGAATGGGCAGCAGCGTTCTCTATCCATATTACTACCATACTGCGATCGCCAACCCGCCTGCCAAGCGTGGCGATTATGGCAAAACCCCCCTTTTGGGGGAGGCCTATGTACGTTTTTCGGCTGAAATGATGATGATGATGACTTTTTCCATTTACGACATCGTTGCAGCTGGACTGAAATTGATACGCAACAGTAACATGTCTCTGATCTAAATTATAGCTGTTTATTAAAACTGACAGATCGCCAACCTATGGTTTATGCCTCTATGCTCCTATGTACCAACTGACCCATTTCTCTCAATTGATTCTACCACGTTATCTCCTTGTATGAAATAGGCAGTATGCCACTTTATGGACACGTCTGGATTGAAGGCCCAAGTAATTTAATCATAACAGTTTTAATTCAAGTTTAAGAAATTTATGGCCCTTTGCTTTTTTTTACTAATTTTTAACTAATTTCCCTATCAGTCTTATTTAGTTTCGCAAGGGTTAAAAAATGGGCCCTCAATCCAGATGCACATACAGCAGTTGTAAGTTGTATCAGTATTGGTATTTTGATTTCAAAACAGAGGTGCGCGTTGTTCTTCATTTGTTTTTAGTAAACAATTGATTGACCGTTGTTGTCTTGTTTGCCTGATGTCAAGCGGTGGACGTGTTTCGGCTGAAAATGTGATGACGAAACGATTGATGATATTTTACTTAGATTAACGATTTGATTACAAACAAGGCCTTAATTGGTAAATGACGTTCTTTTTCAACTATCCTAAAGACATACTCTAAGAACACAAAAACAAAGAACACAGAAGAAGACATGTTTTATTTCCAGTCGGACCATGTAAAAGTCGTTCAGTCGTTGTTTCTTTTAGATTTAGATGCGTAAAGAGGAGAATGAGAGACAAAAAGAAAATATTAGAAACAGTGAGTAGAAACGCCGGGACGGGACACCCTAGGAGGACATATAGTATTAGTGACCTTATTGGTGATGTTCTTCAGAAAGGTCAAGTGCGCAAGCGCAACCGGCGTGCATGTATGACCAGATGTATGAACGTAAACGAGTTACAAGGAGTATGTAAGGATCGTAGCAGGTGGCGAACTGTAGCTTCTGCCTACCTAAGAAGGCGTGAGATTATGCATGTATCCTTCCGCCCGCGGCTTCGCCCGCGTGGAAGTCGAAAATTATCCCGCAGGAACGTACTACCGGGATAAAAAGTATCCTATGTGTTAATCTAAGTTATAATCTATCTGTGTGCCAAATTTCATCTAAATCCATTCAGTCGTTTCTGCGTGAAATAGTAACAAACATCCATACATACAAACATTCGCGTTTATAATATTAGTAAATATTAGAAACAAACTCAGAAGTCATGGCTTTTTTCAAAGTCCAAGCCTTCTGGTTGAATTATGACAATAATAAGTACAGCAAATTCATGTAATATTCTCTACTGTTTTGATGTCCAATTAACGATATTAGCAAATATGATTAATGATTTTTACATTGCATAGCGTGTAGCAATCATCTTCTCTTTTAAATTGGCAGCATTGCTGTTGCAACCAGAGGCGTTAATGACCGACCTACATTATATGACGAATATAGGTACACATTATACCTACCTATAGTCATACCTCTTATCTAAAATACAGAGACAAAACAAACCGTCTAATTAAATATAGTTAATCTAGATCTTGTGATGTTCTTAATTAGCTTAGTGATAATTTTCCTTTGTTTAGGTCTAGATTCTAGAATGCAATATTTATCAAGTACTGAGTATGACTAGGTATAGGTACATTTTAGATTTAGAATGTTGTACCTGTACCTGTCTGCGGGAGACTTTATGTTTGACAAATAAGTAGCCTGGGACCAGAAGAGGGACTAAGGCTACTTTTCATCCTGTATATTTTGTTTAAAAAATGTTGATATAAAAAATAAACGTCAACGAAGTCGCGTGCAACAGCTAGTAAAATATAAAATCAGTAGCCATTAATTAACTCCACGTTTGTTCTTTCGATCTAATACTTAGAAGTCGAACATAAAACCTCAGCCACAACCGCATGACCGTTTACAGAGGCAACTTTCTTCCCTTCCCTTAGAAAGAAACCAAGATATTATATTACACAGTCGAACCCTTAGGTATTTAACATAACATCACGCCTGTGTTCCCCGAAGGGCTAGGCAATACTGTACCTATAGTAAACCACATTTCACCAGTCATGTTTAAGTCCCACATACCCGGGAGCGAGCCTATTGGTAACAACCGGGTAACATGCACTCCGAGCTGTTACTGACAAATTCTAGATAGAAAAACTGGATAACATTATACCCGACCCGGGGATCGAACCCACGAGCTCAACAGTAGCGCTGGCGACCACTAGACCTACGAGGCTGTTCTAGGTACTTAACTATAGTTTCAGGATTGATTAAATACCTACATAATTAATATCGTTCTCATATATTGCCAGCGGTAAATAATAGTTCTATGTACTTACGAAATGAACTATGATGCAATTATTCAGTTCGAGCCAATTTGTTCTTAGACGTTTTGTCTTGTTTCTCTGTCTCAAATCTGAACTGGCTTTAGTGTCAATTATTGTATTGTGTAATAGCCTTATTAACTTTGTAAGCGTACAGGTTAAGTTAATAAATGGGTCGTTTGGGTCTATAAAAATATGAGGACCTAAGGTCGTTTGTATGTGCTCAAAGATCCACGTTAGAAAAAGCCAAGTTCCCAAAGTTTGTAAATTGCAACAAAAGCTTTTCTTTTGATGTTCCCCCCAAATCGAAGGGGTTCTTTCAAGCCATAAGTCTTTATGGAGCTTGTTTAGTGGTCTGAAAACATTAAAATATTGACACTGCATCTGTCACAGAGAGCAGTGGTAGTTCAATGGTATCACTACTGCTCTCAAATCGGTGAAAGCAAACATAGTAAGGAAACCGGCATGTCCTAGAACCAAAAATTCGAAGACATGTGACATAGATCTACCAACCCGCACTGGGCACGCGTTGTGGATTACGGTCTACTCCCTCTCACAGAGAGGAGGCCTGTGTCCCAGCAGTGGGAACGATATAGGCTGAGTATGAATGAATGAAAAAAATGATGATGATTATCCGCCACAGTAGCAAGAATGCTATCTATAATGTATGTCAAGTCAAGAACGCGAACGTTTTATCCCATTACATGAAGACAGGCCATCAACAAACAATTCCGCGAAAAAGAAGTAAAAAGTTCAAAAAAAGAACTCGTAAACAAAGATGGCCGTCCATTAGTTTTGTAACTGTTGCGCAAGATGGCGGCGCTGACCTACGACATTTCCCGCCAAAATGCTACCGGCTACCGTGGCGTAACTGGGCTGATGGCGACTTTTGGTGCTCAACACCTTTTGTTAGCCAAATCCATTTCTTTTAACCAACCTCGTTAGCTCTTTGTTCTACGATTATGCCATCGATTTGCTGCCGAAATGGTGGCACAGATCTTTATCAGGATAAGTAGATAGGAACTGTCTTACGATCGGCTTGATCTTGTTTATTTTAGTTGTGTTAAGCCCGAGGCTTTATGCAGCTGTTATCTATAATTAAGTCGAAAGTAGTTAGCACAGCTTCTAAGCCAATGAAATTAGGTAATACGGAAGCAAAAGAGTCATGCTTGGAGCCGATAGTCATGAAGTTAGTTCCAATCAACTTCCCGTCAACCGTTCAAATCATTTTGCCGTTACTAGGGTAACCATCTTCAGCATCATTAAGGTGACTTCTTGACTTGCTTCTGTCCGCGACTCCGTTCACGTGGAAGTCAACAATACCATAAAATCCCCATGGCACTCGGTAATAGTGTAGCTTTCCATCAGTGAAAGATTCTTAATATCGGATGAGCAGTTTCGGAAATTACCTCCTCCATCCTAACACAGCATAGCGCCCTTCGCATTCAATATAATAATGCGTTCCGAGTGTTGTTGGGCTGTTCCGCGCATCAGGGGTGTTTGCTGAAGCCCGTGTCGATTGCTTCTACGATACGATGCGGAAAAGATCCGCCTCCTTGGTGCGGCTAGCGCGGACATTATACTGCGGTGTATTGCGAGCAGACTGAACTACTGGTGTGTGAATTGCTGCTGCAAACTCTCCACATCAGTGTTCGAAATCATCAAATAACTTTTCCCATTCTGGGTGGAGCAGGAGGGCGTGTCAGACTTTTACAGACTAAAACCTACCCGTTTTCTCAGTTGCCTGTGTGCCAGGGGCCACGGTATCTGTTTCGAACAACCCGCACCCCTGGCAGGCTTGTAGCATTGATTCGCATTTCTATATTATGGCAGTGCAGGTTAAGTTTACTAACATACTTACAGTAAAAAGTATCTATTTACTAGTGATGCATATTGCTTCGGTTAGTGTAACATCGCTACCAAGTGTGTTGTCGAGTAAAGGTTAACATAGTGCATAAGTGACAGGGTGATTCAACACTTTTAGAGTACGTTGACCTTTTGCTACATAATAGTTTCTTATGAATTCTCAGATGTATTTAATGCAACTAGTTTGACGAGAAATTTCGTGTTCTATTTCCATTATTCAATGTTTTCTTGGGTATTTATAACGTTTGGGGTCATCGCAATTTTACAGTTCATACCATATTGGGTCCGCCTGTCTTGCCAATGGGCTTCATGTTACCCAGTAACTGGGTGCGAAGGTCAGGTATGCAGTCGCTCGATGTAAAATATTGGTATTCAGATGCATCCGGTTAGACAGGAAGCTGATACCAACATAGTTGGGAAAAGGCTAGGCAGATGAGGATGATGACCATACTGGGATAAGTTTTAACGGCATAAGGATGATGATGATGTCTAAAGGTGCATTAAGGCTCCCACAGACACGCGGAACGCGACTCTACTAAAATAATGTCAATGAAAAATTTATGGATGATAATGATGATGATGGGACTCCCTTTTCCGCACGTAGACTCCCATTCGGTCCGTTGTGCGTGGGGATTCTGGCTAACAGAGCCAGCCTAGCTCCGTCCAAAAGCATAGAAACTTCATAGGCATCGCGGAGCGACCTCACTGATCCGAGGATTTCTTCACGTTGAGAAGCCACGGCCTCGCATTCCAGGATGACGTGGCTGATTCCTCGGAGACAAGGCAGCCCGTGCAAAGCGGGCTGTCTGTGGCGCCTGTGTTAAAAAGATGTTTGTTAAGCGGGTTATGGCCCGTAATGTTAGGAAAATTACGGGCCATAACCCGCTTAACAAACATTTTATTATTTATTTATTATTCTAAAATTTATGGAAATTGATGTCCCAACTCGCGCTGCGTTCGGGTCGTTCTGCGCCTTTACTTAAAATGGACGTCAAAGAAAATGCGATGAACAGTCATGGTGGCGATTTGCCATTACGTCCAAGATCTCTGTTCCGGCAATAATGAAAGCAGGAGAGATATCGACGCGCAAACTGTAACGATGAATTCAGCACAAGACGATTCAAAAACACGAGTGGTGAACTTTGCAAAAAAAACGAGGCTCGAACCGTTAATTAGATTAAATTGACACTGCAAATATTTTCAGCACGTATCAGACCATAAATTAATTAGTTATATAATATGGTATTTATTGCAGCCCTAGCTCCATGCATGGCCTAGGAACTGGCAAAAACAACCACTTTAAACACCAATCGATCGTGCTACAAATAAAATAAGTATATCATTATCTGACACGATTTTCCCTTTATTCCGATTTCTATGTAGACATCCAAAATCTATAGGTATAGCCATAATATATTATTATAATAACTTCCCTACAGGTACCAAGGCACAAGAGGTCATGTTAGTTTATGGTAACACAGACAAAGCCGCGGGCGAGGAAAATGTCGACGATTGCGACATTACAATTCGTAACGCCCCTGCAAATGATTACATTGCTTAAATATTTGTTTGATATTATCGCGACATCAGGTGAAATTAATTTACAACTTTAACCCCGTTCCTACCTATAGATACCCATAGCAAAGTGTTATACCAATGTTTGAATATTCTTTCATACACTTCCAAAGTCTATTTTATTACCTACTGCGATTTGCCCATGGTTCAGCCCGCGTGGATGTCGGAAAACATCCCACGGTAACGTAGGTACTCCTGCGATTAAAAGTGCCCTCTATGTTAATGTAGGTTATAAACTATATGTGTGCCAAATTTCATTCAAATCCGTTCAGCCATTTTTATGCCAATCCGGAACATACATCCAGACAAACGGACAAAAATTGTAACAACAACATTTTCGGCATCAGACTCACCTGCCAGGGATGCGGGTTGAGATAGAGATACCGTGGCCCCTGACACACAGGCAACTGAAGGAACACGGGGGGTTTTAGTCAGTAAAAGTCTGACACCGCGCCCTCCCGCTCCACCCAGAGCTGGAGAAGTTATTTGATGAATTGCCATCCTCCAAACAAAAAAAATACTCCCACACCTCGAATGACTTTTTTTTTTCAAAAATATTTTGTATGCTTCGTTACTACTTTATTATCATTTAATATGTACATATAGTATAGATATAGATGATCACTGAAGACGGCTACTACGCTTCAATATTATAAATATGTATTTAAGATGCTTAATCACGGTTGTTATCTCTATTAAGTACAATTTAATTATCAATTTGATTGCAGTTGGTTCTCATGTAAGCACTCGACTTTCTTATCAATTAATAATCATCTTCAATTACCTCCTTTTCAAGCACGTCGTATATTTTTGTACCTACCATAACTTTTGTTATCTTAATGATTACCACTGACGAGCATAATCGAATTAGTTAAGGACCAAAGCTAATAGTTTCTTATTTATAATTCTTACTAATATTATAAACGCAGAAGTTTGTATGTATGGTTGTATGGATGTCTGGATGTTTGTTACTCTTTCACGCAAAAACGGCTGAACCGATTTGGATGAAATTTGGCACACAGATAGATTATAACCTAGATTAACATATAGGATTACTGTTTATCCTGGTAGTACGTTCCCGCGCGATAATTTCCGCGAGCGGAAGCATGTAATCCTATAAACAGATAAATTTTGTTTGTAAGTTTGTATGTATGGGGGTAATCTCTGGAACTACCCGTAGGATTTGATTTTTTTTTTAACATTTGTTAGTCTAATTCCTGAGGAAGTTTATATGCAATTTAACGTCATGGAACGACCTTAAGGAGTCGAGTAGGAAGAAAAAAATAAGTCTGAAAGAACGCTAAGAGAAAACGATGAGATGCGATACTATAGGATTCGTTAAAACAAGAAATCGCGAAGAAGTCGCGGGCAGAAGCTTGCTACTTATTAAACCAAAACTATGCAAATGAGACTGCCTTATTAAGAGTTATCAGAAGTATATGTTAAGTAAAGGACGTTTAAGTCAATTAACATAAAACTAACATACTTGAAGTTATGCGAACAGTTATAATTAGCGTTAACTTGAGTAACTCAACCACTCTAATCGGCTAAATAGGTTTATTTCCTGACATAAAGCTTGATGCGGTTCACTTTGCTATTAACGTTAACCGAATAAATGTCAAGAGTTCTATGTTAACTTTAATTTGTTAATACTCGTACCTCATTGAAAACAAATATTTTTGTGGACCAAAATATACATGAAATACACAAGAGAAACATGACGAAACCAAAATATAGTAAAACTTGCAACGTAAAGCAAATATTAACGATTACATTAGCAAAAACCGAATTTTTCAACAAAAACATTGTAAACACTTTAATTATAATATTTTGTCACCGACATGAGAAACGAGACAAAAACTGGTGACCTCCAGAACTCGTAACAATAGCATATCAAATTCGCGTCACAGTTGCTAGTTGGCGCAGCTACCGTGACGATTGACAATGGTTGGGCACCTCTGACCGCTTGTACTTTCGCTGCGCCACGCGCGCGTCACCCAATCACAGGGCTTGATGACGTCAAGAGGCCAGGTAGTGTCAACATTTTTTAACATTCACTTATCAAAGTTTATTTACACTAAATTGTTTGATTTCTCTTCAATTAATTAACTAATTCAATATTTGAAGAATTATGTAAACTTTAAGGAAATTAGATTTCTATTGATATGAGTATTCATATCTTCACATTAATAATGATCTTTATTGCTTAGTGTTAATCGCTTCTGTTTCTATATAAACCAATTAACATATTTAACGAAGTCTATACCTACATAATTAACATATGTAAGAATTACTTCAAAAATAACGTGAGGAATTCGTAACCTCAAACTATTGGGATCGTGTGACAGACATTATTAAATTACCGGAAACCTTACTATCATATTATAAAGCCTTGGCACATAGGATTAGTGTCGCAAAATGCTAATTTTCAAGCTGAATTTCTTAACTGTTTTATTGTTTACTAGCTTTTGCCCGCGGCTCCGTCCGCGTGGTTGTCGGATCGCGTAAAAAATAACGTATGTCCTTCTCCATATCACAGACTATATATTTGCCAAATTTTAAAGCGTAAACGAAAGCGAAAGCCAAAGCGAAAGCGTAACAGACGGACAGGCAGATTTATATTAGTAGGGATTTTTAAAGGATGTGTAAAGAAGAATTAAATTCTTGAACTGGATCACATTCCTATGGCATGTTTTTTGTTATTTACATAACAGACCTTTTCCATAGCCATCTGATCCGATATAAAGATAAGTTTTTAGTTAATCACGATTTGTTAATTAATCGCTATTGGATGTATTTGGGTTAAGCCCATAAATTTATCGAATTTTCTAGGAACTTTAGACGTGTTGTTTTTGGTTTTGCAATGTAGAAGGGACAGTTTTATAGATTGATTTCGCCAGTTACTGTTACAAAATATAAGTTACTGTTTTCTTTTTGACAAGTGACAGATGACAGCTGTCAATCTCTTGACATAACGTATGACTTTTTTAGTGATACATTAAATTTGATGATTACATTTAAGATTAAATCAAATAAAACCGTAACAGATGTACCGTTTCTTTAATAATAATTTACCCTAGTTGTAGGTATTATTTTAATCTCCTCATGTCGGCTCCACTTCAAAAAGTACAGGTAATACAGTGAGCAGGTTCACAGGTTCAGGTTCACCAGTGAACCTACTTATTGGATTACCTGGACCTAAATTATTTTTGAATAGTGAGATCCTTATCTATCAGTTTCAGTAGGCTGCAATAGACCATTAGCTGGACCCAACTTCATAAATCTATGGCACAAGTTCCTTCAAAGTATTTAACACGTAGAATTATTGCTCAACCATTATTATTAAATAAGGAAGCCTGACATAAGTGGCCATAATGTGTCGTTTCTGATTCACCTCTATGATTTATCATTCTATTTAATGTACCAACATTCTTAAGTATTACTATTAATTTCCTATAACGGTAAGCAGCACTTAAACGTCTAAAGTTATTTCCTTAGTAATTATCTGTATCATTAAACTTTAGTTAAATGAGACTCTGCTTGCAGAGAGACAGTGGAATTAATACGAATAAAATTATTATGTTAATAACTTTAATAGCTGTAATCTTTCGTTCATAGATAAAACGCGGTGAACTATAGTAATTCTAGCCTAGATGCTTAACATTTCATTAAGTGTACAGGTCGCGTCATGTAAAAAGAACCCTGGCGATCATGCTGCGCACTTGATGCTTTATCAGTTTATTTTGTGATATGAGATGGGTTTTTCAATTAACCTAAAAATAAATGAAGCGGCGAGCGAAAGGTTAGTTCAAAAACAAAATAAAAGAAAGAAAGAAAAAAATGTTTATTCTGCACAAACAAAACGCACATTACAAAAAATAAAATAAGAAGCAAAATGCACACATACAATGTGGTCAAAAGCCCCGTATTCAAGTAGATTTTTTTTACAATATTGTCCATTGCCTGTTACTGTCAGTCAAGGCTTGGGACCACCATACTTAAACAAATGGATTACGACACATGCAATTATTTAATTATTATCAAGCAAAACAAAACCAAAATGCCGAAAGCAGAGTGCATTAGTGACTATTTTTATTTCAACCAAACCAGTGGCCGAATTCTGCTCAAAGCTTATTTAAAACAAACAAATGGAATCATTGATACGACGAAGAAGATAAATTCTACTCCCACAGTTGAGTAAGAGGGCAATCAATGATAGGACTCCTTGCCAGCATTAAAACGCAGCTAAGCTACGTAATACAAACTATAATATGATGATCAAACTGCCCCAATTTCAAACTCAAAAATCAAATCAAGTCATTTTTTTAATTTGTGTAACATACTCGTAGGTAATCTCAAACCTGTCAACGAAAAACTTTTTTCAAAAAAATAACAACCGACTTCCAAAAAAACACTACAAAGTGCAAAATAACTTTAATTTCGGAAGTCGGTGACTTTGGATGTATATTTTAATCATTTGTCACCGCCTTCCGAAATTAAAGTTATTTTGCACTTTGTAGTGTTTTTTTGGAAGTCGGTTCTTTTTTCAAAAAAATAACAACCGACTTCCAAAAAAACACTACAAAGTGCAAAATAACCATCGATCACTTAGTGATCGATGCCTACCCCACACCAATTCGAAATTTCATCATTCTTGGGTTCAAAACAATGCATACTTATGCGATAGCAACATTCGCGGTTGATTTGCTGTAATTTTTTGAAGAGTTCCGTTGTCTGTCTTCGAAACGCATCATCAGATCTATATGAAATTTCAATGGGACCATTTCGAAGTAAAACCCTTTCGAACAAAGAATTTTGCAAATCCGTCAATATACGACGAAGTTATGCCCGAACATACATAAAAGAAAAAATATTAACATGTCGAATTGATAACCTCCTTCTTTTTGAAGTCGGTTAAAAAGTCACAAGAATTCACAATCATTTAACAACATTACCAATACACATTCCAGCCACCGTCCTTGCCAACATTCCGAGACTTCAGTCTATGGGCGTGGTTCACCATAAATTACGTTAATTTTATGTAAGACTTGCAATTAAAGAAATCGTGGGTCTAAACAGCTGGTTTGTATTATATCGTGGACAGATAACAGATCTTATTCGTTGTTAATTGATTTTATTTTATGTGCTATGTTGAGACACAGGTGGAATTTTTATGATAGTTTTGATATTAAATTATAGCTGTTTATGGGCTTGTCAGATGTTCGAAGGGCAGTGGTGGCTCTGTGGTAACCGGCCGCGACTTACGAGTCGTAGGTCGTAGGGTCGAACCCAGACAGGCGCTTTGCTTAAGTGTAAATTATTTCATCACCGCTGCTCTCAAAACGGTGAAGGAAAACATCTTGAGGAAACCGGCATGACCTAGAACCAGAAATTCAAAGACATGTGACATCTACCATTCCGCCTTGGGCCCGCTTGGTAGATTACAGCTCAATCCCTCTCGAAGAGAGGAGGCCTGTGTCCCAGCAGTGGGAATATAATAGGCTGATTATGGGTATTGTTTAACGCATTACCTAGTACTCAGCACGCCAAAACTAAAACGTTTTAATAAGAAAAGACTGATTTATACCCATATTTAAACAGCTACACTTCTAATCCTCTTTTCGGTGCTCACACGGGCAGTTTTTTGGTCAATAATTGCTCGGCAACACTAATGGATCAATCTGGATTAATTAAGTGGACCAATCTGGAGCAGCAGCAATGAATTGCGGATATGTTTCGGGAATATTGGTTCTGATTGCTCCATATATTAGGTCTTTACCTATGAAATTGCCGTTCTGCAGTACTGGCCATTTCAAATCAAAATAATTTTTGTTTGGCTAAGAATTCTAACTTCAAATTAATTTTATTTTAAAAACATGGTTTTTTTTTTCTAAAAGTAGTCATTTCTTTATTGATTAGTGTTACATTTTCATCGCATTTCAATCTTTTTCGTCATCATGGATACGTTAAAAATTCGAGTAATTATGGAATATGAGTACCGTCGTGGCAGCAACGCGGCACAAGCGGCACGCAACATCAACGACGTTTACGGAGCTAACACTACAAACCAACGCACCACCTGTTATTGGTTTGCTCGCTTCCGTTCTGGAAATTTCGACTTGAAAAATGAACCTCGCGGTCGTCCGAAGACTTTGGTCGACAATGACGAATTAAAGGCGATTGTGGAAGCTGATGATACACAATCTACGGCTGAATTAGCAGCAGCTTTCGACGTTAGCGTCAAAACAATATTGGTCCATTTGCGTCAAATTGGCAAGGTAAAAAAGCTTGACAAATAATATAATAATAATAATAATAATATATTTATTCAAAAAATAAAAGGCTTAAAAATATGTACAGTTTTGCTTAAATGTAATAAATATTATTTCTAAGAATTACGTGCCTGAACTAGGTAATCCTGTATTTCAGGCAAAAAGAGCTAAAATAGTGTTACAAATTTAATAAATAATCACAAGTTGAAAATACAGAAATACTTTTATTAACGAAGAGTAGCTTAGTTTCTAAATTTTACAAATACTTAACGTAAATATTCACTTAAAATTACTTTAACACAGTTAGTAAATTCTCTGTTTCTTCGTAAGACATGCTTTGGAGTGCATCATTGAGAGTTCTCTTACATGTTGTGTAGTTCAGGGAATAAATGTTTGCTTTCGAGTTTAGTCTATTATAGAGGAGAGGACCGAGGTACAGGTAAAATTTGGATATAAAAGCATGTTTAGTTATATTTTGTGGACAGACGATATCTTTACGTCTTTTATTAGTATATTCTGTACTGTAAGGTAGAGCTGTGTGTTGTTTTAACACAATGCCCACTATAAAAAGTTGTCGAACTGTTAAAACTTCACAAGATTTGTATAGTAGGTTAGTAGGAAAAAGGAAAGGGCGGGAAGTAGACACTTTGAGAATAGCCCTCTGAGCTCTTTCGGTGGTTAGTAATAGTGTTTTACCCGCACCACCCCACGTGGTAATACCGTAAGTTAATATCGATTGACATAGAGCAAAGTAGACTTGTCTAACAATTTTTGGATCAGCAATATAGCGTATTTTCTTAAAAACAAATATCAACTTGCGAATTCTACTATTTAAAGCTTCTATATGTTGTTTGAACGAAAGTGTTTCATCCATTATAATACCAAGGTATTTTGTTGTTTTTGCCATTTTAATTTTAGGACAACCACATTGGTTATCTGTAGGAATAGCGCAATAATGAGCATATAATGTCGAGCTAGTGCCAGTTAAAGTTTGCTTACGCATTGAAAACTTAATGCAATTTGTCTTGTCTGCATTTAGTGTTAGTGAATTATTTTGAAGCCATTTGTTAACAACATTGAATCCTTGTTGCGCAAACTTGAAGACATTGTTTTCTGAGTCAGCGGAAAATAGAAGGGCAGTATCGTCAGCATAAGAGACAATTTGGCCGTGATCAAGATTTAGATTACAAAGATCGTTTATGTAAATTAAAAATAGCGTAGGCCCTAAAATACTTCCTTGGGGAATGCCGTAGGACGTGTTCTTTTTATCATCGCTGACGATATTACCAATCCTTACACATTGGGTACGGTCTTCTAGATAGCTCTTAAATAGTTTCAGCTGGGTGCCTCTGATACCTATGGCTTCAAGCTTGTGCAACAGAATAGGAATAGAAACCGTGTCAAAAGCTTTGGCGAGGTCCAAGAAGATTCCGACTGTGTGGTTACCATTATCAAGTTCTTTTGCTAAAAAGTCAGTCAGATGGTGGACGGCATCGTCTGTTGACATTTTAGGCCTAAAATGGGTGCCCCACGAACTCAATGATCGCCAGCGCGAAGTACGCGTCGAGACGTGCCTTGCACTGCTCAACAGACACACAAATGAAGGAATTTTGAACCGCATTGTTACCTGCGATGAAAAATGGATTCTGTTTGATAACCGTAAGCGCTCAGCAAGTTGGTTGGATCCTGGTTCAGCACCTAAACAATGCCCTAAACGAAAACTTACCCCTAGAAAAGTGATGGTCACTGTTTGGTGGTCTAGCGCCGGTGTGATTCATCACAGCTTCTTACCAAACGGGGTGAGCATTACTGCAGATGTGTACTGTGAAGAACTGAACACAATGATGGAGAAGCTGGCGCATCTCCAACCAGCATTGGTCAATCGCTCGTCTCCGCTGCTCCTGCACGACAACGCGCGACCTCATACTGCACAGCAGACGGTCTCCAAGTTGCAAGAACTGGGGTTGGAAGCTCTCCGTCATCCGCCCTACTCACCAGACCTTGCGCCTACAGACTACTACTTTTTCCAGAATTTGGATAACTTCTTGGCGGGAAAAAAATTTAATACCCGAGAGGCAGTACAAAATGCCATTGAAGAATTTGTTGCCTCCCGTCCAGCTGATTTCTTTAAGAAGGGCATCAATAAACTGCCACTGCGATGGCAAAGATGCATTGATTGCATAGGTGATTACTTCGATTAATACAAATAAAAAATTCATGAAAAAAATTCGTTTAAATTTTTTCATACAAAACGGCAATTTCATAGGTAAAGACCTATTATTTCACGAGTTGCCGAATATTCAATAGGTTTGTAAATTTTTAGTCAAAAACGCACAACGTTAATATTCAAGTTTTCACTTCTGCCGGTACTCCCGGAGTGCAACGCGTCGTTTTTTTTTAAAGTTGCTGTATATTTCATGATATGGAGCAAAATCTCTGGCAACAGGTTGTTACTTGCTACATATTGCCATTGCCCTAAATTGCTGGATGTACTCGTGACGTCACAGTTGATGAGAATTGCCCAGGATAGAGTAATTTTACTTGCTCGTGTAAGCGCATCTTTAGCTTCACATAAAAGTGTATTTATTTTCTATGTCAATAAAAATACCCCAGAAAAACACAAATTCTAATAACCCCACCACTAATCACGTCGACAGCTCGATAATAAATTTATCATGCATGACAGGTCGACTCGTGAAGTCATGAGTACCTACCTATTCTCTTACGCACCGCACAGTAAACAATGTGTGATAAACGCTGTTATCTTAACCCAATTGTAGAGGTCAACGTACCTGCAACAAAAAGTAAATAAACATTAGAGATAATTAATTACGATTATAATAAGGTTCTTCTCATTAGCTTTTTTATCCGACTACGGCATAGCCAATGGGGGTTATGATTTAAACATGTATTCCAACTAAGTTAGGGTCAGCTTCCAGCCTAACCACTTGCAGCTGGAGAATATATATAAGTAGCTAAAAGTACATAATTTGATTCGCAAATTTATTTCGTTTCCTGGCGCGAATTGGGGAAGTACCAACTTTGGAGCCTTGCTGTTAATAAAATACTACCTTCTACCTGCAACTTCGCGTGAAATTTCTCAGTCCCTCGACCCACTTCGCCACAACGCATCGCCCGCCCGGCTTGCGGAGCACGAATTAGCTCGCTGTCCGGTAAGGACCAAGCCCGGGTCGACGGCGCGTTGTGTTCCACGCACGTCTCAAAGAGATGTCAGCACCATCTGGTGGGGTCCGCAAGGGCCGATTCCTGGCAGGGGTTCGGGTTGTTCAAATGAGATTCCGTGGCTCCTGACTCACAGGCAACTGAAGGAACACGGGTGGGCTTTAGATCAGTAAAAGTCTGACACTTCTCCCACTCCACCCAGAGCGGGAGAAGATATTTGATGAGTACTGACTACCTACCCTCAAAAAAAAAAAAAAACTCATCACCCACCCGCGCTTTTACTTCGTTTACGCTAAGACTTCTTTCTGACTTTTGTCTATTCATCCTCGCAGCTTGTTGTTAAATATCCTTCCTCATACATATAAATGTGGCTATCATATACAATATCAATTTTTCAAATCCGATTAGGAGTTTTAGGGATTAGCGCGTTCAAACACTCTTCAGCTTTATTAAATTAGTAACTAGCTTTTGGAGGAGGTCGGTGTATTTTACATACAAACCTTGCTCTTGGATCACTTTCGTCTATTGATGAAGACCGGATTAAAATCTGTTGCGAAGTTTAAAATATCTAAGCGTACAAACAAGAAACGCGACGTAGTTTTATACTATGTGAGGATAAGGATTATAGATATGTCGCAGCCATCTGGTTAAATTAGCCGGCTAATCAGTCACCTAGCCCGTTCATTAAACGCCGGCATCCAATTGGATGCCTAGGCCTATAGTTAATTGAACTAGATTCATTCAACGTTTAACAACTCGGCGTATTGAAAGTCAGCCCTTTGAAGATGACTGACCAAGACTCAACCAAGTGATTCAAATTTAGTTCAGTTTTTTTTACTGCGGCGCTAGCAGGGACCGATATCGATATTCAAAATATATCGATATTTTAAAGAAAATACTAATAATGGAATCGATAACAGGGATACATATCGATACTTTGTACCACTTCTTTGAGTGTCGGTATAAAATTATCGGTAATTTTATCGATACTCAGTACTGATATCAGGCTACACAGCGTTGCGAGCTCGCACATCGCGCCACCGCGCATCGGCGCGGGAGAGCTGCGCGCGTTCTTGGCTCGAAACGGAACGGCAACAGTGCATGCAGTTAGCGGCGACGGCGAGCCTCTGATCAAAAGCGGTTCGTGAGCCGTGCTTAGTGTTTTTACATTTCTAACCACTGATAAATTATATAGGTTACATACATACGTAAATGTTTTTATGATTAATGTGATGGGGCGTAAAAAGCAAAATAATGTTTATATAGGCATTTTAATATGAAGAAAACCGATTTTTTAATTCCTTCTTTATACTTGTAGGTACCTACCTAAGGTACCTATATTTTAGAAATTTCCATCATGGGTGTCGTTTTCAGGGTATTTGGGGCATCTGAAGCCGATGGTGGGGTCAAAATGAAAATCCAAGATGGCAGCCGAGAAAATTTTCGAATTTTCCATCATGGGTGTCGTTTTCAGGGTATTTGGGGCATCTAAAGCTGATGTTGGGGTCAAAATGAAAATCCAAGATGGCGGCCAAGAAAATTTTCGAATTCTCTTCATGGGTATCGTTTTCAGGGAATTTGGGGCATCTAAAGCCGATGGTGGGGTCAAAATGAAAATCCAAGATGGCGGCCGAGAAAATTTTCGAATTTTCCATCATGGGTGTCGTTTTCAGGGTATTTGGGGCATAGGTAATAGGTAATACGGGCTGTTGTCCGCAACTCCACGTCAAAGCGCGTATTTTGCGTACGGGTGGGAGAATCTGTCATTCGATCCACCCCAGCTCCTCGAGAAAGGCCAGCAACGCCTTGGTGTTGCTGACAATCTCACGTAGGGTACCTGGGTTACCGAAGTATTTAGCCCTGTAATGGGCGACCACCGGGCAGTTTAGGAGCACGTGCGCTGCTGTCTCGTCGTCCTCCATGCAGGCCCTGCACAGCGGACTGTCTGTTACTCCTATATTTGAAGCATCTAAAGCTGATGTTGGGGTCAAAATGAAAATCCAAGATGGCGGCCAAGAAAATTTTCGAATTTTCTTCATGGGTATCGTTTTCAGGGAATTTGGGGCATCTAAAGCCGATGGTGGGGTCAAAATGAAAATCCAAGATGGCGGCCGAGAAAATTTTCGAATTTTCCATCATGGGTGTCGTTTTCAGGGTATTTGGGGCATCTAAAGCCGATGGTGGGGTCAAAATGAAAATCCAAGATGGCGGCCGAGAAAATTTGTGAATTTTCCATCATGCGTGTCGTTTTCATTTTGACCCCACCATCAGCTTTAGATGCCCCAAATACCCTGAAAACGACACCCATGATGGAAAATTCGAAAATTTTCTCGGCCGCCATCTTGGATTTTCATTTTGACCCCACCATCGGCTTTAGATGCCCCAAATACCCTGAAAACGACACCCATGATGGAAAATTCGAAAATATGTATAGGTACCTTAGGTAGGTACCTACAAGTATGAAGAAGGAATTTATAAAAATGTGCCGTAAAAAGCTACGATGAATAAATACTATTTAACTCTAATTGGACTGTTTATTGCCAGTCTGCCACACCCCTGCCCAACCCTTTGATAGAATACAGTCGTCATGCTATGAAGAAATTTCACTTCCGCAACTTTTTCGCGCAACTGTCCGTTCGCGCAAGTGGATTCGCGCAAGTGTCTTTCGCGCAAGCGGCTTCGCGCATGTATCCTTCGCGCAACTGTCGTTGGTGCAAGTGTCTTTCGCGCATATGTCCGTTCGCGCAAAGGTACAGTCGCGCAAATGTCCAGTCGCGCAAACGTCCGTTCGCGGAAATGTCTTGTCGCGCAAGTGTCCATTCGCGCAAAAGTCCGTGCGCGGAAATGTCTTTTCGCGCATGTGGGTTCGCGCAAGTGTCTTTCGCGCAAATGTCTTTCGCGCAAGTGTCCCAGATCCTTACTAAACGGGACGGGGAATGGATGGCGTAAATCGCAAAGATGACGCGGCCACGGGTATAGGTATTTATTCTTAATATATCGGTATTTTAGTACTGGTATCAATACTGATAAAGGCTTGTTAAAGTATAGATATAAGTATACTGAATAGAAATATCGGTATCAATATCGATAAAGAGGTACCCAAATATCAGTATACAAGATGTTGATTTGCATCCTAGTCAAATTCAAGGACGTAATTATGCTAATGATTGTCGACCCAAATCAACAATAAAATGGGTAGGTATTTTTTTTTATATTTTTTCCTGTTTACTAAAATCCGTAAGTGTGAACCAGCCGTATTTAAATGCGGCCCGTCTGTTACTAGCCTTACCGCGCTTTCACACACAAACGCAAACAATACATCCATACACAAGTACACAACGCATGCGCGATTGCTCGGGCGCCGCGCGGGCGCCGCGTGCGCGGCCCCCCGCCCGCCCCCGAACCAACAGTGTGTTTGATGTCGCCGAAATGTGCGTGCGCGCTTCTCAGTTCTCGGTAAATTGTTGAGACGTCATTCGAGACAAAGTGCAATATGACGGACAATTACACGAATATCGAGTTGGTGGAGATGGTCCGCCTGTATGCCATCAGTGGAGACAGCTTACGTGGAGCCATCCGGATGTTCACGGAAATGTTTCCCGATCGGGAACCCCCGTCACAGAGCGTCATGCTGGCTGCTACGCAGAGACTGCGGGATCATCGGCAGTTTGACGTTCCCCGGCCTGCCTGTCGCCTTGCAGGAAAACATCCTGGAATACTTCCAGCGTGAGCCACGGGCAAGCACGCGGGAGGCTGGTCGACGCTTTGGAGTGCACCACACCACAGTATGGCACCTACTGAAGCGTGAACTGCAGCACCCGTTCCACTACCGCAAGGCACAAGACATTCACCCAGGTGATAATGCCATGCGGACCGGATTACATTTTGTCGCTGGTTGCTGGAACACCAAGACGCCAACATCCTGTGGACGGACGAGTGTTTATTTACTCGAGTTGGCGTCTACAATGTTCATAACGAACATTGGTGGGCTCACCGCGACCATAACCCGCACGTAACCAAGCGGCATGCGTTCCAAGTGCGGTTTGGACTGAATGTGTGGGCTGGCATAATAGGGGAACACGTTCTTGGACCGTACTTCATTGATGGGTACCTCAACAGTGCAACATACCTGGAGCTGTTGCGTCACGTTGTCGAGGAGATGTTGGAAGATGTTCCTCTGGCACGCCATCACAATCTTTACTACCAGCAGGACGGTGCTCCCCCTCACTATGGTCGGCAAGTACGCGAGTACTTGACCGAAAGGTTTGGTGACCACTGGATCGGTCGCGGAGGACCTGTGGCCTGGCCTCCGCGTTCTCCGGACCTGACGCCTCTAGACTTTTATTTTTGGGGAGACGTTAAAAGGTTAGTTTACTCGGAGGAAGTGACAAGTGTAACAGAATTACGTGCAAGGATCATTAGTGCTTTCGACACTCTAAAAACGAATGTGTTAGTGTTACGTAGTTTAAAGGAAAACCAGCTACGTCGTGCTCGATTGTGCCAAGAGTGTGATGGTGGCAACTTTGAACAACTCCTCCGGGTAACTTAAGTAGGTACTTTATTTATTTGTACATTTTGTAAATACGTTGTTAGCTTAATCAATTTTATTAGTGTAAATAAGTTGATTTCAAATTTTTAACTACGCCAATAATACCTAAGAGTCGAAACTATCACCACCTACCTACACTTAACTAGCAAATCTTTCCATTTCCATCAAACCTAAAAAACATTTTTAAACTTAGTAGATCGGTCCATCAACTAAGGTAGGTAGGTATTATTGCCGGTCCTAAGCCCGTTAAGTAGGAAGGAAAATTTCAAATCAACCAATTTAATCCAGAAATAAAAACAAAATCATTACGAAAAGTTTAGGCTGAACGATAGCAATAAAGCAAAACGAACATTTTATTAATCATCTGATACCAGGTCAGTGAACTTTTCTTTGGCGCACTAGTATTACTGTCATTAGTAAGATTACCGTATTCGAATGATGCTTAAAATGAGTTAATTATCAAACTAAATTTATGACAATAATGTAGGTGATTTTAGAAATAAAATTAGGTAAAATTATTGCTACCGGTCGCTAAGGTCATTCATTGCTCGCCGCTCGGTCGCGCACGCTTGAATTTGGTTTGTAGGTAAGACGTCGACACTCACGCACGCAGCTGCATTGTCGCTGTGTGCGTAGTCGGGTTATTCTCTTTTATTTGTATTGAATTAAGGGTTTAATTCTGAAATACTGTTAAATTTCAACAGCAAAAAAAAGCAGCGCTTATTAGTTATTGCCCGGTACTGTAATTTCAATTGATTATTTATGTCTTTTATGACAACTACCTGAAATTTGACGAGGATGCAAAACCACATCTTGTATATATCGATACTTTGATACCGATACCAACATTTTATCGGTATTCAGTCCCTGGGCGCTAGTACCTAGTCATCAAAACAAAAATGGCGTCAATAGCGCAAACCGTAAATGTTATTTTTCGTTCTTGTGTGCAATTTTAAGTGAAATTAAAGTGTGATATTGTCAAAATAATATGAAAACATGGAGGTGCCAAATAATACTATGTCTTCTGAAGTTTTCGCGAAATATTTGAGTCTAAACTGACTGAACTTACTGACTTAATTATTATTGAGGAATTTTCGTGTTATGTCCTTTGTTATGAACAAAGATTTTACTATTACTAGTTACTTACTGGTAGGTATTAGTAAAAAGTCACAATTTCATCAATATCCAATTTAACTAAATGACTAAACGACATTCCGCCATCTGGATGAACGTTGCGCTCAATGACTTGGCTAGTTGTCCTTCAGTTATTTAATTGGATGCCGGCGTTAATGAACCGCCTAGGCGTACAATTAGCTGGCTAATTTAACCAGATGGCTGCGACAGATATATACAACAGAAAAACAAATAATAAGATAAGTGACAAAGTTGAAATTTCTTTTGCATTTACTCTATAGGTGTAGAACGAAACGCAATCGGGTTTTTTAAACGTCCCAATCTTTGAATGACCTTTAATTTAAAAAATAATGCAATGTTCTCGCTATGTTCAATAGTTAGCAGTTATTTGGCTCACATAACAACACAAACAAACACTTATGTTTATTAATAACACAATAAGAACAATAGAGTTATCAATGTTTGTCAATATACATAACTCAATACGAATGTGGGAATGTAATAACAGGAACATGAGAACTATGTTGAATACACATGAATTTACTTAATTATCTTATACATACATAGTGTATATGTATGTATAGTGTAATACTTGAAAACCCTTTGCTATGATGGATGACGCAGAAAAATTGCTTCAAACAATTAAATAGATCCCATCCAACTCAACTCAAAGCATTTATTTCAATTAAACCTCTTACAGGCACTATTCAATTGTCAAAAAAAAAAAAACGAAGTTGAAGCTAGGTGCTCATTCCAAAACGTAGATCTCTATGGAGAAGAACGGTCAAGAAACTCCAAGGACACTCTTTTAAATCATGGGTATTACAAAATCTTAGGAGCATTATTCTTGGTGCTTCTATAGTGAGAACAATGTAAAAATAAAATAAAAAAATAAGATTCGAAATAAGCCATGGCAGTTAGGAGATGACCAGTCCCAACCGACGACGCCCGTTCACGAACTTCCTTCTTCCCCATCTTTGTAACGAATTCCAATATTGTATACTCTTATGGTTCTATTATTTGTGTTTCCATTTCCAATGTTGCAGGCAGATACTTGTATTTAAATAATACCCATTCACCCGATTCACATACACGTTCACCACCATTCTAATAATTGGCCATCATTTAAACATTGTACTAGATATCAAAATGTATTAGCTGTAAGCTTTCCTAAAATGAATAAAATAAAATAATAATTTAATGTACAGTCGCCAGCACGTCAAGCTAAACCCTATACATAACTATAACTACGACGCGCCATGCAGTGTTAGAAAGAAAGTGTCTTTGGTATGATTGGTGGAATTTTAAACATTTCTAAAACTGACCAATTGCTGCACACACTCATATTTGGGAGCCAATTATCATGTTTTACTAGGAATAAGCCACACCCACACCCCACTGCGCGTACGTCACCGCTCCCGAGTTTCACTCATCACATCGTTCGTTTATTCTTTACGTCAGTGATTAAAAATACGTGGAGCCGTACTGTAGTCGTCGTGTGCGTGATATTAGTAACTCTTAAACTATTAAATAATATTAATATGGCGACTGGCGCCTCAGTTGACGCAAGTTGAAAGAGAGTGTATGATAGCGCTTCGATTGAGTGGATTCCGGGTGACAGAGATTTGTCAGCAGACGGGCATAACGGTGAGTAATATATTATTACTATTTTTTTTATTTAAAATAATCAAAGGCTAATAAAAAATGAAAAATATGTCTTATGTGTTTTTCTATAGAATATTCGAAATAAGTTAACAGAAGGGTTCATTACGTAGGTATCGTCTTTGTGTTCTTTCTTAAGAGTTTCTGATAATGTAAGTTTTTAATTGTGAGCGCTGTTCCAAGTAGCATATAAAGAGTTATTTTTTCCATATTTAACTGTTTTAGGAAAACGCAGAAGTAGGTAATTCGTTTCTATTTCTGTTATGTGTGTATGTCTTTTTTGTAAGTTTAATGTTGGTTTGTGTAGTGTTATCTAAAAAATTTTTTTATTATTATGCAAGTATTATAAGTTGTATAGTTGACAGAGATTGAAATGTTTGGTTTTTTCATATAACTGTTTGGTAGGTGTTAGGAAGTCATAACAATATAACCGATTTATAATTTTATTTTGGGTCCTCTGTATGGAATTGTGGTTAATCTTGGATGCTGATCCCCAAATCTCAATCAGGTATTCTAGATTAGGTTTTACTAAAGAATCGTATATAGTGCGTTTAATGTTAGGTGGTAAGCAATTTCCCATTCTGCGTAGAGCTCCAGAAAGTGACACAAGTTTGGTTTTTACGTGCTCGATAATTATGAGGTTTCCAGGACAGTTTGTCATCTAATAGTAGACCAAGATACTTTTCTATACTGGACTGCTTGATAGTAAGATTATTAACAATCAAGGGGGCATGGGGTGGAATCTTTTTGGTTTTGGCTGCAAATATCATGTAAGATATTTTCGAACTATTTATAGTAAGTTATATAGAAACCACTCATTTATTACGTTTAAATCGTTTTGCGCCTCACTGATGATATTGTGTATGGATTGACCACGGATGACCGAAGTAAAATAATCATCTGCATAAAGTGTTAGATAACCTGTTAACCCTATCTGATTGATGTTGTTCACATAAATTAGAAATAATGGTGGTCCCAGAATGGATCCTTGTATTGTATGTTGTTGTTGTGTTATGTATTACCCAGTAACTGGGTTGTAGAGGTCAGATAGGCAGTCGCTCAATGTAAAATAATGGTATTCAGATGCATCCGGTTAGACTGGAAGCCGACTCTAACATAGTTGGGAAAAGGCTCAGATTATATTTTGTAGGGAATTATATTTAAGTTTTAATACATGTTTGCCTGTAGTAATAAATTAAGTAAAAATGTGCAAATAAACTATAGCTATTTGTTTCGTTCCAGAAAAAAGAAAACTTTTTACTTCTGGCTTCGGGCGACGCGGCGCGCCGGCGGTGGCATGAAAGCGGAACCCTAGAAGCTCACCACCGCCAACTCTAAGCGAGAACCACGACGGCGGCAGACGATGCGACTATGGTCGGTGTCGATCATTTTTTGAGCACACGAGCGTACAGCGTGAGTCCATGCATAGCTTAGCTTGTAATCACACTTATCACATTAACTTATTCATCATTTACATAAAACATGGTGTTCCTAAGAAGTGAATAACAAACTTGATTAAAATAGGTAACACCTACTACATAATAGACATGTAGTTATAAGAACGCTCGGCGCGCACTCAAACCGGCTTTACGCGCGCCGCCAGACCAGACTCAGTAAAAATTATTACTGTTAGATAAAATGTTCAGTTGTTTACAACCCGCCTCAACAAAGGTGGAAGTTCTCAATACGACAGATTATTTATCTGTCTATGTTTATATTTTGAAGAATAATATTTTTAACCGTCCCATACCTACTCATTTAGCTAACTTGGCCCGTCCCGTACAATTTGTCACAATAAAGAATTTTATGTAAGTATTGAAATTGACAACATTTATTTGTTTTAGATTTCAATAGACACCGGAAGGCACCTGGAGAAACGTCGGAAAGAAATGCCGCCGACCTGCCAAGATTTTAATGACCTAGGCGCGGAGGAAGCACACTCTGTGCCGGATACTGAGTGCACGGTATTGAGTGTCGTAGCCTTAGCTATAGATGACGAACTCCGATTCTAGGCACTAGTAAATAATGCACTTTATTCACCCGGGTTTCCGTAGGAACCAATCCTATGTGTTCATACAGGTCATCAATTTAAGTGCCAAGTTTCACTGAAATCCGTTTTTGCATTAGCGTGAAAAAGTAACAAACAATATCCATCCATTCTCATAAACTTTCACAATAAATAGTAGCACAGTTTTACAATCCTTAAGTAGTATTTTAGTTTTGTAATTATTTTATTTATCAAAATAAAATAATCATCCTTATGTCTACGGAATAGAAGCCAAAATCGGTTGAATCGATTGTTAAAAAGGTTTGTTTGTGTCTAATCTTATTTCAAATGGAGTACGCCGCCGCCGACCCGGTTTGTTGAGGCCATAAATCATGCACAAAGGATTAGTAAATAACATTTCTCAAAATTAGTATTACACCTGCACAGTTAAAAGGATGTTTTTTCTGTTATCAGTAAACTGTCGAAAATTCTCAGTAACACATTGTGGGTGTAAAAGATATGCATTTAATTACTATCTTTTATTATTTTATTAAAAAACATGCGATAAGAAACTTAGTCTAAAAAGTTCGAAAAAGAAAAAAAACTTTAACTTAGGTGTTAGTGTTCCCACTAACTGGGAATGTTCTCGGGCACCAGCCCAGTACATCATACTAATCTATCCTCCGTTTGAAATAACATTAGACAGTTAAATAAACCTTTTTTACAGTCCGTTCAACTGATTTTGACTTCTATTGCGTTGTAAGCATGATAAATGGTATCTGCAGTAAACAGTTGGTATTGTAACCACTTTTTGCTTTTAATGCCATCCTTATGCCTAGGGAATAGAAGTCACAATCGGTTGAACTGATTGTAAAAAAAAGGTTTGTTTAAATGTCTTAAACAGACCTTTCTTATTTCAAATGGAGCATAGGTAACATTTTACATTTGTTTCGCGGCAGCATTTAATATTGGTTGTTAGTCATTGGTAGACTGTATAATTAATCTGTTATAAATATAAACTTGTAAAAAAATAATATCAATTAGTTTTTAATCTATTTTCTATTTGTTTAGTTTGGTTTTATAAATTTTGTTGTAAGTATATTTTAATTTAGAGTAGGTGTAGGATTTGTTTTTAAGTTTTCAATTACCTATATTAATGTTTAAAAATAAAAGGTTACGATTTTTATTCCACATTTTATTTTTTCCCGCGGTTTCACACTGGTTTCCGTAAAAACGTATCCCTTCTCACCGAGCGGAGGCCTGTGTCCCAGCAGTGGGAACATTCAAAGCTGATTATGATGATAGGTAGGTGGGTGCGCAAAATGCCGAGATGATCGGTTGTGTAGTTAAGGCGCTAGAAGCAGGGGGGGGGGGTGGCGGTAGCTCTAATAACAAACAAAGAAACTCATATTCTAATTTTCAAAATATTTAGAATGTAATGAAGTAACGATAATAATTTATAGATTCGAATTTTATTTGATGATTCATAAGTTCATAACCCAAGAAATCGTATCTTATTTCTTGCGCAATAAGTTTGAACTTGCATGTAAAAGCAAACTTCGGTAGGTTTAGGTTTCCGTTTCTAAGTTCAACCTTATTACTATGGGAATAAGATCGTGTCAAACGTTAATCTCAAATAAGGCGGACTGACAAGAGGCGTTTTGTAGGTTTATTTAATTAAAAGTTCATACACGTTTGTGATGGGTACCTATCTATATTTTTTTTTTTGAAATTTCAAGCCGATTGTGTCATGGGGTTTCAGCATTCAATTTCGTAAAAATACTTAGAATAGAAGAGCAAGGAACGCACGAAAACAGGTGACCGCCAGCCCACCAGTAAGTAGGTAACAAAACCCGGAAAAAGTAATTAAAAACTGCGTAAAATTAATAAAAACTGTTTTTCTCACATCAGATTACCTACCTGTCTATTTTATGCGGCTTCACTCGAGTTCTCATAGGAATAGGTATTCTTATGACAGATTGGGTGTAGCCGCAAATGAACCTCGAATGGGAACCCATGTCCTTCATGATGATGCGTAACAAACAAAGGAACTCATATTCTCATTGACAAAATGACAAAATATTTTGAATGTAATGAAATAACGATAATAATTATAGATTCGAATTTTATTTCCCTAGAAATCGTATCTTATTTCTTGCGCAATAAGTTTGAACTTTCATGTAAAAGCAAATTTCGGTAGGTATAGGTAATTCCGTTACTAAGTTCAACCTTATTACTTTGGGAATAAGATCGTGTCAAACGTTAATCTCAAACAAGGCGGACTGACAAGAGGCGTTTTGTAGGTATAATAAATTAAAACTTCGTCCACGTTTATGATGGGTATCTATATTGTTTTCGAAATTTCAGGCCGATTGTGTCATGGGTTTTTGCATTGAACTTCGTAAAAATACTGAGAATAGAAGAGCAAGGAACGCACGAAAACAGGTGACCGCCAGCCCACCAGTAAGTAGGTAACAAAACTCGGAAAAAGTAATTAAAAACTGCGTGAAATAATAAAAAAAGTGTTTTTCTCACATCAGATTACCTACCTGTCTACTTAACATTATTCTCCGAGAGCGTGAAATTTCGCTACCTACCTGTTTAAATATATGAGTAGGTAACACTTACAGGTATTTCCAACTATTATTTAAGTAAAAATGAAGAAATAAAATATAAAAACGATTATATCCAAGCTTTCTTAAGTAGTTTAGGCAATGCGCCGTGCACGGGCCGCTTCTTTCTATTACCACGCTATTATTTGGATTCTATTCAAGTTTTCAACCTGCTACGCTGTTTCTTATCGCAAAGTATCATATTCTACACTACGACGCGCATACGCACACACTCTCACGTACGCACTGCAGCACGAAAGATTGCGAGTAAGAGCGGACAAAAAGCTATATATCTCTTTCACACGATTCTCGCTATTGCTGCTTATAAAGCGTTCAAGGTCAAAGTGGGGTAACTTGATGTGCTGGCGACTGTACTCGGAAATTAAATATTTTCACACCACATGTAATGGTAGAATGTAAATGGGCCACATTAATAATAACAGCATACTACTTTGTACACCTACATTTTGGCAAATAAAGGATTACTTACTCACTTACCATTCACCAACACATTCACCACCATTCACGTTGTACTCCTGATTGTAGTCAGGAGTGGGTACGTGAATGGTGGGACGTTCGTCCGTCTGTCTGTCAGCGGGCTGTACCTCATGATCCGTAATAGGTAGATAGTTGAAATTTTCACAGAATGTCTATTTCTGTTGCCGCTATCACAACAAATGATAATTATAAAAACAAAGTTAAAAATTAGAGGGGTCTCTCTCACTTGGCCGGTTTTTATCAGTTTACTCCTACCCTACTGCAAGCCAAGTTAAATAAGAAGAATACGTTTCAATAATCATCATCGTCTGCCTAGCCTTTTCTAACTATATTGGACTTCCAGTCTTACCGGATGCAGCTAGCAGTACCAGTATTACACATGGAGCGACTGCCTATCTGACATCCACAAACCAGTAACTGGGTAATACAATACCCCTTGGTAAGACTGGTTTTTATACTTTCGGGCTTCTGACAACCCGTAACGACCGTCAAAGATTCACAAATGACAGCCGAGACCAACGGCTTAGCGTGCTTTCCGAGGCACGGAGGGGTCTTGGTACGTAAAGATGGTCACCCATCCACGGACGAACCGCATCAAGCGTAGTTGCCTAAGTAAGTACCGTGTGAACAGCATCGTTCACCATAAATCATGTAATTACGACAACTGTACTGTTAACCGACTGTATAAAAGGCAAGTAATGATATTACAACACTTAATGGCGCGAAGTAAGCATAATGGTTGACTTTTAATGACTGAGTGTTACTTATGTTACTCAAAATTGCTGTTTTTAAGGGATAATGTTTTTTTTTCGTGGTTTACGTAAATGGTGGTTTTGATACCGCTAACGCTGGTATAAGTATTACAACAATAATGGTTCTGTCACAGTTATCATACAAATGAGCGATCGTTTTAAATACAGGATGGTATGGACATTGACGCACATTCTGTTACCATGCATACATAATTCTGCACCGAGTGTTGAAATTATTTGTCAGTTATTAATAGTACATTATGGTACAAGTGTGTAACGTTGGTGATTATCGCTGAGGCGCCATTGAGACCCGAGCCGTTAGGCGAGGGTCTTAAGAGAGCCGAGGACGATAATCATCAATACACACGTGTATCATACGACGTTTTTCAACACACTTGCGAAGAAAATAATACTAAATCATCATCATCATCATCCATCATCATCCAGCATCATCCATCATCATCCATCATCACCCAGCATCATCCATCATCATCGTTTTTAAGAACAAATTAACTCAAACAAAAAACAACATAACTCACTAAGAACAAAGCAACTCAACCAATTCTATAACTCACTAGTGAATAATAGTAATGAAAAAGTCAGTTTGATAATAGGTGTCATTATGTGCCTAACTGTAGTGAAATTAGAGCCATTTTATGAGCAAGTGTGTTGAAAAATATATATTAAACCTAAATTATGATCAGTGATAGCTTTGGGTAGTGCCTATTTGCCTAAACTTCGAAGAACAGAGACAAGAAACGGAGACTTCCTTAGGACAATTTTTTGATACAACAACAATGGTTGTGGATTTTACTTGAAAATCCCGAAAATTTGGTAATTGCAAGTTTAGTTTAAATAGCTTTTACACATCTTATACAAAATAAGTTTTTATCCAGTGCGCAAATTTACTTACTGAAGATTTTTCCCAAATCCCGGGAAAAAAAAAATTGTCCTAAGGAAGTCTCCGTTTCTTGTCACTGTTCTTCGAAGTTTAGGCAAATAGGCACTACCTATTCCTATCACTGATTATGATACTCTAATATTATTAAAGATGGCTTATTTCACGACTTCGAATTTCTTGTTACTTCGCGAACCACCGCGTCCCCCCGACCGCGCTGTTACTTCGTTTTCGTTTAGCGTTCTCTGTGGCGTTTTTTTTTTTCTTTTTACTCGGATCCTAATGATCGTAGCGTTATGTTAAATTCTTCCTCAATTGGGTTATTAAATGCAAAAATATTTTCTGAAATCCGGCCGGTAATTCAGAGATCAGCGCGTCCCAAACAAACAATCAAACTCACCTTTATAATGAGTAACGGGCTCGAACTTACTGGTGGGCCTGGCTAAAAATCACGCTGTCTCACCAGGCTTCGTATCCGACAGAGATAGTATCAGTGATGAGCAGTTAGACGCTAGTCTACACACACAACGTTATTGAGTGCGATGCAGGAGCATTTATAGCAAAACATTCGCGAAAAAATTAAGAAAAGTCCTTCGGAAGATCGGGTTTTATGAAAAGACCACGGCGTAAATCAATGACCAATAAAGTTTATTGAATTTATCGATAATTGAACTTTGTCGGTACCGACTTCGTTTTGGAGATTTTACACTTGTTTTATTACTTAAACACGCCCAAAGTTAGGTTAAATTAGCAAGAAAAACGAATCTTTGTTGGCTCATAACTTTTTAATGGCTTTTTATTTTAGTATTATGTTTCCGTACAGACAATATCGATAATGTGACAAAACCATACCATGTTTAATTTTTGATGTACATAGTCAAACAGTGGAGTAAAACCCTCCCGAAGTTTGTATGGCAAAAATGTGGACAAGGTGACCCTTGACAGGTTTAACCCATTGAAGGATTTATGGAAATGTTTAGAAATATAACCACTGACTTAATTTCGCGTTGATTAAGAAAGGACCCAGAATTTCAGGGGTTTGTCGAACACGTGCCAAGCGTTTCATTCCTGAGTTAAGAACTTTAGATCCTTTAGATATAAATAAACTTAAATAACCAGTACTTAATGCACTTGTTTTTGTCCACTTACATAACCAACAACATTCACTGCAAAAACGCAAAGTAAAAACGCGCTGAGTACTAATATTGTCATATCGCTCGATATAATCGCGGTATCATTTCTGTTTGTATCTGATATCGTGTGTCAACTTTCTATCTGGAACTTTCCATCTGGCGGTAGGGTTGCCCATGAAATATGATGCGGGGAAATGGTTTCATTTTCACAAAATGGAGGAATGATATTGCTAATATTGTATACGTGGTTTAGAAGTGGTGGAAAGTCTGCAATGGTACTTTGTTATACAATTTACGAGACTAATCTTGGCTCACACTGCGACACAAAAAAGCTAAAGTACTGTCAGAAAAAATTAATAATTGTTAGGTAAATGTAAATTTTCCGCCTTTTCATTTAACCGACAACCGTGACAGTTGTATGAGCTAGCAATCCAACTTACTCCAATGAATATCCGGTAATTTGGCAGATGATGATTGGTCGACAGTTCATCATCATCATCATCATTTCAGCCGAAAGACGTCCACTGCTGGACATAGGCCTCCCCCAAGCTCCGCCACATTGACCGGTTCTGTGCTTCTCGCATCCAGCGGACTCCCGCGGCCCTCACAAGGTCATCTGTCCACCTTGTGGGAGGCCTTCCAACTTTACGTCTTCCGGTACGACAGTTATTTTCCCTAATTTTGCATCCTACCTATCCTATCTGAATTAGGAGAGTGATGGAATATGTACGCTAAGGAGTCTCCATATTTTTTACCGTGCGATGGTATTGGCATGTTCCTGAGAATTTTCTTACCACCACGTCATCATTCACACAGACGTTCGATCATTACACCCTTTTCGTTTTTTAATCGGTACCACTTTCAAAGAAGTTTTTTATCTAAAACGTAGGTACTTCAAAAAACATTTCAGATCATACGTATCACCCTTATTCGTGTCTCGGGACAAAAATCCTCGTCACAATGGCTGTCGCAGACAGACGACAGACAATGGTAGCGTGGATCGATAGCGACCCTCCACATCCCTCCGTTCATTTTTTATCTCGCCAATTCACTGTGACATTTTCCCCCTGAAATCCTCTCTAAACGGTAGGAACATAACATCCCCCTTGGCTGAAGTTTGTTGGGGTAGGCTTCTAGGAATTTTCCTGGAGGTTTTGCCTGCTGTTATGTATTTGAGTTAATAATGCTAATTGAGTTAAAACCTGTTTTGATTTTTCGTCGTAACTTGATTTTTATTGTTATTTATTTTATTACCAAGTATTGTTTATTTTAGGCCAAAGAAGAATTGTCATCCAAATTGCAGTACTGCCAGCCTTTTAGGCACTTTTCCCATTGATGCAGACGTATTTTTATGCCAAGTGACCTCTTCCCCATTTTTCGCGCAAACTGTAAACATGAATTTTATTGTCGATTAAATAAAAAGCTGCTCGATTTTTTTAATGATGAACACTTTTGAACACGAATGGGACAATGTACAATTTGCACACAACAACAAAAGAAATGACGTTTCATTAAATTTTCATAGAAAACTAAGTGGAATGCTTATTTATCTTTATCATCGTAAATAAAATAACTATACAAGTTGACACTAAAATGTACACAGGGTGGTAGGGACATCGATGCGTAAACTGTATACAGGATAAGTTTTTATCCAGTGCGCAAACTGTAGCCATGAATTCAGCATATCATTCTAGAGCAGAAATTCTTTGCCGGTTATACAAAATAAAAAAAAACTGGTGTTTCATAGAAAAGCAATACCTACGCGGTCAAAATGTAGGTATGGCACAGCAGATTTTTTTTTTGTATAACCGGCGAGAAATTTCTGCTCTATAATTATATGCTGAATTTATGTTTACAGTTTGCGCACTGGATAAAAACTTATCCTGTATACAGTTTACGCATCGATGTCCCTACCACCATGTGTACATTTTAGTGTCAACTTGTATAATTATTTTTATTTACGATGATAAAGATAAATAAGCATTCCACTTAGTTTTCTATGAAAATTTGATGAAACGTCATTTCTTTTGTTGTTGTGTGCAAATTGTATATTGTCCCATTCATATTACTGTCAACGAGTCTGTTAAGCTTACAGCTATAATAAAACTGTATTTCCACGTATACCAACGCTATTGATTTATTGCAGTTAAGTATTGTCTTCTGAAAACAATACACAACACAATGCGACATAACAAGATAAAACGCAGTTCAAGCTGAAATGGACTGGGAATGAACAGGAAGCCTCAACAGTAACCGTAAGCCATTTCCTCAAATGAATCGTTATTTACTTACCGTAGTTTCATTTAACGAACCAGAAGTTGGACTTACGAGTTGTTCAAGAAATAATAGACCCATAGCGTAGCCAGCATCTACAACTGTATATGCCAACAACGCAAAAAAACTGACGTCACACAAACCCTGCATCGTTCAAGCTGATTTCACCGCGCAGCTACCATATATTATGTCGCAGCCATCTGGTAAAATTAGCCAGCTAATTGACCGCCTCAGGCCGTTCATTGAACGCCGGCATCCAGTCGGATGCCTAGGCCGATGGTTAATTGAACTAGAACCATTCAACGTTTAACAACTTGTCGTATTGAAAGTTAGCCCTTTGAAGATGACTGACCAAGACCCAGCAAAGTGCTAAAAACAAAATAATACTAAAGCGTATTTGGTTTTTTGGCTTCACTCTTGGTGTTCCGTGCCTTTGTTTTATAATCTGAGGAGTTCACCTATATCTGCGCACACATTTGTGCATTGTAATATCTCTCGCATCGATTGCTACCACATCATATTAGCCGTCATGGTCGAAATTCAATCTGAATTAGTCTTTATTTGTCTTACATTAGTATTCTTAACGATTCATAGGCTCATTAGGCGATTTGCTCGAATTCACTCGTCCGATTCGGCGAACAAATTTGTGCGAATAGATTAATTAGACGATTCATAATCACAGTCATGAAACAAGCTCTATACCTATTCTATACATAACGTTTTGTACACTTAGTCCTGTCAACGCTCTGAAAGCCAGAAGCCAGACAAACCAAGGCCGCAATATAATGCTTTTACGTAAACCAAATCCGCTTTAGTAACTCTTATAAACGCTTATGGAAACTGGGACGAGTTTGTGCGTACACTGATGTATGTGTAGCAATGGCGGTTACGACCGTTTAGAAATTATCATGAAGATGGAGAGCGGAAAACCGCATCGTGTGGTCGAAATAGGAAATTATATGACATTTCCCAATGTGTGAGCTGGGGAGATTGTTGCGTAGATCGGTGTTGTAGATTATGAAGGTTTTTTATTTAAATGGCATCTCGCAGGTCAACCTAGGAGGTTGCCGGACTTGCCTGTGACTGCCTAAATAAACTAAGGCTTCTAGCCAGGTCTTTAAAACTAAGCGACTACACGCTTAGGGAACCCCCTGTGGGGTACGGGCACGGCTTAGGGCGAAAAGCTTAGGAAGCGGTTGAGGGTTGGTTTTTAAGGCTCAACTCACACCAAAAGAGCGTCGAAGCGAAGCGGAGCGCAGTTTCAGTGTCATATGAATTTTAACTTTATTTTCATTACTATAATACTTATTATCGCATGAGAAACTCGAACGAGTCGCGCGAATGCCCGCGGCGCCGCAGGAATTCCGGCGAATTCCATAAACGGAGCCTTCTTTACCGAGCGGGTCGCTGCGCTTCGCTGCCCTTCGCCGCTCTTTCGGTGTGAATTGACCCTTAGGAGCCCCTGTTATATTATTTGGCATTGGGAAAGCGATTATTTTTACCAATTTGAATTCACAGACGGCGGTATGAAGAACTAAATTAGAGTGTAACCATATTTATAACAATAAATCGTACGTATTGGCGTCTGTGGCAAATGTAACTAATAGATATACTGACTGTAAAAGGGTAGGAAGCGCCCCCTTGGTTGTATGTTAGATAAAATATGATTTGTGACCATAAAACGTATGTATTTCTAGAATTACTAAATTCTTCCAAACAACCCTCTACTGTTCACTTATTCCCATTGCATGTCTATTTCATGAAAAGTCTTTCATACAACCTGACAATTACCTGCAATTTGCAAGAAACGTAAGAAAATTTGAATTACGCGGGCTATTTTAGGCATACACTTTCAATAATGGCCAGTATGATTGAGGGGCTGCAAAAGTAGTTGTACAAAAACAACTTTTATAGTATAAAGCTCCATACAGCACCACCCATTAACATCGTTCTTTAACAACCACGCGTAGGCCGCATAACCTCTCCATTGCCTACATTAAATTTGGCCGTAAGATAATCCCTTCATGAATATAATCCGTGTGGGTCAAATGAGGATAATCTTAACTGCCATCTGACTATTTGAATAGTTGTGATAAAATGTCCACAAAACTGAAGGGGCAACTAATTCGAGACATTATTGTGGAATGTGGAAATGCCTCGTGCATCGGAAAACTGGTCCCGGCTGTCAGTCATAGATTCTTGACAGTCGTTACGGGTAATCAGAAGCCTGAAATTCTGCCAATCAGTCTTACCTAAGGTATCGTGTTTCTCAGTGTTTGAGTTGTAGAGCTCAGAGGCATGTTCCATGTAAATACTGCGGCTAGGCAAATTGATGTTTAGTATGTTTAATTAGAATTTAGTTCTTGGAATTTGTTTTGAACATTGAGGGGATTTAAACCAATTAGTAACGCGAAAACTGTTCGAAAATTTACACACATGATTTTTTTGCACAGCAAATCCTATTCTGTAAAAAACTCAGCGTGAAGTAAGCTGACATTTTTGACATTATTGACAGCTCACACCATCTAAGTTTGCACTATGACATTTTACAGATAAGAGAAATGCAAGAGCGACTTAAACGAGAAATGATACTATGGCATGGAGAAGTAAAATATTCTGAAGATAACTATATATAGTTGTTGAACAGTCAACAACTTAAATAACGCAATGAATACTGTTGAACTGTCGAATTGAAACCGATTATGATTAATCGTGAATTACGCAATTAGGGTGCTGGTCTTAATACCCAAAAGCTGGACAGCCTCAAACAAATGTCAACACCAACTGGTGGGGTCCGCCAAGGCTTATGCCTGCCAGGGGTGCGGGTTGTTTGAAAGAGATACCGTGGCCCCTGGCACACAGGCAACTGAAGGAATACGGGTGGGTTTTAGTCAGTAAAAGTCTGACACGCCCTCCTGCTCCCGAGCGGGAGAAGTTATTTGATGATTTCCCACCCTCAACAAAAAAACCCTTACATCACAGACCCCTACCCTTAATTTTTTAGTCTTAGTTTATCACGACTCACGACCTTATTTTACTCATTTACCATAAAACTTCTTAAATCTTAATGAATCATCAATAAAATTGAATGTCAATGAATCAGTCTTCTATAATATTACATAAAAAAGAAAAAAAGCCAAGCAAAAGCCGGACAGGCCGGGCAACGTCCAATTTGGCCCCAGCCGCAACCAAAAAGCCGGACTGTGTCCGGCTTAATCCGGACACCTGGCAATGCTTCATACAAGCATGTATGTATGACATTACTTATACATAGCTAATCCTCTTGTTAATTACAAAAGATTAAATTAATTGATAAACACGGCTTCCTTATTAACAGCATTTAATTTGTGAAAGTTTAATAAAAAAGTAATTTTATTCAGTGAGAAAGTGAATATAATTGCGATCAGTTTCGGTGCACTTGTCATCATTTTGGATTGGATTTTTTTAAATGTCGATTATACGGTACATTACGGTAATTTTGAGTGCTTTAACGATATTTAAGAGAACGTTCGTTATGGTTTCGATTGTCAACAAAAATAAGTAGCAAAACAAGACGGGTAATTCGATGAAATAACATAACGATACGCCAATAATTCCGAAGGGGTTATGCAGAGGTAGAGCACACTCACATTTTATCAGTTATTTTTAAGTCCCATTTGCAATAGAGAAATTCCTTATGAAACATCTAATAACACTTCCCGAACTGGGAATCGGACTCAGGATTTCATGATTTGCAATAGCATTTGCAACCAATACTCCAGAGAAGCTGTTTTGTGAAATCTTCAATGCAAAAGCCACATATCACCTATCTACAGACATGTAAGGCATTAAGGCAGCAGGAATTAAGTTAAAAAAAAAAACAAGTGACAAGGCTGAAAAGCTTTCAAATATTTATAAAACTTTCTACCTTTCTTGAATCCATGTCTTCTCTAGCATTCGCTAAACTGCATTATCCTAATACAGAAGTTTCACAATGAAACCTTTTTACAAGTTTTTTTTTTGTGTGGGAAATCATCAAATAACTTCTCCAGCTCTGGGTGGAGCAAGACGGCGTGTCAGACTTTTACTGACTAAAACCCACCCGTGTTCCGTCAGTAGCCTGTATGCCAGGGGCTGCGGTATCTTTCGAACAAACCCGCACCCTTGGCAGACCTTTTTACAACTTCAACTTTTTCTTTGCATACTTCTTAAATACCACACCTTACTTATAAACATCAAATCCGTAACAAGAATGCTAATATTAACCTTCCACACCACAAATATCTTCACCAAAACAATATGCTCAGCCATTAAAGTATCGAGTTTATCGTTCACCGAACTGTACAATACTGTACATTTAGCAGACGAAATAACTCAAGGGCAACGCACCAACAGCTATATTTAATTACAGCTACCAATGGCGGTAGGCTTGGAGTAATAACAACAACACTGGAAGTTGAGAAGCTGTTTATAGATATTGAGAACGGAAATAATATTGAGGTACCTGTATTCGTTGCAGGAAAGTTTTCAGTTTGCGCTGTGAAAAGGATACTATAGGTAATGCTCTTTTTCATGCAAGTAAGCGACTCAAAAGCTCTTTCAAATTCCATCAAATTCGGAAAACGCAGGCCATACCAAAACGCACAGAAAAGAAGGAAAGAGAAAGAAGAGAAAAAAGAAAGTAACTTTCGTGCTTAGAATTTTATACATGACAGGGTAAGGATTGGGAAATAGGATAATAAAGAATACACTGTGACAACAGAATTAGAAAGAAAAATTGTGTATCCGTACAAGTAATACTCATATCATGTGATATAGTGTGCATAACACTAGGTGCAGTAGCGGCCTAGCGGTATGGGGCCCGACTTGTTGTAGTTGCGGTCGTTGGTTCCAACCAAGGCACGCACTTTAGTTTGGGTATTTGATTTCATCACCAGGATCATGGCCCACTCCCCTCACGAAGATAAGGACTGACTCCCTAGGGCTCCGGCAGTGGGAAAACTATACGCTGATTATGATGAACACTAAGTACAAAAACCGTTAAAGAGCAACATTATGACCGGTAGCTACAATTAGTAACATTGCAGTTACGGAATAAAAATATCCCCCTAATTTATATGTGGGTTTCTAGACACATGTCGGATCATACTATTGTACTTAGTGGTAATAGGTGGGTAAATAACTTAATGACAGAGAAACTAAACGCTGCAGCTATGCGCCAGCGCATTCATTTAAAATGTATGTATTCTCGTACATCGCGTGTCCTAATCACGGGTTTTTTACTGTTATCCCATACTCTTACTTTGTCATATGTACTGAGATTTATCTGTTCACACTTCTATATAGTTATATTAAAAAAAAACTTGTATTTGATATAAGTACTTAGATTTAGTAACTGTTTTAAATACAAGGTGTTTAACCTTGTTGACTTGTGACTACCTGCTTGCAGAAGGCAAGGGAATTTTTATTGTGGTGCCAAAATAGAACTGATCTTCGTCCAATTATATTATTTTAAAGGAAGATTCAAGTGCTAAAAACATACAGATAGAACCTATCAGCTTTTTATCAACCAAAACAATTAATAAAGAATATGAAAAAGAAAGAACAACTGATACACACAAAGATAACACTGAACTCCCAAAGTACCAACGCACTATACGTAAGTATATTTCAACTTTCGACTCACCTTGATTCAATAAACAAAACCTCTTGAATAAAATCTGCTATGACTCATCACCACTTCATTGATCTAGATAAAATGCCCAGGAAGCTCAAACTGCCCAATTCACCTTAATTTACGAAAAAGTGTACCAACAAAATGGTAAGGAGTTCATTAAACTTCAACGCTAAACATTTACACCGCCCACTTGCGTTAATTCGAGCACAGAGGTTTGTTTCTTTACGCGCTAAGTGCTGCGTTTGCGCAAAGTACCGATACCGACTCATTGGCCTAGTAGGTAATGGTCTTAGGTGTTAAAATGTCTCAAATTCAATTCAGATGTGAGTAGTAAAAGGCTGGATGTTGAAAAAGTCATATACAGGGTAAGTTTTTATCGAGTGCGCAAATTGTAACCATGAATTCAGCATATCATTCTAAAACCCCTAGCGCAGAATTTTTTCGCCGGTTATACAAAAAAAAAATCAGTTGTTTCATAGAAAAGTGCAATACCTACGCGGTCAAAATGTATGAAACAGCTGATTATTTTTTGTACAACCGGCGAAAAATTTCTGCGCTAGGGGGTCTAGAATGATATGCTGAATTCACGGTTTCAATTTGCGCATTGGATAAAAACTTTTCCTGTATAAATAGTTAATGTTAATGAAGATGAGTAAGAAGTCAAGATACGTGGAAGAGCTAGCGATAAGAAGTTGAAAAATCATTTGTTTAACTCTTAGGTTAAGCTACGCTTGCCGGGGTTGGTCCGTAGATAGGTGACCGCCTTAACAATAAGGCCCCTCCGTGCCTCGGAAAGTACTTCGAAGTATTTTCGAAGATAACCAGCCTTACCATGGGGTGTCGTATTACCCAGCAACAGGGCTGTGGAGGTTAGATATGCAATAGCTACACGCTACACGTAAAATACTGGTACTCACCTGCACCTGGTTAGACTGGAACCCAACCTCAATATGATTGACCCAAAATGATTTTCAATATAGTTCGTGCTGATGCTACAGTAGAAGTAAGAACTGTGTCCTGTCCTTTTAGCATAAGTAGCTTGATGAGAGTGCATTAAATTGATTAGAACTGGAAGTGAATAACTCGGTGGCGGCAGTTTGTTCCGAAATCACTTAAACACGTCCTGTATTGAACGATTTTGGAAAGTGAAAGGAGACATTTTGTGCTTCAGGAGAAATTATTACATGTATTTGTTACAAGAGCAAGAGCTTTTCGTTTTAAGTAAACGAAGTTAAACATTATATTAATGCAATGTGTAGTGGTCATACCAGATTAATTGTTTCCTTTGAGGAAACGGAAGATGAAATGGCAGAAAAGCAGCATCAACTTGTTGAGGAGGATGCGCTATGGGCTCAGGTAATGTAGGTTTTGTGAAACCTTAACTTTAGGTTCGCGGAATTATAATAATTACTGAGAGAGTTTTTTTTGGGTGGGAAATCATCAAATAACTTCTCCCGTGCTAGGTGGAGCAGGAGGGCGTGTCAGACTTTTACTGACTAAAACCCACCCGTGTTCCCTCAGTAGCCTGTGTGCCGGGGCGGCGGTATCTCTTTCAAACAACCCGCACTCCTGGCAGGTTACTAAGAGAATTGTATTGATGATTTAAATGGTTACAATTTTAACTATCTAACTAAGCCATCAAAACGACCCTCCTTGTATAAATTATCTATACTAATATTATAAGCTGAAGAGTTTTTTTACTTGAACGCGCTAATCTCAGGAACTTACTGGTCCGATTTGAAAAATTATTTCAGGATTAGATAGCCCATTTATCGAGGAAGCCTATAGGATATATATCATCACGCTAAGACCAATAGGAGCGGAGCACCAATGAAGAATGTTTCAAAATCGGGGGCTTTTTCACGTTAGAGCCCTTACGAGCCGGCCAAAAAAAGAAAAGTCACGAATACGAAGTACTCGCAAGGGTGGGTCGGGGAGCAAGAAATTTGACGCAGACGAAGTTGCGGGCAAAAGCTAGTTTTAATGAATAAAATTCTGTGAATACATTCGTGTTACGCTCGTGAATCTTACTTCGTTCATCATATGTAATTACAGCCTGACCTGTAAATTGCTAAGAAAATTTCGTGGGCTATCCGGAAGCTTTCCCCTTAGGAATAACCTACTAAATAACCCATCTACCAAGTATATAAGGCACTACAAGTTCCTATAAGCATACACTGTATTGCTGATAATACTGTTATACGCTCCGCCTTTGACAAACAGATTTGTCAATGTATTAGGACCGCATATGAGGAATTTCCTAATGACCATGCTCCCCACAACAACGTGGAAAAATTAGAGGATACTGTGACGTATACGGAGCTGGGACCCTGAGTTGAGAAGTATTATTATTTGTGACTGCACTCTAAAGCAACAATAATACCCTTAATTGGACTATTGCAATAGACCTAATGGCAAATTAATTGTATACCGTCTACAAAGAGCAATTCTTAGAATTGACCCCTTTAAGTAATAAGTAGCGTGGTGGGATTACCAAATTATTGTACAGTTTATAAATAGAAACAGACCTTGTAATTAATCATGGATTAAACAAAGATGCAATTTACGTCAGATTTGTAATTAATAAATTAATCAGAATTGATGAAGCAATGCTTATAAAAAAGGACCCTAGTCATGAATGAGCTCGTCAAAGGTCGTCCAAATGTTATTCGACTAGTCAACCTGCGTAGCCTTTACTCAACTATGTTTGGGTCAGCTTCCAGCCTAACCGGATGCAACGGCCCCCCGAGTACCCTTCCCGCATTGTCGTTGCGGGGGGGCTCAGTAACCGTGGATTCCAGCCACGGTGAAGCCAAGGAACCCAAACGTGGGGCCGCTCGTCAGGGCTTTTGCCTTCAAGCCATTGACGTAGCGGCCAAAATGTAGGTTGCGGTGAGGTGCACCGCAACTGAGGTGGGCCGCGCTGTCGAATGGGAGGCATCGCGGCTGAGGGTTACGGGCTGCGGTAGAGGAGGAGTGCCGGTGCTTCGGAGCAGCGCTCTTCCCTTCCGTGGCCTGGCGTCAGCCGCTCTCCCTATCCCCTGCGGACGAAAAGTGGTAGACGGGACGGCGCGTTGTGTTCCACACGCGCGCCGTCAAAGATGTCAACAACCACTGGTGGGGTCCGCAAGGGCCGATGCCTGCCAGGGGTGCGGGTTTGTTCGAAAGAGATACCACAGCCCCTGGCATACGGGCTACTGAGGGAACACGGGTGGGTTTTAGTCAGTAAAAGTCTGACACGCCCTCCTGCTCTACTCAGCAGGAGAAGTCATTTGATGATTTCCCACCCAAAAAAAAAAAAAACAAAAAAAAAAACCGGATGCAACTGAATACCTATTGGTACTACTAACTAGTTCGAACTACTAATATAATGTTACGAGCTAGGGGTTCGTGACAATTAAAAACTGCCGATATGAATTACCAAAAATAACACTTTAATTAAACTCACTAATAACACAACACAATAGCACTACGGATCACTCTTAAGTCGCACTTGAAGATCGCTTTAGATGTTCTCGCATGTATCGCTTCCAATGAACTACCCCGAGACGCGCTCCGTTCCCGCTTATATAGGGCCCTCGGATAGTTCCAGAACCTTCTACCGTAGAAGCATCTAGAATGTTCGAGTACATATCGGCCCTGACCGAACACATGTCGATAGTTCCAGAAAGTTCTAGCATCGAACTTTCTGGAAAGATATTGACCATTAATTCCGCTATTCGATAAGAGATGGCGCTAGTGGTAACCAAACATCAATCGTGCGGCTCAACACTGCCCCCACCTAAGAAATGCTCGTCCCGAGCATTATCGGCCCCATAATAACGCGCCAGTCGATCCACGTGGACTATCTTAGGAGTACCCCTTGCACCTTTCTGTATCCGGTAGGTAACGTCATTGATCTTTGTCACAATCCGGTACGGTCCGTCCCAGTTAGCTTGAAGTTTAGGAGATTTCCCTTTGCTGCGGACTGGATTGTGCAACCACACTAGTGAACCTTCGTCAAACCCTTTATTGTTCATTTTGCGGTCATAACGGGTTTTCATCTTTTCAGACATTTGCTGGCCTGATTGTCTGACGTGCTCATAAATGTCATTCATCTTGTTCCGCAAGTCATTCGCATAATCGGTTATACTGCGTGGGGCATCAGGTGGTATTCCGGTAATCAGGTCTGCAGGTAGCCGTAATTCCCTTCCAAAGTTTGCGAAAGCTGGTGTCACCGATGTGCTTTCGTGAACAGCGCTTCGATATGACAACAAAAACGGTTGTATATGCTTGTCCCAATCTCTTTGCCGATTTTCCACAACTTTTGCTAGGTACCTCTCTAATGTCTGATTAAATCGTTCCACCATTCCATCCGATTGTGGGTGGTAAGAAGTTGTTCTTGTTTTATGAGTACCCATCACTCGACAAGTTTCCTGGAATATTTGAGACTCAAAATTCCTTCCTTGATCACTGTGAATCTCTAAAGGTACTCCAAAACGACAGAAGACTTCATGAACTAATTTATCTGCAACTGTCGAAGCTTCTTGATTTGGAATGGCGAAGACTTCCGGCCACTTAGTGAAGTAATCCATCACAACCATGAAATACTTGTTACCACTTTCACTTTCCGGAAACGGCCCCGCAACGTCAAGGGCTATCCTCTCCCATGGTGCACCAACATTGTACAATTTCAATGCACCTCTGCTACGCGTCTGAGGTCCCTTTACAGCTGCACAACTTGTACATTTGCGGCACCAGTCCTCGACATCGTCCCGACAGTGGACCCAGTAAAACCGTTCTCGTATCTTCAGTAGAGTCCGTTTTACTCCCAGGTGACCTCCTGAACAACCATTATGGTACAGCTGCAGAACATCCGGTACTTGTGATTTAGGGACAACCATTTGCAAGTGACAGCTGTTTCCCCGAGCATTTTCCCATTTACGGCACAGGACTCCATCCTGAATCACCAAGCTGTCCCATTGGGCCCAATAGCTCTTTGTGATGGAACTCATTGCTGAGACGTCGCTCCACCTGGGCTTAGGAGCTTTGGCCTTCATCCACTCCAGAATCGGCTTGATGTCCGAATCTTCCTGCTGTGCACTTTGTAGGCTTTCCTTCCACTCGTTGCTGAGGTCTGTCCTGAGCATCCTCACAGGTACCACTTCCTTACTCTCTTGCCTAGTACAGTGCTTGCAGTCTTCAGGACAAGGTCTTCTTGACAATGCATCTGCGTTGCCATGAGATTTCCCGCTGCGATGTTCGACCACAAAGTCGTATTCCTGCAGTAGCTCAATCCATCTCGCAACTTGTCCTTCTGGATTTTTGAACTGTAATAGCCATTTCAGTGCAGCATGGTCGGTTCGTAAGTGGAATTTCCGACCCAGAAGATATTTGCCAAAATGCTGCAATGACTTTACCATAGCAAGCAATTCCCGTCTCGTGACACAATAGTTCCTCTCCGGCTTTGACAACGACTTGCTGAAGTACGCTATCACAACCTCTTGATCACCATTCCGTTGAGACAACACACCACCAAGTCCTATGTCACTTGCGTCTGTGTCAACTATAAATTCCTTGCCTGCATCAGGGTACCCCAAAATAGGTGTTTTGCATAGTCGGTCCTTTAACTCCTGGAATGCGATATCGCAACTTTCATCCCAGCAGAAATGTCGCTTCTCTTCGGTTAGCTTATGCAGGGGTTTGGCAATATCCGCAAAGTTCTTAACAAATCGCCGATAATAAGAGCACAACCCCAAAAATGCTCTGACCTGCGTCTTGTCTTTTGGAACTGGCCAATCCTTGACAGCGGCGATTTTATCTGGATCCGTGCGGATACCTTCTTCCGACACTACATATCCCAAAAAGCTAACTTGCCGTTTGAATAGTGAACATTTCTTCGGACTCAACTTGAGGTTGGCACTCTGGATCTTCTTGAGCACGCGTTCCAGGTTTTGAAGATGTTCTTCGAACGTACGGCCTACGATGATGATGTCATCCAAGTAGACCAGACAGGCATCGCCAATCAACTTAGTCAGTACAAGTTCCATCAACCTTTCAAACGTTGCCGGAGCGTTGCACAATCCAAACGGCATAACTTTAAATTGCCACAGACCCTTTCCTGTCGAGAATGCTGTTTTCTCCTTGTCCTTGGGGTCAATTTCCACTTGCCAGTAGCCACTTTTCAGGTCCAGCGTGCTAAACCACTTTACTCCAGTGAGCATGTCCAACGTGTCATCAATTCTTGGCAAAGGGTAGCTGTCCTTCTTCGTAACGTCATTCAGACGACGATAGTCAACACAAAACCGCATGCTGCCGTCCTTCTTCCTTACCAGCACTACCGGTGAACACCATGGACTAGATGAAGGTTCAATAACACCATCCTTCACCATTCCCTCAATCATGGTTTCTACTTCCTTTTCACGCGCTACCGGCAATCTCCTTGGCCGCTGACGGATAGGCAACTCGTCTCCTGTATTTATTTTGTGTTGAACTAGGCCAGTCTTCCCAATGTCACTATCGTTTAGGGAGAAAACTTCGGCGTACTTCAGTAATATCTTCTTTGCCTTGCCCATCTCATTTTGAGACAGAGCGCTGCGACACTCTTCTAAAAGTGTGGTCACTCTCGTTTGTGCATCCTTGCTGGGGGTCCCAGTCGATAGATATTGGCATTGACGCAGCCAATCCACTTCCTCGCAAGTACCAATCAGTGTGCCTTTTTTAATAGTCTGTTCTTGATCACAAAGGTTCAGCACACGTACCCCTGAGATGTCGGTGGCCCTGATCAAAGTTCGTGCCACTTTCCATGGAAGGTCATTGTCTACCCTTTCCACGAGTACACAACGATGAGTTTTCCCAGGATTCCGAGGAAGACTAACCGGCACAATCGTTTCTGATTTCGGAGGAAGAACAATTTCCTTAAGGCTGTACACATTCCCTGGTAACGCCCCTTCCATAAAAAGTTCCTCTCGTCCACATTTCATAACTCCCTGCTTGACGTCAATCTCGCAAAAATTCTTTCTCATAAAGTCAAGACCCAGGATGCAATCGTCCATTATATCAGCCACGATGACCTTATGCAGGTAGGTCCTGTTGCCTAGCTTTAACTCCATCTCCTTCTCTCCACGGACGGGTATGCGCTGACCGGTGGCTGTCACCAAATTAATGCGTTCCCGGTTGTATGCGGAGTCCCCAAGGAGCCGACTCATAACTTTGGAACTGACGACCGTACGAGAGGCTCCCGTGTCTATGGTCAGCTTACAGGGCATTCCGTTGATCTCACCCTTGATGATTAAGGTGTTCCCGTCATGGGTTTGTGTGATCGAAATCCTTGGGGCTCTTTGAACATCAGCCAGCACCCGCCCCGCAGTCCTGGCTATTACTCGTTTCCCTGCTGCTGCTGGGTAGTGCTGTTAGCCGCGCTACCCTCTGGAGACCGGCCATCTTCCCTTTCTGCAGTTCGTTTAGGGCAACTGGATCGAAGGTGGCCCCTTTCCCCACAGCCGTAGCACCTAGGGCTGTATCCTTTACGATCGCGAACCGTAGCCGCTACAACCTCCCTGACGCGATGGGAACGATGATCCTGCCGCACAGCTTCCACCTCCAGTGCATGGGCCAAGGCGTCCTTAAGCGTCCCGTGGTGACCGAGTCTCACAGCAGCTCTAACTTCAATGTCCCGGATGCCGTCGATGAATGCTTGCACCAGGTTCCCATCAATAAGCGCAGGTACGGACTGGTACGCTTTTCGAACCAGCTTCTCCACTTCAAGGGCCCACTGCTGCAGGTTTTCGTTACTGCGTTGCACACGATCCTTGAGCTGCGCACGAAACACGTGTTCCAGGTGAGCGTCGCCATATCTAGCCTCCAATGCCTCGAGGAGCTGCTCGTAAGTCACTTCCTTACCGAGAGCTTCCAGCACATTTAAAGCCTGGTCGCGCAGGCCTAGAGTGAGGGCAGTCATGGCCTGACTTTTATTCCACCCGTTCGCCTTCATGACAGCCGCAAACTGAATTTTGTAGGCCGACCAGGAAGAAGTCCCGTCGTACGGCGGCACTTTGAATCCACGTAGCGAAGGTGTTGTAGCTACGGGAGCTGCGATTCCATCCCCAAGTTTGAGGTTACCCAACTCTTGCTTCACATCAGCAATGACGTCACTGAACTTGCTGATCTGAGTTTCAGCTTCTGACAAGCGGTTGTCATGCTGGGCAACCTTCTCCTTCACCTCCTTCATGTCTTTCCCGAAGGTTGCGTGAAGGTCCTTTATGAGGAGCATCTGCTCTTCCTGGCGGTGCACCTGCTCCTCCTTATCCCGTTTGAGCTGTTCTTCCAATTGACGGGCCTGCTCCTCCTGTCGGCGAGCCTGCTCCTCCTGTCGGCGAGCCTGCTCCTCTTTATCCCGTTTGAGCTGTTCTTCCAATCGGTGGGCCTGTTCCTCCTGTCGGCGGGCCTGTTCCTCCTGTCGGCGGGCCTGTTCCTCCTGTCGGCGGGCCTGCTCCTGCAACATCATCATCAGAGCAGCAAAATCTGGTGCTGGTGATGCTGGAGCAGCTGTGGACGGGCCGGCCTCTGTGGTTGGTAGCTGGCCCTCCGACACCTGTGGCATTGCTCCACCAAATCGCCTCTGGTCCGTCTCCTGCTGGCGATGACTCCGGGTACGGATACCCTCCATGTCGTCTTTAGGTAAAATCGGCATGATTTTAATCCTTGCTTCTGACACCAATTGTTACGAGCTAGGGGTTCGTGACAATTAAAAACTGCCGATATGAATTACCAAAAATAACACTTTAATTAAACTCACTAATAACACAACACAATAGCACTACGGATCACTCTTAAGTCGCACTTGAAGATCGCTTTAGATGTTCTCGCATGTATCGCTTCCAATGAACTACCCCGAGACGCGCTCCGTTCCCGCTTATATAGGGCCCTCGGATAGTTCCAGAACCTTCTACCGTAGAAGCATCTAGAATGTTCGAGTACATATCGGCCCTGACCGAACACATGTCGATAGTTCCAGAAAGTTCTAGCATCGAACTTTCTGGAAAGATATTGACCATTAATTCCGCTATTCGATAAGAGATGGCGCTAGTGGTAACCAAACATCAATCGTGCGGCTCAACAATAAGTTATTGATCTTTTCGGATTGACTTTTTGTATGCCTTCATCAATGATTTCATAAATAAAATAACTAGCTTTTGCCAGTGGCTTCGCCCGCGTGGAGATCAAAAATTATTCCAAGGGAACGTACTACCGGAAAAAAACTATCCAACGTTAAAATTCGGAATATAATCCATCTTTTCACTAAATTTTATCCAAATCCATTTAGCCGTTTTTGTTTGATTGAGTAACAAACATAGATACAAGCTTTCACATTTATAATATTAGTAGCTTTTGCCAGCGGCTTCGCCCGCGTGGAACTTTCATCCCCTATTTAACTCCTTTAGGGGTTGAATTTTGAAAAAAACCTTTATTCCTTGTCTACCATATAAAGGGAACCTCTGTGCAAAATTGAAGCTTTCTAGGTCCAAGGGTTTGAGCTGGGCGTTGATGAGTCAGTCAGTCAGTCAGTCACTCAGTCAGGACTTTTATTTTTATCTATTAGATAAAACGATCTTAAACCGATTTGGGAAGTCGGTAATAAGTTGACTTGTCTTCAGATTCAAATTTTTCACTATACCTTCTGTCTTTGCTAATCATTACTCACACTCGTACAAACATATTGTTTATTACTTTGCCTATGTATGTATAGAATCAAGTCCATCCGACTAAACAGACAGCTGTGCTGCTGGGGAGTTTGTTGCGCCACTTCTTCTTCCCAGCTAAAGCACTAGGAAGTGTCGAAGGGTGGGCGTTTTTGGGGGACTGTCTTATGTATTTTGACGTTCGAAAAGTGCTGATTCTCAGCCTAATTTGAATAAATGACTTTTGATTTTGATTTTGATTTTGATAGTAAAATTCACATTAAGATCTAACAAACTAATTCCAAATCCTAGCACAGACAGTTAAACTCTCAATCAATCTTGTACAGCATTAGTGCAATCAATCACTACAACCATTAAGTTGGCAACACTGCTAATGTATTTGAAAGGTTAGGTCTCATGTTTGGGGTGTCTTTTTGCTGGATCAATCATTTGTAACAGCAAGTTGAGGGTAACGAGCGTTTGAAGGATAGTTGGTGATTAGAAATGGGAAAACACATGTCTTGGAGAAAAACGAACTATTGTTAGACACTAATTAAGAGCTTCTGCAAACAGGCGCGACGCGAGTCACTCAGAAAAATTTCTATGAAACCTTCATGAAAATTTTATTGTTCTCCAAGTTTCGCGTCGAGCTATCGCGTCGCGTCTGTTTGAAGAAGCCTTTAAGACAGTTATAGAATTAGTAAAAAGTTTGACGAGATGCTTGAAAAGAACACGACAAAAAAGACTTGAGGAAAGCCCCAAACAGATTTGAGTGGACAAGTCCAGTGTAATCATAAAATATGTCAGTAATCATGTAACTCAACGCAGCACTTGAGGAGCTCTACAAATTCACGAACAATGCGAAAGAAAGGACATTGGCTCAGAAAACTAACAAAAGAAAAAGTGTTCTGGATCCTACCGAATCTCTTCCTCCAATTCAACCAATCCTCTAAAAATTATATATTCATTTTACAAATTGAATAAAGCTACAAGTGAAGGTATTATCACGCCGCATAATGAACTTGAACAGGCACAATCAGAGCCGTGGGCCTGATGATAAAAGTCACAATAAATCTTCATTAATCAGGACTAGTTTAACCCAGATTGTGGAAACTGTAATCTTGTAGTAGCTCGTTTATCAATGACGTGGGGCCAAGGAATGAGAGGAATAATTGTGCTTAAGCAAATACGATTTATTCACGACCGGTGCTATTTGTTTGTCGATATTGTTACGGTTAAGGGTCAGTTTCCGATTGTGAATTATTATCGTACGCGCTTTGGCTTCGCCTGTGTTGAGGTCGGATATTATCCCACGGGAACGAACTACCAGGATAAAACGTTCCTTTATGTTAACCCAGGTTAAAAACGATTTGTGTGTCTTACAAATCCGCTTGGCCGTAATACCAAACATCCAAACTTTTACTTATAATATTAGCAGGATGTGAAAGTTTGTTTGTTACTCAATCACGCTAAAACGGCTGAACGGATTTGGATGAAATTTGGCAAACAGATAGTGTTTAGAAATTGGCTACATTTTCAAAGTCTGATACATCTTGGTTTTTGTTTTGAATTCTCTGGTTCTGCTTATTTTTGAATATTTCTCTGGTTCGGTTCTTTTAAAGATCATTCCAATCCAGCCCTATTTAAAACTATTACCACTTTTTTTTTTTTCAGAAGAATCCCGTTTCTTAAGCCCAAAGACAAATCTAATGGACGTAAGACACGCAAAATATAACAAAACCTACTTGAACCAACTCAACCATTCAATAAATCCGCTGTTTCCATAGCCCTAAGCGTAACTGCGGGTGCATTACACAAATCATTGGATCTATGCAGATGAATGAGCAACAAAACCGACGGGACAGTTTTAAGACGGCCATTAGATAGCCCGGGAGTAGACGAGGCATAAGACGCATGCGCTGTGCGTGCCACGGAGTACATGTTATTTGATTAGGTCTTAAAGTATGGTCAAGTTTACGGTGGCAAGGGAATGGAGGAAGAAGTTGATGAATGTGAATTGAAGGTTTTATGTAGATAGATGGAGTTGACTAAGCAGTCCTTCAATAATTTTGAAGAAAATTGCAGCTTTGAGGAAGAAAACAAATAGATGCAGACAGCGAAAACTGCCAAAAAAACGGGCAGCCCAAAAAACACGTTCCATAATAGATAGCAAAGAAACGATAAGCCTTAACACTATTATTCTAAAGTTACAGAGAAAGGAAACAAAAAGATCACGATACTACGAAAACAGCCGAGGAAATGGGTGAACTCCAAAATCATCTTTCATTTCAATATAGTATATTGCAATGAAAGAAATAACCTTAACACTGTTATTCTAAGCACTTATGGCAGTTAAACATCAAAGGTAAAATTTACAAATCGTGAGCATTATTTCATCAATATCAGAGGACCTAACTAGAATAGATGTAAAAGATAACAAGAAACAAGAAAACCTTCAGCCAAGGCCGTTAAGATAAAGATAAGGCGCTGAATGATATCAGTGCAATGTGTATGCAAATCTGAGCAGTAAAGATTTCCATGGTAATACAAATGTTACAGCCGTCGTTAACACCTACTGAGTAAGTAATGCTGAAACATTCAACTATTGAAACGTCTGGTAAGCTAGACTTGGAATAAATGTATGAAGTCATTGAGTTAGAAAAGTTATTAAGGACTGGAAAAATTTGTGTGGCAGATATACAAGAAATGCATGCGCATACAATATGCTGGATCAGCTATTTTGGGACCGCAATCATTTTATTGCTCGGCAGTTTCAAGCATTCTTCCTTAACATTGATTATTAACTCTTTGTTGTACAATAATGTTTACGTTTACATACATAAACTCATTCTTCTCGCCTCCATCTCGTGGAGGTATACAGAAATTACATAACGCCACCTGCTACGATCCTTACATACTCCTTTTGCCTCATTTACGTTCAAGTCATACATCTGGTCATACATCTGGTCATATACGCACGCCCGTCGGTTGCGAGTACAACTATACACCTGACCTTCTGAGGATCATCACCAATAAGGTCACTAATGTATGTCTTCCAAGGGAGTCCGCTCCCGATTGTGTCTACGTTTAATGTTATACTAATCAGTTTAAAACCGTCATTGAAGGCTATTATCGCAGCTAACTGTGGCAGTTAAAAACAAAAAACTACCTCACTTTTTGTGGCACCCTTCAAAACTGACGAAGCGACAATCAGACAGAAGTAGGACCACAATTCAGACCACACGACAAAACTATGTCCACATAACATTAACACCATTAGTGCTACTGGCAACAAAAGTGTTTTTCAATATGTCCTCAACGAGATATTAATTCTCGCGCTGGGCCATAAGGCTATAACTCAGGGCTCAATTAGGGCCACTGGAGACAGTTATTGAGGAAGTGGCCCTGCTGGACATAGGCGCATCTGGGACATTGTTTGAAGATGAAGCTCTATAAATTGGTGTCTTTGTTGTGTTGAACGGTGAAGTGCAGCTTGGATGAGATGGAAATGGTATTTGACTAAAACAATTTTTGGCAATGGTTGATTTCTTGGTCGGTCAGAAGAAAAACCGGCGTTGAAAAACCAGAAGATGAAAGGTATGGAAAATATATATTTTCATATCTTAAAAAAAAACCATGAAGTCAAAAGAAGACTATGACAACTATCGGTTTCAATCCGTCTATTTGATTCTCACTTTTTCATGGAGGTTTCCATTTTCATGGTTGGTTTCAACACAGGTTATTTCTAGTTCAGGTAGAATTCAATAATTATATACCTCTAGTTTAAGGCCCTAATATTATTGTGAATATTCCTGAACATAAGAACGTCAGTAGTTCAAAAACTGTGGAATAGCCGAGTGAGCAAGCATGGCACGCTATTCTATGCGTGTTTCCTCTCAAGATGAGAAAAGATTTCACCCAAGCCAATTACTGTCTTATTCCACGTAATACATTTTAGAAAATAATTACCCACTTACAATGCCATAGCCCTCGGAATGCAGCTGTCACCATGGCTGACCTGCCATAGCTAAGTATAACGGTACTTATATGTTGCATATATGTGTTATATTTCACCCGCAAGGTCGCAGTGTGCGTCCGTCACGCGTTCCTTACTTTTTGCTGTGGTTCAAGGTATAAGAGGTCACTTGTTTTTTTAGATTCCTGAATGCTACTTACTATAAGTTTGCTGCATTTCCCATACTTGAATTTATACTAAAAGTCATTGGAGCAGACGAGTCCTGAAATGAAGAATACATATTGGATGAACTGATGTCCTAAAGAAAGCAACTGGGGACAAACGAAACTTGGGACAGACCTATTTCCAGCAATGGACCTTTCTATGTTCTTTAAATATCCCTTCAACGAACTCTTTGCTTCTTATTAAAGGTATCACTGTTATTTGTCCGTCATCATCAATTTCAAGTGTTCGTCGGTGTAGGCAATCTTCGCGACAATTTTCCCTGCGGATTGTGGTATTTGTGGTGAATATCTCATATCCATCTACGTCCTGTTGTTAAGATTTATTTGATCGCTTTAGCTTATAACTTATCCCACAACGTTCCACTACATTATAATCGTGATAAATAGCAAAGAATAATGAATCGCAAATACGTTTAGTGTATTTGTGAGCAGTGAATGCTTAACCAATCAATGGTCCAGATATGGCTCTCATCTGGCCGCTGCGTTTTATGGCTTTTTCAACGCTATAAACGAGTTTGATAAGAATAAAAATGCTTTTGAGTTTAAGGTCGATTTCGGAATTGCCTTTTCTGTCGTCACTATTATCGTATTAGTTGAAAATGGATCAGCGTGGATACAACGTGTAACATCTCATACACCCAAATTAGAATATTAAGTTAAAAGCATAATACAATGACCAAAAGTTTTTTTTTTAAAGGTTACTGTTATTATTTAGATAATCGTGTTGACATTAGCATTACTTTATGCATTTAAAATTGAGCCTTATTGCCTTGAAATAAGTTTGAATTTTCTTTGTCTCAATCGGCGGTATATGGCAAAATACATCATTTTCGAAAAAAAAAAACCCATATTAAACGTTACTGAAAAGAATTCAGTAGTCAATTATGAACAAATTACTTTCAGGACTTGCGTCTATTCTGTTACAGATATGACGACTAGTAGAGAATGAAGGAAGAAAAATACATAAACCCAAATAAATTGGGGAAAGGACAAGAGAATAATGATAGATCAGCATAGATCTCTTTTGTTGGCCCCTGGCTACGCCCGTGAATTGTAGCAAGTGTGTTTTAAAGAGTTCGAACGAGAATTTAAGGTCAAGTGGATTCCGAAAGAATCGCAATGATTAATGAAAGATAACCTAGAGTAGAGTACGAACTACTTCTTATACAATAACATTGAATCCAACGCTCCTACGAAGCCTACGTATATGTATGGCTTCAAGAAATGCTTAAAGGGCTTCTTATTATGTTATGCTTCGTTTAATTATTGGATTTGTGGAGTTGTAGACAATGGTTGCCTTGGCAATTGTTTCAGCTATCATTAGCACAAACACTATAATTTTTTTTGAGGGTGGGAAATTATCAAATAACTTTTCCCGCTCTGGGTGGAGCAGAAGGGCGTGTCAGACTTTTACTGACTAAAACCCAACCGTGTTCCCTCAGTTGTCTGTGTGCCAGGGGCGGCGGTATATCTTTCGAACAACCCAAAGAGATACCGCCGCCCCTGGCAGGCACAAACACTGTCTGTTCCAGTTTTTTTTTTTTTGTATCTAAATATGTTACAAGTTACAAAGGCTTTAAGCATAAGCATCAGTCACTTGTGCCAACTGAAATGTATTTGTGATACCTCTTGGAATACTAATACAATTTGATGAATTCCTGGCTAAGTCTTGAGAATTGCCTTTTTGCAAGGAACTTTGATAATAATTGCAGTCTTCCAACTTCCAACGGAACCAGACACAGCCAAACACACATATCTCAACCGCCACTTCCCAACTAACCAATCCCGATATCAGTACACAACTGGGCCACAATGGCCCAACCACTGAGCTAATTCCACAAAATTATCGAGTAGCCTCTCTAATTACTCACACTTGGCCGAACGCCGACCGTTATGGAGGCGGTGAGGCAAGTTCATTGTCACAGTTTAGACCAGCAATTGTGTATGCTTGGCTGGTTTGACTATTGGATTTTGAACTAGTGACTTGTTTTTCCTGTTAATAGTAACAGTTTTGGAGGAATAAGGTACTGTTAATGATGACGTGCTGTATTCATCTGATATAAGTTACGGCATAACTTATAAAATTTCGCTATCGGTTATTGAAGCTTAAGGAGTTGACCAGTGGTGGCCCAATGGTAGCGGCCGCGACTTTGTAGTGCGTAAGTAACCCAAACAGGCGCTTTTCTTCGTCTAAATTATTTCATCACTATTGCTATCAAAACGGGGAAGGAAAACATCGTGAGGAAACCGGCATATCCTGGAACCTAAAATTCGAAGTCATGTATATCAAGCCGCACTGTGCCCGCGTGGTGAATTATTTATTCCCAATCAAGTTTTCTCCGCAAAAATGGGACACAATAACACCAAAATAGGCCAAAACAATAAATTTTCACTCCAATGACGTAGTGAAATTTCCAATCATTTGGTCGGTTTCTAGACATTTACATACAATTATTGAAATTATTTACTCCGAGTCAGAAGTAATCGTAGCGAACTTAGTCACGCTTTAGAATTAACTATACATATTGTTTATGGCATTCTAGAATGTTGCTTTCTCGAGAGGTATTTGACTTTTCGTATAGACAACTATCATTGTCTATACGAAAAGTCAGAAATTTTCGAAATTCCGTTTCAAGAAATGGATTCCTATAGTGGTCCTAGAACAGAATGTGTTCATATGGCAGAAGGCAGTTTCAGGAAAATTATGAATATTGCTATACATCTGGTTTTAATAGAAGCTGAAGCTAAGGTGCTAAGATAAGCAATGGAGATATGAGACTAAGGATAGACAAAAAACAATCAATTAGAGAAGATATCATATCAACTGTATACGCTGCAACCAAAAGTAAGCGTTACGTCAAAAAATAATTTTGTAACAGTCCTAACAGGTATCATTAGAAATTAACATCTCGCCTTTGAACTAAGCCAGTGGGCATCTCCAGCCAGTTTAAAAAAAAATGTTATTAGCCACTATTATGTATAGTCACGTGAATATTCTACGTCAAACGGCATACCAAGATTCAAGTCCACGTGAGCGAGTTCAAGCTAATTTGATTAACTATGGACAATCCGACGCGCTCGCCATTCATTAATGTTTACTTGTTAGCAATTTTAAACGCTTCAGTGGTCTGAGCGTTGGCTTAACGAAGAATCTTAGGCGTAAATACATTGTTTTTAACATGATGATGAACAGCTCCGAGCAGGTTACTCATAATTGAATCACTAGTTACTTTAGTTGTGCATTCAAATGAGGTATCGGATGGATTACGTTCTATCATGAGAGCAGTGGTGGCCTAGTAGTCCCGGCTGCTACTCAGGAGACCCAGGTTTTGAACCCTGACAAGCGCTTTACGTTGAGTAAATTATTTCATTACTACTGCTCTCAAAACGGTGAAGGAAAACATCGTGAGGAAACCGGCATGTCCTAGAACCAAAAATTCAAAAACATGTGACATCTACCTTCCCGCACGGGACCCGCGTCTTGGATTACGGCTTACTCCCTCTCACCGAGGAGGCCCGTGTCCCAGCACTGGGAACATTATAGGATGATTATGCTATGTGCTTATAGAACACCCACTTGGGTCAGTCATTAGGACAAACTGAGGTCAGCAAACATTTAAAAAAACTATTAATTGTCAATCGTTTACTACCTTTTCTTTATTAGTAATTTCCACTTAAACCCTTGGTTTAGAGATACGGTATAAGAATGGTTGTGAAGATCGATCGGATTGGTTCGTGTCCAAGGGGACTAAAATCCGTACAAGTTCATACAGTAGGCCTCACGTCAGTGGTTGTTTACTATTATATGATCCTCCTCTAATTCTATTGATACTCCGTACTGCGCTAGCTCAGCTCAACATCGAAGTGTCCCTAACGTTCAGCCTATTGTACACCATTGGAAGGCTTGCCTTGCCACTAGAAGTGAGCGGATCACTTCTAGTTTTTTTCGTGTCCCATCGTGCCCGTGACGCTTCTGTCAGATATTCGCATGACAGTCGGCTGGCTGTAGATCCGCGCTATAAAGGTCGACGCGCACCGCACGCACCGTTAGAGGCGGGTATTTAGGTCGGCGCACGCGCCCGCTACAGTATGCCACACTGGGTGACGGGGTGGGGGATAAGCGGTAGCGATTTTGACTGATACGCCTGTAATGGTAAACTAAACACAGTTGTATTTTGGATAGTAAGGGACTCCCTGGCAGCGTCTACGTTATTGGATAGGTATACCATGGGAACCTTAAAGTCTCTGATGAGAAGACTTCTAGACAAGCGTGCACTTGCAGCGACCGCATCTCTTAGCACCAAGTGAGATAAAAAGTGAATGGGCAAACGTGGTATTATAAATTATGTTTAAAAACGTTTTAAAATCGAATTTGGAGTTAATAGGTCGTGGACATAACTAAATTCATTACGATTGTTAAATTCCAAATAGATAGGTACATAAATGACTATAAAATCTCCGCATGACAAGAATTATTTGATGTTTTAAATGACTGTTTAAAGCAGAAGCAATTTATAATTAAATTAATTGATAAAAAAAAACTCCTGCAGCAGTAATTTTGCAATATTAATTGGAAATAAACAACTAATAAGTTTTTAATATGAAGGCGCACAATTTGTCCTAATAAATTATAAATCTAATACATAAATTCCTAACTTAATAGAGTAAGGTAATTTTTCATAGAAGTCAAGGTAGACAAGCCAAGTAATAGAAAAAAATATGACCAATCATGCGCAGACATCAATAAATTAACAGCCGTAGCCGGTAATTTCAGTTTAACATCGCCGTTTAAAAACTTATTAGCATAAATATTAACTGCAGTACATTAGGTCATTAGAATAATAAAAAAAGATTTTTTGTATGCTACGCTTTCACACTAAAACGGCTAAACTTCGGCTTTGATAAAATTTGGCGCATGGATGGGCCATGACCTGGATTAGGACAACGGATAATGTGTATCCCGATATTCGCATGGGATCGAGATTATTTACATAATCCTACTAATATTACAAATGCGAAAGTTTGGAAATATAGATGTTTGGATGTTTGTTACTCAATCACGCACAAACGGCTGAACGGATTTGGATGAAATTTGGTACATATAAATTTTATAACCTGGATTTACGTACTTATAGGATACTTTTCATCCCGATATTACCTTCCTGTGGGGTAACTTCCGACCTCCGCGCGGGCTTAGCCGCTGGCAAAAGCTAGTTTTTAATAAGATAAACTTATTCAAAATAATATACTTAAAGAATACTGAAAGATGAGTCCTTATTCAGTTTAACGTTGTGTCACGTTTAACTGAATAAGGTCTCATCTTTCATTATTTTTTGTCCTTTTGTATCGCAACACTGCTATAACTTTAATAGAACGAATTAGATGGTGCAATTAACGCTACCAAGGACCAAAAAAGAAAAAGACGATGCCACCAAATCCCATAAAAAGTTAGCGCACTATTTCAAAAACGCTATAACCTCGTAACTTGCCCCACACTAGCAGAAACAGTAATCTAGGATGTTATGTGTTATGTACGTGACATGTCAACGTTTGTGACGGAATGTTACCGATTTTACAACATGTCCAGCCGAGGAGCACTTAGTCTGGACACTGGGCAGCTAGTCAATGTACCCTAGGTAACTGCTGACTCATAACGGGTAAGATCTTAGAGCAATCGTCACTTGAGTAATCTTCTTAGATCGTGTTATATTCATGGATTTTCTAACGTTTTTATCATTAGGATAGTGATAAAATATATAATAGTAAGTAGCTCATGTAGTTCTTTACTTTGAAATCTCAATCTACAAATGGTATTTTTCTCTTTTTAATTGACGACAAAAGGAGGTTTTCAAATCTATACGTATACCTACCTATAAGTCTTTTTCATGTATGACACGCATAACATTTTACAGAGGAGTTCGATAGCTTATGCTTTGATTTTCCTAAATACTTATAATTTTAGCAGCCAACCAGTCTTGGACTCTTCCGACCTTCCTGTATTTTTTTCACTTCCGCCTACTTTTTCCCAGTTCAACTTTACGCTAGTAGCTAGTAGTCTAAGTAATATTATAATTGCGAAAGAAAATTCTAGTCTGTCTGTTACCATTCTATGTTTTTAGGGTTCTGTACCTCTAAAGGAAAAAACGGAACCCTTATAAGATCACTTTGTTGTCCGTCCGTCCGTCCGTCTGTCAAGACCGTTTTTCTCAGGAACGCGTGGAGGTATCAAACTGAAATTTCTATATGATACTTAGTTCTACTGTCCCTGGAACCTTCTAAGTCAACGCAATCAAAAGATACAGCCATTTAGGCCGCAAAATTCCGCAAATTTTCGAAACTCGCACGGGAATCAAAACCTACAGGGTACTTCCCGTGAACTTAGAATCTTGAAATTTTGTACGAAGTCACGTCTTATAGTACAGATATAGGAAAAATTACGAAAACCGTAAATTTTTAGTTTCGTCATATAAAAAAAAATATTTTTGACAATTTTGAACTTTTACTTATATACCCACAGGTTTGTACGGAACCCTCGGTGCGCGAGTCCAACTCGCACTTGACCGGTTTTTTAACGACTGAACGGTTTTGTACGAAATGGATGTGAACTGGCATACGGATAGACCCGACCTGGGTTAGGACATAGGATATCTTTTAACCCGGGTACGTTCCCGTGTGATAACTAACGACCTCCGACCGGCAAAAGCTAGTATGTTTATACGTACGTTTCCGATCTTGTCTCAGAGTAAACCTAAATATAGCTTGAGTCAGCTTTTCATTCCGCGCCTCTCGGGATGAACGTAAATAGCGACATGCACTATAAAGATCATGTTGTTTACATTGTTCGCAGAATCATCTGGCGCCGAGCGTACCTACTTATACTTTGTTTATTTCAGTAAGTTACCTACTGTGAGTTAGTTTTGTACATTTAACATATTTTCTAGGTCTTATTGTAACACAGGTCTGTCCTAGCATTCATGGGGTCATTGATCATTTATTTTTTGCCAAGCGATTTGCACCCAATGGGCCACCAAAGTCACCCAAAGGGCAGTGGAGAGGGCTATGCTTAGAGTTTCCCTACGTGATCGAATCTAGAATGAAGAGATCCGTCGGAGAATTAAGGTAACCAACACAGCCCGAAGAATTGCCAAACTTAAGGGGCCCAAATTGATTTCAGAACAGATGGCCGATGGGACTGAAAGGTTCTGGAGTGGCGACCGCGTACTGGAAGACGTAGAGTTGGCTCCCACCTGGTGGACCGATGACCTTTTGAATATGTCCAGAAGTGGACGTCTTTCGGCTGAAATGATGATGATGATTTGCACGCTTAAACTAAGTGTCACCTTGTATCTGTGTACTTTTGATGTCGAATAAATCATTCTAAATTCTATTATCCCTTAAAATCTCTATCAGCCCCGTAGTCTGAAACCATGTTTTAGCATCTATACAGGATGTTATGTTAAGTTAACGAAAATTATCAACTTTTACTAAACAATCAGCTGCTAAAGTGAATAGAATAGAAAACATTTATTCGACACAGACACAACACAACAGCAACACATAAAAAATAAAGAACAATAAACATAATAAAAAAAAATGCAGCATCAGTTGTGCTGAGCGTGATACCGAAAGGGTTACCAGTTACCATCTCAACACTGCTAATACATCCCCCCCGAGTGGATCCCCGCATTGTCGTTGCGGGGGGGCTTAGTAACCGTGGTCTCCCATTCACGGTGAAGCCAAGAGGAACCCAACGGTGGGGCCGCTCGTCAGGGCTTTTGCCTTCAAGCCATTGACGTAGCGGCCAAAAAGTAGGTTGCGGTGAGGTGCACCGCAACTGAGGTGGGCCGCGATGTCGAATGGGAGGCATCGCGGCTGAGGGTTACAGGCTGCGGTAGAGGAGGAGTGCCGGTGCTTCTGAGCAGCGCTCTTCCCTTCCGTGACCTGGACGGGGCCGCCACCGTTTGATGGCGGACGCGGTGGGGCCGCAGGGGAAGAGGAGTGTCGCTATAGCGTCAGCCGCTCTCCCTATCCTCTGCGGCCGAAAAGTGGTAGACGGGACGGCGCGTTGTGTTCCTCACGCGCGCCGTCAAAGATGTCAGCAACCACTGGTGGGGTCCGCAAGGGCCGATGCCTGCCAGGGGTGCGGGTTTGTTCGAAAGAGATACCACGGCCCCTGGCATACGGGCTACTGAGGGAGCACGGGTGGGTTTTAGTCAGTAAAAGTCTGACACGCCCTCCTGCTCTACTCAGCAGGAGAAGTCATTTGATGATTTCCCACCCAAAAAAAAAAAGCTTGGGAGAGGCCTATGTCCAGCAGTGGACGTCTTTCGGCTGAAATGATGATGATGATGAAGAAAGAATACCTAATAAACATAAACAAGACTTGATGACCTACCACATAAACACTATCCTTTGCCCCACCTAACCTAACTAGGTCATTGGGGAGACCCCCCACTGCGCCTGACACAAACCAATAGAACCGGCCACGTTTCGCTACATTACTCATAATCTACTTGTTTACTCATTACTCATTAATTAATGAAGTTTATACCCGTTTATGTAACTTGTACTTGTCAGTGTGTCGGCCGTGAAAATATTACGAGTGTAGGTAATTAATGCAATTGGCATTGAGTTTTACGAGGTCTGTGTGTGAGAATTATAGTGAAATTGTACCCATTAATGCATGTTGTGAGGCAGTTTTTAACACTGTTATCCGCAAATGCACTAATCCTTACTATTGTCATAAACGCGAAAGTTTGTATGTATGGATGTTTGTTACTATTTCACACAAAAACTACTGAATGGATTTGGATGAAATTTGGCACACAGATAGATTGTAATCTAGATTTAACACAAAGGACTTTTTATTCCGGTATTACGTTCTTGTAGGATAATTTCCGACTTCTACGCGAGCGAAGCCACGGGCGTTAGCTAGCCATTTATAAATCCATAGGCTCTAATAATAATGTGCAAGTGGCTCTGTGTGTCAACTTTTTACACATAATAAACCACTGAACCGATTGTTATGAAATTTGACGGATCAGTAGCGTGGGATCAGCAGGCCTAGACAAAACACATTTCTGTTAGCGTTAACGCCAAACGCTACGACAAAATGTATGGGAATGACATTACCTGCGGAAAGGTCACGACGTAACCTTTCCGCAGGTAATGTCATGCCCATACATTTTGGTAAATTGTATTTTGTCTCTAGGCCCTGAGACCTTAGTTTGAGTTTAGTTTAACCATTTCGACTGTACAACGCATCGACCGCATTCGGCGCTCCTATTGGCCCTTACACTAGGGCCACTGGAGAAGAACGTAGGGTACTTTTCATCCTGGATATTTTTAATAGAAGTAGGTACACGTAGACGAAGTCGCGGCCAACAGTTAGTGCTTTAAAAGCAGTATCAACATAATTGTAAGTTTTAACAACAAAATAAAATGTCACTTACCGCTAAAAAACCTTCTCTAAACCTCAATGATAGGGCTGACACATCTGCAAAGAAAGAAAGAACACGTGTTTAAAGAAAAATCAATACAAAAATAGCTAGAGACACGTCAGTGAAAACAGATTAGATCATTGCTCTTATTGCGAAAATTATAGCACTGCCATTGAAAATACAAATAGAACGACTGGCTGGTAGGGCTACCATCTGTTCGGATTTTTCCGGACATGTCCGACTTTTTGAGCGGGCTCTTTTCGAACGTAGGTCTGGAATTTTGGGAAAAACACTTGAAATTATAATAATAATACAGAATAAAAATGTTTTATTGACATAAAGAAGGTGTGACAATTTCTATTGAAGCCCTGACTCCTGTGCAATGTGGTAACTGTGTTACAGGAGCCAGTGTCTTCACCTGTTTGTGGAACATCAACAATTTGTATGTAATAAAATTGATAATTAACATTAAATTATTAATTTAATGCATGCTTGTTCTTGTGTGGTATGGTGTGGGTTTGTGTGTGCATGTGTTGTCTGTATGTGTGAGTGTGTTGTATTTTCTGTGTGGTGTGTGTGTGTGTGTGTCTGAGTGACAGTGAGTGAAGGTTGTACTTTGTGATAAGGATTAAGTACTTAGGTAATGAAAAAATATATATGAAAAATGTATGGTCTGTCTCGTTGGTCTACTGGCCACGCAAGCGGTACTGCGTAGCATGAGGTCCTGGGTTGAATTCCCTGATCGGGAAAAGTGTTATTGGGTTTACCATCTAAAAAAATTCAGTAGTAGTCCGAGTCTGGATTTGTACCCCGGTTGATGGCAATTGGTTTCCCCCCCTATTACAAAGGATTAAAATATAACTGGCGAAATTTGGGTGTACTATAGGTACACTTCTGCCTAGCTCTTCGGAATTACAGGCGTGATGTTATGTTTTAATTTTGTACTTTAAAATCAAATCAAATCAAAAGTCATTTATTCAAAATAGGCTGAGAGTCAGCACTTTTTGAACGTGAAAATTACATAAGACAGTGCCTCAAAATGCCCGCCCGCCCTTCACCGCTTCCCCTATTCAAATGTCTGGATTTTTGTCAAGACTTTTCTTTCGAGATGGTAACCCTACCAGCAAGGCCGTTTGAGCAATGGCTGCGGAAATATGTTGTTAATCGAGCATCGTTAATAAATAATAATGAATACCTCTGGCTATGGGCACTGGGCAGTCACGATTTATGAATCCATAATCTAAATGCTTTATTGCAGAAAATCCAATTAGAAAGCTAAGTTTCAGATAGTAGGTCCAGTTTTAGGAGTTTCTAGTTAGAATTGTTTCAATGATAACAACCGCACAGGTCGATCGCAGGTTAAAAGTCTGACAACCAGTCTGACCAAGGGGTATCGTGTTACCCGGTAACTGGGTTGTGAAGGTCAGATAGGTTGCTCTATGTAAAATACTGGTATTCAGCTTCACCCGGTTAGACGTGAAGCCGACTCAAAGATAGTTAGTTTTTATATACATCAGCTTTAGTACCTAAAGCAGGTAAAATAAACCAAATTTGACCACTTTTTTTAAACAAGTACCATCCCAGAGATATCGCTAGACCCATCAAGATATTGTCAAAGGTCAACATCAAACATTGTTCTCGAAGAAAAACGTCAGACCAATTACTTAACTAGGAAACAGAGACAAAAATGTAAATTGACGAAGAAACAAACAAAAAAGCCAGAATCCGGTATCCATGTCACCACCGTAGAAAAGATGGCCATGGGTCATGGCAAATATGAAAATAATGAGAAAATAATGATAGCCATACATAATTATTCGACCATTACAGAAAACAGAAAGTTTAACTTGAATTTAGCGATGATGGCAGACGGAAGGAATTCCAAACGATGGTTTCAGAAACAAGCGGAGTACTTACGACGATAATGTAGAAAGTACTTACGAGTATGAGAGAAATGCAAATAAATACATAGATACCTAACACATGAATCAATTACTTGCAATGATAATACTTGAGAGGACTTGACATTTCAAGTGTTTGTTACACCTCATAATCAAGATAATAACATGTTGTAGGTATACGTAACAATAAATATTGAACACAAAACATCTGCACCTAAACAAATGGTTTCAAACATAGACCCTTTAGCAGTTTCTCCATTTAGTTATTTATGGATTTTGATGAGGTTTTCGCTATCATTTAGAGTATATCTCAAGAAGTTTTATGTGTACAATAAATACGGTTGAAATGTCGCCTTAACAGTAAATTGCACTCGTGTAAAGCAGGGGCGTATCGCTAGTTAATTAGTATTCCAGATTAAGTAAAGTCTGTCTAAACCTTCAAAGATCTGAAAGGGGTGCATGCAGGTTGTTCGAAAGAGATACCGTGGCTTCTGGCACACAGGCAACTGAGGGAACACGGGCGGGTTTAGTCAGTAAAAGTCTGACACTCCTGCTCCACCTAGAGCGGGAGAAGTTATTTGATGATTTCCCACCCTAAAAAAAAAACCTATCAAAGATTATAGGCGTGCTGTAATGCCATCGGCATTACTACTGGTAAAACATAAAATTAAGACGATAATTGGCCTCCCTTCCATGTATTATTAGGGTCCAACAAAGATTGAATGATTCTATCTTGTAGCTCAATAGCATATACCAATGGAAAGATCTCATCAAGGAGAATTAAGAGAACTAAAGGACTTAAAATTACTACCAGCAGTAAAGAAATAAAGCTACCATCACTAATTGTACCTGTCATCAATAGAGATAATAAACAATACAATTCAGAAAACATAAAATCTGAATTCAGAGATGATTTAAGTAGCAAAGAATTTAACCCAATGAATTGGTTATTAGATACAATTGTTGGACCTGAACAATAGTCGACAATCTTGCAGGGGCGTTGCTCTAGTGATTGAGCTAATGTCATTGAATTGTTCGTAATACCGACATCACTGTGGATGGGGCTTCAATCATAATTAAAATCTGTCAGCTGTGTGTTGGAGTAGAGATCGGGACGGGTTCAGCAGTAATTGCTAATGTTAGTCTGTAAGCTATCCAAGAACTAGAGAGTAATGACTTTGATAACGAAGATTTTCAAGCAAAAGCATAAAGTACAATGAAATGAAATGACACTTTTCACTAGCTGACTAATCTTTGAGCAGAAATGCCGAAACAAACTCAAGAGGTCATGGCCTCTTTTAAAGTCCAAACATTATATATTATTAGAATTGTATGTGAGTCTAACGATGCAAGACGATGTCTTGAAGGGCCAGGTACACAATACTGACGCTATCGACGTGGCCGAATTCTGGTCGAAGCATAAATGAAATTATAGAAATGGGATCAGCTATGCAACAAAGAAAAAGAAGCAAGAAGAATTTAGCATGGACCGTATATGTATACTAAGGGGAGCAGTGCTGGTCCAATGGTAAAAGCCGCGATTTACGAGTTTATAGGTCGTAGGTTCGAACCCAGTCGGGCGATTTAATTTTTGTAAATTATCTTATCTCATCACAACTGCGCTAGAAAAGCAACAATTCGAAGGCATGCAGCATGTGCCAAACCGGACTAGGCCCGCGTGGTGGTTTACGGCCCACTCCCTCTCAATGAGAGGGAGCCAGTGTCCCAGTTTTGGGAACGTTATAGTCTGATTTAACATATACTAACGGGTAAAAACCAGTTCAATCTAAATCTTTTTATCTATAATCTCTTTTGCTGTGACAGACAGTCCTGACGAAAAGTTAAGGTTTCCGTATCCAACTGTACTCTAAAAATCAGGACATTGGACCGAACCAGACTAATTTTTACGCATGATTTTAATTTAAATCGTATGACGAGAGGAATATTTAGTGCTGTTTCGTTAATATGAATAAATATACGTTCATCAAGAGCATGGCATTTGATTTAGTACCACAAAAACTAGTAGCAAATAAGCTTTATGACTATGAATGGAATTAATTTATTGGCTTTGTCCATTTAACTTTGGACTAAATTAATGATTTTGTGCGTTTAGCGCACTTTCAGGTAGCGAAATACGTTTAACACATTCCGACCGTCCGGGATGTCATTTGTGGACCTTTGACAGTCTGACAACCAGTCTTACTTTAACCAAGGGGTATCGTATTACCCAGTTACTGGGTTATGGATGTCAGATAGGCAGTCGCTCCATGTAAAACACTGGTATTCAGCTGCATTCAGTTAGACTGGGAGCCGACCCCAAGGAAAAGGCTAGGCAGATGATGATGACTTGATGAGTAAGGTTGTTAATGGGGCAGAGTTCTGCACACTATGGATTTAGTACGAAGTCCTAAACAATCTATATTGCTTCCATTACACACTGTCTTCGTTGGCGTGCAAATTCCACTACTAACTGCACTTTAGTAAAAGCATCTTAGTCGACAGTCTTATTTATAATCATTGCCTTTGTTCTAACACTAACCGGCCTTACTTCCCCTTCTCCAACAAAAGCTTATTCATCCTAATCATTGTCAACAAACCCGTAACTAGGATCCGGGAGACAGTCACCTCACAACTTGATGTGTTCCAAATCCGTGCGACTGCGACTATTAAACCAATTACGCGACAATCGCAAGAAAAACGCGGCTGTCGCACGATATGAGCCACTGGGTTGAAGGTGCGAGTGAAAGAAAAAATGTAGTGATGGAAGGTTCGTAGAAACTGTCGTTGATGTGATGTAAATGATGTCTGCGCGGGCGCATGTACTATGTGAGTTTGAAAATATAGTTTGTGAAAATATTGCGTTTTGCAGCGGTATGAAGTAGGAAACAATACATAATAGTATATTTTACTTACGTTTTCAACACACTTGCGAGGAAAAAACAAACCTGTATTGCATAAATCGTTTTACCACACAGAAACAAATGCGTTCCAAACAAAATTTGAAAACTATGGGAAATGGCGGGCAAGTTTTTTTTTTTTTGCACACGCCAAATGTAAGGTGATTGATTACTTATAGCCATACGGCCTACTTCAAAAATATCATTTTAGAGATAAAATGTAAATATTTTATAACAAATTATTGTGAATTAAAAATAATTTGATGATGATGATGACATGTTTTTTCGTCTTAATTAAGGACACATTTATGTATTCCAAAAATGTTAATGGATTTTCAGCGGCATAAAACCTCTTTGTTGTTAAAAAACTATATTACCCGGTTAAATTGAAAATGCTCTGTTTACTCGCATATAATTTGCAGTTAGGTACTAACTTAACTTTGTATGGATAATTCTATTATGCACTAGTGCGTAATATTTATTATGCACGCGTGTGTTATAGTTCGGTTTATGGCCCTAAGAACGATGTAATAAGGCTCACTTTTCGAGCAAGTGTGTTGAAAAAGCTTTTTTATAAATCTCTAGCTTTTGTGTGCGAAATTATTCTACCTCTCGTCAAAATCGGTGATAATTTCGCTGGCAAACAGCTGATGTTACGAAGTATTATAGACTTTTTCCGGTAGCACGTTCCCGTAGAATTATTTCGCACCCAAAAGCTAGACATTTATTCCACCCAGCCGTTTTGGAATAAAGCCGGAACAAACAAAGTACCGTATTTACCTACTTACTTTCGTAGTTATATGTACATTCAGTAAAAACCTCTTTTTTTATATTACAAACAGACACTTCAATTCTATTTATCTATATACATAAAAGGAGAAACTGACTGATCAATCAACGCACAGCCAAAACTGCTAGGACTAGGAACGTGAAATTTTGCACACGGCTTCCTTTTATAATGTAGGGAAGCACTAAGAAGGAGTTTTTGGAAATTCGACCTTTAAGGGGGTGAAAAGGGGGGATTTTGTTTGTATGAAAAATCTTATTCCTTGAGTTAATAAGCTTGAAACTTGGCACAAATACTTATCTAAGTAAATTATAAAGTTGGTAATATATTGTTTTTCTAAACTACCCCCTAAAGGGGGATTGGGGGGTGTCAAAGTTTGTATGGAAGAATTTTAACGCGCTGTCTGATTAACTCGAAACTCAGTATTTATGTCTAAAATCAAATATAAAGAATAACGTGTATCACAGTTTTTTGAAAATCTACCCCTAAAGGGGTAAAAAAGGGTAGTCCGTAATATTATAAATGTGAAAGTTTGTGAAGATGATTGGATCTTTGTTACACAATCACGCAAAAACGGCTGAACGGATTTGGATGAAATTTGGCAAACAGATAGATTATAACATAGATTACCATACAGGATACTTTTTATCCCGGTAGTACGTTCCCGCGGGAGAATTTCCAACTTCCACGCGGGCGCAGCCGCGGGCGGAAGCTAGTTTGTAATATAGTAGTAATAATAATATAGATTTGTGGTTTATAGATGTTTCTATGGACGATTCGATATGCTGGCCTATTGAGTACGCTTTAAAACCTCTATTGTTATTTGCCATTACAACGGCCCAATAAAAGTTTAACAAGCATCTTTTAACAAAAACATAGATTTCGTTCTTGTAGTGCCTCATCATCATCATCGTCGGCGAAAATAGTAGAATTTTCTAAAATACTCAAGAAGTCGGTCTTCCATTTAACAACATCAATAAAAGCCCCAAGTAGTCAAGGAGACGCCGGTATATTGAACAATTTAACAATACCTATAAAAATTAAGTGTTTAAGCGCACGCGCCGACTGGGTCAATCCGCGTGACGAATCTAGTGACACGAGCGGCCCACAGACCTGGTTACCGAAATGTTGAGGGTTTGGTCATGATGCCGCAGCGGAGCGAGGAAGCGGAGATGAGCGAAGTAGGAGAAAACTTTAACAAATTGTCAAGATAATCAGAAGACGGTGTTCGTAGGTTTTTTTTTGTAGGCCATTGTATATTTAGATCGACATACTCATACTTTCTTAGTCTACTATTTAATTTGCTACCACTAGATTTCAGGTATCCTGAAATTCAAAGACTGAAAGCATTCCTCTACAGTGCTTTGACAATGGCTGTAAATGATGACGATTTCGAGTCATTGTGACTGTATTTAAAGTCAAATGTGCGTTTTTTTAGGCCTACTGTCATCATTGTCAAAATATGATGAGGTTAGAAAAATTACCTTTGAGTGTTTAATATACACAAGCATTTTACGCAAGTCCAGAAAGTAGTGTTCTTAATTGACTACCGAATCTATTTCAGTACCTTTTAATCGGGTTAATTGGAGTGTATGAGGTCTTTACATGCTATATTTATGGCAAAATTTTAGACTGCATCTTCAACCAATGATTTGTGTTTTTCTTAAAATAATAGCCGTTCTGTTTGAATGCAAAACAGCTCTATTTTAGCACTTTCCCAGGCATATCGCTAAGTTTCTTCACCCGCTGTCGCGCAAACTTTGGACCGCAACCAACGTACAAATCATTCAAATTCCATTAAGTATAACTGCGTATGACTGATGCAGAACTGTTATGCATTGCGGGGTTATGTCCGTCTGTCACGACAAGCAAAACTGTTCTATTGGATTATAACATAACTGTTTTGTGATTGAATGTAGTTGGAAAACTGTTCGGCCGAAGAATTCTTTACAGATTTTTTGCGAACCAGAAGCCTTCTCTCGTCAGTTCGTTACGTTCGTGCCAGAGACCATTGCATATCAAGGAGTAGACCAGGGGGCGCCGTAATGGTAGGGAAGACATGCCCTTAGGATATGGAAGGATTGCGAACCGTAGCGGATATGTATCCTAGAGTGCCTTGGACTAGTGGAAAGACGGGTGATATTTGTCTAAACATCTGTAAAGCCCAAAAGGAAATCTCCAAGATCCCTAAATAACCTGAAGAACAAGGTCGTATTTAGTGATGAAAATACTACTTTCTTCCATCTCCCGACTCTAAAAGCATAATGGGTGACCCAATCAGACAACAAATCTTAAAGGAAGGATAATTAAAATACACTAGGCACCAACATAAATGAAGACTCAAGTTTATAATTTCAGGTTATCAACCAGTAAATTGCGATATATGAGAGACGGGAAGACGGATATTGGAGGCGAAGTAGGCGGAGGTAAGTTGGAAAAGTTAACTTATCATAAGTTATGAACGATTACTGCCTTCTAGCAGTGGTAACTGTAATGATATCGATATATTAGGAGCTGGTAACTAAGGATGTTGAAACTGTCGGTACTTTCCAATTGTATTCTGATATTGAAGCTATACATACTCAGCCTCTAACGGGGAACTGCTGGGACTAAGGCCGCCTCTCCGAGAGGGATTGGGCCGTAATCCACCACGCGGGCCCAGTGCGGATTGGGAGATGTCACATGTCTTCGAATTTTTAGTTCTAGGAGATGCCGGTTTCCTCACGATGTTTTCCTTCACCGTTTGAGAGCAGCGGTGATAAAATTATTTATACAAAGTAATGCGCCTGGCTGGGTTCGAACGCACGACCTACAACTCGTAAGTCGCGGCCGTTACTACTGGGCCACCACTGCTCCAAGCTATACAAATCATTGACATTCGCAAATGACAGATTTCAGCCCTAACATTTAGTGGTAACTAAAAAGTTTCCATACATACATCAATTTTCAAATATCCTGAAATTAAATTTAATCTGACAGAGGTCTGTGTCCCAGCAGTGGGAATTTTATAGGCTGCTTATGCATGTTATGTTGAAGTTAGAAATAGAAAAAAAAGAAAAAAATGTTTTGACTTTGATTATTGACAATATGTACAGACAAGATACTTGAACTTAAAACAATTCTAACACTTGGGTAAGTAGCCCACCATTAGGACTTATTAAACTAATCCTACATATCAGTCATCAGTTTTCACCATCCTTATCCGACTCAGTCACGACTCTTAATTAATAAGAAAACAGTGTTTTTTGTCGCCGTGACATCAAGTCAGTCGTGACTTGTTAGTGTGTGTCGACTTGCGGAAAGTAAGGTAATGCGTTTGACATTTTCGTATCATGGATGATCACGAAGTGTGATGTTCTTTGAAGGTTAAGTTGAATTTCTTGGTGTGAATCAGTGTGCCAGAAACATGCCAGAAAAGGTGCTTGGATTCTTTGATATTTTTATGAGAAAATCATGTTTTTTTCCCTCCGTGCCTCGGAAAGCACGTTAACCCGCTGGTCCCGGCTGTAATTTGTAGATCTCTGACAGTTGCTACGGGTTAAAGGCCCGAAATTCTGACAGTCAATCTTACCAAGGGGAAAGAGGGGATTGGTTACCCAGGTAACTACTGGGTTCTGGCGGTAGATAGGAAGTTGCTCCATGTAAAATACTGGTATCCAGTTGCATGCGGTTAGACTGGAACCCGACCCCAACATACTTGGGTAAAAGGTAGACGGATAGATGATGATGAATACCGATACATACGACATCTGTGAAGTTTTGCTAGTCAATTCAACTTGACCCTATTTAAGTATCACTTTCATCAACACATCATTAACCGCTTGAATCAATAACTTCCTTGTATTCAAACGTAAAATAACATTCACTCAACAATATGCAAATCAAACTCACAAAGCATCAATAGTAGACCGTGGGAGGATCTATCAACAAAGTATTACCATAGACTTAGAAATCTGTAGAGAAACGATATCATGGACTTTAATTCGCCGATGCTGTCGAAAACTAAACTAAAGCACTTCCTAATTAGGAAGGAACCTAAGCCAGTCAGTAAGACAGCAACAATTCTGACTAGCTAATTAGAATCTTTACCGTGTTCACAGTTCCCTATCTTATTTCGGATACCTACACGATATACAGGGACCTTTGCCCTACATCGGGATGGTACAATAAGAGAAAGTTGGGAAGGTTTCCTATTTAAAAACCGTTTAAATCGTGCCCTAAATATCGTGTAGCCTGTATACGCCTGTAATATCGTGTATAATACACGATATTTAGGACCCTAGAACCGACTGAAAGACTTGTAGGAATAACTGCAAGTTGGAATATTCGGGCATATTTGCTGCAGTATTTCAGCTTTCGGGTTTTGTAAGTAATAATGACTGACGCACTGGTCTATTAATGATTCTGCTACAGTAGCTGAGGTAGGTCCGTGGATGGGTGATCAGTTCACTAATCAGCAATTAAATACCGATTCCCCTCCTTCCTTCGGAAAACCGATTAAGCTGATGGTCCCGGCTGTCATTCGTAAAAACCAAAAACAAAGATAATAATGAATTGCAGTAGTCCCTTCTATTCATTCTTATTCTATGGTCACCATCAGCAAAACTGACAAGCGTGCACCGTGAGATTAGAGCCTATGTGCTAAATAATGTTAATCTACTCGATGTCGGCCGCGTCTTCAATCAGAGCAAGAATAATCGAGATGTGTCACAGTTTCTCTTGTAGTATGGGGTGATCAAATGATTAGTGAAGTTTAAATCAATAGAAGCAAATTATATGGAAATGGGCGCGAAAATGGCATGCAAATAGAGGCTTTCCTCCAATCGCTAGCCAATTCCAAAGCAATCTCATACTACTGGATAAGGGTCTGTGCCTTTGTCCGGCAATGGACTTCTTTTAAGCTGATGATGGTGGGTAATGTTATGTACAGACAAAGCATTTTAATTTATGAAATTGAAAAACAAAGTACGTCAGTTTGTCGTGTTTATAACATTTCATATTTCATACAATGTCGAAAAATTGCAGTTGAGATTGATCATCATCATAATCATCAACCTAATAATATTCCCACTGCTGGGACACAGGCCTCCTCTCTGAGAGGGAGCGGGCCGTACTCCACCACGCGGGCCCAGTGCGGGTTGGTAGATGTCACATGTCTTCCGAATTTTTTGTTCTAGAACATGCCGGTTTCCTCACGATGTTTTCCTTCACCGTTTTGAGAGCAGTGGTAATGAAATAATTTACACGAAGTAAAGCGCCTGGCTGAGTTCGAACTCACGACCTACGACTCGTAAGTCGCGGCCGTTACCACTTGGCTACCACTGCTCTCTTGAGATTGATACTTACGGGCAATTTAAGTGCTATACAATTAATTTCACTGCATTTCGTATGCCTAGCTGTTACCCGCGGCTTGACCTTACTAAATCCAGGTCCTCCGGTCTCCTACCGATTCCGGGCACATAACGATTTTGTCACAAGGCAAAACTGTTCTATCTGCACAGACAGCTGTTTAGATTCTAGTCTGCACACTGTCCAAGCTTTAGTTCTTCTTACAAATAAATAACATAACCTATTATGGCTACCTTAATATCTATGACCAGTGACTAATATTAGCAGTCAGTTTGAAACTAATCCTGATGAGATTAGATCTAGACGTTTTGAGTTCAGTCTAGCCATAGATATTTATGGGAAACGAGTTCTACTATAGGAAGTGTTATTTATAGCAAACCAGTGCTTCTGTTTTACGATCAAGGTGTCTAATTTGTAATTAATAATGATATTACAGGTTTTTATCATCAAATTAGTTGGTATCTGGTATAACTAAGTGTTCTAAGTTATAATTTATTATACTACTTAATCATGAACTGTTGAAACATAAAAATAAGGAAAATATTCTAGAAATTGTAGAGGGAAAACTTAATAACATTTTGGCCGACCCTAGAATCGAACCCAGGACCTCATGCTCCGCATGCGACCACTAAATCAACGAAGCAGTCAAGCGGAAGAAGTACAGTTTACAGAAAAACAGTTAATTTCTATCACTAAGACATAATTAAGCCATACGTTTCTGATTGCTTTCTTTTTCAATCACTCTAAAAGTCCTAACAGATATCCTAAATTCCGGTCAGATAACTTGACATTGACAGGCATGTTATCATACCACGTCGGAATGTTTGCCGACTTCTCAATAACTTCGCTGACAGCATGTCTCAACCGAGTGAACATAATGACAGATTGCTACTCGCATTATTTATGCATGAAGATCTTGTTTTGGCACAGTGAAAGTGGGCTGGACTAATTGAAATGGCATTACTGAGCGAGATTAAAAGTAAGCCACATGTGGGTGAGGTGGTGGTAAGTTTTGTGAGGCTAAGTTCGTGGTGATTACTGGAATTGACACATGAATGAATATTGTTTATTAGAATTCTTAAGGTGATCTAAAAACAAAGATACCAAACTCGTAGTGGGAAATTTTGCCAACCACAAATTGATTTTTTAAGTCATTAAGTCAATGACATTAATTAGTGTGGTCTTAAGATTATCAAGTGAGCGATACATGGGTGAAGTGGTGTTAGGTTTTGTATTTGCTGAGTTCGTGGTATAGACACTTGAGTGGTCATTGTTTCTGATAATTCGGTACAGCTGACCTTATTGAATGAAAGTCATGGTGTCAATTTCAGTGCATCCGTACAACTAATTTATCTGAGGGACCGGCAAGGGTGCATAAGGGCGGGTGAAAAAACCACGCGAGTTGGTTCCTTCATGGTAGACTGATGGTAGTATACTTAGGTACTTCCGGCTCTTTTAGTAGAACTACTGCCTAATCCTTCGAAGAATTATTCAACAACATCATCATCATTTTAGCCGAAAGACGTTCACTGCTGGACAAAGCCAAGCACCGCCGTTTCAACCGGTTTTATTTTCCGTATCCAGCAGATTTCTGTGGCCATCACAAGGTCACCGGTTCAACTTGTGGGAGGACTTACAACGCTACGTATTCAGGTACGCGGTCGTCACTCCAGAACCTTTCAGCCCCATCGGCCATATTGTCTGCTAGCAAATCTGTTCAGGCGTTAATAGATATCTATGATACTCTTCAAGAAACTATCAATATTTAAGATCATTAAACGACTGCAAATCAAGTTCCACATGACGAAAGTTCTATTTACACCAATAAATTAATTAACTATGTCATCCAAGACGAATTAAATTAAATTAGCAATAAATTTTGCTAACCCAATTGTTCTGACATGCTATTAGGACCAATATCGTTTAATAGACTAGTTTCTCAATATCTAGTCAAAACATCGAACCACTTCGGAACACTTCGTGAGTTATCGTATTACTTCGTGACAGTTCACACCTAAAGATGTTGAGGTGAAAGAAACCGTGATTGGCAATAAAATTTTTCAATTTGGGTAATTTATTTTTAAATTGTGTTTATTTTTGTAAATGATGGATGAAATTACATTCGTATTTCAATCAAGCGTTTGGTTTAATTTTCGCTTGTTCTTTAATTATATAATTAGAAGAAAAGCATTATCATTTAATTTTAGGTCATTTACTCGAATTGCATATGTATTACCTAGACTAGGCTTAAAACTGGTATTATAAGAAGACAGGCAGATAAAAAAACTATTATTTAAACCGTTCGTTGTTTCATCACGTACAGTAGCATAGACGACCTAGATTATACCTCCTATTCATAAATCAAATAGCGTGTAAATGTGATCTTACTTCTTCTTTTCTTGTCGATGCTACTCGTATTTTTTAATATTGTTAGAGCCCAGGAGGTGGCTACGTTTATTGCGGCATCAGTGGCATTATTGAGATCATCCAAGGTGCAGGTGAACGGCACTTAGGGCACTCCAGCATGGTCTGATCAGAAGCACCGCACTCGCACTGTGTCTTGGATGAGTCAATAATCCCCCACTTTGAAAAATTGTGCCTACAGCGGCCTACTTGGGTACGCAATCGATTGAGATCTTTTCATATAGGCCACTGCAGATCACGCCCGGGAGGCAAATGTTCCTGAGCTTTAACGAAGTCGGGAGGTGGTGATTATCTTACTACATAAAATAACCCTAGCTCCGCCAATAACTGTGAGCTTCACCCTAGTTAGTAGATTTATTTAACAACTCACACACATACATTTACAACTTTAATTAATGACATTAGGATGTGTATACAATGTCGCGAAATCCGTTCTTACAAAAACACAGTTATGGGGTCATTTATTTTTTATGGTCTAGTGTTGCCACTGCGGTATTTCATAGAGTTCCGTAATATCTATGGATGTTGGGAGTTATGCTACATTCTTGCATAATTTAGGTTTTATAGTCACTGGGTGCGTTAATTTACTTACTTGTTTAAGGATGTCACTAATTAACGGTTGGTAGTTGCCTCAGGCACGTCCACAGCCAATCTAATGTGGTTGTGGCAAGTTTTACCTAACGGAGTTAAGATTTGAATCAAGTAAAGTAAGGTAAGCAATCAAGCAAGGAAAACATCGTGAGGAAACCGGCATGTCCTAGAACCAAAAAATTCGAAGACATGTGACATCTACCAACCCGCACTGGGCCCGCGTGGTGGATTACGGCCCAATCTCTCTCACCGAGAGGAGGCCTGTGTCCCAGTAGTGGGAACATTATAGGCTGATGATGAAGGTAAGCAATATTATGTTTTTAGTTTTCCGGAAGATTGACTTATAAATCTCAACTAAATTACCTCTGAACAATATTTTTAACCTAAAAATGTTTGCCTTATTAGTACGCTTAAAAGTCACCTAAACAGCAATGGAGAGGGCTATACTTGGAGTTTCCCTACGTGATCGAATCAGGAATGAAGAGATCCGCAGGAGAACCGAGGTTACCGACATAGCCTGAAGAATTGCTAAGCTTAGGTGGCAGTGGGCTCGCAGAACAGATGGCCGATGTAGCCGAAAAGTTCTAGAGTGGCGGCCGCGCACGGGAAGACGTAAAGTTGGGAATAAGGTGGACCGATGACGTTGTGAAGGCCGCAGGAATCCGCTGGATGCGGGAAGCACAGAACCGGTCGAAGTGGTGGAGCCCTATGTCCAGCAGTGGACGTCTTTCGGCTGAAACAATAATGATGATGATGATGAAAATGTTTGGTCCTTCGAGCCGGATATATCTCACCCTCATCAATGTAATATTGGTCAGTTGTCCAATCATAATCTAAAACCTCAAACCAGGCGAAACTCAAGGATACAAGCAGCAAGGTTGCCCTGAATCTACATTGATTCAAAATGACTTAATCCAATTTAGAATCCATTTAATTGTTTGTACTGGTTTGAACTAAAAGGCACTGAATGTAACGTGATGTGGTCCCTTTGTGTCCTCCATTGATAAACATCTCAATGTGCTGGCTGAAGCGTGACGGCGGCCATTTTGCATTCGTTTGTTAATAACTGTCAAATCAAGCCCATGCGTGTGGTTTATTTTAAATGCGTGGGCGCTGCGCGCTGTTTAAAATCGTAGATAATGTCGCTTAATTGAATGAAATGCTTTAATTGGATAAATTGGTGCCAAGATGAATTAGGTGTCGATTTCTATTAATTCTGATTGAAAGAAATTATTTAAAAAAAAAAAATATAATTTAGGTAGGAGGCTTGAAATCAACTCGGCCCATGCTGGTCAAAGGTTGCAATGCCCTTTCAATGTCACCCTATCGTATAAGACCACGAAGAACAATTTCCGTACTATTTATTACAACTTTGGTTTATTCTGAACAGCAAGGAAGACTAAACTTTCCGTCCGCAAAAACTTCCGATAAATTCCTGAAAGCCATCCTATTGCGGAGGACCAAAAATAAAAACATGTTAACATGTCAATGTCCCGCATTAACGTCGCAGGCGCATGCCAAAACAACGGCCTTGATGCGGCATTGAACCTGATTACCTGCTCACACAGTTTATTCCGAGTTGCGAGTCGTAATAATATTTCACTGGTAAAGAATTGGTGTTTGTTTGAAGATTTTGTTCATAGTAGCGATTTAGTTGGTATTGAGGACTGGGACAGAACTGTTGTTTTTAGGTCGTCTGTAAGTAAAATAGGTGACCCCATATGTTTTCGTGATCGGAAATCGGTAGATATTTTTAGAAGCATTTAAAACGTGGACATTTCAAAGATCTACCAATTTGCTACCACAACTAATTTAAAACTGCGTAGCTAAACTTCTCTCGTTTTTCATAAATGCCCATGTGGGCTAGACGAGAACAGTGGTGGCCATGTGACATGACCACCGTGGCGACTTACGAGTTGTACGAGTATGTCGTAGGTTCAATCCTAGACTGACGCTTTACTTTGTGTAGTTTATTCCATTACCACTGCTCTCAAAACGGTGAAGGAAAACATCGGTAGGAAACCTGCATGTCCTGGAAGACATGACTTCTCGCTTCTTTTTCCATTTCAATTTACTAATGTTTTTGTGAGCAGTGGTGGCCCAGTGCTTTGGACTTTAGAGTTGTAGATGGTCGACGCTATACTTTGTGTAGTTTATTCCATTACCACTGCTCTCAAACGGTGAAGGAAAATATCGGTAGGAAACCGGCATGTACTAGAACTAAGAACGCGAAGACATGTGACATTCACCAACCCGCACTGCCCGCGTGGTGGATTATGGCGCACTCCGAGAGTCTCCCTCCTACCGAGAGTACGCTCGTGTCCCAGCAGTGTGGATGGTGGAGCGATGTGGCCTAAATGTGAACATGCATGAACCAAACGGAAGCTTTGAAAAGTTTACATAATAATAACATTGATATCTATTCCAGCTGGGTTGGGGGTTGGCCAGCCTTTGAATCATGCAAGCGTATTTCGAAATACTGTTACACTTAGAAATTCAAGTTATGTGGTAGAGATAACAAGTTTTATATTTCAATGAAAAGTATAAAGTTGCCTTACCTAACCGTGCAGACATTACTTGTACCAGTGTGTATAGAGTGGAATTGTGTAAACGTATCGAATTGTGAGCCGGTATCACTTGATACTGGTATGACCGGTGCGATTTAGGTAGGTTAACAGGAATATTAGTAATGCTTATTAGTAATTCTTTGAAAAACTTGTGTTGTAACTGTGGTTTACGTACGTTGGAAGGTGTTGGCTAGAAAGAGGTGTATCTATACTACCAATTTCTATACGTATATTTCGTTAGTTGTGTTTGAAATCTTATGTAAAAGTTAGTAGGGGAAGAGTCTTTTGTCATCAACCGGGAAAATTCCTAAAGATAAAACCGAATAACGTTTTGCCCGATCTGGTAATCAATCCCTAAACCTCATATGCTCATCAGTACCGATTGCGACCACAATACCAACGAGGCAGCCAGGTCTTTTTAATCCTACGCAAAATTTGCTTCTAAACAGCCGTTTTGGTCGTAAAATACCGATTAATTAAAATTATAATTAAAACTGTGTTTAAAGACATTTTCGCACTTTCTCCGCATAAAAAAGATTTTTGTGTAACTTTTTATCATACCGGAAACATCTATGACAATCTATGTGCCATAAAATTTGTTGCTATCTTGGTAGCTTCCTGTGTGCCATCCTTAAGGTGACACTTGTCCACATTTTTTCCATACAAACTTCGGGAGGGTTTTACTCCACTGTCTGACTATGTACATCAAAAATTAAACATGATATGGTTTTGTCTCGTTATTATTATTGTCTGTACGGAAACAGAATACTAAAATAAAAAGCTATTAAAAAGTTATGAGCCAACAAAGATTAGTTTTTCTTGCTAATTTAACCTAACTTTCAGCGTGTTTAAGTAATAAAAGGAGTGTAAAATTTCGAAAACCAAGACGGTACCGACAAAGTTCAATTAACAATAAGTTCAATAAACTTTATTGGTCATTGATTTATCTAGTGGTTTTTTCATAAAACCCGATCTTCTGAAGGACTTTTCTAAAAAAATTCGCGATTTTTTTACCAAAAATGCTCCTGCATCTCACTCAATAACGTTGTGCGTGTAGACTAGAGTCTAACTGCTCACCACTGATACTATCTCTGTCGGGTACGAAGCCTGGTGAGACAGCGTGATTTTTAGCCAGGCCCACCAGTGAGTTCGAGCCCGCGCAAAGTGTGCCCTTAATGTCCTATGCTAATGTTAACTGCGAATTAATTGCTTCAACTTGTTTGAATTCTGTATTTATTACCAAACGTATCTCTGATTTAGGTTTATCACGTACGTACAGCAGATGTGTCGCTTGTTTTACAACCTGTGATCCGAACATTGAAACAGACAGGTTCTTAGATCCTAGTTTTTATACCATGAACAAAATCAGCCTTTAATGTTACACAGGCATTCCTCCGCATCATATGCCCATACCATAACAACTGATTTCCACACCACGTTTCATTCACGTTCGATTCTGTAACTGCAAGTCTCCGCTCTTACGTCACTAATCTCCCCTTCCTATTAATTCAAGGCAGTATACAAATATTAAAAAAAACCTAGTACGGAAAAAAGGTTTCACGGACTAACAGGTCACCGTACCATTGACCGGCTGGCTATCCGGCGACAATTGACACGTCGTGTCCAATCGGCAATGTCCATTGTTTCAAATTGTGCCGAACAGTTACGAAACCATTTAATTCAATAAAGGAATTCGATCTGCTGCAAAATGAGGTGTAAATATGCTGTGGAAATATTAATGTCGCTTCTAAGAATAATCCTTTGTTGGTTACTTAATGTTTTTGGCTCGAATATGAATTTGCATTTACCTCAAAGGGTCTTCTATGCAACGGAATGCGTTACTAAACTTGCTTGTTTGTTTGTAATACTGTTTGGAATCTGGTCCTTTGTACATTGCACGGATTTGTGTAAAAGGACCACGTACGAGTTGTGGCGTCATCTGAGTCATCTGGATAGTAACCAGTTGAGTTGAGTCAGAATTCGACATACTTGTAAGAGTAGCTTCTAGTATTTCATCACAATGTTCGGCAGGTGTATTGGTGGTTGGTACTAGATGGCAACTATCGTTCTTAGCATAATTCATTTGTTTTTTCCGACTGCCCGAGAACGATGTCAAAGGATAATCTGTTCGTAGAAAATTGTGACTACTATAAACACTTAAAGACAACAAAGTGACAGCAACCACTTACCAACGATCTTTACTCGCAATAGGACTTCAGGGAACTATTCGCATATCTGACCGAATTTGTATTCAATAAGTAACACTATGAATCAGCGTTCCACAAATACCAAAAGCATTTTCAATCACAATTCACAACCATTGCGCCATTTCTTCGCGACTATTGACACATCTCGCCAAAAACCAGCAATGGAACATTCCAGGGCATTGGAATTCTCAGTACATTGCAGGAATTACTGCAGTACTTTTCTGAGTTACAATGTGAAACGGGTTTTATTTGAAAATCTGCCAATAGTCGTACGTGTGACCGAAAAACGACAGTTGAAGGTTGTGAGAACTATTAAGTAATCACTCGATATATTTGTGTGAAAACGCCGTTTTTACCAGATGACCTTGCTCGGGATTTGCAACACATTCGCCAGATTGATGAATGAAAGCGTTTACGTGTGCGTTCCAAATAAAACGTGTGAGTTCATCGAGGTTTTTTGTTCAATTTATTTATTGGCAACTGTGGGATTTACGTGGGTTTCCGTTTCCTTTCATAAAGTCAAAAAGCTTTTGTGAAACGATGTGCCAAAATTTTGGAACAAATTACGAAATCTTGCCTTGTTTGACGAACCTAATTACATTTTATTGAAATAGTATATATAAATTATGCCAGTATTATTTTTCTTCGGAAATAGGCATCAGATGAAGCTAAATGAAGTGATAATGATAGTACAAGAACTCATAAAACTAAACAAGTTTATGTCACTGTAGCTTTATAGCCGACAAATGGAAATTAATATAAAGGCTTTTTTTTTTTTTTTGGGTGGGAAATCTTCAAATGACTTCTCCTGCTGAGTAGAGCAGGAGGGCGTGTCAGACTTTTACTGACTAAAACCCACCCGTGTTCCCTCAGTAACCCGTATGCCAGGGGCCGTGGTATCTCTTTCGAACAAACCCGCACCCCTGGCAGGCATCGGCCCTTGCGGACCCCACCAGTGGTTGCTGATATCTTTGACGGCGCGCGTGAGGAACACAACGCGCCGTCCCGTCTACCACTTTTCGGCCGCAGAGGATAGGGAGAGCGGCTGACGCTATACCGACACTCCTCTTCCCCTGCGGCCCCACCGCGTCCGCCATCAAACGGTGGCGGCCCCGTCCAGGCCACGGAAGGGAAGAGCGCTGCTCAGAAGCACCGGCACTCCTCCTCTACCGCAGCCCGTTACCCTCAGCCGCGATGCCTCCCATTCGACATCGCGGCCCACCTCAGTTGCGGTGCACCTCACCGCAACCTACTTTTTGGCCGCTACGTCAATGGCTTGAAGGCAAAAGCCCTGACGAGCGGCCCCACCGTTGGGTTCCTCTTGGCTTCACCGTGGATGGGAGACCACGGGTACTAAGCCCCCCCGCAACGACAATGCGGGAACCCACTCGGGGGGGAATATAAAGGCTTTAGAATATGAATACGCAAAAGATTATGTCTCTAGTACAAATCATCAAAAGATGAACAAACTAACTTTCGCTTTAAACGAATAAAAACTCCTCTATACGAATCTAAAGCAATAAATAAAGGTGTAATAAACACGATAGAAAATGGTGAAAGAGAAGAAAAAGGTGACACTAAAAATAAAATAAATGAAGTAGGTATTCAATGCTAATATTACATTAATAGAAGCAGCACATGTACGCTTGAGTAGACTAATTAACGCAGACGAAGTAGGAATATATACCACAACGTAAATGAATATTGTTGAATATGAAACAGCGGATAGTAAAAATGTAGATCTACATGCCAGAGATTATGTTGATGATCTTTATCGGATTTGGCATTGCGATATTTGCGAAAGTGATAATAGAAAATATTATGACGCAAAAGGTTCTTGTAATAAAATCTGCATTTTATGTTTCTGCTCTGCTCTTCTATGTTGATCTGGGGATGTATGTAACTACAGAATATGAGCTGTGTATCATTAAAAACTGGCACCTGGACAGGAAAAAACGAAACAAATTTAACAAATCTGTGAATCATATAGGTACACCAAAAATTAGAACTTTATAAAGTTTATGAAAAAGGATGTTAAACAAGCCACAGTCAGATATCCTAAAGGTCTAACGTGATAAAAATAAAGATTTCAACGTTTCGACAATGTTGGCAGTTAATTTCGTAATAAGTAGTTCTACAAGTAGGACAACACAGCCTTGCTATTATCTAGATAACTGGTAATATTCTGCGTCCGTCCGACATCTTTATTTTACAGGGTTGTAGAGACATTGAATACTTATTAAGCAACACCTGCACTAGCATCTACTGATACGTTTTTTAATCCATCGTTTTATGAAGTAAAGACAATCAGAACTTTCATATTGGACATAAAGCAGGAGCACCCATATTATTTAAGACAACGGTAGCATTTGTGAAAAGAATAGTAAGAGGAGAGAGCTAGGAACATCAAACTTATGACAGAAGAACAAAAACAAATACGGGACAAGACAAACGATTTGCATAGTCACTATTACCACCTATAGAGGAAAACAATAGTTAACAGTTCGAAGAAGAAAAGTTGGTGCTAAAACTCTACCAATTGAATTCCCAGCCATTTCGCAAGTTCGCAACACAAAATAAAACCCACAGACAGCCCGTTCAATATTCATAACGTCATCTGTGGCCAACACAAAAGGTATATAATAAGACGCATTCAGCACCACATTACCGATGCAGCATGCAGATCCATCATTATGCATTCCTCACGTTGTATGCTTTGAAAATGTCCTTGCGTAAACCAACCTAAAATTACCGTCCCGATGGACCTGTGTCAGAAAGCATAAGGACCAAATTTGAGATCCCTCTGGTCTTTCTAAACTTGCAGAATCTTTCGAGTCTCATGGTTCTGCATGACAAGGTGGAAATAATAACGGGGTAATTTTATCACAGAATATTTAGCACTTGTATTCATATAGTTGACAATTCTGAGCGATTTAACACTGATTGTCGTTGGTAAATGTTCTAAGCTTTCTTGTCTTGATTGTGGTGCCGTTAGGACTCGGTAGGTTGTTTTGATTCACAAGATAATATAATAGACGCGAATGTTAGCTGTGATTTACTGCTTGACTTTGTCACGGAGAAAAGTAACTACTGGTGACCTCTCGAGACTTGCGGTTGTGATAATATTTACTTGGTCGCAATCTAGATTCTGGACACGAGCTGACATTTTACGACTTTTACAGAGGCGTTTAGAACCTATGAAACACTTTATTAGTGTGTTCATAGCTGTTTCTACCATCAACTTGTATTTGCAATAACCATATTCCAAGTGACGAACCCGTCTGTCTGCCTGCACAATTGTCACTTCAATTCGAAACTCAGACACCTATCCTTTCGGGAAGGGTCCATTACTCATTCCAGCGTAATATCAAACTTGCCTCTCAAAGCTAAAGTTCATAATCCATTGCCTTAGCGTGACAGCATACTTTGTGGTAAATTGTGTCGTGTGGTTCAAAGGATAGGGTTGGAAATGGTTTGTTTTATTTAAATGAGAGGTGCTACGTGCCTAACAGCTGTTTTGTGTGACTAGGCCCTTTGTTTTACAATTTTCGACGACGCCACGCCAAGGACGGACAAAGGACCTTTTGTGGGCTTTGTGAACAATGAGTTGGGTTGGAGACTAGAGTACTCTAAACAAGGGAAAAACAATTGCGGTGTTAGTGTCTCGTGTAATGATAGTAGGGATAAAGGAGGTAAGGTAAAGAGAGGAGAGGTACGTAAGGGTGATGTTGGACATGAGAGTATTCATGGATATTAGTTTAGGAATTTACTCTTGAAAATTTATTTTTCGTCCGTCGCAAAGATGAATGGTGGGACCCAGGTAATATCTAAAATGATTGTGATTGTGGCGATTTTGATGACGATCATGTTTTCTCCATCCATTCTCACTAACTGAAAAAATATTTCGGATGCAAAATCGGCCTATAATGTTCTCACTGCTGGGACACAGGCCTTCTCACAGGTACATATTGGTGAATGTCACATGTCTTCAAATTGCCATGCCGGTTTTCTCACGATATTTTCCTTCACCGTTTTGAGAGCGTTGGAGATGAAATCAAATACAAAAAGTAAATTGCCTTCCAGGGTTCCAACTCACGACATACAACTCGGTAAGTCGGGGCCGATACCACTGCACCACCACTACTCTCATTTCGGATACTTTTTATAGTATATTTTCTATTTTATTAAACATATACCGAAATGAAACACTAACAGAAGGAAAAATTCAAAGCAGAAATGACAGCTAGTTCTCACATGGTCTTTTATTTGTATCGTCTTAAGTTAATAAATTAGGTAGTTAATTTTCCTTTCAAATAACTAAAACACACAAGAAAGACACTTACGCAACATAGCATGCAACAAGCTATCAAGGGGTTAATCTCGAATCGTTAATGTGAGAACGTAAAGACAATACGAGTAAAATCAGGAAGGCATGGCTCATCGGTCTAATGACCAGTGTTTCTGCCCCACCAGGTTACCGAGACCTCTTAGACACCTCGAGAATACACCTATAACATCTTAGAGAAGAAGGACCAGAGAAGAGAGGAGAGGGTCTTGGAATTCTGGTCCTTAGTTCCACGCGAGTCGGCCATTTCTCGTGCGTGATTACTTTTTAACCTGTGGGAACACTATAAATAGGATATGGTGTAATTTGTGATGGAGCATACGTATGGGTGTTTGAAGCCATGGTTTTATTGAAGAGTTTGATGTGGTTTTAGAATAAATGGTTTATCGACCTTAATTTTTTTGTGGTTCATCTCCTACCTGGATCACTTTGCTTTAAAGTTCTTAGAAACCATAAAAAACCAGAACAAAAATCACGATAGTGTACTTATTCAGAACGTGCCAATTGCCTAATACGTATTTCAGTTGTCGATTCGCCCACAAATAATAATTTCGTGCGAATCGCTTACCAAAAATAATACATTCATTAAGTGTCGATTCGCCCGTTTCGCGCGAGTAAATTCATGTGAATCTGCTAATAAGCCAAAAGTTGATAAAAATAACAGCATGAAATGAATAAATTTATAAATTCCGTAAAAAAAGTTAAGTAAAGTATTCGCGAAACTAAATTTAGTAGTTGCTTAACAAAAAAAAAAATACTAATAGGAAATAAACTCTATGCGAACTGTTACCGATAAAATCTCGAATGCTTGTCAACAAATAAAATAACTCCATGTACTAACTTACTATTGTACTAAATAATTGAATAGGCATGAATTGATATCATTACTAACAATCGAATTCCGTTCTTGAATGGTACTGGTACTTATGACTGTAGGTACACAGTGTGATGGAAACTGTATTTTTGGGAATTACTTTAGATTCAAAATTGCAATGGGGTGCTCACATTAGAGCTCTTTCAAGTAGATTAAGCTCAGCTGCTTACGCAGTAAGAAAAATAAGGCAGTTGACTGATGTAGCCACAGCTAGGTTAGTTTACTTTGCTTATTTTCACAGTATTATGTCTTATGGCGTTCTGCTGTGGGGATCGGCAGCTGACGTAGATTCAATTTTCATTTTACAAAAGAGGGCAATCCGCGCAATCTATAAAATGGGGCCTCGCGAGTCTCTTAGAAACAAATTCAGCGAAATTGATATATTAACTCTGCCTTCTCTTTACATCCTAGAAAATATCTTGTATGTTCGCAAAAACTTAGGCCTTTTCAAAAAACGATGCGATTTCCATAATCTGAATACACGTAGTAAAGATGAAATTGTGATTCCAAAATTTAGATTGACTAAAACTAGCAAGTCATTTCTAATAAACAGTATCCGCTTCTATAACAAGTTGCCAAAGTCGGTTACAGAACTTAGCGATGGAAAGTTTAAAACCCACATCAAACGTGTCCTTATCAAAAAAGCATATTATAAGATAAAAGACTACGTTGAAGACAGGGAAGTTTGGCATTAATTCCTTCTGCACATGTGGCTTCCCTGGTACCTCATTAACAGCATAACTATGTGAAAGTCTATTAACTGCTCTCAAATACAAAGTTCTTTTTAATTCTTTTTATTTTTACAATGCTGACATATTCTCGTCATTAATTGACATTATACATCAATTTTATTTAGGTTCATTTTATTTATGTAGATTATTTTACATATTGTGAATGAGAGAACGTTGTAGGCCTTACTGACTGTAGATTTGTAGACGATTTTCTATTCTGTATTCGTCTAAGTACCTGGTACTTTTTGATAGGCCTGCGCTGTCCTCCCATACATTTAATCTCTGTAATTTGAAAATATTGTTAAAGCCAATTATTTTTAAAAGAGTAACCGTGGAGTTTCTTGCCGGCTCTTCTCCATAGGAAACAACAATTTGGAACCGTGCACCTAGCTTCTGACGTTTCATAAGTGCCCATGCAGGTTTATATGAAATAAAAATATTTTGATTTTGATTTTTGATTTTGATTTTGATGTGAACTGTTTATTTGTAGTTGTTTATCAGTTTTACTAAAATCTTGTTGATCTAGGGTTATAGATGCCACGTTAATCATTTAAGTAAAAGCCAAGAAAATATAAACGTGTGAAAGAAACTTGCAAAACATTTGGGATGCAACTATTTGATTCAAACGTGAATGAATAACGGAATTCTCAGCTAACAGCCTATTTCATAGATAGAATCTGAACCAAATCAGAAGCACGATTATTTTTCAAGATGGGAAATCTGGTCCTTTCGGGAAAAGGACCAACATTTCCATAGAACCTTGATTTTATTTACGGAGAAGCGTATTTGAATGATCCTTAGTATTCTCACAGAAGAACCTTAAGAAGGAATTAAGGTTCTGCTGTGAATAAATCTTGTAAGTCAGTGTCAGGTTGTATTTTGAATAAAATATGATTCGCGCTATAGCAAGTGTGTATTTACAGTATTGCCATCGTTAAAATCATAAATACAACTCTCTTAGTTCATATAACTCTATTGAATTACTATTTCATGAAATATCAAATAGCAAAACATGCATGAAAATTTTAATTTCGCAGCCTCCCCTGGCGCCCCTTAACCAGAAACCGAATCATGCTCCGATTTCGAAACCCCATAACCACCACAGACATTACCAAAATACTTTACCACCACACACACAAAAACCCATGCTGAGACCAATCAAATCACACATTAAAGGCAATTACAAATAATTACGTACATTACGGTTGTGGCAAAGCAATCGCAGGGCGCGACAGGTTGGATAACTTACTGATGACGTAACCAACTTACCTAATAACTTAAATATACTTAGGACTAGTTCCACTGGTTCAGATCTAGGCGTTGACTTAACTCCTCCTTAAATGTAATGTTATATGCCTGATAAAATCTTTATAGCAATTTATTTAGGTGTAAATTGAGTGTTTGAAATGAAGTCTGTATCAGGAATTTTGAGACCGGCAGATAGATAATTGTTTTTCAAAATCAAAATCAAATCAAAATCAAAAGTCATTTATTCAAACTAGGCTGGTGTCAGCACTTTTTGAACGTCAAAAATTACATAAGACAGTCCCCCAAAAACGCCCACCCTTCGACACTTCCTAGTGCTTTAGCTGGGAAGAAGAAGTGGCGCAACAAACTCCCTTTCTTTTAACAGTATCTATGTGTTAGTGTTTATAAGATTCGTATATTACTGTTCTTGATTGTAGATATCAGTATTATAATCATTAATTCAAGACATACTAAAGTTACTTTGGCACTTTCTATACGTTAATTAATAAAGGATAGCGACTGTAAATGACCACGTATGTCTGGACTGTAAAAGATACTACTGTGACTTCTGAGTTTGTTTCTGACTTTCTCCACAGACTAATCAGATAGGAAACGCCAACCTAATCTAGTTTGTAAAATTTGATTGTCGTGTAAAACGGTATGAACAAAAAAAAAACTTATGGCGGTGTGGAGTTTTCATTAGATATAAGGATCAAGAAATGACATAACTTCTTTCCCAGGAATATATAACACATAATTCGTTGCCTAAAAACAGACCTTCAACACAGGACGAAGGTCTTAACAACTGAACTCATTGCAGAATCACCCAGTTTGAATCTGGAACAAAGCAACCCTCCAAAGCCTTCAGTTATTCAGGTTTGCAAGTCAGGTGCCTATCTCACCACCTGCCTGTTTGAACCATTGAACACCACACACCTCTGAACCTTCTTAACGATCTTGAACTTCCCAAACCGACTTTTGACGATAATCCGCTGTGACGAAAATAAACCGGAAACTTGAATTAAAACAAGTTTACATCGTGTACTCAAAGCTTTACACTTGGAGTACCTCGGCGGCCTTGCGGTGTACCTCTCACTGCAATACCATTTAAATGGCTATGGTATGTGATAAATAGTTGGTACTGGTACTGTTGCTACTTGTGTATATAAATGTTGTACTTGTAAGATTGCAGGTTTTGTAAATGTTACTGGTTTTGTACTCATTGGACCAACGCCTTCTAAATTATAAGTATGGATAAGGCTGCACATGGAAACAATTTTCTAGAAGGTGATTTCAGAGTATGGATGGGTAAGCACGTTAAAAAGGGAGGATCCGCCGACCAGACGCTTGTTGTGTCTTGGGCTCTTCTCTCTAAGCTCGTCAACGAAGTTCCCAGGCCCGTCCGAAAGCAGTTGATCCGTGAAAACAAGTGCCAAATCGACATTTTCGGACGGCCAAAAGCACATCTGGCGTAGGGACAAATGTCAAATCGTGATGTAATTCATTCTTAGTTCAGAAACGGAACAAATCATATTTCCACAAGTGATACGGAATAGGAAACACCCGTAAGTTTGACCGAAACTACGGACTTCGTGCATAGGGAATAGCTAGCTGCAATCCGTGATAGGCTACTGCCCTACGGTTGTTATCGAGTTTCTTTCTATCATCATCATCATCATCATCATTTCAGCCGAAAGACGTCCACTGCTGGACATAGGCCTCCCCCAAGCTCCGCCACTTCGACAGGTTCTGTGCTTCTCGCATCCAGCGGACTCCCGCGGCCCTCACAAGGTCATCTGTCCACCTTGTGGGAGGCCTTCCAACTTTACGTACTTTTCTTTCTATACCTATAACATTTTCAACGCGCGGATAACTCTGCTTCCGTAACTTAGGATTTGCATGACGTCAGTTGCAACATGTGGAGTTCTAGGTGCTGCCACAGCTTTCTTAGAAAGGCTTTTCAGGCGTCAAGACTGAAAAATATTAGCATTATATACGAATGAGCAGTGAAGTCCAAGGCCCTGCATTCATTGTCCACAGGTCACCGCTCCAGTCTTTCTTGGACCTTGTGCACCTGTTTGCAGTACTTGTATCAAATGTAATCCAGCTATCGTTTACCTTTCATATAGTAAAACAGTTAATTTGAACCTCTATAATCAGTAGATAGTTCTTATCTATATGTAACACAGGGCTACGATCACGCCTAATAATGAGCCAAGGTTTATCTGGAGACATATTTACGAGCACAATTACTTTGCAAATGACAGTGCAACATGTGTGCACTTTCTACGCCCAAAGATAGATAATACCTAGTATCTAGGAGAAAGTACTTATTAGAACACAATGCGACAAAGTAGAGACTTAATACCCAGCAGCATTGTGGACTATTGATACTGTGATTTTTAAAGCGAAAAATCCTTTACTTTTTCATTACAAAACAGAACTATACAAGTTACTAAGTCAATCTGTGTGGTTCTTTCCTCAAAAGACCATTTCAGACACCAATCCACATGGTCTTCACATGATCTGACCAAGATTATGTCTGGACTTTAAAAGAGACTGCGACCTCTGAGTTTGTTTCGGCCTTTCTTCTCAGAGTAGTCAGATAGGAAACGCCGACCTCATCTAGTTTAAAAAAAATATGATTGACGTGTAAAAGTGTTTGTACAAACCTACTTACAGAAATAAAATCATTTATCATTTACTTACAGAACCAGATGAAAGTATACCGTGAGCTACGATGACACCTGCGATTGAACATAATTCATCGTAACCACGACCGTTCTCGAAGCGAAGCGAAGACGTCACAAATGTAACTAATAAAGGTGGCTGGGACGACTCCATACGGAAGGCGAGTTGCCAGGAATTATGGCGCAAATAGGAAGAGGTCCACCACTGCAATAAGCTTGGTTGTTTGATTGGAAATTGGAACGGCGCTTACAGAAATTTCATGTCACTCCATGTAAAATACTGATATTCAGCTGCATCCGGTTCGACTGGAAGGCGACCCCAAAGACCCCAAGATAGTTGGGAAAAGGCTAGGCCCATGATGATGACTTACAGAAATTGCAGGCAAAATTATCCAAGCCCCAAAAACATTTGGCTCTATTGTGAAGTAACTTAACAGTACGATACAGCCATCGCCCAATTTAATATCGCAACTTATCGATTTCAGAACCTCCAGAACGGTATCAGTCCAAAACGGTGCTTATTACTGCAATGCGGTTGTCGTTTATAAGTGTAATATACTTGTAGTTACTCTGATTGCAAGCATAAAATTATTTCTGCCTGTGACCATTAACATTCTAGTCCAACACTGACTGTGGTATGAGGGAGGTACCTACTGTCATATAATTGACCATCTTTGATGCTCTGATTCTGAATTGCAAATGAGCTTTTAGGCTCAGATCTGACGCATTTTGAAGACTCTTCACGGCTCATTTATGGTATTATTGTAAGAGCCAAAAGCCAATCTCTTAAAATACTAATATTACAATGTTGTGATTGAAATACTACTTTATACGTTTTTGAGCAATATGAATTTAGAATAAAATTGTTAGTATCCACAGATGGTTCCGGCTGTCTCATATGGATCTTTGACAGGTGTTCCAGGTAGTCAGAAACCCGAAAGTCTGGCAACCAGTGTTACCAAGGGGTATCGTATTATCCAATAATTGGGTTGTGGAGTTCAGACAGGCACTCGCTCCGTGTATTCAATTGCATCCAGTTAGACTGAAAGACGGCCCCTAAATAGTTAGCAAAAGCTGATGATGATAATATTCGATAGAATAGTTTCGAGAAGCTAACATTACATTACATCACATAGAAACTCACAACAAGTAATCGGCATTTTTAAACCAACACTAAAATAAAAGCCCGTCACACGGTCCAAAGCAAACAAACTAACTAATAAAATCTAAACTTACAGACGCAGGATGTTCACAGTAACGCGTGTTTATGCGCGTGCGCAGCGCGATCTAAATCTGGCAACACCTGGTTTGGATGTAAACACAGCGGTGAATGGACGAAATATTTTGGAAATGATGGATTTTTGGACGGGGATAATAAGCTTTGTTTCCGGTGTGTTCCCGTAATGGCTTGAAAGTTTTTGATAAAAATGCCACGTGGTTGAGTTGTAGAAGCTGTTATTAGAAGCCTTCAAAATTACGTTTGTAATTCCACGTGCACTTTGAGGGACCTTTCCGAAGCCACTGCTATCGCTGTAGATGTAGCCGAGTCAAATCAAAACCCATTTCACTTAAATATTGGAATCATTGACATGACGAAGATGAAAAGACGTCTATACAGGCGACTCGTCTTAACTTTATGAGGGAAAAAAGTAAGTTCCGAAACTGAAACCCGCCTACTAAAAAATCAAGAACAGTCTGAAACAAGAAAGTATTTTCATCTGGATCTGAATGCCACCTTCCCTAACAAAACTGTCATAGCCACCAGCGGACGCTTCCAACGATACCTTATTTGTCTAATTATATAAGCAGTTTAAAGTTATGAGGGCACAGATGAACACACATACATACCGGTCCAAGTCGTAACCCCTAACTTCGCCGTAGTCGGGTATAAAGTGTGTCCGAACGAAGTCATTTTCGCAGGGTTTCATAATTTATTTGCCTTTACTGATAAATGTATAACTTCAAATGCGGCAATAAAATTAATATCTTCACCATTTCCACTTACAAGGACATTATTTCCATCATAAATAATACAAATACGACATCCACATCCCGAATGAATCAGACTTTGACTTTCAACTTAACATACTCATAAGGTATCCAGGACCCCTTTGCAAATATTCATTACATCCGGGACCAGGATATCATGTTCGCTCAAAACCAGTTTTACATATTGAACACGAGCTTTTGCCAGCGGCTTCGCCCGCGCGGAACTTTCATCCCCTATTTACTCCCTTAGGGTTTGAATTCCGAAAAAATATCCTTATTCCTTGTCTACATTATAAAGGAAACCTCTGTGCAAAATTGAAGCTTTCTAGATCCAAGGGTTTGGGCTGGGCGGTGATGAGTCAGTTAGTCAGTCAGGACTTTTCTTTTTATTTATATTGATAAATATCGGCTCCAAACATAGGTGCGAAGTTTTTGCATCGTCATCCGCGTTTTAATGGATATTCATATGGGTGGAATATACCGTTGATGTTGAAGATGATTAAAAGATTATGTGGAGACGAGAGGAATGGTTACAGGTTTTGCATTTATGCTGTGTCAACAAACATTCATACATCTGTTGAGATCGATCGCTTTTGCCCTTTTATTTCAGAGTCAACAATTGTGCTTTTGTCCCTTTATGAAGTTATTTGCAACCGTGACGTCAACACGAATGGGTGACGAAAATTTAATGTGAATTCGAACGGTTTTTGTTTAAATTTTTGTGACAAGCACGATAAGTATCCGTCTAAGATATTAATAAGTTTTAAAACTAAGTAATATTACGGGCAAAACGAGTATTTTCAATTTTAAACGTTACGTTTACTCCGCGCGGTTGTGAATCATACAAGGCCCACAGATTTTGAAGCTAAAATAACTACCTTTTAGAAGTTATTATCATATGTTTAAATATCATCACGGAGACAAGGCAATCAGGCATCTCTAAGGAACAGATCACCACACTAACGACTATTGACACACAGAAATTAGACCTCGGCCCACAGACGACGGTACCAGGGTCCTAGGTTTGCGAGGAACAAACAACCGGACAAACAAAACGCCCACCCCTTCCGGCTTTAAATATGCGTGTGCGCAGGCCGCGCATTATGGCCTGATTGTCGGCTGATAAAATGCTTGGGAGTGACATGTGGCGTTAACAATTATTTAGGATAATTAATAGTTTTCAAGAGCCGTTGTCTGGTGGTTTTCATGTTCAATTCTATTAGTTAGTGTTCAGAGTTTAAGGTAAATTTCGGTGATAGGATTGAAATTTATCCTAGTATTCTTACTAATTTATTAAATGTGAAAGTTTGTGAGGATGGATGGATGGATGGATGGATGTTTGTCACTCAATCACGCAACAACAGTTGAAAGGTTTTGGGTTATGCTACACAGATAGTTGGGTTGGGACATGACATGGAAAAACAGCTTGTTATAGTAGCCACTTTTTTGCACTGAGCCAGTACAATGTCCTACTTCAAATGAGGTGAAGCGAATGACGTTTGGAACTTGGGCGACGCGCACTGAAGCTCTGCGATACGTTTGAAGTTACTAGTACAAAAGTAACATTTGAGTGTGTTACGTAATTTGTAGCATGCGTTTCGCTCCCTCTTAGTCCTCATCCTATAGATTTACGGAGATGGAGAATTAGTAATGCAACTTCGCGACTGCCGCGACAAAAAAATTGTAGTACTTAGTACAATATAAAATGCCGAGCCGCTCTTACACTTTGACGTCATGTACGGGACAAATTTACCGCCTCTTGTATGTCCTACTCAACACTAAACACAAAGGATACTTTTTATCCGGTAGTACGCACGGCTACACATCAAGCTATGCATTTCCAGTATAAGCTGACTTCGCATTATATAGGATTTCCGTATTATACGAGATCACCGTAAACTGGAAATGTATAGCTTGATATGTAGCCGTGTGTACGTTCCCGTGGGATAATTTTTGACCTCCGCTGACAAAAGCTAGTGGCACTATAAAACGGTTGTGTTGAAAATAATTGACAAAGACGTTTTATTAATCATGGCCAGATGACGTATGTCAATTTGATGGACGTTTTATGATAAACTTTGTGAAAGATGTCGTGTCAAGTTAAGTAAATTAAAATACTACCTAACTCAAAATTAAATTGGTTGTGACGGAAGCAGTTATTCCTTCACAAAATCCTGTTTCTCTCAGTGGCTGAGTCATAAGATTTTTCTTGAGACATTGTCCGCACTTCGCATGCGTAGGCGGCGCTTAAGACAACAAAGGACAGTTACAAGGTGTGACAGATCGATTTTAGTTACTTAAAAAAAAATATTATGCATATTGCCATACCAAAGAAAATTCAATCTTATTTCAAGGCAATAAAACTCTAATTGTAAATACATAGGTAAAGTAATGCTAGGGTCAACACGTTTTTCTTAATATTATAACAGTAAGCTTTAAAAAATACTTTTGGTCGTTGTATTATGCTTTTAATTCTAAACTCTAATTGGGGTGTATGTGGTGTTGCGTTAATTATATTGCACGTTGTACCCCCTATGAACAATTTCCGCAATTTGTCCAGTCATATAATATTTTTATAGACCCAAAGAAAGCCACGGTTTAACTAACCATTTTATTGGATTACACTAAAGCCTGGAACGCCATATATTAACAAACAAACGAATGATACTCTCAAATCTTGTGACAAATTAACGGCATTAACACTAAAGTGAAACATAAAATTAATATTTATTGGTACTTTGGCGCTAAACTTTTATAGGCTGTGCGGTCATTAGCCTGTACAGGACCACCATTTTGAATTGATGCAAAAGAAAGGCAATTATCAGCCCAGTTTTCATAGAGGGGGGGCTAATTTTAAAAAGATATGCCAGAACCAGGGGCGGCTGTCCCTTAAGTGCACTCGTGCGCTGAACTACCAGATTTTAATACGTGTAGAAAGAATCACAAAATGTTTAATAATTGCTTTGTGGCCACTGGTTGTGGTCTATGTAATAATAACAAAACTGACGAAACAATATAAGCTCTTTGCTAAACTATTAAGACTTATTTTCGCGGTACAGAAGATCCCTCGTGCGCTATGCCGAAGCGCACGGCGAATGCTCATACATTTCTATGAGATCCGAGCTAAAACGCCTAGCGCGTGAGACAGAAGATAGTTGACATAACTGTATGGAGCGCTATGGAGTAATTTGTCCATTTTCGTGCGCCGCACGGGGAACTGAAGTTTGTCGGACTGAACCTCGAGAGCGCCCGAGGTTTGGCGAAGTTTGCATGCCGGCCATAATGAATGACCGACTCAATAATGTCACCGCGAAGTTTTAGTTTACGTGAAACTAAATACCATTGTTTATTTTTTATTCGTTTAGATTTAAATTACTTATCTGAAATAAATAAGTAAATTTTATTTATTTACTTATTATCCCTAATACTTAGTGAGCTAGTAAAGTGCACCACCAGTTCCATGACCTACCAGCCGCCACTGGCCAGAACACCGTAGTTTTCATAAAAATATTTAGTTTTGCAAATATGGAGAGAGTACCTGGTGGTAGAGGTACCTAATTAGCTCAGCCATGTTTTACCCGTAAATATATTTTTTCTGTAAGTAGGTTTCTACAAACACTTTGATACGTCAAGCTAATTTAAAAAAAAAAAAACTAGATGTGGTTGGCGTTTCCTATCTGATTACTCTGAGAAGAAAGGCCGCAACAAACTCAGAGGTCAGAGTTTCTTTTAAAGTCCAGACATAATATTGGTCAGATCATGTGAAGACCATGTAGATTGCAGCATGCAGAAGTTATAAACTACATAATATAACTAACATCATGCCTTGTTGTACACACGGCTACACATCAAGCTATACATTTCCAGTTTACGCTGATCTCGCACTGTACGGAAATCCCATACAATGCGAGATCAGCTTATACTGGAAATGTATAGCTTGATGTGTAGCCGTGCGTACCTATAGCATGACTTCGCCAGTTGTGTTCCTAATAATACACTAAACTTACAAAACACAAAAAAAACAAACAGAATAAAAAACAACACAATCAAAATTCTTATTTTAAACATTACAGTATGTCTCAATTTTTTTTTCAATCAAGTTTTCTGCACGCTATAGTACGCTTTGACTGTTAAAAAGCTTCGAAGCCTCTTTTTATAAATTCAAAAATGTTTATGGAAATAATAATAAAAAATCAGGTGATAAAATACCGGTAGCCATAAACTATAGGGTACAGACAACTTTTATGGGAGTATCTTTAATATTAATCCGGACATGAGTCGATCGTAAAAATTGTACTAATAACGAATTATATTAATTTCTGACAATCAATGTATAATTCTTTTTAAGATTACTTTTACGGGTTTTTAAGCAGGAGATATTTCTTTATCATAACAGGTTCCGGGAGTTTATTGGTAAGCTTTATTTTACTTGAAAAAAAAACTTAGTTCAAAAATACAACTTGGTTAGTGAAAAATCAAGCTCTAAAAAGTATGATATAAGAAAATAATTATTCAAAAATCAAAATATTTTACTTCACATAAATCTGCATGAGCCATGGGCACTTATGAAACGTCAGAGGCTAGGTGCACGGTTCCAAATGTCGCTTCCTATGGAGAAGATCCGGCAAGAACGTCCACGGTTACTCTTTTAAAAATTATTGGCTTTTACAAGGTTTTCAAATACAGTGATAATAGGTATGGAAGGACAGTGCAGGCATTCGCATCTAAAAGCTGCGGCCGTATACCACTTTGCCATAAACCTTTTGATCGCTTACTACTGTTGGAATGTATTGTTATTTTAGGGTATTTTTTTAGTTCATGACTCTATGTCCTCTGGAGAGCGCCTTTTTCTATGTGACGTCGCATAGCCTTATAATAACCAGCGAACAATCAAGACGCCTCCGCGTTTTGCATTTGTCAAATTATGATAAGTAGGTAGATTTAGAAGTTATGAAGGAACAGATGAACATACCTACATACCGATCAAAATCATAACCCTCCTGTTTGCCGTAGTCGGGTAATTAAGGCAGTATACTAACTAGCCACCTAGTGCCTTTAGATTCGTTGTATGAAAGGCGTATGAGCAGAAGCAGTGGTGTCAATTTGGCCAATTTTCAGGTCAACCAAATAAAAAACTTCTAGTACCTACTCATTACACAATAATTTAACCCATAAAAACCTTTAAAGCTACAACAAGATAAAACTAAAAGAGGTTATTAAAATAATGCAAGCAGTCGTCAACCAATTCACAACTTCTCGATTACAAACACAGAATCAAGCCACACTTTGCTCAATCCACACAGTCCAAGAGGCGGCGACTTACAAAACTAACATAATGCCTCACAATTATGGCGGTGTGGCGAAACAGATAGCACCACAGTTCCCACCACGTAACAGACATACGAACAATGCTGATACACTTACGTCATTGTTCAGTCGAGGCTGTAAAGTAACACTAATGTACTGTGAAGACACTGTTGTTGAGGGATTCATGGAAGGTGCAGACGCCAGCACATCTAGCTTCCACAATCAGTCAAATTTCTCTGATAGATTTTCAACTTTATCAGAATAGAATATGGTTCATCTTCAATTGGGAAAATTTGACAGTTAGGGATAGCTTTATGTGCTGGCTGTCTGTACAAGATGGGATGGGTAATCGAAATTTTAGTAAATACCTGTTAGATGTTGACATGCCTACACTTACCTTTCAATCCCATATTAATAATATAATTTGAAAACACTGTAAAAGTCAGTTATTTTTAACGAGTAACCATTGTAAATGATGAACCGTGGTGCCACTGGACCGGGTCTGCATTGGAACCGTGCTTCTGACGTTTCATAAGTGCCCATGTAGGTTTTTGTAAAATTAAATTCTTTCATTTAGAAAATATATTTCTGATACATACATCATCACAGAAAGTGGTGATTATGTCTGAAGATCAGTCCACGAAGAGTGTTTAAAGCTAGCAGCGTCTTGTGCCGTTAAACTCCCTAAAATATGGTTGAGCCACACGATAACTGATCCATGCATGCCGTCAGTTGGGCCAGATTAGCTCAAAGCTGCATGGTTCTTTTTTCAAAAAGCCCTCCCAGACATGGCCCTGTACCATGGACCATGGACCTCTGAGTTTGTTTCGGTTTTTCTTCTCAAGGATCAGCCAGTTAGGCAATCGGCGACATATAGTTTTCAAATATTGACGTGTCTTAAAATATCTACATACATAAATAAACAGGTGTGTAAATGTTACCTACTGAAGATGTACGGTCGCGGTCAAGAGTCCATTCTCATGCTAAGGGTTATATTGCTATGACTCGCGGTCCAGGCCGTACCTACAGCTGTGTGTATAAGTGATGTAATCAGACCGCACACCACAGTAGGTACTCACACACCACTGTCGTCGAAAGATACAAAAAACATACCGTCGCACAGAGTACTCTGTCTCTGTCTGTACTGTGTTACGTAGTAACTACGTATGACCTTGGTCGGTTCATACGATCGCTAAAATTCACGTTCTAATATCAAGTATCGGTAGCTCGCAGCGTGTTGTCATTGATTAAGAAACACAAAAGTCTGGGTTCAAATCTCCCGAAGAGACTTTTATTTTTCTTTTCAACAATTTCATCAGTTCTTTTATTATTCGTTATACGAGAATGTTTTTTTCAAATTACTAAAATTATTATTTAAACAAAGGATTAAGAAGATTATGTGATTACAAAATGTTTATTCGTTATAATTTTATGAAGTAGGTATAAAAATAACTACTAATAACTTCTTGTTAACAGTTTATTTTCTCATAAAGAACAATTATTGAAGTAAAGTAGCTAATTGGTGAACCATGATAATCAGGCTATTGTATCTTAGTAATATAATAATATTGTGCTGTAATTACTACAATGTGCGGTACTCTAAAGAAATCACATTTTTCTACGCAAATCTACCCACGTAAAAATAACAAAATGCAGACAAGTTGTCACAATACAATTAAATGACTCAGTAGTACTACTATTGGAATAAATCTACTGCGAGTGAGTTAGTTCTCTCAAACCTCAAAGTTAACAAATTGTATTTAATAGGACTTATCGAAGTTATAGCTTAAGTAATCATTTTCATTACGAAAAGAAGATTGAAACTAAACCTCGAAATAATCCATATTACGGATATGACACAATATTATGTGAATATTACTAAAATCATTAAAAGTCAATAATAATAAATATTTCTAATTTATATCTTAATGTTAATGTTTATGTTTTTTGAGCTGGTTTTCCATGATGCAAACCTTCTGCGTGGAGTGCACAGCGCACTATGAATAATTTGGCAAAATGTCTTGTCTTTTTGAAACCACTTGTGCTGTCGCTTTCTTTTATAAGCTGGGGTCTTCCACTTTGCTTTCGATGGGCAAGGCTACCCCCTTCCTCATATCTTTTCATCCACTGACTCACAGTATTTCACTAAAACAAAAAAGGGGTACTGTTAGGCTACTAAACAAAATAAATACTAATATGTATTACTATTTAGAAACAAAATTATTTGAAATATAAATTTCACATAAATATTTAATCTAGGAAATAAATTTACTTTGAAATTTTATATTTTTCTTCTATTTAGACGTTATGATATTTATAAAACGTTTAAAAATTACTACAAGGATCAGCAGTTATACTTTAAATAAGTGCTTAATAAAATAATTAAATCATAATACTCACACTCAGGCCGGTTTCATCAGTTATTTGTGATATTTAAGTCCGCTTTTATGCAGCGCAATAATATTCGCTTTCATTTCTATTATTCAATTTGCTTACATTTTAAAATGAACTAGAAGACCGCTAATAGATTAAACACACGTCACTAGCACACAATAACAACCAACACCGTTCTATATGTCACGTCGAATGAGTCGTAAGTTAACTATCATTTAAATTTCTTTAGGTTTCTGTGGGTATATTGATAAAGTTTTACGAGTTTAGTGAACAAGACGAATAGAACAAGAAACTATAGTCAAAAGCGATTTTTAAAACAATAAAAAGGCTCGCACACCGCGCGTGGGATTCGAACCCGAGACTCGTTGCGCACGATGGCGCTAATCCAAGTTTAGGAACCACTAAGCTATCACGTCATTTACTTTAACGGTTGAATTTATGGAATACAATCATTTGTAGACGTATGAGAGTGTGTGTGTCTACAGTATAGAAATTACTTAATATAAGAAGGTCGTAAGTTAAACCGTAGTGTCAATCTATTACTTTTTGAGATTGGTACTCCGCTTTTGGATCCTACTGTACTTTCACAAAACTAAGAAATAGGATAACGGATCATATGAGAATTTTGCGATGCACAATGAGAATAAATAGAATCCAACACTTGGCATAGTAAAACAACTGAAAGTTTACTAAGAGAATCAAGAAATGAATGAAGACATAACTGTGAAATACAGTCAATTCCCTTAAACAGACAAATAAATGTTTTACGAGTATTTCAATCGGAGCAGTTCCGGGAAATATACGAAGACGCACGCACCGTTATTCACAAATCAAGAGAGAATAAGTACGATCTTGTTAAAGAATAAAACCTTATTTTTAAGTGGAATCATCGTTAACACAGAAACTGAAGTTATGGGTAAAATATTGATGCCTTTCTTATTGGCTGGGCAAATCTTTATAGTCGTTATTGGTAGTGATTGTAATGGTGGAGGTGTACAACATCGGAATTCATCTTGTTAAGGTTAGTTGTATCATTGGTCTATTAAAAGCAAAAATTACAACCATTACTCCAGCTCTGGCTCTTTTATTAGCCACAATCGACATCTTAAAATATCAATTGAAATGTATATTGTTAGTGACAGAACGTCCTAAGTCCAATGAAGAGATCAAACAGAAATTTAATTCATAAGAAAGTTCGGCAAAAATGCCTCTATGCCTCACAGAACCATGTCATATATGACGACCATGCTACCGAATTTAGCTGTCAGAGAAAACTTGTATTCATATTGACATTATAAATAGCTGATACCTAATAAGCAGGTATTGAGAGACCTCCCATTAGTCCTTGTCCAGATACTCTTGGAGCCTCGCCTCTGATGCATCAGTATGTAATCATGACTAAGAGTACCGTATAAGACAATATGCCTCAAATTGGTCCAAGTCGATATTTTACACCGATTGGCATCCGTGGGCGTCACCTTGACACGGGTTAAGCTCGAAAGAGGTCAACGAAAGGAGGCGTATGTACCTTCCAAATTTATTTCTGATCATATAGAACAGCTGGCTGAAAATGGTATCATGCTCTTTGAAGAATCTGGCGCTTTCCACTCGGATTTGGGTGGCAACATAAGAAGTTATTGCTACGCTAATAATACACTGGTAGGCAAGGCATTGGCTAGTTGCTCAAAAGGACATGGTTGATTGGATTAGAGAGGATTTTGGCTACGCAGTATTTTTTTCCCAAGAAGATCTATGAATCTATATACACTAATAATAAAGCTGAAGAGTTTTTGTGTTTGTTTGTTTGTTTGAACGCGCTAATCTCTGAAACTACCAGCCAGATTTGGAAAATATTTTTAGCATTTGATAGCATATTTCTTGAGCATTAACAGCGAGTTGAGCAAAAACAAAGTAAAAGCTCGGGAGAGTTACCATCCTCTCGTACTTTTATTTTGTTTTCGCTGAGGAACAAGAAATTTTACGCGGGCAAAGTAGAAGGCAGAAGCTAGCGTAATTTATATAAATCATCTATACTTACATGACTTAAAAGAAGAAATCTTGACTGTGCTTCTGACATCTTCATTCGGTAAGAACTAATGAATGTCCATGAAAGCTCTTTCCAAGTGGCATCGCAAAAGGGCCGAAAAAATGTATACGTGTAATCAAAACGATAGAAGTAAAAGAATATGACTTTCATTAAAAGCGTCTAAAATTCCACATACGTAAATGGTAATTTCTCTGCGGTATCCAAACACGTCTTTTGTATTGTTTCCAATATCAGCAATTAATATTCTTTCACCGTCTTTATACGGACGTCAATAAAAAGCAGTTACTGATGACAGAATAGCAATTACTTTGAAATGTTTAAACAACCACCGATTGGGTTTAGGCGATGAAGATAGTGGTAAATATTTTGTCGTTCTTTTGAAAATTCACAGCACAACGGAACGATGGCTGCAAATCAAAATTGCTTATAAAGATGGTGATGCGTTTAGAAAAGAATATACCTCATGATCAAGACAATAGGTAGTACTTTCGTTTGAAACTCACAGAGCATAAAATCGACACAGTTCCATTAAGTGATTTATCGTGCTACCGTAGGCATTCTGTCTCCGTAAGATAATCTAGAACCAGTATCCGTTTATAAAGAAAGTGTTAAAAATATCATGGCTAATGATAAATGTGTAAGTGAAAGCAGTAAGATATTGTATGCAAAAATAGTCGACGATATGTAGGACTGGAGATTAAAGATTAATTTCTGTATGTTAAATAGCTTATGATCGTGTATGGATTCTGTCCGAGCAATTATAAACAATGTCACTTTGTAATAAAGATTAAAATTGCGTGCATTATACTGCTCTGCACTTATCAGAGCCGTCAACCCCTTTCTCTTGGAATTGCATCAAAGAAAAAGTAAGTCCATTTGAAAAGATTGACCTAAATACTTGGACAGGTTTAATAACAGTATCGCATGAGCTTGTAATCTGTGGATAATTGAAATTCAGTCGATATCGAGAGGAATTAAGGACGTCTGCGAAACCTGTAGCCAGATTGATTTAGAAGATTGGACCCCGAAATAAGATCATTTTTTTTTGTTGAAGTTTTAATAAGGAACTTAGTGTCAATTACAATTGGAAACAAAATGTGTGCTCTACATGCTGGTTCCCCTAGTGCCACACATCGGTCAAGATCTTAATCAAAATTGGAAAGATCATGAGTCACATATTGAAGACTCAACGAAATTCTACTGACCCAGCAACCACAAATTCCAACAGCACAACAATTAAGCAATCAACTCAAGTAACAATTAAGTGAAAACAAAAGACAAACAGCAAGTTAATCTACCATTGACAGTGTAAAAATAGCCCCACCCAATATGGGCAATATTTTTGCCTTAAACACCGGGTGTGGTCACAACTACTCGTTACGAAAAGAAACATCGAGGTACATTTGCATTTAATCGCTGTCGTGGCATTTGTTGGTGAAAGCATTGTAATTTCATAGGAAACGTTTCATATGAATGACGATAAACAAAGTATGAGCGACACATTCTGTAGGTGTAATGTATCGTTGAAAGTTATTGTAGGATATTGGGTTATTTGTGAACGCGAATAATGTGTAGGTCATACACGGGGTATAGACCGTATAGATGTAGTATTTGGTGCTGAAGGTGGATAATAACCACACAAATAAGTAAAAAAATTCTCATGGATAGAATCAACCCATAATGTTTTCACTGCTGATTCTATGACAAAGGCCTTCTCTCTGTGAGAGGGAGTAGGCCGCGTAATCTAAATATTACGCGGGCCTAGGGCGGCTTGGTGGATGTCACATGTCTTCAAATTTTCGGTTCGAGGAAATGCTGGATTTCTCACAATGTTTTCCTTCACCGTTTTAAGAGCAATGGTGATGAAATAATTTACACAAAGTAAAGTGCCTGTCTGGGTTCGATCTACAACTTACAAGTCGCGGCCGTCTCCAATGACCCATAACTGCTCATGATTATCTTGAAAATAAGAGTACAAACAGGGTGGTGAATTTTTTTAGAGACAAAAGAGAGCAACGTGGATTCTAAAAGCTTAAATAATACAGAATCACGTATTCACTATCGAAGTATTGGCACCATACAACGGTGGAGCGAATTCCATAAGCATTACGGAATCTTATAATAATATCTGATATCAATTTATAACACCGGGAAATGCCAAGAAAGCTAAATATAGCTCAGAAATCTTATGAAGGAAGCAACTCCAGTTGTAACAGATTTTATGATTAAACAAAAAGTAGGTTCTTATTACCGCATTAATCTAGAATACCGTATGACCTGAAGATAAGAATTAGCCCTACTTCCTATGGATGGTAATGTATGAACCAACCAAGGAAAGGCTAGTAGCATTTATAGAAACTCGATGGGTATTTCAATATAATGAATGAGGATACAAGAACAGTTTAGAAGACTAATGGCAACCAATGAAGAATAACTAATCGGACAAGTGAGTTGATCCCAACGCCTGACAATAATATTATTGCAGTGTATTGTAGTAACGATTTTATCATTTGATGAAACACAGTAACTGACACACGACATTCAGAATAAAGCACTAATCATGCTGAAAGCTAAAACATTAATCCACAATTCCACAACATAGCTAAGATTATCTACAAACCAAACACGAGTATGATAAGTGCTGATACAAAAGAAGTCAACAAGCAAGGTCACAGGCAAAACAGTAGAATACAATATGGCACAAAAACTAAGGCTGAACAAGATCGAGAGATAGATTTCATGGTAATAATATCACAATGTGCGACGTTGAATTTGTAATGCTGCACCTACGTGAATAAGTTGCTGAATTCGTAATTGTGAGAAAAAGTTGGGTGATATGCGTCAGATGATAGAATACGAAATATAAAATATTCCTTGGAAAGAAAGGACTTGAAAGCTTCAATGGCACAGGAGTTTGGAGATAGGCACATACAAACGACAGCGCCGAGCATTGGATATAGTCGGGTTGTTGATGACGATGGTGATGCTCAAACGATATTTTGAAAATGATTACACTGTTGGCAGATTGAACACAAGTAGCTGTGGTAAAAGCCCAAAAGGCGTACAAAATACGAGAACATTCCACTAATTAAGAACATCGTAACACAAAAGTTAACTCCAAAGATAAGGAGACGAAAATAACGAGATCATAAACTGTGATTGGCAAACGAGCCATAAAATAATTATTGTCAAGTTAATATCTTTGCCAATGAAAATTATATCGAAGTTGATAAAAAAATAAATGATCGACCTTAACCTGAACAAATGGGCATAATTAAATATTTAGCACAAACTTCGACGCCAAAAGAAACGCATTCTTTGCTTTAACTTAAACAAGTGTCCGGATTTATAATTAAAAATGTTTTCCTTGTAAACAACAAGAATTAACACGCATCTGTTTTGGGCATCTGCATGAGTCAAACTTCAAACGTCATTAGTTCATTGTCTTTGTTCAAATTTATAGTAGGTAATGTAGGTTATTTCTCAAAAAACGTAGTAATATTTTACAGAAAATAGTTTGGCAGTATTAAATATGAAATAAAATCTGTCTGACTGTTTGTTACGCTTTCAAGCGTAAACCGTTGAACCATATAGCCTGGGATAAGGAGAAGGACATGTTATTTTTTTACGCGGTTGCGGGAAAAGTGTTAGTTTCTTATAAATGGATGTAGCCACTGGAACCGAACAAGGCAAAGCCTGTAATTCGGTTTTCAATGCCTTTTTCTTCGACATTTTAACAAAAAATATATTAATTTGTTTAGGAATTTCTAAATCTGTCCTAGTATTTACCTTTGACAGATCAGTAGTTAGTATTATTCGCTTAGCGTTCGAAAGGTGAAACCAAATTCTAGCAGACCTTTTTCATCTTTCTCTTACTGAACTAAGCTATCAATGATATAATTAAAGTCAGCTTCGAAGCTGCAGAGTGCAGCAACTCCTACAGTAATAATTATATCAGTGACCACAATACAAATTACCTTATTCACCTTGAATAAATCATTTAAATCGTTTACTTTAGACATTGTCTTATGGCTGTGTCACTGATCACTTTCAAGCCGTAAGTCATTAAATTATTATTCATTAGGATCCGGATCATGAACTAGTAAGTCAATGCGACTTGGTTTGTTCGTTATGTCGGGAGTGACACTTTCAAGCTTGTTTTCCTAGCATAATCTATGCCAAAATCTGCTCCAGTCTGTCCCGGGAATGGCTTAGGAGTTTAGGACCTTACGTTATTTCACGAGTCTATTCCTGTAAGCTTTTGCAATGCCTAGTAATCTAAAGTGGCGTGACTATTACCTAGTTAGTTTCCAATTTAATGCTTTTGATGCAGTATAGTGTGTACTGATTTAATGGGCTATCATAAATGTCTTATTTTTAGATTAAGATATATTGTTGCTGTATCTTACAAAACACAGTCAGGTTATCTCTGTTTCGCTTAACTTTTTTGAATTGTTATTTGATTTATTTCAATTTTAATTACAGTATCGTAGCACAAACTTTAATTTATGCTTTCATTGTTTTATTGTAGACGATGCTTGCAAGATTTGCAAGTCTCACTCCCTAAGCTGAAACATTTAACTAGCAAAATACAGGTACTTACACAACTGCTTCGCGTAATCAACCTAAAACGTTTCCACTGCAGGGAGACAGGCCTCCTCTCTGTGGGAGGGAGTGGGCCGTACTCCACCACGCGGGACCAGTGCAGGTTTGGTAGATTTCACATGTTTTCGAGTTTCTGGTTCTAGGACATGCCGGTTTTTCACGATGTTTTCCTTCACCGTTTTTGAGAGCAATGGTGATGAAATAATTACACAAAGTAAAACGTCTGCCTGAGTTCGAATCCACGACGTACTATCGTGGACATCCATATCTATACACCTTAAGGACTATTTTTGCTTGCAAAGCTCGGCAGGGGCGATAGCGGGCGGTTAACAGATGTGGTCATCGTGATCACGATTTTGTTTTCAAACTGTATAGATATGGATTTCTTCCAAAGTACATACATCTCATAAGTCTGCACTGCTCTCAACACTGCCTAGTCTTTCGGGAAATTCAAGCGTGATGCTATTTTGTTTGTAAAATATACAGGTGAGAAAATACATAAGGCGTAATCAATTGGCTCAAGGACTCGTTTAGTTACATACAATTAGGTTGGTCACGATTTACCCTCGATTAAAGTTTAATTACTGCACACTGCCAAGTGTTGCCACGCGTATAGCATATTATTATGCTCATTTCGTAATATGCTATTCAACTTGGAATTACCGAAACTGCGGCGGTCTCTCCGCCGCAGTTTCGGCATAGGACAAGAGAAAAACAGTAGGCTGCTGAGAACCATGAGTCGAATGCTAGATCACAAGAGCGAATTTCAAGTATTAGGTCGAGATTGATAAACTGTACTTCTCACGTTCTTCGGCTTGCACCATTTCAGCCGAAAGACGTCCACTACTGGACATAAGTCTTCCCCAAAAGGGGGGTTTTGCCATAATCGCCACGCTTGGCAGGCGGGTTGGCGATCGCAGTATGGTGGTCAAATGCATAGAGAACGCTGCTGCCCATTCTCTAGTAAGTCCCTTAGTCGCCGTCTACGACACCCACGCGAAGAAATGGGTAGGTGCTATTCTTTTACGTCCGGCACCACATGGGACGTTGTCTGGCTTAATCATATTTTGATAAACATACAGCGTGACACTGACCACGAAATTGCAAAAAAAAAATCGCGGTCTACCGTGGCAATGCCCCCTTAAATAAATACTTCTGTCTGATGTTGATGTTAATATGATGTCTCTATCTTGCACTTATAGTTTAAAAGCTCCACGACTGTAACAGAAATAATGCTAAGCTAAAGCACGTGATAAGTAACGTTTATGAATGACAGCCTTATAGTTCAGTCACAGAGCCCCGTTAACTTTGAATTCATGAACTAGTGATATAATGAAAATGTTACGCTTTAGTACCTCAACTGATAAAATGTCCGATAGTTGATACACTTGGTAGAAGAAGGAACAGTGGCGTTTTAGTTGCTAGTGAGTTCAACATAACCGTTCTCCTCAGGCGGAGGGTATCCATGAGGATTACGCCGTAAACAAAAGAAAAGGTCCACTTCTGCCAGAGGCGTTGCAAAAAGCTTGCCACTTAAAATCGATGACAGGACCAATATTAAATTAATTCTGTAATAAGGAAGACTTTTAAAATAAATAAATTATGCAGTATTATTTCTGCAAGTGATAATAAATTACAATAATGATTCTGCAATTCCTGTTCTTGATATCAATAAATAAAATAATAAATTCGAGAGAAAGGAAGCCTTGAATACAGTTGCAGTTATTAAATCACACGAAATCGATACATATGTGACAGCCGATACATTAGTTTGGCGGTCGTGAAGATAGTAAAACGACGGATAAGGTAACAGAGGTAATAATTTAAAATGTCGGAGAATAAAACAAGAATGCAAAACAGCAGCTAGAGGATACATTTCGTAAATAAAGCAGATACCTACTTGTCGGTTTTAAACGCAACTTTGATATTATACAGAAACTTAAGTAGGTACCTACGTCTTGTTGCTTAAAAGCAGAGAATCCGAACTTTTCTGATTGCCGACATTAGAAATACTGCATTTCAAAAAACAATTCAGAATAACCGTGTCAGTATCAAAAAATGGCGTCGGAAAGGACGTTAAGCAACTGATCCCGGTTGTCATTCTCGGATCTTTGACAGTTGTTACGGGCTTACGGGTCATCAGAAGCTGGAAAGTCAGACAACCATTCTTGTATTATCCAGCAACCGGGTTGTTGAGGTCTGATAGGCAGTCGCTCCATGTAAAATAATGGTATTTAGTTGCACCTGGAAGACGACCCCAACATAGGTAAGAAAAGTCTCGGGGAATGATAATAGGCGGCCAAAATATTGCAATAGATTGCTAAATATTTGCTTCTTTAAGTTGACCATAACATTGATGCCGTCTTCCCACGACATAACACCTGACCATGAATTAAATTCAATGGAGATTTTCGTATGATCTTTTACAGCCTTTCATGGTATTTGGGATCCTAAAAGTACCATGTAAGGCCTTGCCATGTTTCTCCATCTCCCAAACGAGCCTGGCTCCAACATGATTACAATTCTAAATTAAAAGCGCCAGGTCCCGACCATGTGGCACCGTTTATTTTTATACCCACTGCTACTCTGACAGTGCTGTTTACCCCTAGCTATTTTAGGAGATGCATCCAACACGTGTATTTACATACTTACCTTACGAAAGACGCAGTTTGAACTTCGGAATGCACGTTTCTACGTTTTTAACAAAGGGAGGAAATTGTTGGCGTTTTGTGTTGGTTAGAATATCGTCAACATCATTATCGCTTTCGAGATGGAGAATTATAAACAAATACCTACCTAACTGTTAATTTGAATGTCATCTTTAAATATCGAGTCCCGTATATCTTTTTTTCTCTTCTTATTTACCAAGACTTTCTGGAAGGACTTGTAGGGGGGCGCCTTAGCCCAGTAGTGGGCAAAACAAAAAATCGAACCCAGACAGACAGGCGCTATATGTAATATGAGGAAATTATTTTATCGTCACTGCTTTGAAAACGGTGACGGAAAACATCGAGAGAAAACCGCCATGTGTTAGAACCAAAAATTCGAAGACATGCGACAATTACCAATCCGCACTGGGCGATTACACCCCACTCCCTCTCACTGAGAGGTGGCCTGTGTCCCAACAGTGGGAACGGTAGGTATAGGCTGATAATGCTATTCTGCATTGCATTCTAAAAGCGGATGTTGTTTGGCACCCGGAGATAAACAAAAACAATCAGATGGCGGAGAAATTGCAAGCAAATGAGAAAAAACATCATTAATATAAACAAAATCTCTTTGATTATGCGAATAATTACCGGATATAATCATCAGATGACACTTACATCACAGATTACATGACGTCACAAAACAGTGAAACCAAATTATTTACAGACAATTTAAATCCTAAAATGGTAGCAGAAATTAACATTGCAAATGGTTACAAAATGTCGGCTACCAATTTAGGCGGGATAGTTAGCGCCATGTCAAGGCGATTTTAGAGTAGTTTTTGCACATTGCAAGAATTTCGCAAAAGTTGTCGGAAAAAAGATTCTATTAACTTCAAACGGTGTGGTTTTGTTGAGATTTCTATTCGGATAACGGCAATACCTAGCTTGAAACTATTTTTTTTTTGTCAAAGAAATCCATTCTTTTTTGACGAAGTGTCTTTTCTTAATTATTTGACGACTTTTTTGCGACTTCTTTGTCTATTGTCTAATCTACTTTACGGATAGCGAAAACAGGATTCTGGAATTGATCGTAACTTGGATTTATCAGAGCGATAGGGTGGGTACCTACATACCTACCTAAGTTTTGGCGTTTTATCAAAATCGTTGGCAACATTCCGGAGAGAGTAGGTAGGTAACCAATAGTGTTGTGTTGTAAGTTTATAAAATTAGTGGAATTTCCTAAGCAATGAAAGTGAGCGAGTAGGCATTGAGATTACAGTTCAATGACCTGCAGGCTTGAGATTCCGGCATTAGCTAGCTACCTACCCAACCTTGCGTTGTTTTTAAAGTTTCTTATGCCTACCTAATGATAATGAAGCTATAGAATGGAAGAATGAAACATGATTCTTATTATTTCTTAAGTTGAAAAATACATAGGTACCTACCTACACAGGAAATGTGATAATAGGTCTTTACCTATGAAATTGCCGTTTTGTATGAAAAAATTTAAACGAATTTTTTTCATGAATTTTTTATTTGTATTAATCGAAGTAATCACCCATGCAATCAATGCATCTTTGCCATCGCAGTGGCAGTTTATTGATGCCCTTCTTAAAGAAATCAGCTGGACGGGAGGCAACAAATTCTTCAAAGGCATTTTGTACTGCCTCTCGGGTATTAAATTTTTTTCCCGCCAAGAAGTTATCCAAATTCTGGAAAAAGTAGTAGTCTGTAGGCGCAAGGTCTGGTGAGTAGGGCGGATGACGGAGAGCTTCCAACCCCAGTTCTTGCAACTTGGAGACCGTCTGCTGTGCAGTATGAGGTCGCGCGTTGTCGTGCAGGAGCAGCGGAGACGAGCGATTGACCAATGCTGGTTGGAGATGCGCCAGCTTCTCCATTATTGTGTTCAGTTCTTCACAGTACACATCTGCAGTAATGCTCACCCCGTTTGGTAAGAAGCTGTGATGAATCACACCGGCGCTAGACCACCAAACAGTGACCATCACTTTTCTAGGGGTAAGTTTTCGTTTAGGGCATTGTTTAGGTGCTGAACCAGGATCCAACCAACTTGCTGAGCGCTTACGGTTATCAAACAGAATCCATTTTTCATCGCAGGTAACAATGCGGTTCAAAATTCCTTCATTTGTGTGTCTGTTGAGCAGTGCAAGGCACGTCTCGACGCGTACTTCGCGCTGGCGATCATTGAGTTCGTGGGGCACCCATTTGTCAAGCTTTTTTACCTTGCCAATTTGACGCAAATGGACCAATATTGTTTTGACGCTAACGTCGAAAGCTGCTGCTAATTCAGCCGTAGATTGTGTATCATCAGCTTCCACAATCGCCTTTAATTCGTCATTGTCGACCAAAGTCTTCGGACGACCGCGAGGTTCATTTTTCAGGTCGAAATTTCCAGAACGGAAGCGAGCAAACCAATAACAGGTGGTGCGTTGGTTTGTAGTGTTAGCTCCGTAAACGTCGTTGATGTTGCGTGCCGCTTGTGCCGCGTTGCTGCCACGACGGTACTCATATTCCATAATTACTCGAATTTTTAACGTATCCATGATGACGAAAAAGATTGAAATGCGATGAAAATGTAACACTAATCAATAAAGAAATGACTACTTTTAGAAAAAAAAATCCATGTTTTTAAAATAAAATTAATTTGAAATTAGAATTCTTAGCCAAACAAAAATTATTTTGATTTGAAATGGCCAGTACTGCAGAACGGCAATTTCATAGGTAAAGACCTAATATTTCCAAACATTGCATTGGTGCTAACATTCCTTGGTCATTGGAGACTGAGTAATCTTGTGTCTTGAAAGAGGAGAATGTTTTATTACACCTACCTACATGCGATGTAGTTGTACTTTAAGTATAGGTACAGACTCCAGCACATCAAGCTACCCCAATCTGTAAAATTTACCCAATTGAACATGAACCTTATGTGTAGGTTATAAAGTTGAAAATCTATCAAAGAAATTTGACAGATTGGGGTAGCTTGATGTGCTGGCGTCTGTCATCGCTGTCGATCTCTCGATCCAAATTCTTTCATATGTATGAAGATATTAGGTTGGGCTACCTACGTACCTAACAAATTCCGGAGAAAAGATTATCCCCACCATACATTCGTGCTACATACCTACCTACATTGCGTACACATCTATACACAATGCAGCCATGTTGTGGGTAGTGTATCACAATAGGATGCGAATTTCGGCGTGCCGGGCATTGTTTGGGAATCTGGGATGCAGGGACCCCTGGACCGTGATGTGTGACTTCCATGCATGGTGGCTACACTATTGCCACAATAGACATCGAAGTTCGTACACTAAACATTTTCTGAGGTAAGGTAACAGCACTACTATCAAATTCATAGTCGAAAAAAGTATTTTTTATCGCCATTGTTTGAGGTTGGTAGGTAATAGGGGAGACGACTACTTTTTACCTGCCAACGAAACTTACGGTGGCAAATACAGACGACGCTCTGCCACAAAATCTCACAAAACAGGCAGAACAGGGGACAAAAACCTCCGAATATCTATAATTAGCGAAAACACTGACGCCTTTGACCACTAAAATGCAAATTCCACAACCAACCGGTTTGAAACGTAATGTTTTTTTAAGAACCAATGTTTAGAACAGCCGTGTCGTCTAAATTCAGCCAGGTAGAAGATCGGTATACGACCTACTTCCGAGTTCTTGATACAGATTATACAATAGCAAGCAGTGATAGATACGAACGAGATATTTTTTTCCGCGAATGGCTGTATATAAGCGTGTCTCAGCAAAGCATGGAAAGTACAGTTAAAATAACTAAAATACTCACGAGACTCCGGACAGCACACGACGAGATGCTTAGAAAGATTACGTTTTTTTAAACGTTTTAGACACTGTTTATGACACACAGATTGTTCAGTTCACTATATTGGTACACTAAACGTTTTTATTTGAATGTTTAACGTGTTATTTGTGTTTATTCACAGCTGAGTTCTTAAGCGGTTCACGGTTTGGGTTGGCGGGAGCGACGATCAACCTCCGTGCGTGAATACGACGCGGCGCGGCGCGGCGAACTGACGGGGAGCGACGAAATGAAACGTCATCATTGCGCGCGATCTCCCACTCTCCCGAGCGTTCGGAATTATGGTCAGATGGTTTGTTTTATTTTCAAAATATTTTTGTTTCGAACTGCATGTATATGACAGTATATGTGTCCGATTAAAAGGCGCGGCCACGGCGGCGGCGATACTTAAAAAAACAACCAAAAATCTGTTAAAATTTGTCAAAGTTATGGATAAAAGTCGTCATAAGAGTCTGAACGTGGCCGCGCCATTGAAACGCGGAGGACCGCGCGGCCACGGAGGTCTTTAAAACGAAGCATTGCAGAGACCTGGGGGCCCTGTTGGTTGTTTTATAAACATTACAAATTGTAATTGTATTTTACAATTTACAATTCTACAAGTTTCTGTTTAATAAAGAATACTGTTTACAAATTTATCATGGTGGAAAACTGTCAAAATTGTAAAATTGTAACTAGGTAGGTACCTACAATTTTGCATATATATCTAAAATCTGTATTTCGGAAACGGTTCCAACGATTTTCATGAAATTTAGTATCTTAGGGTTTCGGGGACGATAAATCGATCTAGGTAGGTTTTTTTCATCCATTTTTATCATCCAGATATTTTTAACATTTTGCTTTACAGGTTTACAGGTGACAATTTACATATTTGTAAGGAAAACTGTTTTATTGAACGCATAATTGTAACTACAATTTTACAGATTTCGCACTCGCCTTGTGTCAGAATTTTACAATTGTGTACGTTAATGTATTATGTGAAGAAATTTCATTGTTGTACAGTCGCCAGCAGGTCAAGCTATCCCAAACTGTCAAATTTTCCCAATTGAACATAAACCTTATTCCTTTGTAATAAAGTTGAAAAACTATCAAAGAAATTTGACAGATTGGGGTAGCTTGATGTGCTGGCCTCTGTACATTAAATAATGGTTCTAACAACTAGTTTTGGAAGTAGCGATAGTGACAGTGATGATGACTTTATAGGTAGTCATCCTACGAGTGAACGGCAACGGCGAGTTTTTCGTAGAAGGTTAGGTTTTAATTTTGAAGAGACAGATTTTACGTTCAACGAATAGGTATTAACAGTCTATAATATAGTTGCCAAAAGATTTCAACTTTTCTGCGAGTTCTTTCCACTTTTTAATTTTTATATCATGAGTTAGTTTTTCACTAAACCGACTGAGATATTTATAATTTGTAAAAAAGAAAAATATAGAAAAAAATAATAGGTTTATATTTTAGGAGCTATAAGACTATAATCACATGGTCGCGCCATTGAAACGGTGGAAAACACGTATTTTTAGTATTTTTGACAAATTCAAATCGTGGTTTTGCAAAAAACTTCAGACCGCTGAGATGCTTTTTCAGCGAAATATCGGAAATATCGTGTTTTTCGCCGTTAAAGCTCCTGAAATATATATAAACCTAGGATTTTTTTCTATATTTTTACAAATTCAGCCAAGAATTTACCAAAGTTTCAGATCTCCGTGGCCGCGCGGTTCTCCGTGTTCCAATGGCAAAATTTTGCTTTTGAGAACTGTTCGTGTTGTATAAGTTATTATTTTGTCTATTTTGACAGGCTCTTGTTCATGTTCCCCTGGTAGACTGAAAATGACTTTTAATTTTTTTATTTCACTTACGGTCACTTGTTCACCCTAGTTTACCTAGTACCTACTTAAGTGTAAGTACTAACCTTTGATATTAAGTAGATCAATTGTAAATACCTACCTACTCATTGTATTTTAATTGCTTGAGGTCTGTGCATTAGCAGTTTTTGCAAATCTTGTTTGCATGATAAAAAGAAAACAGAACTGAAGACACAACATCATTATTATTTCTTCGATTGACCACAATGTAGCTCTTGTTCACCATGTACATGATTTAAGCAAACAAAAAATAGGTAAGTAAATGATAAAATTGTTTTGACATTTTGTGTATTTATATAGCACGTTTGGGTCCACGGAATAGATAAAAGAGGTCTCTATTCAAAGTACAGACGACGCCAGCACATGCGTTTAATTTAGTCCACACTCGGCCCTTCAACCCCTAAAAAAGATTGCTTAATTTTTTTCCTCTCAACCCTTAAACATAGTTCACACTCGACCCCCGGGGGTGAGACTGAATTTTCATACAAGGGACAGGTATAAGACATCCCCTTTCGACCCCTAGATCGGTAAGTACCTACCTAAAATTAATATTTTGGTACAGTACCTACTAGTAAGGTACAGACTACTTTGGGGGTCGAGAGGAAACTAAAAACTTGTCTGGAAAATAAAATCCACTGTCGACTTCCAAGGGTTGAGAATAGACCGTAGTCCCCCCAGACTGAACATCAAGCTATCCTATACTGTCAGATTTTCGCAATTGAAAATGAACCTTATTCTTTTGCGCTAACGTTGAAAAACTATCAAAGAAATTTGACAGATGGGGTAGCTTGATGTGCTGGCCTCTGTACCTCTCTACCTATACATATTATATTTTTAGTATTATGAAAGGCTGTGAAAAATCTCCTATTCGACCGTTCCCTTCTGGCTGTGTACGGTCGCGCGCAATGCAACTGTCGACAAGCGCCTACGTCCACAACAAACTTAAGGTACGATCGATCCTATTAGCTAATTCACTTACCTATCTTACTAGCAGGTACGTAATACAATCTAGTGATTGGCAGATCCTGGAAATACTGTCAATGGTCCCTTGCATAGGGGTCCCTCGTGTGAGGACGGAGGTAACCAAAGGCCCTGGGGAAAAAAATAAGCTAGGGCCCCCTGTTTAAAATCGTTTGTTCCGTATTCGTCGTGTTCCGAATTCGTCGTAGACTCCAGATTTGTCGTAATCCAGATTCGTCGTGCTCCAGATTCGTCGTAATACAGTCGACTCAATAATAAAATTAAAAACCAAATACAAATTGTAACTTATTTTAATGAAAAAATTGAAACTATTTTATGAATAAAAAGAAAAGCGCGTGCTTGATAATTCACCAGACTCGTTTTATAGTCACGCTGTTGAAGCGCGCCGCGTGTCTCATAGGTCTGCCGCAAGGCAGACTTATGAGTGCGTGTTTCACCAGCACACGTGGTGAAACACGCTGTTCTACGGCGCGACTGTGAAACCAGCCTAAGAATACAGGGGAGTTCCCCGCAAATTTCAAACAAAGATGTTCGAGACTTGTTGGGAATTCCCCTGTATTTTTTCAAATAAGTTGCAACTATTAAAGTCGCGTTCCTGGAATCTGGTTTATTTATATTCCGAATGTGGGAGATTTTTTTTTATTTTTTATTAGTTCAATGTATAGTTTGTAAGTCAGCGTCAAAGGCCCCCCCTGAGCTTGGGGGCCCCGGGGCACTGCCCCGTCTAGCCCTCCGATAGTTACGCCACTGGTGAGGAAGTACTACCTCCTTGCACTTAACATTGTAAATTCCTGGTAGAATGTAAAGTAACCCCATATAATCCCTGGTTTTATCTATTTCCCGGCCACTGAGGCAGAGATTCCCCTACCGCTATAAAAAAGTACTGTTATCAAAAACAAATCACCGACGACAACGATCTTCGACGGGACTCTTTGCCGACAGGACACTTCGCCGACAGGACTCTTCGCCGACAGAGCTCATCCTTGCGCTGTTACTAAATAGTCAAGTAACTGCCACTAACATGGAAGTAGCCCTCGCCGGCCGCTGCCGCGGCACCGCTCGCTTTGCTTGCTCGGCTCGCGAACGGTTGGTCGCAATTCTAACCTAACCTAACCGATTACCTACCTGATGACACCTGTCGGCGAAGAGCCCCGTCGGCGAAGTGTCCTGTCGGCGAAGAGTCCCGTCGAAGTAGTCTTGTCCGTGTTCACTCTGTCAGCGCTCAGCGTAGTGTCTGTCAGCGTTTAGTCGTATACCTTAGAATCCAACATAGTAGATCTCTGCGCGTTGAAAAACACACAGTTTGATTTTCATTGAAAATCCAGTGCCCGAAAAAATCCCGGCGCGATATTATGACGTCCTTGTGAACGTAGACTTACTTCACAAGCCTGTTCCGTGTGGCTTTTATTTCTTAGCAATTGTTGGTAAGCATTATAGTTATTCTTTGACAGTATAATTTAGGCCGTATCAAATCAAAACTACCCACAAGTCTACTTTACACCAATTGTACTCAAGATCCTAGAGCGGCTGAACGGCTACCTACTATGTTAATTGAGGGTTTGCAGTATTTGGAAGATATGGATGGGCCGGCTATGACTTTGGCCGACTCGACTAGTCGGCAAGCCGATCGTTGCTTTCGGTTAAGTTCGGGTGATATCGGTAATGTTCGTGACCTACGCTTTCGACTCGTAGAACATTTACACTCTTATTTTGCTTTTTTGTGCTGACATCTCTTTGAGTTTTATGTGCCTTAGGTTTGTTTTTAGCGATGAGCAGGTTGAATCTATCAAAACTTTAGGCAAAATGAAATCCCAACATTCAATCAATCAACAATTTTCACAATTGTATGTCTTCAAAAAGATTGAAGTCACATTTTCTCAACAATCAGCGCCCCTAGCGGCAAATCGACGAACTAACTTTGCCACGCACTTTACCTCCAATCTATCCGTTTTGTCTTACATCGGGACGAGATTTTGACGTAAAATAATACAGAATATGTTAATACGTTGTTTACCTTGTAGAGGGAACGGAATAAAATGCCTACGCCTTAGTAATAAGTGGGTATATTCAGATATTCCAAACTGCATCGCATTGGCATAATAATTTTGTATTAGTTATGCAACTCGGCGCTTATATAAGTTATGTAACTTAAATGCTTGATTAGTTATGTAAGCACTAACCCCTTTATTATTTAGGCATAAGCGAAGGTTAGGTAGGTATTCGTAAAGGTCTACCACATTTGAGCCAAAGCCAAGCTAAATGCACAATAAGGTATTTTCAGTGGCGTAGCGTGCCTTGTCGGGGCCCCGTATAAAAATTTTTTTGGAGGCCCTTATATGGAGGTAAAGATTTTTCACAAAAGAAAAAAAATATTGTGAGAAGTAATATTTATTTATCACATAATTTACCCATTTTACAAATAAAAATAGAATTTTAAATATTCACTCTCCTTGCCTTTTTGTCGGCAAACTGATTTATTAAATCATTTATGGCTGATGATGATTTCAGTTTTTCTAAAGTTTCTGCCTCTATGGACAATAGTGAGATGTCTGACAGCCAAGCGCAAATATTTTTGGAAACTTTAAAATTTCAAATATGAATTTCTTAGATAACATCACATTTCGTCGCAACCGCACTAGATCCGACTCAAGCACGACTAGTATTATGAATGAAAGTAAAACATCAACTGAATCGCCTATAGATGGCACCACAACAAGCTTACCTGAGATATCTGATGACGAAGACAACCAAACTATTCAACTAAAAAAACAACTTGAACTATTATCAATAGAACTAAATAGAGCTAACAATAAAATAAAATCATTATCTTTAGAAAATACTAACCTCAAGCGTATTAATCAGGAGTTGCTGGAGCAAAATGAACATTATAAAGACATGACATGCAGTTCTTCAAATTTAAAAACACCAGTAAACCAAGATTTAGATGAAAACAGCAAATCAGTAGTTTTAAATGAACCAGAAATGAATACAACAACTACAGTGCAACACAATCAGAGCAAACAAAATAAAGTTTGTATCATCAGCACCAACAAATCAAATAAAGTATTATCGATTGCAGAGCAAAAAATAGACAGTTATAATACCTATCATTACCTAAAAACAAACTGCGGAATCAGACAACTACTCAAAGGAATAAAAAACATGCTTAAAGACTATACTAAGGAAGATTTCTGTATAATATTAATTGGAGAAGACGACTTCAAAACAACAAATGACCACTATGATTTAATCTATGACATAAGAAACACCTTGAAAGAAATTGACTATACAAATATAATCCTGTGCCTACCTACCTTTAAGTTAAATAGCAGTTCAAATCTGTATAACTGGCGAGTACAAAATTTTGCCAACTTACTGTATCTAGATATAATGACACATTTACATGCATACCTATTGGACTCTAACCTACATCTTACTTATGACAGTAGAATGTTTAACAATTTGACAGGAAGACTGAATAACAATGGAATGCGCACCATATTTGACGATATAAAACGGCAAATGGAAGATATAACTGCAGTAAACCTTATGACAAACGAAAAATACGATCTCGAACTAGAGGGTCAATCAAAGACAAAAGGAAAACTAGGTCACGGCTCTCAGTTTTTTCTATAACTTCGAATTGCACCACCGAAACAGAGTACAAGGAAACAAAATAGGTCGACTGACTAAGTTTACACTAATTTTCCAAAATATCCAAAGCATCGGAAACAAAGTAGAACTAATAGAACAATTACTTTTAGACTCTGAATTTGATTTAATCTCAATATCCGAATTGTGGAAAAATGAAAATTATTGTCACTCAATCTTGCCCCAGGGATATAAAATAGCATCCATTTTTTGCCGTAAAACCCGCGAGGGCGGAGGAGTTTGTATTATTGTTAAAGACTCATTAGATTTTATTGAACGAACAGACATTGTTAATCATTCAAAGGAGTACATTATAGAATTTAGTGCTATTGATGTTCCCAAACTAAACTGTACTTTTATAGGACTTTATAGAGCAGATCGTCATATTGATATATTTCTTCAACAATTGGGTAAAGTTTTACATAAATTAAATGTTAAAAAATCACATAAACACTTAATTATAGGAGGAGACTTTAACATAAACGTGTGTAATAAAAATAAACAGACTCTGGAGTTCTTAAACTTTATGAAAACTTATAACCTGCAACAAATAATCCGCGAACCAACACGAGTAACCAAGAAAACATCCACTTGCATTGACCTACTTTTTACAAACTACCCACCGCTCATCAGCAAAGCAACTGTCAAAGATTATGGACTATCGGACCATAAGGCAATAAATGTTCAGTTAAATGTCGACTATTTATCAAATAAAAATAGTAAAACTTGGTATACCGAAAAAAGATTATTTACGAAAACGAATGTCGAATGTTTTAAAAATTCACTAAAATCAGAAAATTGGGAAATTATATTAAATAAAAATAATAGTGTGCACACAAATTACGAATCCTTCATTACAAAAATAAAACACTATCTTAATAAATATATTCCATTGCAAAAAATAAGAATAAAATGCAAACCAAAAAAAGGATGGCTTACTAAAGGTCTCAGAAAATCATGCGAACATAAAAGAGTGCTGAGAACAATTTTTAATGAAACCAAAAGCTGTGTGATAAAAAAACACTATAAATTATTCAGTAAAATATTAAAATTGACTATTAGAAAATCAAAAAAGCTAACAAATATTAAACAAATGCAAAAATCGGACAATAAGGTAAAGACGATGTGGAATATAATTAACACAAAAACAGGGAAGACGAAAATATTTAATCGTGAAAATATATCACTAAAGACAGACAATGAAGAAGTAAAATGCCCGTTACATGTATCCAACAGATTCAACGAATTCTTTGCGACGGTTGGGCAAAGTCAATCAACTGACTCATCCAATAACATTGGACAACCCGTGGTCAACCCCTCTACTTGTTCAATGTATGTGCGCCCGGTAGACCAAAAAGAAATAGTTAATATAATAAGATCAACTAAAAATAAACATAGCGCCGGTATCGATGACATTCCACCAATTTTATTAAAGCAATGCGCAATAGAACTTTCCTTTCCTCTAATGTTTTTAATCAATCAAAGTTTCCAAGACGGCCAATTTCCAGACGCACTTAAAGTAGCTTTAGTAAAACCAGTACATAAAAAAAGGGGACAAGCATACCCCAAGCAATTATAGACCCATAGCACTGCTACCAACCTTTTCCAAAATATTTGAAAAAGCTATGTGCAATCAGCTATATATGTTCTTAGAAAAGTTTAATATTCTTGACGACGCACAAAATGGATTCAGAAAATGTAGATCAACAACATTAGCAGTTTATAAATATGTTCAACAAGCACTACAATATATAAACGACAAGCAATATGTAATTGGGCTACTACTAGACATGACAAAAGCATACGACAAGGTCCGTTATGACATCTTACTCACTAAACTATATGGTTGCGGCGTACGAGGACCAGCTTATTCGTGGTTCAAATCATATTTACATAATAGGACACAAATAGTACAAATTGAAAATTACGACCATGATAAAAATCAGATCAAAACCATTAGATCACAAGAAAAACAAATTACTTGTTCAATCCCACAAGGGAGCGTGTTAGGATGCCCACTATTTTTAATTTATATTAATGACCTTCCCAAAACATTAGATAAAGATAACGCTTTACCAGTATTATTTGCAGACGATATTTCAATATTAATCAAGTGTGGAAATGTAAATAACCCTAGTCTGCAAATACAAGATACCCTCCAAACTGTAGATACGTGGCTCCAGATCCACAACTTAGAAATTAATAGTAATAAAACTAAAATAATACAATTTAGATCATACAAAAAACCACCTCTGAATTTAAAAACAATATTCAAAAACACGCAAATAGAAGAAGTTAATACGTTTAGCCTACTTGGCATAAATATTGACACGCACATTAACTGGAAGTCACACATAGACCATATAAAAACAAAACTCTCCAGATTCTCGTATGCTCTTTTTCAAATTAAACAAAGCACTAACACACAAACAGCTATGGCTGCTTACTACGCATACGCATACTCATGGCTGCGATATGGCGTTATGCTATGGGGAAATAGTGTTAACGTAGATGAACTATTCATAATTCAAAAGAAGTTAATAAGAATTCTAGCCCAAATTGATAATACGGAGAGCTGCAAACCATTATTTATAAAATATCAGATTCTAACTCTGCCATCAATATACATACTTGACATTTGCGTATTTGTTTTTAAAAATATCGACAAGTTCACAAAAGTAGAAGATACGCACAACGTCAACACTCGCCATAAAAAGAGGTTATGCGCTCCATCCTCAAGAATAAAAATGTTAAGTGATAGCCCATATTATATGGCAATAAAAATATATAATAAGTTGCCCAACATGTTTAAAACTGAAAAATCAGTAACAATATTCCAAAAAAGGGTAAAACTATACCTAATTCAAAATTGTTTCTACTCAGTGAAAGAATATCTAGAGTTTAGCTTAAAATAACGTTTTTCTCTCATGTACAAAAGTGGCGATCTGTCCTATACAAACAATAATATTTAGTCTATCCTATCCTATTTAATTTCATACTATTCTTTTAATTATAATTTTATTTATACTACCTGAAAAGGATGACTTGAATATTGCTGAATTATTGTACCTATTGAATTCATTATTGTTAACATTAATTTGGACATGACTATAATTTATAATATAAAACAAAATAGCTTAATAATAATAATCTTTAATGCATGCTAAATTTTGATGAAAAGGGCAGGCGAATTATAACATTGCAATGCTTGTAAAAGGCTGCTAAGTCATAAGTACTAACATCCGATAACACCAACATTGTACACTTAGTTCGCAATAAACGTTTTGACTTTGACTTTGACTTTGACAGCCGTTCTTGTCCCATCGAAGTTCTTAAGTAATTTTTTATTAGTTTTAATTTTGAAAAACTTCTTTCTGCCGTTGCGGTTGTAACTGGAAGGGTCAAGAATAAAAAGCATGCTGTGATTACCTCGGGAAAACTGGATGCAAGACTATTGAATTTTACTAGCAATAATTCAATGAGTTCTTTAATGGAATAATTTTTTTTAATTTCAGAATTTAAGCATGTTTTTAGAGCCTTTAATTGGTCACAAAGATTAAGTGAGATGTCTTTACTGTATTTAGCAGGCAGTTTTACGGAAGCGTTTAATATCTCTTCGCTTGAAGAAGATAGGAGTTTCTCCGGTTGTAATATTTCGAATATACTACTCAGGTTGCAAAGGCTCTGAAATCTTTCTTTAGTTTGAGAAATTAATATATCTAAACAGCAATAGTATACATTGACTTTGAAATAGGATTCCGGGTCGGAAATTCTCTCATCTTGTGATAACTCATCAAAAAAACGCTTTGTTATCTTTCGCCTACTGTTTTTAAAAACAGTTGTTACCCCCCACTTTTTTGCTTAATCTTTGGATTCATTTAGCAAACTATTAAATGAATTCTGATTTCTTAATTGGCACAGTCTATTTAAAAGATTACTTAATAAAATACTAGATTTCTGTAAGTCATTATTATCATGCTGTAGAGCTTTAGAAACAGGATTAATAATTTCAAATAGTGAAGAAAAAAATGTAACGAGCACTAAGAAATCAAAACTCTCTAAAATATTAATTATACTTTTACATTCTTCACGTTCATCTTTTTTATTTGAAATTAAATTTAGTTGGTACAAAGTTTTCATGATTAGTAAAAAAAATTCTTTACTGCTAATAAAGCGTCGTTCCTAGAAGACCATCTGGTAGGACATACCTTTTTAAGGGTAATCAAATATTTTTCAGATGAATCGTCACTTAGCATAGCCCAGCGTTTTATACTATTGCCAAAAAAAGTATATATTTTTTCTAAATTATCGAAAAAAGTCGATACTTCACGAACATGTCTCGCAGCATCGTTCAAAACCAAGTTTAAAGCGTGCGCAGCACAATGAACATAATCGGCATTTGGAGCATGCTCTTTTATTAGGGTTTGTAATCCTCCATACACACCCGACATAACATTTGCTCCATCGTATCCCTGTCCTCTACATTTAGTCAAATCAATTCCATATTCTTTAGTCAAATTTAAAATGACAGTTTTCAGACCTGCAGCACTGCAATCGGTTACTGCTATGAATCCTAAAAAGGATTCACAGATTTTTATTTCTTTAGGCACATTATCATCATTTTCTGTAACCGAGATATATCGAAAAACTACAGATAGTTGGTCAATTTTTGACAAGTCTTGTGTTGTATCCAGAATTATTGTCAGAAATGGAGCTTTTTTAATTTCTGAGATAATACTGTTCCTAACGTTAGTACCAAGCAAACTAATAATTTCGTTTTGAATCGTAGGGCTTAAATAATTTATTTCACCTTTCGGTTTTAGAAAAAGTTCTTTTAAAGTTGCATCATAGTTAGATAGCAGACGTGAAATTGCCATAAAATTGCCAGAATCAGAATCATGCCCCCTCAAAGGTAGATTACAAGATACTAAAGTAATTATAACATTAATTATACGATGCAGTACATCTCTCCAGAATGTAATTTTACTATCGATTTCACTTTTCAATAGAGTATCGATGGTATTTCCTTGCAACCAATTATTATAAGAGAGTGAGGCACTAATATGCTGCTGTGACTTTTCATGGTCAAGAATAGTTTGTGTGAAATTGCTTCTAACCGAAACACCGTTAACCCAAGCAGAGGAGTACGATTTGTTTTGACGATCTGCTAATAACCAACAGAAGTGACAGTACGGTTTGTTTAAAACGTTAGAATAACATAACCATGGTCTTATAATTTTTATGCCTGCCTGATTGAAATATGAATAATAATAAGCTGAAAAAGGTCGGTTATTTTCTGAAACTTTTGGAAATGGTCCTTGTGGTTTAAATGGACCCAATTTAAAAATTATTTTTCGTTCGCATTCAGTTAAATTGTCACCAAAATTTCCTCTATCTGATGAAATTATATTACAATCTGCATTATCTGCAGATATATCAGAATCGTTGACTTGGGGTTCCTCGATTTCTGGATGGACATCCGATAAAGTATGTGCTTGGCTTTCTTCTATTTCCGGATGGATATGTGACGAAGAACATGCTTCAGAAGAATCTAAAAATAAACGAGTAATTGTTAAAAAATAAATACGAATGCTTTGATACTAAACTAAAAAGAGTTATATATAAATAAATAACGTTACTAAGGGTCACAGTTAGAGAGTGTTCAGTTCAGACGCACACAGATTCTAAGCGGATTGTGCTCGTACCTATTAGTAGATACAAAATCACCTGCAGCCCGTCCGTGCATTACTATACACCTGCGTGCTATTTAAACGCAGCGCGTAGTGTAGTGGCCATACAAAACGAGAACTCGAAAGCGAGTCTGCACATCTGAAGTTCTCAACACGCAATTAACGATACGATACGGACTGATAAACAAACAACAAAACAAATCGATCCTATAGATAAGTTAGAATTTTGTTTTTTTTAATCAAGGCACGGAACCCTAAAAACAGTATAATTGTGAAAATCGAGGGGGGAGACAACTTTTTGTGACGGACAGATGGACAGACCGAAATTAAAAGATTTCCTTGTTTATCACTACGGGCCCCTAATAAATGGGTTGGGTAGTAGTGTAGTACTTACCTTTCCAATCTAAATCACTCACAGTATCTTGTCTCTGAAAAAATGAAGAAATTTTGGGCACTTTTTTTATAACCTCGTCCCTTTTCTGTTTAATTTTTCTTTTCTCAGCGCCGCCGCTGGGATAATCTCTTTTCCTTTCACTCATTTCTTTTACAAATCGTTACTAATACTGCTAAACCAGAAGAACAATATTGTTTGTACTGAATTACAATGTAATGCACATTTATATAAAGCGCGTAAATAAACAGTGCACTGCACTCCGTGGTTTAACATCCAATGCAAAGTACAACAACGTACACGTACATCGCGATATCGATGAAGGATTCCCGGGGATTCCCCGCTGAGTTGAAGATGAAGTAAGTAAAACGGGTCCCGCAGCCCGCCATAACGATGTAGTGTTGCCAACTTTTGAACGCACGCTTAAGGCGGGAAAAAAAGGAATTGCTTTATAGAATTTTGTCATTTGTAAAATAAAATAAATTAGAAAGTTTTTATTCTTTTTCCTTACACACTTTGGGGGCCCCCGTGGCCCGGGGGCCCCGTATAATTGATACGGCAAATACGGCGGTAGCTACGCCCCTGGGTATTTTACTCCATATGAGAAAATTTTTAAAAATATATTATTGAGATAGCTTAGGCAAAATGCAGTCGGAAAATGTTACCTAGTGTTAGTTCATATTCATGAAAACCCCTCACTTTTATTATTTTCGTAACCAAAGTAATTTTTATTTAAAAATATAAGTAATATTTTGCATTTAGGAACAGCAAACCAACGATAAGTAGAATAATAACTCATTTTTTTTCAATTATAAACAATTGTCTTAGAAAAATATCAGCGCATTTGTGTACACATCAAACTGGGTTCCATATTAGGTTAGGTTAGGTTAGGTTTACCCGAAATTGTTCTTCCTAACGATTTGTAATCCGAATGATCACTCTTCCTAAAATTCTTCATCCTAAAGTTTTCATTCAAACTATTTGTAGTGCTACCGGCGATGTTCATAACACTCATGTTTCCGAAAATTGTTATTAATATATCATTAATGTAAATATATTTAAACTCCTACTGTTTTTTATCATAACGCTTTTATCCCTAAACATAATTACCATAATATTTTCACTCATACTCAGAAAGAAACATTTACCATGACCATGCATGCAGCAGGCATGCAGCATGCAAGCATGCAAGCAAGCATGCAGCATGCAACATGCAGCAGGCATGGTTTCTGTCACGGCTCCGGCGCTGTGGGGCTCCGGCGATCCCACGCGAGCTGCTCGTCGCAGATGCGTTTAACGCTCACCACCGTAGCTTCGGCTTGCTGGCCGGCATAGCCGGCCAGCCTCAGCCTCGGCGGCGGGCGTTAAAACCACCTGCTCCTCAGCTCGCGGCCCGCCTCGCCCCTCCGCGCCTTCGCGATTTTAAATAACACTCTAGGGGTAGGGCAAACAAGACTACGTGGAGTCGATTTTGCAACGATTTGTTTCTTGGGGGCACTATGAATAATAGTATAAAAGATGGTTATGTTGAGAAAATATAGGGAAACAAATAAAAGTATAATAGATGTTTATTGCTACTGACATTATGAAGTTGAATGCTTCGGAATTATGAACATTAGAGACAGAGTAGTTAGGAATTGTGATTGTTAGGATGAAAAATGTTAGGAAGAACATTTTCGGATTTCCAATTATCGGAGTTGAAAATTTAGGTGAACTTTGGCGCACCCATCAAACTGACGTCATACCCACAGAGCAATATTAAAATTATGGCATCCACTGCGTCCAGAGTTTTCGTCACATTACGCGCGTTTGAAAATGCATTTTTACGGCACTAATCGATGAAATGAAAATGTTGTTTTTCTTTTTAGTGGTTTATTGGCACTTTAGAATCTAATTAGGACACTTTTAAAAAATGGGGGACCCTATTACCTACTGAATGAAAACGTTCTTCAGAAAGATCAGGTGTGCGAAGTACTCGCAACCGACGTGCGTGCTGTATGACCTGCACTGCAGGCCTAGAAAAAACACATTTCTGTTAGCGTTCACGCCAAAGGCTACGCCAAAATGGGAATCACATAACCTGCGGAAAGGTTACGTTGTGTCCTTTTCATAGGTAATGACATTCCCATTCAATTTTGCATAGCGTATGGCGTGAACGTTAATAGAAATGTGTTTTGTCTCTAGGTTCTGCACCCTAATTGCGCAACACACTATCAATTCGAATTTGAAACATTTTGAAAGATATTTCCGATCCGTTGCTTTATATGTTGCAAAAGTTTGCCGGCTCAGCAACGTAAATAACGCAATGAATGTTTTTGAAGTGAACCAATAAAATTGTGCTTGAGCAGGATAAACGAAGGTATGTTTATCAAGTCAAAGTTCAGAAATAGTAAACTTTTGCACCCACGCGACCATGTCCCGATCACAAGGAAGCGACGAATATAAACTCTATTTAATGTTTTACGAGCCTATATTAAAAATACATTAATATGATTTATGGTTCTGTTTACGCCGGGTGCCCGCATTCGATACTATTATAACTATAGATTATGACTTTGTGTTATAGTAGGAAACTATGATATCTTTTTATGTCTGTATACAATAAACAATACTAGCTTTTGCCCGTGACTTCGTCCGCATAAAATTTATATTTCCCGCATCCAGTCGTATTGCATCGCCTGCCCGCGGTATTATGTATTTCATTTCCTTTTAGCTTTTTGGCTTTTTTAGTTTTGCTCGGTTTGTAAGGGTACAATAATTTTTCAAATCCGGCTTGTACAGTCGCCAGCAGGTCAAGCTATCCCAATCTGTCAAATTTTCCCAATTGAACATAAACCCTTATAACCCTTATTCCTTTGTAATAAAGTTGAAAAACTATCAAAGAAATTTGACAGATCATAGCTTTTTTATTAGTACCTACACTCTGCCGTAGGTATTACTTTATTTATATCAATGGCCGTAGGTCTTTTTCTTCTTGCCCTTTCTTGCGTTTGGGTCTGCCCAAAATGTTTAGTTCTTCTATTCTACCATGTAAGCTATCACATACTGCGGGTGTGCTGGCAAAATTGACGAAGAATCTGTACATACTTTTGTGCTCTTCTTTCACCATTTTTTCACACAAAAAAGCGATGACCATGAACAGGAAAAGGACGCATATTTTACGATGATACCTTCTAGACTAGAATCGCTCCTATCTTCTATCATAACCCATAGAAGTTTCTGATGTAAGTGGAATTTTTAGGGATTTTCTGGAAGGAAGTCCTGGGTTCAATTCACGGGTGGTCAAAGTGTTTTAGGAATGTCTCAGTAGCAGCTCGAAGTCCGAATTTGTACCCACTTGATGACAATAAACTCGTCCCCTATTAGTTGAGACTTAAACATAACTGGCGAAATGTGGGTGTTAGTTCCGCATCTCTGCCTAACCCATCGGCTCCGGCAACTGGGACTCGAGGTGGCCTTGCACAAGTCCGAGGCCATGTGGTTTCATGGTCCTCGGAATGCGCCACCGACGGGTTCCCAGATAACGGTGGGAGGGGTTCACATCGGCGTCGAGTCGACGATGAAGTACCTGGGACTCGTCCTCGACAGCCGGTGGAACTTCGCGGAGCATTTCCGCCGTTTGGCTCCCAGACTGGAGCGGGCCGGGGCTGCGTTGAAGCGGCTCTTGCCCAATCTAGGGGGGCCAAACGCCTCCTGCCGGAGGCTCTACGCGGGGATCGTGCGGTCCATGGCCCCATACGGGGCGCCGGTGTGGGCGCCTACATTGAGGCGCCAACCAGCTCGCAAGCTGAGGGCGTCCCATAGGGTCATGGCGATCAGAATGATCCGGGGATATCGCACGATCTCCGGCGAGGCGGCGGGCCTCCTTGCCGGATTACCGCCATGGGATCTGGAGGCAAAGGTCCTCGCGCAAATGTGGGAGTGGCGCGAGGAGGCCAAACGCCGGGGCGTTAGTCCGCTGCCGCAGGAAATCGCGGCACAGCGGACAGAGCTCCGGCGGGATCTCATGGTGACATGGAGAGAGCGATTGTCGCAACCCAGTGCTGGGCACGCCACGATTGCGGCGGTAAGTCCCCTCTTTGAGGAGTGGTTTGAGAGGCGGCATGGCGTTCTCACCTTCCGCCTGACGCAGGTCCTCACCGTACACGGTTGTTTCGGGAGGTTCCTGTTTCGGATAGGGCGGGAGGAAACGCCCGGGTGTTTCCACTGCGAAGATCGCCCTGAGGACACGGTGGAGCACACGGTGGCGGTCTGCCCTGCTTGGGCGGAGCACCGCCGTGTTCTCGTGGAGGCGATCGGCGGCGGCGATCTCTCGCGTCCGGCCCTGGTCCAGGCCATGGTACGGAGCGAGAGGGCATGGGGAGCCGTCACCTCCTTCAGCGAAGCAGTAATGCTCGCGAAGAGGGAGGCGGCGCACGTGAGGGAGAGGCAGCATATGCGCCCTCGCGACCCCAGCCGCCGCAGGATACGGAGACGCCCTGGGCGTCGGGAATCCCAGGCCGATTTCCGGCCACCGTAGGCATGGGCTTGCGGACGGCGAGTAATGGGTAGCTCGCTGTCCGGTAAGGACCAAGCCCAAGTCGACGGCGCGTTGTGTTCCACGCGCGCCTCAAAGAGATGTCAGCACAAATAGTGATGGGACCCGCAAGGGTCGATGCATGCCAGGGGTGCGGGTTTGTTCGAAAGAGACACCACAGACCCTGGCTTAAGGGCTACTGAAGGAACACGGGTGGGTTTTAGTCAGTAAAAGTCTGACACGCCCTCCTGCTCCACCCAGAGCGGGAGAAGTTATTTGATGATTTCCCACCCAAAAAAAAAAAAAAAAAAAAAACCCATCGGGAAACATAGGCGTGATGTTATGTTATGTGGTGGTATTTCTAAATAGAAGGCTTTGTAGAATTTCGTAGTAGGTAGGTACCTACTTGGTTATTCTTCTGCCTCTGTATCCAAACGTATTTTCTTAAAGTAATGAGTAATTCAACTAATTAATTCATAAGTTGTCAGAATACTGGTCTTATCTTATATGTCTTATACCACATTCCACATGGGAGTAGTGCTGGCCCAGTGGTAAAGGCCGTGACTTACCTACGAGTTTTAAGATCGTGGGTTCGCACCCAGACAGGCGCTTTACTTTGTGTAAATTATTTCATCACAACTGCTCTCGAAACGGTGAAGGAAATCATCGCGAAGAAACCGGCAAATCCTAGAAACAAACATTCGAAGACATGTGACATCTACCAACCCGCACTGGGCCCGCGTCGTGATAAGATAATGGCCAACTCCCTCACTCCAAGAGGAGGCCTGTGTCCCAGCAGTGGGGACATCATAAGCGATTATGTATCACAGAAATAACACACACACACACTTCAGCCGAATGACGTCCACTGCTGAACATAGCCATAATCGCCAAGCTTGGCAGGCGGGTTGGCGATCGCAGTATGGTAGTAAAATGCATAAAGAACGCTGCTGCCCATTCTCTAGTAAGTCGCTTAGTCGCTTTCTACGACACCCACGGGAAGAAATGGGATGGTGCTATTCTTTTTCGTCCGGCAACACATGGAAATAACAGTTAATTAAGTATAAATTAAGATATCATTGCTGTCGGCTCCATCAAACATGCAAAATAAAACCTCCCTTCCTACATAGACAAACAACTACATGAACAGTTACCTCCACGAGCAGCACAGTTACTGCAGGACAAGTAAATAATCGCGGTAATCGAGTGGACACGCCATTTCCTTTATATTCGTTAGATACAGATTGCTTGGATTTGCTTGTAAGATGCCGTGTTTTCCGCTCCGCACGACATAAATATTGGACTATAAAACACTGATAGGAAATGACAGCAGTGAACTTAGATATCTGGACGGGCTTCCGTCGATAATTGAGGTGGCTGAGAAAAGTATTAAAAGGGCTTTGATGATCATCATCGTCTTACTACTGATCATGGACCTATCCCTTTAACGCAAAAACCAACGGCTTTGAAGGAATAGGTGCTTACTGTTATTTTTCATTGAGTCTATTAAGTTTATTTTATTGATGACATAAAATACGAATCGACATCAAAGTCGCATCCTTTTGTTGCATCTTTTGACACTTAACGAGTTTTTAATAGTTCAGTGATTGCTACCTTACGTCACCTTGATTAGTGAGGGACCGCTACAGAGATTCGTACGAAGTTGCTGTATTCAATTTGGATTAGGGTTTTGGTTTTGGTTGGGAAATCATCAAATAACTTCTCCCGCTCTGGGTGGAGCAGGAGGGCGTGTCAGACTTTTAGTGACTAAAATCCACCAGTGTTCCCTCAGTAGCCTGTGTGCCAGGGGCGGCGGTATCACTTTCGAACAACCCGCACCCCTGGCAGGCATCGGCCCCTGCGGGCCCCATCGGTTTGTGCTGACATCTCTTTGAGGCGCGCGTGGAACACAAAGCGCTGTCGACCTGGGCTTGGTCCTTACCGGACAACGAGCTACCCATTACTCGCCGTCCGCAAGCCCACGCCTACGGAGGCCAGGAATCAGCCTGGGATTCCCGACGCCCGGGGCGTCTCCTGCGGAGGCTAGGGCCGTGAGGGCGCATATACTGCCTCTCCCTCACGTGCGCCGCCTCCCTCTTCGCGAGCATTACTGCTTCGCTGAAGCAGGTGACGGCTACCCATGCACTCTCGCTCCGAACTATGACCTGGGCCAGGGCCGGACGCGAGAGATCGCTGCCGCCGATCGCCTCCATGAGGATGCGGCGGTGCTCCGCTCAAGCCGGGCAGACTTCCACCGTATGCGCCATCGTGTCCTCAGGGTGATCTATGCAATGGAAACACCCGGGCGTTTCCTCCCGCCCTATCCGAAACAGGAACCTCCCGAAACAGCCGTGTCCGGTGAGGACCTGCATCAGGCGGAAGGTGAAGACTCAAACTCTAAACCCAATCCTCAAAGAGGGGACTTAGCGCCGCAATCGTGGCGTGCCCATTGGATTAGGGGTTGCGCACTAAATCTGAACTGCGTATGATATAACTAAACATGAAATTAGAACATTCCCAAGTCGGATTGAACTTGGATCTTGAATTGGGATTTGGATCTGATGAAGTGTAGAACCTCTCTTATGCCACGCCTTTACCTACTATTGCTTCAATCAAGCCCATGTCCATCATAGCAAACCATGATGTTTTCACCGTTAATGACGATTAATAGAATAAATAGCATCTTTCGCTTAATATCCGTTACCATTGGAAAACAACTTAGGAATTTTCACGTCTACATCTGATCGGGCGGCACCACCCAGAGAGTCGTATCTATATTAATGTTCAGCTGCATCATGGCATCCGATGCAGGCTTAACGGGAAAATTATGATTGAAACTATGGAGTCACAATGTTGGATGTCTTAATATGTATGGCTGTACCTGAATGCCTAATGAAGTAACTTGTGTGGGTTGGTGGACATTTTTCTTCCTGCTATGGCACTCGGTTTAATTTATTGATGGGAACTTCTATCAGATATAAAGAAACCGTTACAAGGCAGCAAGTGACAAATCAAAGAATTGAGGCACATGGTCTTTCGAATACATATACTCATACTCAGCCTATAACATTCCCACTGCTGGGACACAGGCTTCCGCTCCGTGAGAGGGACTGGGCCATAAACCACCACGCAGGTCCAGCGCGGCTAGGTAGATGTCACATGCCTTCGAACTTTTGGTCATGCCGCCCAAGCAGCACACATAGCTGTATAGCCACCGGACAACAGAATTTTTGAAAACTCATGACTGTTATGCCGTTTGTACAAGGGCATTATATCCGGCTACACAGCTTCTATAATTCTAAATTTGGCCCCAAATTAACCAGCCCTGAGCATTGTAGTAGCTTGTTAATAGCATTCCAGGTTTCCTTACAAAGTTTTCCTTCACCGTTTTGAGAACAGTAGTGATTAAATTATTGCACAAAGTAAATTGCCGTGCTGGGTTCGAACGCACGACCCACAACTCGTATGTCGTGGCCCTTACGACTGGGCCACCACTACTCCGTCGTATACTGGATTGATTTTCAAATGACTTGATATATTTGATCTTGGAGATAAGAATACTTGGCAAAAGAATATTAGGATGTTTTTGTCAAGTTTTTAGTGTTAAGGACTCTAGCACCCTAATTGCCAACGGACTAAGAATAACAATCTTTATTTTGGCTCCTCTGCTGATTTGTTCATGTTTGTAAACGCTACGTCTGCTCCACAGCAAAAGACCGCAATAGATACTGCTTGTAAGTCAAAATTTAAGGGATTGCCATTTTGAGTGTTTTTGCGCTATTAGCATGCTGCATTCTCTTCGCGAAATGACCCCATCTCCCACAGAATAATAGCCATCATAACTCTACACCACAAGATAACATCACATTATTACAGATAAGTAAAGAAAAAGGGGTCTGACACGACACTCCCAAGGTCACACCGCACATAAACACAACACAATGATCCCATAACTTTAATTAAAGTAATAATTACTTATGAATCCCAGATTGCGCGCATTGCTGACGAGTTACAAGATTCAAGTCAAAGTCTTCCCACGATGCAATCATGACACGTCGTAATTAAAGATGGCAGCTATAAGTATTTCGTAGATGTTGGAATTGATAAGTATTTAATATTGTTAATTAATAATTTTGTTGTCTTTGTTGGTGGTTGGAGATGGAACGGTATGGGACATAGCTGAAATAGTTTTGTATGGTTGGTGATATTTTTGAGATGGCAGAAATATTATTACCCACTTAAATGTTTGGGACGCAACGAATTTTTGTCGTGATGATAAAATCAATATCATAGTTATCTGATCAGCCATGATATTTTAAGAAGTAAAAATTCCACGAGGCGTTGCTACGTTGCTGGAGTGGAGACCGCGTATCAGCAAGCGTTGCGTGGGCCGTCCGCCCCCCAGCTAGATAGACCGACGACCTGAAGAAATTGGCTGGGGCAGACTGGATGCGAAAGGCGGCGGACAGGGCGTTGTTGCACGACATGAGAGAGGCCTATGTTCAGCAGTGGACTGCGATAGGCTGAGTTGATTGATTGATTGTTGCTACGTTGCTTCGTTGCTGGAGCTGGTGGCCCAGTGTTAACGGCCCTGACTTACGAGACGTAGGTCGTGGGTTCGAACCCTGACAGGCGCTTTGCTTTGTGTAGTTTTATTCCATCACCACTGCTCTCAAAACGGTGAAGGAAAACATCGTGAAGAACCGTCCTAGAATATAGAAAAAGTCCTGGAACCAAAAATTTGAAGACGTTCGACATCTACCGACTCGCACTGGACCCACGGTGGATTAGGGGCCAACGCTCTTTTACAGAGAGCAGCTCTTGTCTCAGGAAGTCATTGTAGGCTGATCAAGATGTTGCTTCGATTTCTTATACCTATAGCTGTGGGATCTGCTAATTAGCACCATTCTATTCGTGGTCATTTTCACTTTTAAAGGCACTGCGTTAAGGTAGGCAGTGGAAGTACGTGACTAATAGTAACTTCTTGCACATATACTGTGACACCATGAGATTGTAAGAGTAAAATTAATCTGAAAAAATGTCCAGAACTGTGAAAATACCTTGTAGATACAATAAAGAGCAGGATAGGTTTATGCAGTAAGCACGTATTTTTATTTTTCTTTAAAAGCATGCTAAACAGCCATCACTGTGTAAAACATTTGCAAAATTCATAAAAAATTAAGAGTAGACGTGAGAGAGTGTCTTTCCGCGATACCTACAGTAACTCTCTCTCTGATCTAGACATAAATGGCTAAGTATCGGAAGGCCACTGCATAGTTGACAAATCAAAGCACCTGCATGTATGCGCACACGCTGACACGCACGACAAAAGTGAACGTGCGACAATGACCTTGACGTCACTATTGACGTGGGCGGTACGATCACTTAAATTAACGCTCTAATTGTTATGGGGTAGGTAGGTACAAATTTCTGGTATAAACCCGGCTTGGCTTACAAACACAGTCAATTAATGGAAGTGTTCGTCTGCCTAACTTTTTCCCAACTATTTTTAGGTTAGCTTCCAGTCTAACCGGATGCAGCTGAATACCAGTAATTTACATGGAGCGACTACCTATCTGACGTCCACAACCCAGTGACTGAGTAATACGATACTCCTTGGTATGGCTGGTAGACTTCCAGGCTTTTGACGACCTGCAATGACCGTCAAAGATCCACTAATGACAGCCGGGACGAACAGCTTAACGTACTTTCCGAGGCACCGAGGGGTCTCGGTATGTTAAGTTGGTCACCCATCCATGGACCAGCCGCGGCAAGCAAAGCTTTACCTGGTCAATTGAGCCGTACGGCTGTCATTAATTAGCCACAAGCCAACAACGTTTCTTCCCATATTTAAAAAAAGTTTGACTTGGAAGTAAATTTTCATTTAGCCTGGCTTTGAGTACTTTCGGTAGTTACAACCTGTACAGAAAAGTATCTCTGACGGATAGGTCAGAAAATAAAGTGATCCTGTGATAAAACTGTTCAATTATTGTTCGGGCGCGTCCGACCTCGGCAATCATCGGCTGCTGTCGTGAGACAGCGGAAGGCGGCTGGAGGTGGCGGCGACGAGAGGAGCGGCGTGCAGGACGTGGGTCGTCAAAGCACTTCGCTACCGGTCTCCAACGACGGCACGCGCGCGCACTCCTTAAGTTTACCTACATCAACGATTTTACCTAATATACGGATTATATCCACTATTAAACTTCAGTAAACCTGTCTTTTGGTTTTAGTCCTTAGTTAGGTCCCTAACAATTATTTTAATTCAAACATCAAAGTTTGATTAATCCCGGTAGCCTTGATACTGAGAATTGGAACTCACTCCAATTCTAAAGACCGTCATAACATGCTATCTGACTTATCCACTTATAGTTTCGCTTAATTTCAATCTGTATAGTCTGTTCTAAAATAGCTGATGAACGTATAAACAATCCCCGTTCAGGTGAAGTTCTTACGCGATCACTCATTAAGGAATCAGTAAAAGGTTTTTTTTTTTTTTAGAAGATTCAACTTTATATTTTGCCTTTTTCAGTGCATAATGAGTATATGATTTTTCCCACTGCTGAGACACAGAAATTCTCTATATGAGAGGGAATGGACCCTTAATCGGTGGATTATGGGTCCATTTGAAAACATGTGACATCTACAAACCCGCGCTCGCCGTGTCCTCGTGGAGGCGATCTCTCGCCTTCGGCCCTGGTCCAGGCCATGGTACGGAGCGAGAGTGCATGGGAAGCCGTCACCTCCTTCAGCAAAGCACTAATGTTGTGTTCCACGCGCGCTTCAAAGAGATGTCAGCACAAAGTGATGGGGCCCGCAAGGGCCGATGCCTGCCAGGGGTGCGGGTTTGTTCGACAGAGATACCGCAGCCCCTGGCATACAGGCTACTGAGGAAACACGGGTGGGTTTTAGTCAGTAAAAGTCTGACACGCCCTCCTGCTCTACCCAGTGCGGGAGAAGTTATTTGATGATTTCCCAACCAAAAAAAAAAAACAACCTGCACTGACCCGGCGTGGTAACGCGGGCCCAGTGCTGGTTGGTGAGTATCACATGTTTTCAAAGTTTTTGTTATAGGATATTATGCCGGTTTTATCAAGGTGGTCCCTCACCGTTTTGAGAGCAGCGGTAATGGAAAAAACTACACAAAGTAAAGCGCCCGCTTAGTTTAAACCCACGGCCTACAACTCGTAAGTGGGGCCGATATCTTTGGCCCACCACTGCTTGCAATGAATAATATGATTAAATTGTAATTGAAAAAAAAAAACGACAATTTTAAATTAAAAACATAATATACTTTTAATTTGCAGTTCAAATAATTAAATCATAGCACTCAATTTGTAAATGACGCTAAAATTTGGTACACAGTACGTTTCTGATCTATTTGTTTACATTAACATGACCAACTTTTTAGACTGACTTTAGTAGTAGTAATTCCGCTCTTCAATTGCCAGACGATTGTTAATTGAATCGCTCTCTTATTCAGCTCCTTAATTGAACTAAATAGTTTGATTAATACAAACCTCTAGGCTTCATCCGAACGACCGATATTAAGTCGATATTTGCCACAGGCGATGAAATTGCGAAATAGTTAAAGAACGATTAGTATGTCAGTCTTGTATATAGCTGTTGTTAGTATAATATTCGCATTGACATTCTAATTGTCTGACATTATCTTGGAATTAGTATAATCAAATGCTCATGTTGGTCTGACAAGTAGGAAATAAATTATGCGGTTGGCTATTGCAGTAGCTCCTAGGTACTAAGTTATGGCACGTGCTTACTTAAAACTCACTTAAAGTGGATTAATTAAGTAGCTTGTAATTACTGTGTCTTTACTATTTAAAAACGTTTTTGCAACAAATAGAATAATCCATTTCCAAAAAAGTGTCTTTCGATCTTTTTTGCCTCCTACTTCCGAAATTAAGTTTTTATTTCATTTTGTAGTTGTGGTGCCTACCCCACACCAATTCGGATACTACATGCTATGTAAACAACAGGATGTATTGGAACACCATCAAGATACGTAAAGTGAATGAAATACGTATCATCGAAGCTACCATAAAAACTTCTCAAAGTTAATAAAAACTTTATGGAACCACCTCTGAGGCGTACTCTATCCATCAAAAAAGAATTTTTGAAATCGATCTAGAATTGCCGGAGATAACGCGATACATACATAAAAAAAAAGAAAACATTCAGACAAATTGAGAACCTCCTCCATTTTTAATTAAGTTTGTTGAACAAACGATCTCTCCAAAGACAGACAATGCCACGGTCATCACGCTTTGACTCCTACGTATTCCGTATGTTTGTTTATTGTTGAGCTTTATCATCATTTCAGCCGGAAGACGTCCACTGCTAGACAAAGGCCTCCTCTAATTTGTGGGGGGCTTGCCATAATCGCCACGCTTGGCAGGCGGGTAGTATGGTGGTAAAATGCATAGAGAACGCTGCTGCCCATTCTCTAGTAACTCCCTTAGTCGCCTTCTACGACACCCACGGGAAGAAATGGGATGGTGCTATTCTTTTACGTCCGGCAACACACTGAACTTAAGAGATATCATTTTAGCCAGTAACTGGGTTGTGGAGGTCAGATAGGAAGCCGACCCCAACAGAGTTGGGAAAAGGCTAGGCGGGTTAAGATGACATGCAGTTGCGAAACCTTTATATTTGAATAACATATACATAATATGTCGATGGCAATGCATTCAAGTAAATATAATGAATACATTACTGCTTAATCAATATTCTTCTTTACCTCATCGAAAAATGGACGAAAAACCATTAAATACCATCACAGCTTCATCAAATGTTGAATTAATTGACCCTTGTTTTTATTAAGAAATCAATTAATTTTGCATTCAAAACCCCTGGTGGTATGATTATACGGGAGTGCGAGACGAATCAGCGATCACACGGTAGCCAACGCGCATTTGTATGTAAATTATTTTAACGAGAAACGCAAAAAATAAAGTAAAAGTCCTTTTTGAATAGTGAGTTAAGGTGGGGATGGAGAGGGACGGTATTGAAACGATATGTGAAAGGTGAGTTCCTGATTTATATTCTTACGGAAAACCAACAACTGCACCCTAATTGCGTAACAGACTACCGATTATAATCCAAATAATTTTGAAAGATATTGGATGGATTAGCAATTCCTAATTAATCCATATTAATTAGGACTTAGAAATATTATAAATGCGAAAGTTTTTATTTATGGATGTATCTATGCTTGTTAATTTTTCACGCAAATACTACTGAATGAATTTCGATATAATTTGGCACACAGATAGATGAAAGCCTAGATTAAAAACACATAATTATGATACTTTTTATCCCGGTTGTAATTTCCGACATCCACGCGGGCGAAGCTTCGGGCGGAAGCTAGTATTATACATACGAAAGTAAGTTTCTTTGTTACCTTTGCACGCCTACAGCAGTGAACCGGTCATCTTCCGTGGAGGCGATCGGTGGCGGCGATCTCTCGCGTCCGGCCCTGGTCCAGGCCATGGTACGGAGCGAGAGGGCATGGGTAGCCGTCACCTCCTTCAGCGAAGCAGTGATGCTCGCGAAGAGGGAGGCGGCGCACGTGAGGGAGAGGCAGCATATGCGCCCTCGCGACGCCGCAGGATACGGAGACGCCCTGGGCGTCGGGAATCCCAGGCCGATTTCCGGCCACCATAGGCATGGGCTTGCGGACGGCGAGTAATGGGTAGCTCGCTGTCCGGTAAGGACCAAGCCCAAGTCGACGGCGCGTTGTGTTCCACGCGCGCCTCAAAGAGATGTCAGCACAAAAAAATGATGGGGCCCGCAAGGGCCGATGCCTGCCAGGGGTGCGGGTTTGTTCGAAAGAGATACCACAGCCCCTGGCATACGGACTACTGAGGGAACACGGGTGGGTTTCAGTCAGTAAAAGTCTGACACGCCCTCCTGCTCCACCCAGAGCGGGAGAAGTTATTTGATGATTTCCCACCCGAAAAAAAGAAAAAAAAAAAAAAGAAAAAAACCAGTCATCCTCAAATTTTGCATATCCGTTGTTAGGTACAAAGTCTTACATACATCTTACCTTTCATCTCTAAAAAAGTACTGTTCCCGAGGAGAACAACAGTAAAGTTCTTATGATAATAGATGGCGCCACATGTCTTTCGTATATGATTGAATTATTTTATATTGATTAAAATTATATTAATTACAACCCGAATTGACTGTAAAATTCTAAATAAACGCGAGCGAAGCCGCGGGAAAAAGATAGTTGCATCATATGTTTGAAAATTTTGTCTGACAATGAACGTTGTATACAGAAACATGCACTAATTTTGCTAATTAGATGATCCAATTTCTCAAATTGGATTTTGTGATTGAGGATTGAAACTATCTGAAGTCAGAGCATCATGATCTGTCAAGCCTTTTCCCAACTATGTTGGCTTTGAAGTTTTACATGAAACGACTGCCTACCTGACGTTTACAACTCAGTTACTGGGTAACATGATACCACTTGGTAAGTCTTTTGTGCTTTTGACTACCCGTAACAGCTGTCAAAGATCTACAAATGACCGCACGGATAGTGCTTGCTGAGGCACATATGGTATTCGATATTCAGTAGATTGTCACCCTTCCAAGAACCGACCTCAGAAAGGTCGACCCGTGAGGCTATTGTTACGTAGCCACGGGTCCGTCTATGAAGCAGATAAGATCAATAATAAATTGGTCATATGTCTTGTACCGTATGGTGCCGGACGTAAAGAATAGCGCCATCCCATCTCTTCCTCTGGGTGTCGTAGAAGGCGACTAAGGGACTTACTAGAGAAGCGTTCTCTATGCATTTTACTACCATACTGCTTTCGCCAACCCGCCTGCCAAGCGTGGTGATTATGGCAAGCCCCCCCAAATTGGGGGAGGCCTATGTCCAGCAGTGGACGTCTTCCGGCTGAAATGATGATGATGATGAGAGTCACAAGCATAATTTTTAGTGTGAGGATTATTATTTTGAAATTTTGAAGTTTTGGTTACTAGGCCGACTGTCCACGGAAGTGTAGCTTCATAGACGTATATTCTTCATTTTACGCTTGGCATACGGCTACTTCCAGTTTCCACTCAAATCTACGAAATTCTGTAGGCTAAACTTAGTCTCCCAAATCAAAATCTCTTTTATCGTTTCTCAATATAACCACTTTATTAATTAAGCAGGTTTAGCCCGGGGCGAGGGTCCGTGATTTTAACTCAATTCCCGTCCCTTCTGATGTGGCGTGAATCGTGATGCTACTATTTATAGGTCTACGTATATGCTGTCCAGTTAATCCATTTTTAGTATCCTTTGGTTAAGATTTTGTATTTTTTGTGTTAAAGGGATAAATTCCTTGAAAAAGATTCTAAAAAATTAAATGTAAGAGATTCTTATAAAAACATTGTCTTAATTTGGGATATGCATTTTATGTAGGTTCATTATATTTAAGTCTCTGCAACGAAGAATATGTGGGAAAGTAAATGAACGGAGTTCAGGAAATCGATAATCTGCGGTTAAACTCTTTCCATGTCGAGGTGGTGCCTTCAATTTTAGAGACATTTAACGTTTTAAAGAAGCTCAGTGTAGATAATTTTGCAACAAGTAATACGGCCAAACACACTTTATTTTTTCAAATCAGTTGTTGACTCCACACGATCGTCATAAACGATATAGGTAAGTTGTTTATTATGGAAAGTTAAATTTTATTGCATGATTACTGGCGTGGTCGTTAGTTCAGACTATGTTATCCACGGCAAATTGCTGACTTTAAATCTAGGGCAATCGCAAATAATTTTCTATGAATTTCCACAGATTCTTCACTGGTAGGTAGATAAGGGTTAAGTAGTTAGATTATAATGCCAGAAGTAGACAAAGTTAGATTTTTCTCTTTTTTCAATGGAAATAATATTTTGGTCCTTAGACAGTAAACGAGATTTACACACATAACATAATTAGCCTATATCGTTCCCACGGCTGGGACACAGGCCTCCTCTCGGCGAAAGGGAGTGGGCCGTAATCCACCACAAGGACCCAGTGCTGATTGGTAGACGTAACATGTCTTCGAAGTGTTGGTTCTAAAACATGCCGGTTTCTTCAAGATATTTTCCTTCATCGTTTTGAGAGCAGTGGCGATGAAATAATTTACACAAAGTGAAACGTCTGTCTAGGTTCGAACCTACGACCTACAACTCATAAGTCGCGGTCGTTACCACTCGGCCACCACTGCTCTAAACGAGGTTTGCTGACTTCCATTGAAGTAATCAGGTCCTGCTCCGTGTGGTACCGGACGTAACGAATAGCACCAACCATTTCTTCCCGTGGGTGTCGTAGAAGGCGACTAAGGGACTTACTAGAGAAGCGTTCTCTATGCATTTTACTACCATACTGCTTTCGCCAACCCGCCTGCCAAGCGTGGTGATTATGGCAAGCCCCCCCAAATTGGGGGAGGCCTATGTCCAGCAGTGGACGTCTTCCGGCTGAAATGATGATGATGATGAGAGTCACAAGCATAATTTTTAGTGTGAGGATTATTATTTTGAAATTTTGAAGTTTTGGTTACTAGGCCGACTGTCCACGGAAGTGTAGCTTCATAGACGTATATTCTTCATTTTACGCTTGGCATACGGCTACTTCCAGTTTCCACTCAAATCTACGAAATTCTGTAGGCTAAACTTAGTCTCCCAAATCAAAATCTCTTTTATCGTTTCTCAATATAACCACTTTATTAATTAAGCAGGTTTAGCCCGGGGCGAGGGTCCGTGATTTTAACTCAATTCCCGTCCCTTCTGATGTGGCGTGAATCGTGATGCTACTATTTATAGGTCTACGTATATGCTGTCCAGTTAATCCATTTTTAGTATCCTTTGGTTAAGATTTTGTATTTTTTGTGTTAAAGGGATAAATTCCTTGAAAAAGATTCTAAAAAATTAAATGTAAGAGATTCTTATAAAAACATTGTCTTAATTTGGGATATGCATTTTATGTAGGTTCATTATATTTAAGTCTCTGCAACGAAGAATATGTGGGAAAGTAAATGAACGGAGTTCAGGAAATCGATAATCTGCGGTTAAACTCTTTCCATGTCGAGGTGGTGCCTTCAATTTTAGAGACATTTAACGTTTTAAAGAAGCTCAGTGTAGATAATTTTGCAACAAGTAATACGGCCAAACACACTTTATTTTTTCAAATCAGTTGTTGACTCCACACGATCGTCATAAACGATATAGGTAAGTTGTTTATTATGGAAAGTTAAATTTTATTGCATGATTACTGGCGTGGTCGTTAGTTCAGACTATGTTATCCACGGCAAATTGCTGACTTTAAATCTAGGGCAATCGCAAATAATTTTCTATGAATTTCCACAGATTCTTCACTGGTAGGTAGATAAGGGTTAAGTAGTTAGATTATAATGCCAGAAGTAGACAAAGTTAGATTTTTCTCTTTTTTCAATGGAAATAATATTTTGGTCCTTAGACAGTAAACGAGATTTACACACATAACATAATTAGCCTATATCGTTCCCACGGCTGGGACACAGGCCTCCTCTCGGCGAAAGGGAGTGGGCCGTAATCCACCACAAGGACCCAGTGCTGATTGGTAGACGTAACATGTCTTCGAAGTGTTGGTTCTAAAACATGCCGGTTTCTTCAAGATATTTTCCTTCATCGTTTTGAGAGCAGTGGCGATGAAATAATTTACACAAAGTGAAACGTCTGTCTAGGTTCGAACCTACGACCTACAACTCATAAGTCGCGGTCGTTACCACTCGGCCACCACTGCTCTAAACGAGGTTTGCTGACTTCCATTGAAGTAATCAGGTCCTGCTCCGTGTGGTACCGGACGTAACGAATAGCACCAACCATTTCTTCCCGTGGGTGTCGTAGAAGGCGACTAAGGGACTTACTAGAGAATGGGCAGCAGCGTTCTCTTTGTGTTTAACCACCATACTGCGATTGCCCACTAAAATGTCGCTCCATGTAAAATACTGGTATTCAGCTGCATCCGGTTAGACTGGAAGCCGACCCCAACATAGTTGGGAAAAGGCTAGGCAGATGATGACTGCGATTGCCCACTCACCTTCCAAGCGTGGCGATTATGGCAATCCTTTTTGAGGGATTCTCAAGACCAGCAGTAGACGTTTTTCAGCTGAAATTATGATGACGCTATTGTCAATGGAAATATTAAATACCCTTTAACAAGAGCCGGACGCGGTGCTAATCTTTCTCTGATGGAAAGTTTGCGGGTAAGTATAATCTTACATGCACTTATTTTATTTTATAAGCAAGATTATAACTCCTAGCGGATGAGCAGATCTCTGTGTCGTATTAACGTAGTTCTATACAGTATGTAACTGATTTATAATATTTGATTTTGTGTGGCGGAAGATGTAAGCGGGAGCGTTTTGTTATCTCGTGTGTTCGAATCGATGTAATTATTTAAGTCATAATGTATTCGTCACGTTGACAATGACTCGATTTAAATAGCTATACAAATGCCATGTTTTTTTTAAAGTTTCAACCCGATCAGGGTGCTTACTCTCGAATATAATTCCGATACGATTACGATCGGAATTATATTCCAGAGTAAGCACCCTGGTCTACTCTTCATCTCTGTTCAAATATTCTCCTCGTTTTACGCTCATATCTACAGTGACTGTATAGATCGTAGTGGGCCACGATCGAGGACAGACCTACGAACTGGCTCAGTACGGTTCCCGATCAAGGTATTATAGTATAAATATTTATTTTGCTAACCATTTGTTCGTATAAAGCTCATATTGAAACAATTCTTTAGGACCAACATCAAAAATAGACCAGCCAAAAAACATCGTTACCTTCAACCTCTTAGAACTTGCACCACACAGGATATAATACAAGTCTGAACAGCTGTCACAGAGGATGTAGATATGTCGGGAATGCCCGATAGATGCGCAGGAACAGGATCACATCCGACACCTGATAAGGACTGCCTTAAGTCTGTCTGAGATGGCGCGAGATGGCGCTAGTGAGGCTTTTGATTCGCGACTGGTTTTGCTGCGACTATAAAGATTAGTTTAATACATCTTAAGCTTTCTTGTATGAGGTTAATGTTAAGTTTTGACATGTTTGGAGATGGTAATTTGATATGGAAAGTAACTTACCTTAAGTTTATTAAGTCCCTACATAAAATGAATTGAGCAAAGAATATCGTTTCTGTTTTGACAAAGTATTTAGTGATGAAAACGATTACTGGGTTTTAGTGAGTAAAAGCCTCAAATATGGCTTAGCATAACCAGCCTATATTGTTCCCACTGCTGGGACACGCCTCCATCATGTGAGGGGAGTGAGCCGTAATCGACAACGCGGGTCTAGTGCGAGTTGGTAGATAATACACACGTCATGTCTTCGAATTTGGTTCTAGGACATGCCGGTTTCTTCACGATGTTTTCCTTCACCGTTTTCAGAGCAGTGGTGATGAAATACCTAATTTATACAAAGTAAAGCGCCTGTCTGGGTTCGGACCTACGAACTACAATTTGTAAGTCGCAGCCGTTATCTACCATTGGGCTACCAATGCTTTCATATGGCGTAGAAACCCCCAAACAAGTAAGGGCAGTTTTAAAGATGTTTTTAACGAAATTAATACGTTGACACCTGATTATAACAACAATCTTATTACAAAGAATGTTAGGTAACAACACAATGCGTCGATCTAGCTAACAAAAGGATTAATAAACAAACACAATACCACTAACAAATCATCGTAACACACATGGCAGCGAACAAACATACAAATAGGCGACAAGCTATCAACATTTCAGTACTAAATACATCTATCTCTCTATTAATATGTGAGGCCGGCTGCATGCGGCCGCCATGTTCTAGACGTGTGCGTTAACAACTTTCATTATGGTAGCTGTGAAGAATTGCCAACTTGTGTGGCAGTGGGCAGGGCACATTGCTCGCAGAACAGATGGCCGATGGGGCCGAAAGGTTCCGCGTACCGGAGGACGTATATTGGGGAGGCCTCCCACAAGGTGGACGGATGATCTTGTGAAGACCGCGGGAATCCGTTGGATGTGGGAAGCACGAGACCGGTTGAAGTGGAGGAGTCTGGGGGAGGCCTATGTCCAGCAGTGGTCGTCTTTTGGTTGAAATGATGATCATGTAGCTGTTAACTACAATGTATAGCTAATGGTGATTAGTACAAAATTTGAAATTAAACACGAGTTCCTTAGTAGACAACATACCATAACATCACGCCTTGTTTCCACGAAGGCTTGCACAGAGGTGTACCTATAGTATACCTAAATTTCGCCAGTTATGTTTAAGTCCTATGTAATAGGGAGCGAGCCTATTACCATCAACCGGGCATAAATCCAGACTCTGGGCTGCTACTGAGAAATTCCAGATAGGAAAACCGAATAACACTTTGCCCGACCTGGGTATCGAACCCAGGACCTCATGCTCAGCAGTAGCGTATTAGTAGGTCTTTAGTAGATTTTGAAGGAATTTACTAATCCATTGCTTCATATTTTGGAAAAAAATATTTGCTCCACGATGTTTATGTCGCAATGAATTTGTTCAATTGTCAAAATGAAAGTCATTCCTACTGCTAGTGTTTTACGCAACTACACAACGACCTTGTGAAACGAACGCCCGGTTTCTTAAGACCTTGTCAAACGAACGCCCGGTTTCTTAAGACCTTGTTAAACGAACGCCCGGTTTCTTAAGACCTTGTCAAACGAACGCCCGGTTTCTTAAGACCTTGTCAAACGAACGCCCGGTTTCTCAGTAGCTGTTGCCCGCAGCTTCGCCCGCGTTGTTGTTGAAAATTATCCTACGAGAACGTACTACCGGTATAAAAAGTATCCTATGTGTTAATCTAGGTTATGATCTATCTGTGTGCCAAATTTCATCCAAATCCATTTATTAGATTTTACGTGAAAGATTAACTTAGTATGGATTAGTAGGATTTACCACCATACTGCGATCGCCAACCCGCCTGCCAAGCGTGGCGATTATGACAAAACCCCTTTTGAGGGAGGCCTATGTCCAGCGGGCCTAAAAAGGCCACATTAAGCAATTCCTCTAAAAGCAATTCATTTCCTGAATTCCCAGCAGATCATTAGCAATTCCTCTAATTTTCGTAAAATGGTGACACAAGTTAGCTGAATCATATTCAATTCAATTCATATCAGAATCATATTTAGTGTAAATGTTACCGCATGCAAAAAATAAAGACCGTAATTTTACCGGTAAATATTTCTTTAAAGTTTTCGTTAATCAAATTGGTTTTTTATTTTTTATTTCTACAACTGAAATGTTATTTCATTATAATAACCTTTAATTTGATTAAAATACCGCAGATAAGCCCCGAAAAGGGAAACTAGAAACAATAAAAACTTAATAGACTGGCAACGCGTACAAAAAAGTTTTCAGTTTATCCCTTGAGTTATGTCATTTATGTTGACGTGGGTAATTTAAAACTTCAGTTTTTCGTGAGCATAATAGTATAAAATACTAATTTCGTGCAAATTGTATCATTTTTTAAATGCAAAGTAAGTGCACACTTGATTATCTTAGATCAATATTTAATTTTATCGCTGTACAAATTCAAATGTACGTAATATTTTGTAGGAATGGAGAGACGTGCAGCTATGATTCCCAGTGGAACATTCTGCTCGATTTCTTGGAGCGTAACACCAACCTGGCTAGGGCTCGGGGTTATAATAATACTGCCCGAGGTAGAGCAGAGTCATCTCGCCAGTGGTCTAAGCTGGCTGGATTGCTCAAAGCTGAGGGTAGTGGTACAACCAAATGCCCCAAAGATTGGTCTGTTGTAAGTATTTGAATTTCATATTTCACATTTCTCATAGTGTGCAACATCACAATTTCATCTTATTTCCCCTCGCACTTGGCCGGTTTTTTTTTAAACATATACATATTGTTTTGCAGTATGTCAGTAACTATAAAAGTAAGCTCAAAAAGATTGTAGCTGGCATAAATGCTGATGCCAACACAACAAGCGGAGGGCCTCCTAGTTTCCTCCTAATTTGTTCTGCAAATTTTAGAGAGGCAGTGGTGATTGCGACTGCGGATATGCTCAACACTGAAAGTGAGAGCTCTGTCGGTGTTGAGCCTCTCGCCGAAATCACGGCAGCCTCAAGTCCTGGGCAGAGTAAAGCGTCTGCACAAAGCACTACCCCGGTCAATGCTATTACAGTGCCTCTGCCTCGTCGAACTCTGCAGACAAGATACTGTAGTGTGTGGGATTTATAACCCTACAGCTATATTTATTCATATAGCGATTAAGAATTATGATGACTATTGAAAACGATGATGTTACTAATTGTGATTATAACGTATTTTAGGTCGCCCTCTGGCTCCACTGGATGAGGCTCGGGAGAGTTTTATCTTATGTGGAGATTCAACGATTCTACTACTGATCGTGCCAGCCAGCAAATAGCACAGAACCTCGGGAGGCTTGCTGATGCAGTCGAAAGATATTGGTGTCCCATAGAGATAAAATATTAATATTAAACATGTTATTACATTGAAATCTATATAAATAAAAAGAGAAGTACTGACTGACAGACTGATTGACTGACTCATCAACGCCCAGCCCAAACCCTTGAACCTAGAAAGCTGAAATTTTGCACAGAGGTTCTCTTTATAATGCAGACGAGGAATAAGGAAGGATTTTTCGAAATTCCACCCCTAAGGGAGTTAAATACGGGATGAAAGTTCCGCGCGGGCGAAGCCGCTGGCAAGAGCTAGTAATATATAAAGAAAAACAAAGAGGCAAAATAAAATTATCTAAATTTATTATCGCGCTGACCAAAGCCGTTGTACAAGTGCATCTCGTACTGATTGACCAGCAGCGAGGCGGTGATTTCTTCGTGATGCAGTTTCGATATGTGTATTTGTCATAAACCACACGTTTTCGTTTTCAGTCTGATGAAGTTGTTCCAAGTGGCTGTTAAGTGGATGGTGATTCCATATAAGCCCCTCCGTGGCTAGCATCGATACTCAAAATATTCAAATCAGAGTCGCAAAGCTGAAGACAAAAAAATAGTGATTAATTATTTTGTTTAAATAGTACTATGAATAGATGAGAATTTGATTTAGTCAAATATATATCCTATTCCTATTGTTTTATTTTAATAATACGTGTAATGTTAGTTGTCCTCATTAATAGATACCTACTATCTAATAAAATTGAAGGGAAAGTATAGTAAGAAAACATAACGTCACACCTATAAATTATCCTCGAAGGGTTAGGCAGACGTGTAGCTTCTGGTACACCCACATTTCGCCTGTTATGTTTAAAGCCCATGTAAAAAGGCCCATGTCCCATGAGGGTTGTAAGATAACATTAAGAATATATTATTGACAGCAACAACGTTTGGTAACTGTATGGGGTATGTACCTACTTACAATTCTTACTTCATCATTTTATTTATTTATTTATATATACTTTATTGTACACCACAAAAAATACATTACAAAAAAACAAGGTACACACAACATCATCATCATTTCAGCCGAAAGACGTCCACTGCTGGACATAGGCCTCCCCCAGGCTCCTCCACTTCAATTCTTACTTATTTATCTGGTAAAACCAGAAAACATTAAATATAAACAAAGGGAAAGGCCGTGTACAAACTATAGAAGGAAGCTATTCCTTCTAAATATAGTAGACATCGAAAGAGCGGCTTGCCTCACCAAAACTTACAAAGTTTTCATAATGTAGGTATTGTGGTGGTATAATACATTTATTCTTCCTTACCCAGTTATGATAGAATTCCGTTATGCCTGGGTTTGCGGAAAACGAATATACTTCCTCCGGAAATGGTTATTGTTACACAATTAGAAACACTCACCTGGTGCATCTTATGGTGTTCACTAGCCATCTCGGCGGGTACTAAAGTAAGATTTCAGCTCATGGACGAGGTCGCGACACACACTTTTACCTAGCCTAAATAAGCCAACAAATTCGTGGTCCGGTCCATTTTCCGAAGCGCTAAACTTCGTCGGCGACACAAAAGGGTCTCCATAACCCGCGCGTGCTCAAGGAAATTTTCATAAAGGGCCAAATCGGCCATTATTCTAATATTTCTTCACAAAATCCTTAATATGAATTGTTAGATGTTGCTCTTGACTAACATCTTATGATTCTGCTATTTGACATTTAAACTTCATTAAAGCAATTCATTATTTGTGGACCATTTTACGAATCTCCATACAAAACTGTCACATAGATGAATTGCGTGATATGAATTGTAAGCAGAAAATATTATGAATTGTCAGTTTGGGACCATTTTACGATTTTTAATATGATTCATAATATGATCATATTATGATTCTGCCAAAGTGGCCTTTTTAGACCCGCAGCAGTGGACGTCTTTTGGCTGAAATGATGATGATGATGATGAAGATTCATTACGAACCCAAAAACGAAAAATTTGCAAAAATCTTTAGACATTTTGAATTTTGATATTACCGTGAATGCGTTTACTTATTTTACCGGTATAACTGCAGTACATTACACACATCAGAGACTTCAGCTCTGTTATTGGTATTCTTGGATGACAACGTATTAGCGATTCCTCAGGCCGATGTCCACAGGCAGATTGTATCTAGAACCTCTTAATCGATTATTATTGAAATAGGAGTTTCTTACAATCTTGCTGCATTGGTCTAGTGGTCGTAAGCGGTACTGCAGAGCATGAAGTCCTCCTGGGTTAAATGGCGATATATGTATAGGTACACGTCTACATACCCTTTCGGTGAATATAGGCGTGATGTGATGGAATACTAACCTAACCATGCTTAATGTTATACACATTATTACCTCACCGAACTCAACACGGTGTTAAACTCAACAGACATCGAAAGGCAAATAATTTACATTGACAAATAATAATTGGTGCTAATCCAGTACGTCAGATAAGATACAACAATGGTAAGCCGTTCCCTCGGCGTCGCTTGGGCAATGCGCACGCGCCCTTATCGTTGCAACAAGCCAGGGCTGCTAGGAGAAAGTGTGAGTTACTCTATATTATTATATTCATACTTTTTTTCCAGTGCAGCTCTCGGCTAACTAATAACAGCCGCCCGGGTCGATCGAAGGTTAAGATACGCTTGCTGCGTTCGGGTCGTGGACGGGAAGCCAGCCATAACATAAAAACAGAACATAAAACCTTAGTCATAAAAATTAAACAAATATATTAGCAACCAGATTTTGTCTAGACTGTAAATTGTCCTATGGTGCAGGACATCATTATAGCTTATAGGGTTCCTTTTTATTTAATTTCATATTTCCCTTTCATATTTCAACTCCAGTTAATCAAATAGGAAGTTAGTACTTACCTGAATAAAGGTATAATTCATTTAGCGCCAGCCCTGAAATTACCCAAGGGGTATTGCTAACTATTCGCACAGCTGTCTAGAGGTAACCGTGAATGATTTACAGTGTGTACGAAGCCTTAGGCAGATATCTAGCCAGAGCTAGAATTAACGACTGCTAGCCGTTATCTAATGTTTTGAGCTAGTTTGCTTACTAAATTATATTATCTAAACTTGGATTTCACCAGTGAAACTAAATATTCAACTTTTAGGAATCAGAAGTAGAATTTATTTAAAAAAAAACTCACGGTTCACAAACTTTGATATTTAATTATTTTAATAAACAATTACACAATAAAAAAATTATAAACAGAGGAACAAAATCTACACAAAATATAAAAAAATGATCAATCACGCGATTACAGCACTCACGCTACCGATGTGTACGCTTCGAAGGCTGGCACGAAAAAAGGGGTCGCGCCGACTGATCGCTCCTTTTTATAAGGAGTAGCGGGGTACGGGGGAACTGCTTATACGGCCTCTCCTGACATAGTGTCGTCCTCGACACTGGCTTCATATGTGGAGCTGCTGGGTCCAGCACCAACTAGTCCAAAGTCTGCATCTCCGTCCAGTAGTGGCATTGATGGTCCGACTTCCGCTCGGCCACTGGATCCCGGTGCCGCGCCGCTGGGAGCAGCATGGGCAGTTTCGAAGTCCGGGCTTGTGTTCAACGGAGGTGTAGGAGGATCAACCGTGGGAGCTGGTGTGCTCTCAAGGGGACCCTGCTCGTCTACATTTTCATCTGAAAACATAATTCAATTAGTGGTAATCTAGTCTAAACTAGGTTGACCTACTTAACCCGTTTCTACATCACCTCTCAATCAATTCAAACTTCATCGATCACGCGCTTTTCATACATCACTCTTAAAATTATAACAGAGGCGTCTCTTAAAATAAAACCAAGCCAAGACATTTTCCTTCGTAATTTTGAAGCTCCTATTTGTACAGGCTGCGTCACCACCTACAACGTGTATGAGAACGCCAAGACCATAGGTCTGTAGTTCAATGAACGCCATGACAATGCGTCTGTAGTTCTACGAACGCCAAGACGTCATGTCAGTAGTTCTAGGAGCGCCAGGGCGACTAGCCCGAAGTTCCACCATAAAACACCAAGGCTCCAAGCCTATAGTTCAGATAATGAACGCCAAGACTAAGTCTGTAGTTCATCGAACGCCATGAAAGTATGTCAGTAGTCCTAGGAACGCCAGGGCAATCCGCCCGAAGTTCCACCATCGAACGCCAAGGCTCCAGGCCTGAAGTTCAGATGACAAGAGTTCATACATACCCTCAAAGAAAGCGGCGCACGACTCCGGGCACCACTCGCCTCGCCAAGGCACCATGTACTGTGCCGCTGCTTGTGTGTTTTTTCCATAGCTGCCACTGAGCAGGTTAAGCTCATACCGTCCATTCGGTAGAACCTTCACGACTCTGTATGGGCCTCGCATCCCTGGATCAAGTTTCCCTGTAGACTGTGAATACTTGATAACAAACACAAAGTCATTTAGTTTAAACTGACGAGGTGGGCGTCTAAATCTGTTGGCATATTCATCTTGCCGTCTCTTGTTAGCTGTCATCAGTTCGCTTGCCCGGCTCCTGCTGATCTCCCGGTAGGGGTTGGTGCCCGTGATAGCGATATCACGAACAAGGCTTTGAACAAGTGGGGTGGTTGCGTCCGTTCCGATCATCAGGTTAAGGGGTGAGGCCTGGGTAGTCTTCTGCTTGGTAATATTGAGGACTAGCTGCAGTTTCCATAGAGCTTCCGACCAGGAGGAGGCTTTGTGGTTTACTTCAATCCGCAACATGTTGAGGATAGTGCGAATGTACCTTTCCACCCGACCGTTTGCGTGGTGCATTTCCGGGGTAATAAAATGCAGGTCACTTCCCATATCCCTTACTCAAGTCGTGAATTCCCTGGACTCAAACATCCGTCCCCTATCGCTAACTATCAACTTTGGGACCCCAAATAAGGAAACCGCTTGCATAAAGGCGCGTTTTAGTTCACCCACATCTTGTCTGTAGATTGCATACAAGAGGCAAAATTTCGTGGAAGCATCCAATACAACTAATATGAATTTGTACCCATTAGAGATAGGAAGAGGACCCAAGACATCTGCATGGATTGTATGGAAAGGGGAATCGGGTTTTTCCCAAGATGTAATGTTTTGATTAGGTGATCGCGGTACCCTCTTTTTTGAGACACAGACTAAACAGTGAGCTACATATTTGGTTACAAATTGACGGAGCCCCGGTAACCAGAAATATTTAAGAATGAGATCAAGCGTCTTGTCAGCGTTAATATGCTCGTGTTCGTCATGAAATACCTTTAATAGGCTGAGCCTATGTCCCCTGGGGATATAACACAACAAGCGGGGATCCTCGCCGATGGGCGAGTATTTGTAATACAACAGGTCGTTTTGAGCAACATAACGCGTCGAGTCTAGTTCACCATCCCTCAGCTGTTGCAGCATATGAGTCTCCAACTCATATGAGTGGTATTTACTATCGGCACCTTGCGTCGATTTGCTGTAATATGCCACCACGTGCTTGCCACCTTCACCGTGAGTCTGCAATAAAATTGCACCGTACCCAACACTACTCGCGTCCGTGTGAACCTCTGTGGGAAGTCGTGAGTCAAAAACAGAGAGAACTGGTTTATTAGTAAGGAGTTCGATTAATGTTTGACGAACCTTTTCTTGCTCTGGGCCCCATTTAAACTCTACGTCCTTTTTAACCCCCGACGCAAAAACGACGGGGTGTTATAAGTTTGACGTGTCTGTGTGTGTGTGTATGTGTGTGTGTGTGTGTGTCTGTCTGAGGCAACGTAGCTCCCGAACGGATGAACCGATTTTGATTTAGTTTTTTTTATTTGAAAGGTGTATTAGTCGGGAGTGTTCTTAGATATGTTTCATCAAAATCGGTTCAGCCGTTTGAAGATTATCAGCTCTTTTCTGGTTGAAAAAGGGATTTTAGCCTCTGATCAACTCAAAATTTGGGATTCTATTACTTCATTAATATTAGACGAATAAAATAACCTTGAACTGATGCTAGATTAACACCTGGAATTTCCAGGAAACCCAAGTTATTCACCATCAAACAGCAGAAGTATTGTGTTTGGGCTCATTGAAAAGGTCTCAATGAATAGATTATAGATAAATGGTGATTTATGGGAGACATTAAGTTTAAAAAGCAAGAAATAAAAATTAAATTTAAAATTTAAAAAACCCCCGACCCAAACAAAAACTCTAAAAAGTAAAAAATAATATTTATAGGCCTTTTAATTTGAACGTAATATTTTGATCAGGGCATTGTCAAGTCGGGGGACGGTCAATGAAAACGCCAAACAGAGGCCTAGCCGTCCCCCGACTTGACAATGCCCTGATCAAAATATTACGTTCAAATTAAAAGGCCTATAAATATTATTTTTTACTTTTTAGAGTTTTTGTTTGGGTCGGGGGTTTTTTATATTTTAAACTAGCTGTCCCGACAGACGTTGTCCTGTCCATCCAAAAGTCATTCATACAAAATCCATACACTACCTACCCTATCCTACCTACCCTACACTACCCTACCCTACACTGCCCTACCCTACACTATCCTACCCTACACTACCCTACCTACCTACGCTACCCTACCTACCCTACACTACCCTACCTACCCTACACTACCCTACCCTACACTACCCTACCTACCCTACACTATCCTACCCTACCCTACACTGCCCTACCCTACACTATCCTACCCTACACTACCCTACCTACCTACGCTACCCTACCTACCCTACACTACCCTACCTACCCTACACTACCCTACCCTACACTACCCTACCTACCCTACACTATCCTACCCTACCTACCTACCTACCCTACCTACGCTACCCTACCTACCCTACACTACACTATCCTACCTACCCTACCCTACACTGCCCTACCCTACACTATCCTACCCTACACTACCCTACCTACCTACGCTACCCTACCTACCCTACACTACCCTACCTACCCTACACTACCCTACCCTACACTACCCTACCTACCCTACACTATCCTACCCTACCCTACACTGCCCTACCCTACACTATCCTACCCTACACTACCCTACCTACCTACGCTACCCTACCTACCCTACACTACCCTACCTACCCTACACTACCCTACCCTACACTACCCTACCTACCCTACACTATCCTACCCTACCTACCTACCTACCCTACCTACGCTACCCTACCTACCCTACACTACACTATCCTACCTACCCTACCTACGCTACCCTACCTAATACCGGGATAAAAAGTATCCTATGTCCTTCTCCTGGCTCTAAACTACCTCCCTGCCAATTTTCAGCTAAATCGGTTCAGCCGTTCTTGAGTTATAAGTGAAGTAACTAACACGACTTTCTTTTATATATTAGGTCTTTACCTATGAAATTGCCGTTCTGCAGTACTGGCCATTTCAAATCAAAATAATTTTTGTTTGGCTAAGAATTCTAATTTCAAATTAATTTTATTTTAAAAACATGGATTTTTTTTTCTAAAAGTAGTCATTTCTTTATTGATTAGTGTTACATTTTCATCGCATTTCAATCTTTTTCGTCATCATGGATACGTTAAAAATTCGAGTAATTATGGAATATGAGTACCGTCGTGGCAGCAACGCGGCACAAGCGGCACGCAACATCAACGACGTTTACGGAGCTAACACTACAAACCAACGCACCACCTGTTATTGGTTTGCTCGCTTCCGTTCTGGAAATTTCGACCTGAAAAATGAACCTCGCGGTCGTCCGAAGACTTTGGTCGACAATGACGAATTAAAGGCGATTGTGGAAGCTGATGATACACAATCTACGGCTGAATTAGCAGCAGCTTTCGACGTTAGCGTCAAAACAATATTGGTCCATTTGCGTCAAATTGGCAAGGTAAAAAAGCTTGACAAATGGGTGCCCCACGAACTCAATGATCGCCAGCGCGAAGTACGCGTCGAGACGTGCCTTGCACTGCTCAACAGACACACAAATGAAGGAATTTTGAACCGCATTGTTACCTGCGATGAAAAATGGATTCTGTTTGATAACCGTACGCGCTCAGCAAGTTGGTTGGATCCTGGTTCAGCACCTAAACAATGCCCTAAACGAAAACTTACCCCTAGAAAAGTGATGGTCACTGTTTGGTGGTCTAGCGCCGGTGTGATTCATCACAGCTTCTTACCAAACGGGGTGAGCATTACTGCAGATGTGTACTGTGAAGAACTGAACACAATGATGGAGAAGCTGGCGCATCTCCAACCAGCATTGGTCAATCGCTCGTCTCCGCTGCTCCTGCACGACAACGCGCGACCTCATACTGCACAGCAGACGGTCTCCAAGTTGCAAGAACTGGGGTTGGAAGCTCTCCGTCATCCGCCCTACTCACCAGACCTTGCGCCTACAGACTACTACTTTTTCCAGAATTTGGATAACTTCTTGGCGGGAAAAAAATTTAATACCCGAGAGGCAGTACAAAATGCCTTTGAAGAATTTGTTGCCTCCCGTCCAGCTGATTTCTTTAAGAAGGGCATCAATAAACTGCCACTGCGATGGCAAAGATGCATTGATTGTATGGGTGATTACTTCGATTAATACAAATAAAAAATTCATGAAAAAAATTCGTTTAAATTTTTTCATACAAAACGGCAATTTCATAGGTAAAGACCTATTATATAGATTTAATTTTTAGTTAATCGAGCAATACAAGCAGTTAATGTGGCATAGTTTTTTATATAACGCCGGAGGTACCCTGCGAGCCCCAAAAACTGGCGCACTTGTCGTACATTCTCGGGGACCGGAGAATTCACGAGGGCTTCGACTTTGTGTGGGCTCGGCCTAACCTGACCCCGACTCACGAGTCTCCCAAGATACTCTACTTCCGTTGCCAGAAACGAACATTTTCGAATGTTTATAGAAAACCCAGCTGTTGTGAGGGTCTGCAAGACTTGTTTTAACAAAGAGAGACCTTCGGAGACTGTAGAGCTCATGATAAGGACGTCGTCGACGTAAACCAGTACCTGGCCAGCTTCTATGAAGCGCCGCAACGTATTATTAATAATACGCTGATACACAATTGGTGAGTTCGTTAATCCGTAAGGCATTTTGACATACTCATAATGCCCTTCCGGTGTAACGAACCCAGTGAGGTGGATTGACTGCTCACTTATCGGTATTTGATGAAATCCAGTGGCCATATCGAGGCTGGTGAAGTATTTATAGTTCCCCAGCCGATCGATATGGTCATCGATCAGCGGCAATGGATACCGATCCTTGACAGTCAATCGATTCAGTGCCCTAAAGTCGACACATAGGCGGTCAGAACCGTCTTTCTTCTTAACTAGTATAATTGGACTGGCATAATCCGATCTTGACTCCCTGATAATTCCTTTGTCCAAGAGATCATTAATTATATTGCGGACCCGAAGTTTCTCATCATACGAAAGTTTGTAAGGCCGGTAGGCAACTGGGGTTGGATTGGTTAATTTTATATCCATCTCACCAGTGTTAACTGTAGATGTGGCTGTGCCAGCGATGAAAAACTCTGAGTATTCCTTAAGTACTCCTATCAAAGAGTCGTAATCATTTCCCTTAAGGGGGGTATTTATTTCGAAGGACTCTTGACTTTGAATCGCGTTAACTTGGACAACGGGGTTATCAGACCTAGCCAAAAACTGCCTGTCTTTAGTGCGGATATACACGATACCGTCCCGATTTAGTATATCGGTTCCTACGATGATAGGAGCGTTCATGCACGAAGACGGAACTATGATTAGGTCGGCCTCCACTGAAATCTGGCTAAACTCGAGAGTAACGGTCACGAAAAATGAAGCGACTATCTCCTTGTTACTGATGCCTTTTAAAATGCAACGTGTAGGTTTTGGTTGGCAGCTAAGATGTTTCAGTACGTCCGATGAAATAAGTGACACGTTAAGGGCACCACTATCGATAATAGCATCCATGGGGATCCCATCCACCACAACGACAACAATATCATTGGCACCTGCGGCATTCGAATTATTTTCTGTGCAAAGATTGACATTACGTTCATTTCGCGACTGGGAGCGGGCCTTAGCAAAACACTGGTCTTCGAGATGACCTGACTTCTTACAGAAGGTACAAATGATACTGCTTGTGCTGCTTGAGGTGGACGTTTTCTCAGAGTTAGCTTTAGTACGACAGTGACGGCTAACGTGTCCCTTTTGACCACACGAGAAACACTTCTGATCGTTTCGATTCGGAGCAGATGGAAGAGCGCGCTTCTTCGACACCGAAGGCCGTGCATCGGGTTTTACACGAACCGGCTTTGTATAAATAGACAAAAACGATACTATTGTCTCAGGATTTAGGTTCGCGTTAGCCGCGGCAGCTCTCACATGAGGGTTATCGATACCACGAATCACTATTAAAGTCATGAGATCATCGCTTAACCCTTTGATAATTCGTAACCGTAACAACGTACGACGCGCGTATTCTGCGTAAGTAGCATATTTTTCAGACGTCGTATTCATAGTGTCAAACAGAATATTGGCGTAGTCTAATTTTCGCGGACACAATGATTTAAATTCGCGCTTAAAGTTTGTCCAGGTGCGGTCAGCCGTAACCCACTCGTTAAGCCAAATCTTTGCGTCACCTTTAAGACAAGACCCAATACGCGAGAGACACTCGTAGTCACTCCAGCCATTCGCATCCCGTGCGCGGTCGACCTCTTCACACCATAATTATATCTATGTTGTGAATGGAGGGGTCAAAGTTCGAAACGAAATAACCTTGGGATCTGACTGGCTGAAGCGATCTAAGGGCATCAACAAGAGTCTTGGTTGGGTCTGACGTACTCGATTCTAAATTACCTACTAATGGTGTCGAAATGTGGTTATTTGACAAACAATTTGTTGTTCGCGTCTCGTGGCTACTCACTTGGGGGGCCGGCGTATGGCATCGTGACATATTCGATTGAGATGTGCTCAATTCCACTTCGATTGTTTTACGTGTCTTATTTGGATCACAACGCACTACCGTTTTATTTGAATTTGCCGCGTGACTATTTTCGATTGACGTTAAACGGTTCATTATTGAATTCAACGTGTTATGAATTGACACATCCGTAACATGTTGCATAACGGGGGTAGGCGATTTATCACCACTATAGGAACGATGGCGCGAACGATCACGCCGCGACGGACACGTCACGGGAACATGCTTGACTTTCGGTAGGTGTTCGGCTATGCAAACGACGCTGCGAACGACGATTCTTCATCCCTGACCGACTACGAGAGCGATATCGCGACCTATCTTGGCTGCGAGAACTTCGTCGTGTCCTACCTTCGTTTTTACGAGACCTACCGGCCATAGCAACAAAACACAAAATAACGGTTAAGAGAATAGATAAGACTTTGTTCCTCTTTTCGTGGGCTTGAAGTTACTTATCCCACTTCTGATTTTAGGAATCAGAAGTAGAATTTATTTAAAAAAATACTCACGGTTCACAAACTTTGATATTTAATTATTTTAATAAACAATTACACAATAAAAAATTATAAACAGAGGAACAAAATCTACACAAAATATAAAAAAAATGATCAATCACGCGATTACAGCACTCATGCTACCGATGTGTACGCTTCGAAGGCTGGCACGAAAAAAGGGGTCGCGCCGACTGATCGCTCCTTTTTATAAGGAGTAGCGGGGTAGTACGGGGGAACTGCTTATGCAATAATATTTAAAACAATTTTATTTTATTTTTAAAGTATTTATTTTTATTTGAGCCCAATTAGAAACCACGTAGTCTAAAACCGGGATAGCCCCGGGATCCCGCGATTACGCTTAAACAATCCCGTAATCCCGGGATTGAAAAACATGCTCGGGATTGTGTTCTCTAGTCACGACCCCACCACGGCAAGCCTAGCTTAACCATCGATCAACTCGTGCGGCTGTTATTATTGAGCCAGTTGCTAATAAACTATTTTATTGAAGGTGCTACGATGAACATTGTAGAAGACAGTAGGTACTCAATCACTTATGTTTAATTTTCTTCTTAGTTTATTTTTTTCAGAGAAAAAAAACGATAGACGGCGCTCTTGCACAAACATTAAATGGAACCAGTTTTCCATTAAATGTTTGAGAGACAGTCTATTCTAATACAAGCACTTTTTTACCGTAGGTACCTTTTCTCTTAAAATTGATTTAAAAAAATATACGAGTATCTCTCAGATTATAAAACAAAGGCAGATAGAATGCACGGAACACCAAGAGTGAGGCCAAAAAAACAAATGCTGATTCAACACTCGAGTTAGTACGACACGAAGCGTTGCATTCTATGTTACACACTTTGGTTTTTGGCTATCTTTTTTTTTCTGATCAGTCCTGCTAGAAGAAGATTTGTATTAAAGAAAATTGTAAGCGATAGTCTGTGTGCAGTGTCGTCGTCAGAAGCCCGAAAGTCTGACAACCAGTCTTACCAAGGGGTATCGTATTACCCAGTAACTGGGGTGTGGAGGTCAGATAGGCAGTCGCTCCATGTAAAATACTGGTATTCAGCTGCATCCGGTTAGACTGGAAGCCGGCCCCGACATAGTTATGAAAAGGCTAGACAGATGTTGAGTCTGTGTGCAGTGTGTCAAACGATTACTCTTTGATACTTTTCTGGAGGCGACATAACATTTCTACGATATGTATATGAGCACATAATAATTTAACACGCTAATTAAATTTTTTAGTAACGAGTTTTCTGATATCTTCGTAATGACTCATAAAATTCCTATATCGTGTTTAATTTCCTATATTTTAACGTGAGGAACATACGTCTTATAATAATTATGTTAATATTGAGTTTATTTGTTCTACAAGGTAAGTGAACCAATTGTTACCATAAATAACAAAATATATAAATATTATTGTAAAGAATTCAGTTTATCTATCTTAAAACAGCCCACAGCAGCAAACAGTTGTGCTGCTGGGGAGTTTGTTGCGCCACTTCTTCTTCCCAGCTAAAACTCTACAAAGTGGTGATGAAGGGCGGGCGTTTGGGCACGCCACGATTGCGGCGGTAAGTCCCCTATTTGAGAAGTGGCTTGAGAGGCGCCACGGCGTCCTCACCATCCGCCTGACGCAGGTCCTGACCGGACACGGTTGTTTCGGGAGGTTCCTGTTTCGTATAAGGCGGGAGGAAACGCCCGAGGTTTCCACTGCGAAGATCGCCCTGAGGACACGGTGGAGCACACGGTGGCAATCTGCACGGCTTGGGCGGAGCACCGCCGTATCCTCGTGGAGGCGATCGACGGCGGCGATCTCTCGCGTCCGGCCCTGGTCCAGGCCATGGTACGGAGCGAGAGTGCATGGGTAGCCGTCACCTCCTTCAGCGAAGCAGTAATGCTCGCGAAGAGGGAGGCGGCGCACGTGAGGGAGAGGTAGTCAATGCGCCCTCGCGACCCTAGCCGCCGCAGGATACGGAGACGCCCTGGGCGTCGGGAATCCCAGGCCGATTTCCGGCCACCGTAGGCATGAGCTTGAGGACGGCGAGTAATGGGTAGCTCGCTGTCCGGTAAGGACCAAGCCCAAGTCGACGGCGCGTTGTGTTCCACGCGCGCCTCAAAGAGATGTCAGCACAAAGTGACGGGGCCCGCAAGGGCCGATGCCTGCCAGGGGTTCGGGTTTGTTCGACAGATATACCGCAGCCCCTGGCATACGGGCTACTGAGGGAACGCGGGTGGGTTTTAGCCAGTAAAAGTCTGACACGCCCTCCTGCTTCACCCAGCGCGGGAGAAGTTATTTGATGATTTCCCACCCAAAAAATACCAAAAAAAAGGGCGGGCGTTTTGGGAGACTGTTTTATGTAAGTTTGACATTTTACCCTTGATAGTGCAGAGTCGACATTTGTAATTGAGTAGTCCATACTTATGAATTAAAAATGGACCTTAAAGTTTAAGAAGACTAGTGGAAAAGTATCGTTTCTGCATAGATATATATTATTATACATAGAGTTTAGTAGTAAAGTACCTGATTTTTTTGCTTAACTACATTTGATCCCCAACTTGTTCTTTTATGTATTTCTATTTTTCTTTGCATCATGTTTCACTTCAAATAAACGTATTTTCTTTCTTAGACACATGTTCTTATCTTAATTCCTGTATTTCTAGTACTATCTGGTTCTTTTGGCTATGACCTGGAGCTGGAAGGAAACCTGAGAATAGGAAACTATTTTAAAAATGCATTGAGGCAGCCCTCAGAATTAATTAATCTACTAGCAAAGTATTTATCTTCAAACATCGAGGGCAAAGGTAAACTGCCAAGCGCCTTAGCGCCCGTGGCAATGGTGATGAGAGCAAGCAATGACATAAATACGGAAACTATTGAAAACAAGAAAACTGATCCACTGGAACAGCTCATGACTTACTTCCAGAAAAAAGGAAAAATGACCCTCAAAAACTTAGGCGCAAAAATAAAAACAGATCTGAAAATAACAAAGGATATCACTCCTGTACTTGAAATCGTTACCAATGATTACGGAGTTATGATGCAAAATTACTATGATTTCGTCAAAAAAACCCAAAATGATTCTGAAAGGGATTTATTATATCTAGATATGGCCGAAACATCGTGCCGGTTGTTGCTTAACGAAGAAAAGAAACTATTGAACGACATTATTATGGATGAAAAACATAATGCTCAAACTGGCAGCTTTCGAAATATGACCGATAAACTTTTAGAACTGAGCCGTAAAGACAAAAACGAAGCAATTAAATACATTTGCGAAACATACAACGTTTGTAGACAGTACCCTGCTTTTTCTGATCATTTTGCGAACCTTTTAAGCGAAGTATTAATGCTCGAAGACTATAAACTTCTCATGGTTCTTGATACACTGACCAAAATCTTAAAACAAAATGAAAAAATCCTTGCCAAGATTTCGGAAAAAGAAGACAGAGAATTAGCTATAGCAAAAATACGAGATTTTTCAAACAATTTGTTTACCGCCAAAGAATTTGTAGGTACGGTTAGGTCAGTATTAACACAAAGATTTAAAACTGTTACAAGCGGTAGTGCAGAATTTAAAATGAGATCTAAAGCAATAAGGATTATTCTGGATATCGTAAATAAAGCATTAACTACGGACGACGTTATCCTTGCCGTAGATTTTGAAAATACTGTGCAAATTATTAGGAACTGGTCAATTCTTGAAAGAAATGATAATGATAAAAACCTTGAAGACTTTGCGGGAAGTTTATTAAGAAAGTTACAACATAATTTAACTAAAAATGCAAGAAAAGAATTAAAAGTTTTAACTAAAACTATACTGAGGGGAAACACGGAAGATGACGAGGTTTTTCAGCGCTTGATTAAGTTTGGCTCGAAATATGTTAGAGGCGAAGATTTTCATTCAGATGTAGAGATTATGAGCATAAGTGTTTAATGACACTGACAAATGTTATTCTTAATAAAAACATATTGAAATAATACTTATTTATCGACCCATAGAGATGAAACCCAAATCCAAAGAAACGATGGATGGACTGTGTGAATGATGATATGGTTCGAAAGGGTGTGACTACGGAGATGACGACTAATAGAGAAGTGTGGAAGAAAAAGACATGCTGCGCCGACCACAACTAAATTGAGATTAGGGCAGAAGAACGATGAATTACTTATTTCACTGTTGAGCGATGGCAGCTATTTCACAAAGTCTTTTTAAGGTATGCAGGATAAGTTTTTAGCCACTGCGCAAACTATTTATAACCATGAATTCGGCATATAATTCTAGATCCCCCGCAGTAAGTGAGCATGCAGCGTGAAAGCAAGCATGCAACATGCACCGTGCAAGCAAGCATGCAGCAGGCATGGTTTTTGTCACGGCTCCGGTGGTGCTGGGCTCTGGCGGTCCCACGCGAGCTTATCGTTGCAGATGTTATTCACGCTCACCACCGCAACTTCGCCTTGCTGGCTGGCTTTGCCGGCCAGCCTTAGCCACGGCGGCGAGCGTTAAAACCACCTGCTCCTCAGATCGCGGGCCGCCTCGCCCCTCTGCGGCTACGCGGATTTAAATTATACTCTAGGCAAACAAGACTATGTGGAGTCGGTTTTGCAGCGATTTGTTTCTGTCACTAACTTTTGTAGCACAACATAATTATGAATTTTAACTTTATTTTCATTACTATAATACTCCTGCCCTATTTAGGGGGGCCAAACGCCTCCTGCCGGAGGCTCTACGCGGGGATCGTGCGTTCCATGGCCCTATACGGGGCACCGGTGTGGGTGCCTACATTGAGGCGCCAACCAGCTCGTCGGTTGAGGGCGTCCCATAGGGTCATGGCCATCCGGATGATTCGAGGATATCGCACGATCTCCGGAGAGGCGGCGGGCCTCCTTGCCGGATTACCGCCATGGGATCTGGAGGCAAAGGTCCTCGCGCAAATGTGCGAGGCTGCCGTAACTCCGCTGCCGCGGGAAATTGCGGCACAGCGGACACAGCTCCGGCGGGATTTCATGGCGACATGGAGAGTGCGATTGTCGCAACCCAGTGCTGGGCACGCCACGATTGCGGCGGTAAGTCTCCACTTTGAGGAGTGGCTCGAGAGGCGGCATGGCGTCCTCACCTTCCGCCTGACGCAGGTCCTCACTGGACACGCTTGTTTCGGGAGGTTCCTGTTTCGGATAGGGCGGGAGGAAACGCCCGGGTGTTTCCACTGCAAAGATTGCCCTGAGGACAAGGTGGAGCACACGGTGGCGGTCTGCCCGGCTTTGGCGGAGCACCGCCGTGTCCTCATGGAGGCGATCGGCGGCGGCGATCTCTCGCGTCCGGCCCTGGTCCAGGCCATGGTACGGAGCGAGAGTGCATGGGTAGCCGTCACCTCCTTCAGCGAAGCAGTAATGCTCGCGAAGAGGGAGACGGTGCACGTGAGGGAGAGGCAGTCTATGCGCCCTCGCGACCCTAGCCGCTGCAGAATACGGAGACGCCCTGGGCGTCGGGAATCCCAGGCCGATTTCCGGCCACCGTAGGCATGAGCGGACGGCGAGTAATGGGTAGCTCGCTGTCCGGTAAGGACCAAGCCCAAGTCGACGGCGCGTCGTGTTCCACGCGCGCCTCAAAGAGATGTCAGCACAAAAAATGATGGGGCCCGCAAGGACCGATGCCTGCCAGGGGTGCGGGTGAACACGGGTGGGTTTTAGTCAGTAAAAGTCTGACACGCTCTCCTGCTCCACCCAGAGCGGGAGAAGTTATTTGATGATTTCCCACCCAAAAAAAAAACCCCTGGATACTTACATACTTTTATAGACAATATTTTAATTCGGTGAAATAAAATACCATTAAAAATACACCGAACAAACAATATTCGTTAAAAATAATTCTACTCTTCAATAAGTTTTCAACACATTTGCTCAAAAACTGCATTTACGAAGCCTGTATACATGGTTCGAAAGTTAAAAATTACGCACTAATACAACGGAACGTGCGGTAAAATAGGTACTCTCACCTAAGTACCTATTTTACCGCATACCCCGTTGTATGGCACCGTGCGTATTCTTTACGATTTTTTTTTTATTTCCATAAAATATTATAAGAATTTCGTCCAAGGAGTTTCACATTACGAGAATAAATAAGCTGACTGTTCGAACCTCCTTGGAAGCGCTTTTGCTCAATACGTTTGTCTCACTTTAATACTAAAGAGTAAATGAGATGAAAGATGTAGTTCTAATTTTCACCACGTGCATGTGGCGCCATTTGCAAATTCGCGCCATTTTCATGTTAGAAACGTCAAAGATTGTTGCGAGTTTCCGACTGAAATTTTTAAACAAACTTATAATATTATGAGTTCAAGCTAGGAAACTGATATTAATATGGAATATAATCCACCTGATATTTTGAATGAGGCGCAAATTGCAGGAAACGGTCTCTTGCCGCCAAAATCGGAGAGCGCTATTTAATGATGTCATCATCATCATCATCATTTCAGCCGAAAGACGTCCACTGTTGGACATAAGCCTCCTCCAAACGGGGAGGGAATTGCCATAATCGCCACGCTTGGCAGGCGGGTTGGCGATCGCAGTATGATGGTAAAATGCATAGAGAACGCTGCTGCCCATTCTCTAGTAAGTCCCTTAGTCGCCTTCTACGACACCCACGGGAAGAATTGGGATGGTGCTATTCTTTTACGTCCGGCATCATACGGCACTAATGATGTATAAGTTTGTTTCATTACATATTGTACTGTTTTCTCGCAAATGTGTTGAAAAACATTGTATGACACACGTGCAGAAATTGGTTTTTACAAACTCGTGACTATGGTAAGCCCTCGACTTCGTCTCGGGCTTACATTTGTCAACTCGTTTGTAAAAACCAACTTACCGCACTAGTATCATAAATAACTATAATTAAACAAAACAAAGTGATTAAAAATCATTGAATTGTGTTTCTATGAAATATGTTTTATTCAAGTAAATAGTCTTTGAAACAATATCGAAATAAAAATACAAGAACCAAAGAAATATATGAAACATTTTCTGGGAAACAAAATTCTATGAAATTTCTGTCTGCGAAACAAGGGGACACCACTATTAATACAAAAAAATTATGTGAAAAGAGAAGCGTATTTACTAAACAGTCTATTGTTTCAGTTATTTTAGTATTTTCCCAAGATCAGTTTCTCTAGAACGTTTTACGTAAGAATTTCGCTTTTGGAACAATTAACGTGTTATTGTGACGAGATTAATTTATCATGTTACTGACAACAGTCATGGGCGTAGCCAACCATGGGCTCAGGGTGGGGCAGCAGTCTAAAATAATATGTAGCTCAAACTATACTCGCGGTGTTACCCCGGTAAATGTTTTCATACAAAAAGATTACACCCTATAGCACCCTGCTGTATGTATGTACAATTCGAATTATCCAAAACTCTTATTGCTCACCTACCTACACCACGAAATGTTCCATCCAAAAATGTGTCTTTAACTTCAGCCGTTTGTGCTCTGGGCGTATGCCAATTTGTTAATCAGTCAATTTAGAGGTTTTTGTTTTGATCACATTTTTTTTTGTGTCGAATGTCGAGTTTGAACTTTCTTACGAAAATTAAGTATTGTAGTTAGTAGGTACCTAGATAATTTATTTTTTAGGTTTGGTTAGGTACCTTACAGGTCAGAGCCAGGGTGGGACAAGCGCCCCACCCTGCCCCACCGTGGCTACGCCCATGACAACAGTTATAAATAATAGCTATGTGTCTTTTTTGTCCTGCATGCTTAATTTGCATGTATACCTACACATGTTTTGACAAATAAAATTATCTTTATCTTTGTCTTCACCTGGTTGGTATATCGACAAAAAGTAGCCTATATCCTCTCCCAGGGTTCAAAGTATCCCCATACCATAGACAGGGGAATGTCTGTTGGGTCAGCTAATTTAAGATATTATCTGTAAATGAAGCTTTCGTTAAAACTGCTTATCACAGTTTTTGAACCCGTTTTTTTTGTTTTTTTTTGTTTGGGAAAAATCCAATAACTTTTCCTGTTCTGGGTGGAGCAGAAGGGCGTGTCAGACTTTCTAATGAAAAATCTGTGACAGCGGTTCCTAATACGACAGCAGAATAGTAGCTTCAAACAAAATATCATCATCTGAACGATTTCAATATCAATCACGAGTTCAGTTTTGATGAAAGAAACTATTCTGCACCCATATTAGGAGCCGCTATCACAGATGATTCATTTGACGGATTCAGAAATTTCGATAAATTGTCCAAACGAAAGCTTCATTTAAAGCCAAGAAAATATCTTACAAGAGAATATCTAACAAAAAGTTTGACTCGTGAAGGATTTGAACCTCCGCCCTCCGATGGTCAAGTGAATTTATATATCGGTGCTCTAACCTACTGAGCTAACGAGTCTTGTTCAAGAGTATTCAAATCTAGATGCACTATCCACAAAGTGACGTATTCCTTTGGCCTATTTCCAATATCCACGTCATGTTATATATTGTAGGTATACACAAAACATAGTATTTGTACTATTGTCACACTCTTTGTTACTATGAATAACATAAATTAGTGTAAAGCTCAAGACAACATACATCTGCCTAGCCTGTTCCACCTAGGTTGGGAAAAGGCTATGGTATATGTATGCTTCCCGTCAAACCGGATGCAGCTTAGTACCAGTATTTTAGATGGAGCGACTGCCTATCTGACCTCCACAACCCAGTTACTGGGTAATAAGACACCGTTTGGTAATACTGGTTGTCAGACTTTCGGGCTTCTGACAACAACAATCGAGCATTCGAGGATTGTTATTGCTTAAGGTGCTTTCTGAGGCATGAAGGTGATGGAGGGGTTACGGTCACCCATCCACGGACCAGTCACGGTAAGTGTAGCTTAACCTGATTGATCGACCCGTGGGGCTGGTATTAGTTAGCCACAAGTCTAATTATAAATCATCTGTATGTACACACGGCTACACATCAAGTTAGACACCCTATATATCTATAACTACGCTACCAGCAATACAGAGAATTGTACGAAAGGGACTGCGCATCGTGGCATCGGCCAATCATAGCATTTGTCGCGTTGGCCTACGCAACCACACACACAGATGCACATTTTTTGCCAAAAACTTTAGCTTCAAATATTTCAAATTCTTTTTGCTCGTGTTCAGTGTTTTGTTGCATGCCATGCCAGTCAGTTCCCATATCCCAAGTATCGTCCGGGCTTCACGTAATTACGCGGCAAAGGCGTCGGTTATTTTTTTGATAGTAGTTTGTTGTATTTCTTGATAACATTACCATTTGATTGTTGAAAGTTTTTTAATATTCTATTTTTTTATTCTTGTTTGAAGAGTAGGTTATTTTTTTTAATAGTAGTTTGTTGTATTTGATAACAATATTTGATTGTTAAATGTTTTTAATATTCTACATTTTTTTAAAGTAATTTCAGCTGAATGTTGGTTTTTATTCAGCTTAAAGCCATAAATATAATTGATCTTACTCTTGCCTAGCGTGAGGGATTTCTCATACTTAACTATTATTGGCATAGAATAATAAACCATGTCAAGTTTTATTTTTCACGATGATTATGGAGGTTATCACTGTGGAATATATCTCTTATATACCTACCTATTGTGTTGATTAAAATGCTCACATAAATTTCAACTGTGATGTTTTTATGTTCATTGTTGCTTTTCTTTTTTTTTTGGGTGGGAAATCATCAAATAACTTCTCCCGCTCTGGGTGGAGCAGGAGGGCGTGTGGCGAGACTTTTACTGACTAAAACCCACCCGTGTTCCTTCAGTAGCCCGTATGCCAGGGGCTGTGGTATCTCTTTCGAACAAACCCGCACCCCTGGCAGGCATCGGCCCTTGCGGGCCCCATCATTTTGTGCTGACATTAGTGACATCTCTTTGAGGCGCTCGTGGAACACAACGCGCCGTATGTTCATTGTTGGTTAGATTTTTAATTGTTGTTGGCTCCTGAGGAAGCTTTTAGTATTTTTATAGTATTTTCAGATTGTGATAGTTATTTAATACTATCCTTACAAACGTTTATAATTAATCATTATCTGTTGCTGTCGACGAGGACCGTGGGTAGCTTTGTGAATTTATGTTTTAAATTTCTAATTCTTTTTAAGCTTTCCTCGACTGATTTCGTTCCCTGTCAAGTCATTTCGGAGACACATTTATAATGATCCATGCATTAAGTGACTATAAGGGGCTATGATATGGCCTAGGTTATTATCTCCCGCCGCTTGCGCGAAACCAGAATACGAAAACCTACACACCCGGCGGAATACTGCTCGAATTTCGTTACCCACAAAAAGGTATCTAGCGAATATCGCTTAAAAGTATCTGAATAGAATAGGCCTCTAGCTAATGTTTTTAGTTAATAAGTTTAATGTGCCACCTAAAAGGTAACGTTGTGATTTAGTTGAAACACTAAAGAGTTCGTTTTTAATATCGAACCTAACTACGAAAAATAAGGCTCGTATTCTTAGTAGGTATAGTGTATCCATGTTGACCCATTTGAAAACAATTTTATACCTTTAAGTATCAAGTAATTTAACACAATTACTTTTCTATTATTATCAGACTCAATGAGTCTGCCTATCATCCAAGGGATTAACCAATCCAAGCTACCCCTAATTTATTCAGTCCTCATCATCATCATCATCATCATCATCAGCCTATAATGTTCCCACTGTTGGGACACAGACCTCCTTTCGGTGAGAGGGAGTGGGCCGTAATCCACCACGCGGGCCCAGTGCGGGTTGGTAGATGTCACATGTGTTCGAATTTTAGGTTCTAGGACATGCCGGTTTCCTCACGATGTTTTCCTTCACCGTTTTTGAGAGCAGTGGTGATGAAATAATTCACACAAAGTAAAGCGCCTAGCTGGGTTCGAACTCACAACCTACAACTCGTAAGTCGCGGCCGTTACCACTTGGCCACCACTGCTCTCAGTATTCAGTCGTTTTACTGTAAAAGTTAATGAAGCAGATATACTTGCTTGCAATTTTTTTTGCATTTAAATAGATATCAGTAAGGTATTTTCCCTTGGCAATGAGAATTTCCAGCACCCTAATTGCGTAAACTCACGGTCAATCATAATTTGTTACAATTTAACAGTTAAACAATATTCATTGCGTTATTTACGTTGTTGAGCAGACACATTTTTTCGAACATATGAATCAATGCAATTATTGTGCAGGCTTCTAATATCGTCTGTGCAAAATCACGTATATGTAATGAATTTTTGACTGTCGTGAAGAATTTTGATTACAAATCTATCTATCTAAAAATGTATCGCCGAAATGTATGTACGCGCATAACTTCCGAACGACTACACCGCATTGGATAATTCTTTTTTTATGTGTTCCTTATTGTCAGGACAAGGTTTGTATAGCTAATTCCAATTTAATATTCATAGCTAAGACAGGACAACGTCTGTCGGGTCAGCTAGTTGATTTTATAAAATCAATGGTGGCAAAAAAGGGATAAGTAGTAAGTTTGTTTGAAAACCCAACATGAACTAGATTTCCAAATTGCACGCGTGCTAACCGCGTGTAACAGCTAGAAATTCATAATAATATAAATATTAAGTAAGTAGGTATATAAAAATGAATCCCTATTTCCCTTGGTCACGGCATCACACGTGAACGGCTGGACAAATATTTTGTTAATTCTTTTTTTGTTGTGTTTGTTATTGTCAGGAGAATTACAAACACTTTATGGTTCTGATGAAAGAAAAAATAAGAAAGTTGCGCGTAACATAACCATATAAATTTCTAATATTATACCAATGCGAATTCAATATTCATAGTTAAGACAGGACAACGTCTGTCGGGTCAGCTAGTTGTTAATAAATGCCTAATGGATGTATTGGTGCAAACTCACAGGCGCAGCGCAAATCGAAAAATAAATACCTAACACAAATTATCGTAAATGAACGTAACGAGAGCTTAGCTTGTTTACAAAATAATATACACACCTAGGTATAGAATAGAACGCCGTTTGGTGGTGGTAGCGGCGCGCTCCCGCAGGCGACGTGCGTAAGCGGGACGAAATAAGAAAAACATATCGTACCCTCTCGCACTATTCGCAGCGTTCAACTTCTAATAGTTCAAAGTCCAAACAGTCTAGGTTGATGTGTAGCCGTGTGTACCTAAATACTTTTTCCGTCTACAGAAGTTCAGAGTCTGCAGTCGTCAACTGAACTCAGCTTTCTTTTATTGACAATATTTATAATTATAAACGTTGCTTAAAGTTAAGTAATGATTAGCGTCTGTTTAACCTTACATTTTTGACGTTTAATCACAAAATTTATAAATAAGGGGTTTTTTTTTTGGGTGGGAAATCATCAAATAACTTCTCCCGCTCTGGGTGGAGCAGGATAATATCAATATTTTATCTCAAGCGAGAAATAGAGAAAAAACGGCCGAAATTGATCAACGGAAAGGTTTGCCATCATCATAACGTCACACACATCTTTACCCACTCAGTAAAAGTTTAAAGAGCTTGGTCGGGAAGAGGTACTGCCATGTAGCTTTGACCTTGCACCCTCACATTTCCACCTGTTTTAGTCTCTTCAGAATTCTTTAGGTGGCGTTAGGTTAACATCAACAGAGGACTCTCAAAAAATTTATCGCAGTTTTTTTTTATCAGAAGTCCCGTTTCAACAGTAATGGGATTATTTCACTGCCTAGAAAATGACAGCAAGATTCCGAATAGAATAGCAAATGTAAATAAACTGTGAAAGAAGTCTTCAATTTGTATATTAAATACGAAAAAACTTTTTCCCCCGACTATTGTTTCGTAGAATAGTAATGATGTAGTCATGTTTTTAAAAGTTGGGTCCCAAAAGTTTGACTCGTGAAGGATTTGAACCTCCGCCCTCCGATGGTCAAGTGAATTTATATATCGGTGCTCTAACCTACTGAGCTAACGAGTCTTGTTCAAGAGTATTCAAATCTAGATGCACTATCCATTAAATAACGTATTTCTTTGGCCTTTTACCAAATTCCACGTCACTTGCTAAATAAACTTTCACGATAGCTTCAAGCATGAGTAACACACAATATCTTATATAATTTGTCGTTGAGATGCTCAAAATCACAAATCAATCACGTATTCATCATTTTAATAAGATCGATAAAAAGGTGTCCAAATGTCAGCAAGTTTTTCAATGAGGAGAAGAACTGGACGAAAATTCTATAAAGGCTTCTGAAAGAATTGTATCGTCAATATTTGTTAATAATATTAGAAAGTTGGTGTTTTCAAAAGTTGTACTCGTGAAGGATTTGAACAAAGAGTTTGATGGCTATTCATTTACTAAATTACGGTTTTCACTTATTTTTATAACGTGGATGTTGAGAAAATGCCAGACAAAATACGTAATTTGGCGGATAGAGCATCTAGATTTGAACAGTCCTGAATAAGACTCGTTAGCTCAGTAGGTTAGAGCACCGATATATAAATTCACTTGACCATCGGAGGGCGGAGGTTCAAATCCTTCACGAGTCAAACTTTTTGTAAACATTTATTCTAAAAGTCTTTTAATTTTTACGGACGAAATGTTGAGATTGACGTTTTTCTGTGTATGAGTTCTCTTTAAGATACTTTCTTCCATGTAAATGAAGCTTTCGTTTGGGCAATCAATCGGAATTTCTGAATTCGTCAAATCAATATATAATCTGTGATAGCGGTTTTAATTACGGGTGCAGAATAACTACTTTCATCAAAACGAGCTCTGAACTCAGATTGATCTTAAAATCGTAATGATGACGATATTTTGTGTAAATCTTTTAATGACAAAGAATATGTATAAAATGATTTCACATATTTTCATGACGTACGCATTGACAAAATGCCAAAGGAATACGTCATTTGGTGGATAGAACATCTAGATTTGAATAGTACTGAACAAGACTCGTTAGCTCAGTAGGTTAGAGCACCGATATATTAGGTCTTTACCTATGAAATTGCCGTTCTGCAGTACTGGCCATTTCAAATCAAAATAATTTTTGTTTGGCTAAGAATTCTAATTTCAAATTAATTTTATTTTAAAAACATGGATTTTTTTTTCTAAAACTAGTCATTTCTTTATTGATTAGTGTTACATTTTCATCGCATTTCAATCTTTTTCGTCATCATGGATACGTTAAAAATTCGAGTAATTATGGAATATGAGTACCGTCGTGGCAGCAACGCGGCACAAGCGGCACGCAACATCAACGACGAACACTACAAACCAACGCACCACCTGTTATTGGTTTGCTCGCTTCCGTTCTGGAAATTTCGACCTGAAAAATGAACCTCGCGGTCGTCCGAAGACTTTGGTCGACAATGACGAATTAAAGGCGATTGTGGAAGCTGATGATACACAATCTACGGCTGAATTAGCAGCAGCTTTCGACGTTAGCGTCAAAACAATATTGGTCCATTTGCGTCAAATTGGCAAGGTAAAAAAGCTTGACAAATGGGTGCCCCACGAACTCGATGATCGCCAGCGCGAAGTACGCGTCGAGACGTGCCTTGCACTGCTCAACAGACACACAAATGAAGGAATTTTGAACCGCATTGTTACCTGCGATGAAAAATGGATTCTGTTTGATAACCGTAAGCGCTCAGCAAGTTGGTTGGATCCTGGTTCAGCACCTAAACAATGCCCTAAACGAAAACTTACCCCTAGAAAAGTGATGGTCACTGTTTGGTGGTCTAGCGCCGGTGTGATTCATCACAGCTTCTTACCAAACGGGGTGAGCATTACTGCAGATGTGTACTGTGAAGAACTGAACACAATGATGGAGAAGCTGGCGAATCTCCAACCAGCATTGGTCAATCGCTCGTCTCCGCTGCTCCTGCACGACAACGCGCGACCTCATACTGCACAGCAGACGGTCTCCAAGTTGCAAGAACTGGGGTTGGAAGCTCTCCGTCATCCGCCCTACTCACCAGACCTTGCGCCTACAGACTACTACTTTTTCCAGAATTTGGATAACTTCTTGGCGGGAAAAAAATTTAATACCCGAGAGGCAGTACAAAATGCCTTTGAAGAATTTGTTGCCTCCCGTCCAGCTGATTTCTTTAAGAAGGGCATCAATAAACTGCCACTGCGATGGCAAAGATGCATTGATTGCATGGGTGATTACTTCGATTAATACAAATAAAAAATTCATGAAAAAAATTCGTTTAAATTTTTTCATACAAAACGGCAATTTCATAGGTAAAGACCTATTATAAATTCACTTGACCATCGGAGGGCGGAGGTTCAAATCCTTCACGAGTCAAAGTTTTTTACACAATTCTTATAAAAGTATTTGATTTTTTAAAGAGTCTTAATCTAGTTGTGTTTTTAGACATTTCCTTCCCATCAATGAAGCATATGTTGAGTCTTGTCAAAATTCTTAATTGAACAATCAAATTTAAGAGGCTGCAGATACTTTGCTCAAAGCGAGTAAAGAATTTCAAAGTTAAAACGAGAAATCTCGAATAAAATAAAGAATAAGTCATCATCATTTCAGCCAAAACACATCCACTGAAGGACATATGCTCGCTCCATGTAAAATTCAGGTAATCAGCTGCATCCGGTTAGACTGAAAGCCGACCCCAAGATAGTTGGGGAAGGGCTAGGCAGATTATGATGATGACTATACAGGATAAGTTTTTATCCAGTGCGGAAACTGTAACCATTAATTCAGCAAATCCAGTCATTGTAGACCCGGTCTACAATGACTGCCGAAAACAAAAACCTGTTCCATAGAAAAGTACAATACCTACGCGGTAAAAATGTATGGAACAGTTGATTTTTTTTGTATAACCGACGAAATATTTCCGTGCTGGGGGGTCTACAATGATAGAATTATATGCTGAATTCATGGTTAAAGTCTGCGCACTGAATAAAAACTTTTCCTGTATTTAGTTCTCGTCAAAACGTTAAATTTAAAATCTGTAAAAGCGTTTGTAAGCCATTATTAGGATTCCGAATACGACTGAATTCTGAACTCGTGTAGTAGAGAAAACATTTTATTAACGAAGAAATAGAGGTGTCATACCGTATTTAACACTCACGTTTTATGCGTTCTCGATAACGAAGTGTATGGTGAATAGGTACTTAGGGCTTTTTGTATATCAGTGCCTAGGTGTAAAATAATTTCAAAAGTTTTCATGAAAAGTGAAGTAGATATGGGAAAGAAGCCAAAAGTAGCCTTTGTGGATAGTGTAACTAGATTTAATAACTATTGAATAAGACTCGTTAGCTCAGTAGGTTAGAGCACCGATATATAAATTCACTTGACCATCGGAGGGCGGAGGTTCAAATCCTTCACGAGTTAGAATTTTTGACACAATTCTTATTATACATATATCTATCGTATTTGAATTTTTAGTTGTCGTTTTAGATATTTCCTTCCCATACTGTACAATGAAGCGTATGTTTGGACTTTTTTCAAAATTCTTAATAAAACTATGAACTTTGTGTTTTTGTATTATTGTTAGTTCCAAGGCTGCAGATAGGTACTTTGATCAAAGCGAGTAAAGAATTTCAAAGTTATATCGAGAAATCTCTATTAAAATGAAGAATATATCATCATCATTTCAACCAAAAGACATCCACTGAAAGACATATGCCTCCCCAAAGCGTCGCCACATCGATTGTTCCTGTGTTTCTTGCATACACCGGATTCTTTCGACTTTCAGAACAAAAAACCTCGTAGTGATATTTTGCTGTGTGACAACAAAGATGAATAAGTGCAGAATAATTTCTTATGTGTTTTGAAAACTGACGTGTATGTTGGAGAGGACCCAAAGGAATACGTCATTTTATGGATAGTGCATCTGTATTTGAACAGTACTGAACAAGACTCGTTAGCTCAGTAGGTAAGAGCACCGATATATAAATTCACTTGACCATCGGAGGGCGGAGGTTCAAATCCTTCACGAGTCAAACTTTTTGAAAACAATCATTCTGAAAGTATTTTCCAATTACTTAGATACTTTTAGAATAATTGTTTTAATTTACAAAAACATTGAGATTAATTAAACATTGAGAGCAGTGATGGCCAAGTGGTAACGGCCGCGACTTACGAGTTGTAGGTCGTAGGTGCGAACCCAGACAGGCGCTTTACTTTGTGTAAATTATTTCATTATCATCACTGCTCTCAAAACGGTGAAGGAAAACATCGTGAGGAAACCGGCATGTCCTAGAACAAAAAAATAGAAGACATCTGACATCTACCAACCCGCACTGGGCCCGCGTGGTGGATTACGGCCCAATCCCTCTCGCAGAGAGGAGGCCTGTGTCCCAGCAGTGGGAACATTATAGGCTGATGATGAATTAAACATTTATATTATTTTCTTCTCTGTAAACGACGCTGAAGAACCACAATGCCACAATGTCTAACGATTCGGGCCTTCAACCAGTGCGGCCTGCCCGTAATGACATACGATGCCGACACGATGATCGTGACGTGAAACGTGGAAACTGACAGTTGTGCTGGCCCATAAATGTAAGGTCGCTATGGACCGGGCTATGCTAGGAGATTCTTTGAAGGATAAAATCAGAAATGAAATTATCCGGAAAAGAACCGAAGTTACCGACATAGCTTGTAGAGTGAGCAAGCTGAAGTGGCAGTGGGCTGGCCATGTTTGTCGAAGGACCGATGGTCGGTGGAGCAGATGAGTCTTGGAGTGGAGACCGCGTATCGCCAAGACCGACGACTTAAAGCAACTTGCTGGGACAGACTGGATTGCTGAAGGCGGAGGACCGGCGGAATACCCTGTGTATTGTGGCACAACATGGGAGAGGTTTATGTCCAGCAGTAGACTGCGATAGGCTGAGTTGATTGAAACGACGTTTATCGTTTGGACAGTTCATCGACGTTTCCGAATACGTCAAATGAAAAATCTGCGGTAGAGGTGACTGTGGTTCGCAATACGGCTGCAGTAACTTTTCAAAGCCTATTCTGTACATCTGTAGATAAACAAATAAACAGTTTAAGATGAAAAAAATATGATAATATTTTACTGTAGGTAGATACCTATTACCTACTCAGCTCAAATGAAACTAAAGACGATGCACAGTTAATGATTTCATATGTTATTATTAAAAGTGATTTGAAAATTGGAATAACGCCAAAAGAATTCGAAATTTAGTGGATAGTGCATCTGGATTTGAATAGTATTGAATAAAACTCGTTAGCTCAGTAGGTTAGAGCACCGATACATAAATTCACTTGAACATGGAGGGCGGAGGTGCGAATCCTTTACGAGTCAACTTTATGGATATTTACAAAATCAGCCTATACCTAAGCTCCTGGCTGTGAGAGACATGAATTCTTTTACAATAAGATTTTAGACAAGAAAATGAATACTGGGCCTATCTTTTGGCATCATTAATATTGCAAATGAACATAAATAAAAACGATTACATCCGTTTTTATTGTTAGCTTATGACGATTTTCAAAAATTTCTTAAAGATGAAGCTTCAACTTCGACAAGCTTCCCAGTGCATCTTGGTCACGTAGATATTGGAAACACGCCAAATAAATACGTCATATTGTTGATAGAGCATCTAGATTTGAACAGTACTGAACAAGACTCGTTAGCTCAGTAGGTTAGAGCACCGATATATAAATTCACTTGACCATCGGAGGGCGGAGGTTCAAATCCTTCACGAGTCAAACTTTTTGTACTTTAACATTATCATTATTTATTTATTTGTGTTTTGTTCCTTAGAAACGCTAAATAAATAAAGCTAAATAAATAACGTAAGTATTCACTCAAATGGCTTCCTAAGCTAATTATAACATCCTTTATTGATTACGGTATCGGCAGTGTCTACAAAATTGTTAACAGGCATTCTTAATGACGCACGTCCCGTTATTTTAAACCCATGCTTTCCGCCGATGTTTTCAATGAGGAGGTTTCTTCCTATATGAGGAAGAAACAAACTCCGCGTGCTTTTAGACAACTTCTCATATACAATTTGAGGACTATAGTATGTCAGTAAATGTAAACACGGGTTCAAATAAATCTTAACAGAGAGAGTAGTAAAAAGAGTGATAAAAAAAAAAATTGTAACTAAATTGTTAAACGAACTGACTGAATTCGAAATACCACGCTGCGCTTCAAAACGAGGATCCTAGACGTAGGCAAAAAGGCTGCCAGGCTTAAATGGGACTGGGCGGGTCACGTCAGCCGCATGCACAGTGATCGCTGGACAAGTCTCCACACGGTGAGTGCCTGAGGATGGACAGCGCAGCCGAGGCCGGACCAGGAAGAGTTGGCGAGACGACCTAGACACGTATCGCAAGAGTTGGATGGAGACGACTCTCGTAAAGTATGCCGGGCAGGATTTGGGAAAGGCGTTTGCTCAGCACTGGGCAGTGTACAAAATGTGAAAATGAATGTTAATGTGAGGGCCGACTATGGGTTCCGTCGATCAACTAACTAGCTACAGTGAGTACAGTAATTGATTTATTTAGTTTAATTTTTGTATGTAGACTGGGAACGTTATTAGATACTAGCTGTCCCGACAGACGTTGTCCAGTCTTAACTACGAAAATATGTTACGCGCAACTTTTTTCTTTCATCAGAACCTTCCAACAAAAAAGAGTTAGCGAAATTGGACCAGCCGTTGACGTGACCAAGCGACCAAGGAAAATAAGGATTTATTTTTATATATGTAGATAAGTGCGCGGTCTTATTACAAAAAAAGGTTTTCTTTAGCCATCGTTTATACCATCGAGTCTGTTTTTGGAGCCCAACAGAAATCGAAATACAGTAAGTACCTTTATAAAACTACGTATCGACTTTGTCCAGTCTTAGGTTGTCTATTTACTTTGTACTAAGAAGTTTACCAAACTTCGAATTACAAAACTGTCTTAAAGGTTTAGGCTCGTGTTAAACTTGACCGACGACGGCGACGTACGAAACTACTGGGACTAGGAACGTGAAATTTTGCATACAGCTTCCTTTTATAATTTAGGGGAACACTAAGAACAGGTTTTTCAAAATTCGACCTTTAAGGGGCGAAAAGTTGGGATTTAATTTGTATAAAAATCGTATTCGTTGAGCTAATAAACTTGAAACTTGTCTCGAATACTTTTCTGAGTATATCATGAAGTTAGTTTATTTTGTTTTTGTTTTATATTACCCCGCATGCGAAGTGCTAGTAACTTATAGGTACAAGAACCGAGCAGACATTTATTTGACTAAATAAGTCAGGCAAAGATATAGTGATTACCCATTTTTTTGCAACGTTGTTCAGGTGACAAATTGGCCCTATTATCTCATTATTTGCAACCCAACAATTGTCGCATGTTATGATTTGCAAACTTTTTGCTGGCCAAACAAGCTCTAGTATGCATTATATTTTAATCTAGACATAAGTACTTAATAAAAACGTAACGTCTATCTGCCGTTAGATGGCTCACAACTCCATACAGACTTATCCGATTTACTTACGTTTTTTTCCCTTAATTTACACATTATTACCTATATCCTCTCCGGCTAGCCTTTAATGGGCAAAGCTACCATATTTTGTCTTCATAAGAATCATGATTTTTTTATTTTTCCTGCTGTATATTGTGTGATTTTTTTTCTATGCTAAATAAATATTTTATCTTTCTTATTCTTTCTTTAGATGAGGCATATTACCTATGCTTTGCCACCTACAATACATATGGTAAGGACATGAATACCAAGATTATTATTCTTATGTTTGTTATTGTCATCAGCAACGATTGTTTCTCCGGCTTCATTTAGAAGTAAACAATGGTTAAGAATTCCTTTAACTTCCATACTGACATAAAGCAAGCCAAGACCGGGACTGCTGTCGACATTCCGAAATACAGTGATTAAACGTCTGTTTCATCTCCAAAGTCGGATTTGTTTAAGTTACCTCTAAATATGAATCACTTGCTATATACGGCTTCACTAGGGTGTGCAATTTTAATTTTCGTGATCAATAAGTAGTACCGTATTTATTTGTATTGATATATTTTTTCCTTTCTCTCTCTGTCCCCTAGGTTAAATCCGTCTAGAATATTTGCTGTGAAATGGTATAGTCTATTATAACACCCTCGTCATTGTAAAACTATGGAAGTTAAAGTTATTATTCGATTTTATATAGTAAAACTGGATTCCCTCCCTCTATAGCACATGCCTCCCCTAAATAGGTACTTCCTATCCGCTTATGGCACAAGCTAAAATGAGATTGGTCGAAGAAGTGGCGGTGACGATCTGCCACCTATTCCCCAATCCCATTTCAGCTCGGCAGCCTTTATGACGACTAGGATCTCCGTTTTGGAGATACCTTCATAATTTTTGTTTCTTTTTTCTTTTTTAGTGCTGTTTTACAGGATCGAACAGTTTCGTTTCTAATCTCTTCGGTTTGAAGCAGTGTGGAGCAATCTTGTGTTAAACCCTTGAAATGAAATGTTTATTTATGTAAGTAGATCTTATAAGACACTTTTACACGTCAATATTTTGTGGGTCAATATGTTAAAAACTAGATGGCGCCAGCATTTCCTAGCTGATTGTTCCCTGAGAAGAACAGCCGAAACAAACTCAGAGATCATGGTCTCTTTTAAAGTCCAAACATTATATTATTTGAATTTATGTGAGTCTAACAATGCAGGGCACTGTCTGGAAGGGCCTTTTGAAGACCATTGCAGCTTTGAGTTGACCTGTCCCAACAGACGGCATGTTTGTATCAGTCACCGTGTAGCTCAACCCTATTTTAGGGAGCTCGACGACCCGTCACAAGACTCTACCAGATCTGCAGGACATTTGCGTAGGCCATTTACAAAACCACCAGACGAGTTATAAAGTCAAGTATTCAATCTAGCCTGCATAGTACCTAGTCACATTCACAGTTAGTTTTCTCTCTAAATGTCATCAAAAATAATGTAACGTAGATCAAATGTCTATAGTATTCTAATACACTTAGCTTATGTGATAGTTTGTTGCTTGAGGGTACATTGGAGCAACTGAACGAATCCCAAGTCTTCTTCTTCTATTTCTTATTTGATGATGTCTACTGAACCTAAAGTCATCAGCAGTTTTTTTCCGGTTGGTCTTGTCCGGCAAAATAACCGGTTTAGTACAATGGAAATTACACCTTATAAATACCCAAATATTCACACTTCTTTACCATTAAAAAAGTGTCATCAACTCAATTCACAAACTTATAATTATATCATTATATTTATATTAAGAGCAGGTATCTCAAATGCCACTTGTTGAGCCAAAATGTCATACAGCAAGTTTTGTAATGACTCACGAGTACAAATATATTTTCAATACTTTTTGCATTCCAACCTTGATCGACCAATGCAAACGACTTTTTTGTAAAACGTCATTAGTTGAAAGGGAATTCGGAAATTTCCATAGATGTGGGTGAAGAAAGAAAAAATGTCTTGTATTGTATACAATTTCACGGCCAAGCGTCCAGTGAATGACGGTCATTCACTGGACGCCTGACGGAGGACATCTCTGTCGAGGTGGGCCACAGCGAAGGTGGTATGATGAGCTGATAAGGTTTGCAGGACCAATATGACCAGAGATCGAGAGAAACTACCCCAGCTTCGAATAAAAACCCGCTTGTCGACCACATGTCAACAACGCATTCTTTCCTATTTCAGCCACATAGTACGCAGAGGCGATGAAAGTACATCGCCTAACTACCTTCATACCTCCAACTCCACACACAACACACACGTACACACACACACACACACACACGCACGCGCACGCGCACACACACAAACACACACACACACAAGTGACACCTTAAATTAGCTTTTTCTTTATATTCAATCGCTCAGGTAGATCGACACAGTCTACTATATCTTATAACATCACATTCTAAGCTGAATCACTGTCTCTCAAGATACAGGTTTCCTAGTTTGAGAGGCAGGGTTTTCCATATTGTGTACAGATTTCAACTCCTAGATTTGTATTGCATTGTGTTACTACCCAAGCTCATTTTAATTGTCTTTATAAAACAAGTTTAATCTGTATTTGTTTATAAAATAAAGTTTTTTTATTTTTTATTAAGTTTGGAAATATTGATTGTGGTTGGGAACACCGAAGGCAAACGATCGCGCGGTCTTTCACCAACACGATGGACCGAACAGGTGAAGGAATCATCGTCTTCTAAATACTACACGGTGGTGAGAGATGCGCTGGACAGAAACCGGTGGAGGCGGATCATCCGCTCCAAATGCAACTCCGAAGCTGACCACGATCCTCAGATATGAGGGACCGACTACAGAGAGAGAGAGAGTTTGTATCTGATATCTTAAAAGATTCAAACAGACATTTTAAGACCTAGAGGAGTTAAGACTACATTGTTGAAAAAAAAAATCGTGCTCATAATATGGTCTGTTGTTTCCGTTCATATTCCGGTGATGATTTATCACTGAATTTTATCTCTTAATAACTCTGATTTATAACCAAGCATATCTTCCATAAGATGTTAAAATTGTCCGATGATAAAAATTCTGATAGGTACCATGTAATGTGAATACCAGACGCCCACACTCACTGGTCCGGAGTGACCTCACATGAATCTTGCGACCATCACACGACCATCTCTCTTGTTTTCAACGCGGAATTCATTAGTATTGCTATGTCATTTATTTTGTTTTTGCACTTAAAGTATCAATAAAATACTACTCAATATTTTATTAGGGAGAGTGGTGACCATGAAGAACTCGTATCCTATGTTTTTGAAGATGTCAAGCATAAAGCAACTGGCTTTCCAAGTTCACTCGCCGTCCCACCACGCCGCCGCGCCGTCCCTTAGGAAGGTACTATAGGAGCCTTATGGCCTGCCGGGATTAAAATACTTGTGGGTTTGGGACGCAGCAGGATTAATTCAACGATAACATTGGAATTATAAAAAAAAAAATCACGCTATTGTGGTAAGGATAACAGTCGCGCGATCTTTTCGAAAAGAGAACCTATTTTAATTAATTTGAAAACTTATTCTAAAGTAGTTCGAATGTTTGAATGTGATTAAAGTTATATTTTATCGCCAGCCAGTACAACATGAGGTCATGTTTTGCAGACACCCTTTACAGTACTATTTAACATGTTACTTTCTTCACTTTCATCCTCTTCCATCAGATCACAGGCAAGAAATGCATAGGATGAAATACTTTTCATCCCTCGTACAGTAGGTAGGCCAGGGGTGTTGGGTGATAAAACTCCCAGCTAGCCTCATATTCCACTGAAACTCCGTACCACGCTAAGCTTGCTAGAGGTCAAAGAAACACGACATATTACGGATAAGGAAACTGAGAAGACTTACGTTTGCAAATTCATGAGCGTTTAATTAGTTCCTTTAAGCTTAGCGGATCTTTGCAAAGATGATGATGCTACCTCTTTGTTGCACAGCGAGCCGGCGAGCGGTATGCGAGAGAGAGCGCGCGAAGTAGATAGGTATTCCTAGTTCGCGTAATCACGTCTATGTGGCCGTAGCATTATAATCAGAGATGACAGAAGGGGTCTAAACTTTATGGTTTTATGTGTACGTTCCACGAACTATCATCTAATAGTTCAGTTTGTGCGTCGATGTCAATGCCACCCTGTAGATATGCATAATCAGCCTATACTGTTTCCACTGCTGGGACACAGCCCTCCTCTCTGTAAGAAAGAGTGGGCCATAATCCACCACGAGGTCTCAGTGCGGGTTTGGTGGATACCACATGATTCTAGGTCATGCCGGTTTCCTCACGATGTGTTCCTGCACCGTTTCGAGAGGAGTGGTGCAGAAAATATTTACCTAAAGTACCTCACCTCCAACAACTTGTAAGTCGGGGCTGTTACCACTTTTTCAAAGTGGTGTTTACATTTTGTATGAAAAAAAATATCGCTGAATATCAGATAATGCCTCACCATGAAATACTTATTTTTCTTGTACCACCTTACACTACCAGTCTACCAGGGTCCAAGGTTGCTGAAGCTTGTATGAAAGCCGAAGCCAGTAATAAACATTACGACTGTTATTGAGTGGCACGTGCGAGTAACAATGGTGCTTTACGATCTACTCTCTTTGCGTTTATACGTAAATAACTAAATGGGTAGTCGTGATAGTGAGTGGATTACAGTAGGGCAAGTCGGGAATACGTGAAAACGACGTCAGCAAATTGGCTAAGGATATCGTTTTCCCACGACCCGGCAAAAATGAAATCATTGAAATCCTCAATCTTCCAAACGCTTTACATTGATGATTCAAGAAATAATCTAAATCTGCCTATTCAAATATGTTGGGGTTGGCTTCCAGTCTAACCGGATGCAGCTGAATGCCAGTATTTTATATGCAGTGACTGCCTTTCTGATCTCCACAACCCTGTTACTGGGTAACACGACACCCCTTGGTAAGACTGGTTGTCAGACTTTCGTGATATTGACGACCCGTAACGACTATCATAGATCCACAAATGACAGCCAGGACCAACAGCTTAACGTGCTTTCCGAGGCACGGAGGGCTCTTGGAATGCAAAGATGTCACTCATCCACGAACCAACCGTGGAAAACGGAGCTTAATCTGATCGGTCGACCGGCTGTTGTTACTTAGCCACAAGTCCCCCTTTGTTTCCTACTTGTACAACTAAAGACTTTTTTAAAAACCTCGCAGACTTGACACACTGTATTCCCTCTATACTGTGCAATAAGTTTATTTCGAGGCAAGGCGTAAGGAATGCAAGGATTTGATTGCAAGTCGCTTTACAGTCAATTGTTTGTTTTTCGACATCGATTCGGTCGGCCGAAGCTTGTAGTTGTGTTTTTGTTCCTTATAAGGACTTATTTTGTAAGGTAACTTTTTACTCCATATGAGGCTACAGCCGTACGTGTCGATCGAAGGCTTGCCGCAGTCAGTTCGTAGATGGGTGATCCGTTACATATTTTGACCTTTCGACCCTCATTTCACTCTATTATTGATGCCATTCAATATTGGGTGCCTAATTGCCTTAGTCTGCATTCATAATTTTGTGAAAAGCGACCATGATGTTTGAAACGAAAACGACCTATTTCGCTCTATTATAGAAGACATTCTATAGCGCACACGATCTATGGAAATCATGGGATTTTGATTCCATGTCAATATTTCTATACGTAGGTCCTTCTAGAATAGCCAGTAGCCAATCTATCAATTTACCCAGTAGCCAATAGCTTGTTTTACACAGATTGCTACAAAGAATACAAGTTTTCTTAATAGAAAAAATCCAATTACACTTTTGCTCGACTTTTAAATCTAGATCAAAATCGATAGAGTTAGTTACGTACCTACATCAACTGAAAATTACAAGACACGCTAACTGCGGAGTTAGTTGCATACTATGCTTTAATAGTTATTCATTCAGATTTAAATTACGATACCATACATCTTAACGTTAGGGTTTATAATAAATGCAAAAAACGACATCCCTTTTGGATTGATGTCGGTCCAGTGAGAGCTAGGCTAATCTATGCTATATGTACATTTGCTTGAGACAATAATACTACAGTCGCTGAACCGATCGTCATTAATTTTGGCAAAGACATAGCCTGGGATATGGAGAAGGACATAGGCCACTTTTTACTCGATAATCGACATACACGCGGGCGGAGCCGCTGGAAAAAGCTAGTATCTTATATTTCTGTGACATTATTCAATGCATTGTCTTGACATGCTACCGTCTGTAAAGAGAATGCGTTCTTGACACCCGTCAGTTTCATATAAACGAATACGTGTTTTGCGAATTTGATCTTTATATTACTAGTTACTAGAATTGTCGCTCTGACAGGTTTCAGGAACTAATTCTTTTGACAGCCAGACAGTTAGTGGCTGAACTGGCATCAAATATTTCTTTATGTTCCTATTTACAAATACGGCGCTTTCTAGTGCCTTTTTTGCATACATTCTCGGCCCAGCTTCAAATTATTTGTCAAAGGTTAAAACTAAATTTCTTCCTATAATCACGCATGTTAAGCGCCTGTAGTTATTTTAGTCATTCAATTCTCTTACACGCGTTGATATGCCTTGCATTATTGCCTTCAGAGATAACTGGCCAAACAACTGAGATATAAACTTACTACCGCTTCTATTAGTTCAGTGATAATCGGCCTTTGACAAATTGCAGAGTTCTCTAAACCCTAAATTCACCATCGACATTTCAACCCAAATACTTCAATTGAGCATCGCCAAAGTTCTTCAAAAGATGGTACGGCACGAGGTGAGGAGTCGTTAGAGTCACACTGTGGCTCATTGGAGTACCCAGACCTGACCAAATAATAGCTACAGCATACTTCCCTGGCTTCTTAGTCGGTTGAGACTTGAGAGACCTAGCATCGTGTGACGGGCTATTAAGCTCCTTAAAATGGCTTGAGCAGCACGATGACTGATGCATGCATGCCGTCTGTTGGAATAGGTCAACTCAAAGCTCAAAAGACTCTGTCGTCAAAATGCCCTTTCTGAAATGGCCCTGCAGCTGGTCAGTCAGCTAGGAAATGCCGGCTCCATCTAGTTTTAAAATACTGACCAACAAAATATTGGCGCCTAAAAGTATATTAAAAGATCATTTACACGCCGATATTTCTGCCTATCGAAGTGGCCGATTTCTGGTATTATTTAAAACATAATTATGAATGGAATCACCGATACGACGAAGAAGAAAAAGTATCGTCACAACTCCTGCGTCCTGCGGAGACCGACTACATACTAAAGTCAAAGAAATTTATGTATTTTTAATGTTTGATTTTATTTCGTTCATTGTGATTTTAAGTTAGAAACATGGTACATAGGATGTTCATACATTTAAAAATAGGTGCCTCGGAAAGCAAATTAACCCATTTGTCCCTGCTGTCATTCGCGTACCTACCTTTGAGAGTCGTTACAGGTTGTCAGAAGCCCGAAAGTCTTACCGGGGTATCACACTACCCAGTAACTGGGTTGTGGAGGTGGATAGTAGTCACTCCATGTAAAATACTGGTATTCTGCTGCATCCGGTTAGACTGGAAGCCAACCACAACAAATGTGGTTAGGAAAAGGCTAGCCAGATGAGATCATAATTAATGATAATATCAAAATTTTGTCATGAGATTTTTGTCTGCTACAGCAAATAAGTATGCTTCATTCACACTACATTAGGTCAGAATACATTAGATGTCTAATAACTATAATCAACTAGGATTAATTATGAGAAAAGTATTACATAGCTCGATACTATTCCATCAATAAATAGCTTACATTGGAACACCTGTATTTTCCAGTCTATAACCAGTTGTTTATCGATCTGGTTTAATTAAAATCTGCAGCAGATGGTGCAGTTGGGCCATTCATCATTGAGATAGGGACTGAATGACGAACTGTAGTGTTGCTATGTGGATTGTACGGATGTGTGAGAAGTCTATGCACGAGGTAGGCAATTTTTTAACCGACCTACAACAAGGAGAAGGTTATAATGTTCGACTGTATTTGTTTTTTTATGAATGTTCATCGATAATTTTGTCAATTGTGGACCGATTTTGAAAATGCTAATTATTTCATTTGCGCGGTGGTTCCTAATGTTTACTAACTTTTCTTGTGTAGTTTTTAAGTTAACTTCAATAATATCTACGTATTTAAATCCACTTTGTGTATCTTGATGATGTTTTGATAGTTCTTGTCACTGTTGTTTAAAAGCAAGTATTTGTGCGGCTCGCCAAATTGACGCTGTCAATGTCATCGACGTTAACTGTCATCCAGACGTCAAATAAACCGGTTCCGTGTGTAGGCCGGTTCTTCTGTTCACTTCTGACTCAGACTGGAAGACAGGCGTTTACCATGTCATAATCATTATTTGCAATTTTTTCTTTATTCATTTGTAAAGAAGCAGTGGTGGCTTATTGGAGTTGACCGCGACTTACGAGTTGTAGGTCGAATTTCATCACCACTGCTCTCAAAATCAACATCGTGAGGAAGCCGGCATGTCGTGGTCGATTCAATCCCACTTTCTCTTACAGAGAGGAGATTTGTGTCTTAGCAGTGGAACATGGGCTGCTTATGCTAATCAGTAAATTGTTAAACATCATAAAACAACAGATTTCTTTACTTTAACTCCCAATCACATACCTACCAATACATACATATATCTACCTCCAGAATTAATATCAACAATGTTTATTTCTGACCGACTACGAAGCGGTCAGCATCCTAACCTTAGCGCATTGAACTTAACCGACTGCGTTTAATGGAATGATGTGTTTGTTTGGAAGCACCCGTGATTTATAGTTCTGTAAATATAAAGGTTTGGGCATGAGTAATTTGCGATTTAATTGTATTTTCGGCTTGCCAGGTGTAAAGATTAAAGGTGGAATATAATATTTCTCTTTTCATATGTCATGTTGGTAAATAAGTCGACAGCCTGGTAAATAAACAACAGCATGTCGCATCCTTTTACGGCATAATATCGTTACTTTAGATGCTTCAGCGGGCTTAGCATGACGCTTTGTATTTCTACGAAGAATAGACAGTGCTTTTTCAATACAAAATGACATTTCGTTCCTACATTTTTGTTATCGCACCGTAGATATCCTTCTACAATCTGTCATTTAGTCTTTCGTTTCTAACGATATTTGTCTAGGTCCTTATAAATGTAGACTATTTCAGAAGAATATTTTTTCCCAAACTGTCAAAATCACACTGAGAACAAAACTTTCTACTCGACGGCCACAAAGTGTATACGATTATCAACAAAATAATGATTCGTTTAGAACGCAAAACTGTGATAATGAATATAAAAACATAGCTATCTTCTCCTATTGTACATCATTTAGTTAATAGTCATGTCTATTCTTCCGACGACAAATCGGTGCTCATGCTAAGCCTGCTGGGCCTACTCTCCAAGTCCGTCAGCAAAGATACGACCCGTCTGAAAGTAGTTCCACACTTCAGAATGAACCCTACTCCCAATTAATTAACATTTTTGGCTGGGCAAAACTCATCGAGAGAAGGGACAACTGTCAAATCGTGTTGTCATTCAATCTTACTTCGGACCACAAACTAATCTTATGTCCGTAAATGATACGGAGTAGGAAACGCCCTAACATCGGCCGTTACTACGGTTTTCATGCTTAGAGAGACACCCTGAACCAGACTCGGTGGGCAAATACTGGTCAGAAACATCGCAGTTTTATAAAGGCCCATTTCTGATAGGACAAAAAGAAATGGCAGATGTTTCATCACAATATGTCTGATATTAAAATGTATATAGGTTTCGTGATTTTGTTATAAAAAGTTTGTTTTCAGATATTTCGTGGCCTTTTTTGGATTCAGAATAACCAAATCTCTCGAATTTATGCAGTTTTGGTAGTAAAACGATTTTATTTTTCTGGATGGGGAATCATCAAATAACTTCTCCCGGTCTGGGTGGAGCAGGAGTGCGTGTCAGACTTTTACTGACTAAAACCCACCCGTGTTCCCTCAGTAGCCCATATGCCAGGGGCTGTGGTATCTCTTTCGAACAAACCCGCACCCGTGGCAGGCATCGGCCCTTGCGGGCCCCATCAAATTGTGCTGACATCTCTTTGAGGCGCGCGTGGAACACAACGCGCCGTCGACTTGGGGTTGGTTCTTACCGGACAGCTAGCTACCCATTACTCGCCGTCCGCAAGCTCATGCCTACGGTGGCCGGAAATCGGCCTGGGATTCCCAACGCCCAGGGCGTCTCCGTATCCTGCGGCGGTTAGGGTCGCGAGGGCGCATATGCTGCCTCTCCCTCACGTGCGCCACCTCCCTCTTCGCGAGCATCACTGCTTCACTGAAAGAGGTGACGGCTACCCATGCACTCTCGCTCCGTACCATGGCCTGGACCAGGGCCGGACGCGAGAGATCGCCTCCACGAGGACACGGCGGTGCTCCACCCAAGCCATTCCAGAACCTTTCGCCTCCATCAGCATCTGTTCTGCGATCAATGTGCCCTGCCCATTGCTACTTAAAGGCAATTCTTTGGGATGTGTCAGTTGTCTTGGTTCTCCTGCGGATCTCTTTATTCCGGATTCGATGAAGTTGGGAAACTCCAAGCATAGCACTCCAAGAAAGCCAAAAGTCATCCAAAAGGCAATGAAGAGCCATTGCCTATTGGATTTATCCTTTTCTTCTAATAAGGCCCAATTATATATTGTACATACTAGTGTAAAATTATGTATATTATGTCCTGTGTCCATAATAAATAAATTTATAAATGGTTAATAATAAGTTCTATGACACTGTGGGCTTGGTCTAAATGTCATAACAGCTTACGGACAAGGCCAAACTGCATTTCTATTAGAATTCCACATTATGCTATAAATCTGGGTTTATATTCTAGACTCGTTTCAATTGTGACCTAACAACTAGTTTGCTAATGTCACTGTTTATCTATACTAATATTATAAAGAGGAAAGATTTGATTGTTTGTTTGCACTGAATAGGCTCCGAAACTACAGAACCAATTTGAAAAATTCTTTACCTGTTGGGAAGCTACACTATCCCCGGGTGACATAGGCTATATTTTATCCCCGCATTCCCACGGGAACGGGAACTACGCGGGTGAAACCGCGGAGCGCTGCTAGCTAATAATAACTCGATTTTGCAAGCGGCTTTGCCCGCGTGATGTCGGGAAATATTCCATGAACGCTACTGGATTTAAAAGCACCTGATGTATCGTTTGTATCCAGGAAAACATCATATGTGAAGCAAAACCTTTGCACCCCTTTTTACGAAAATTACGCGGACGGACGAGTATAAAAATTGGCTGATTTACTGAGTTGAAATTGTTTGTATGGAAAAGAAAGCTAATATTTTTATAATGCTCGAATTTCATATTTTCTATTTATGGTTGGATTTCGACCACTGTGGGACCACTGGTAGTATACGGCGCGTTGTGTTCCACGCGCGCCTCAAAGAGATGTCAGCACAAAATGATGGGGCCCGCAAGGGCCGATGCCTGCCAGGGGTGCGGGTTTGTTCGAAAGAGATACCACAGCCCCTGGCGTACGGGCTACTGAGGGAACACGGGTGGGTTTTAGTCAGTAAAAGTCTGACACGCCCTCCTGCTCCACCCAGAGCGGGAGAAGTTATTTGATGATTTCCCACACAAAAAAAAACCACTGGTAGTATTAATTCCGTAATACATTGTTGCGTCACTTCTTCCCAACTAAAGCACTAGGAAGTGGTGGAGGGCGGGCGTTTTCGGGGACTATCTTAAGAATCCTACGACCGAAGCTCGCAACTAGGATTCGGGCGGAGACAATATTTCGTCTGAAAATTGCTATCGTTGCGCTAGTGTTAGTACCTGTCGAGGATACATACCTACAGTGAGCAGTACGATCACACACACATTGACAATGGCTTGACGCGATAGCGCTACTAGCTACTGACCATTTATGATGAATTTGGATGTGTTCCGTAATACCAAAAATTATGAATGAAAACTTATAGTATTTTAATTTTTTTTTCGACATTTTACAACTTGATAATATGAGCTATGCTTCTGAGACAACAATATTACGGAAATTGTTGGTTATAATACCAAAAAAACAGTGAGAAAACATGTCATTTACGCTGTAAAAATGTGCGAAATGCAATTCGCTTAAACTTCATTTCAGGTAAGTATTTTGGAAAAAAAACCCCTACGAGCCTAGATAAATACTGTCTGAATCCGAATATCATCATAATATGATGGAAATATGCTCAAGTTGCAAATGATTTAGGTATTACGTATGTATGGACAGTTCATTGTACGTAGGCCTCTTAAGTTATATTACTTTTGATTTCAGTTGATTTTTTTGATTTGGTTTACGCGGCGCACGTAAATACCTAAAGCTTCCAGTTGGCATGATTTTTTCCCACATTTTCAACAATCATCGTCATATTTCCGCCAATTTTCACAATATGTTAATAAATTATACAAATAAAACTTTTTCATTAATCTACAATCTGTTCGGTAGTTTTTTTGTTTATCGCGTTCAGACAGACTGACAGACGCGGCGGGGGTCTTTGTTGTATAATATAAAAAATCACTTTGTTTTATACGTACTATGTAAACATGTAGTTAATCGAAATAGTCGTTAAGATTATTATTTTCTAATTTGTTTTCAATTTGGTGACATAAGGACATCTTTCCGACAGTTACGAGCCGTATTATTTATTTCAGTTAGTTTTTTTTAAATCGTAAATTGGTACGACAAACTTTATTTTTAACCGACTTCAAAAAGAAGGAGGTTATCAATTCGACATGTTTATATTTTTTTTTTTTTTTTTTTTTATGTATGTTCGGGCATAACTCCGTTGTATATAGACGGATTTGCAAAATTCTTTTTTTGTTCGAAAGGGGTTTACTCCGAAATGGTCCCATTGAAATTTCATATAGATCTGATGATGCGTTTCGGAGACAGACAACGGAACTCTTCAAAAAATTACAGCAAATCAACCGCGAATGTAAATGTGTATTGTTTTGACCCCAAGGATGATGAAATTCCGAATTGGTGTGGGGTAGATAACTAAAAAGTGAAAAATAAAAACTTTTTTCAAAAAAATTACAACCGACTTCCAAAGAAACACTACAAAGTGCAAAATAACTTTAATTTCGGAAGGCGGTGACAAATAATTAAAATACACATCCAAAGTCACCGACTTCCCAAATTAAAGTTATTTTGCACTTTGTAGTGTTTCTTTGGAAGTCGGTTGTAATTTTTTTGAAAAAAGTTTTTTATATAAGGTGTTAAAAAATTAACTGCAAGAATTTCGTCCACTTACTCGACAATGAAAAACGAAAACATAAAAAATAATAATTAGCATTTTTATATTTTCACATAAATAAAGTAGCTTATTTATGTGAAAATATAAAAATGCTATAATAAAATAAAATAAAATAAAAATAATATAATAAAAGTAGCTTGAACACAATACTATAAAAAGTGAAGAAAAAATAGAATGCAATAATTTCTTGAATACAGTCGACTTCCCTTTTAAAATCTTACTTTCCCCCTCAAGTTCATTTGGAATTATTTGGGTCATCGGTCTGATTTGATAAATCGGTCACAATAATATTATTATTCCGAAAAACACTTTTGAATACCCTTACAATTAATTGTGGCAGACGGTCGTAAAGTGAGCACAAATGAATGCTTTTCACACCAAATGCGGTTTTTGTAATAATATTTGTGTTATTGAAAAAATGAATGGGGTGACTGAATAGTCAGTTTCATTTGGCAATACTTCTGTCTTCAGTGGAACGATTACTTTTGTATTTTTAAGTTTTTTTTTTCTGGATCACTATACGTTTTTTCTTATTAAGTATTAGCTGCTACCCGCGGCTTTGATCGCTTGGTTGTCGGAACAAACTACAGACAGACAAACAAAAATGCTAAAAATTGAGTTTTTGTAGTACCGTATATATTTTCCAAACCGCACTGGTCCCGCGTGGTGGATTACGGCCCACTCACGGAGAGGAGGCCTGTGTCCCAGCAGTGGGAACGTAACAGGCTCAGTTTGTATGTATGTATCTATGTATATACTTTCATATGCATTTAGTAAAAAGTTTTTTTTTTTTAATTACAAACAGTCACTTCAACTTTTTTTTTGCCATGTGTAGCTGTTTTATCTATGTGTCTGAAACATCCAGTGCGTGTCCCAATGTGTCTTTGCTCTCTTTCGTTCTTTCTTTCATACCCTGGATGAAAGATGGTATTCTAGCCCCTCTAATTATTTAACCCCTCTTGTTTACAACTGCACTGACGCACTAACCAATCACCTTTTCATTCACAATTTAATTTACCGAAAATTGTAAGCAATTGTGCGTATGCTTCGTTAATTTTTGTACAATAACAGAAAGCAGGCGTGGCGTGTCAATTCATGACAGTAAATAACATTGTGTTGGGGGCGATTCAACAAGGTTAGTCTTTGTTTTAGTGTGTTTTTCATCAGGATAGAGGTCAAGAGTCAACTTATTTAAAACCGGGCTTATTGCATGTCAAACAATGGTGTTTGATGAGGCGACATAGTCAGTGCTGCTGCCTAGCCTTTTCCCATCTATGATGGGAAGTTTTCTCAATATATTTGGGTTAAGGCCTGACCCCCACCACCCAGTTACTGGGTAATACGACACCCCTTGGTAACACTGGTTGTCAGAATTTTGAGCTTCTCATACAAGGATGACAGCCGGAATTTAACGCAATAGCTTAACGGTCTTTTCGAGGCACGGAGGGGTCTTAGTATGTAAAGATGGTTACCCATCCACGGACCAACTGCGGCAAGCGTAGCTTAACCTGACCTATCGACCTATGCGGCTCCTATTAGGGGGCGTCCATTAATTACGTGAGGCGTTTAGGGGGGGATCGAATCGAATGTCACCCAATCTCATGTGGGGGAGAGGGAGTCTCGGCAAATATCACGTAATTTATATTTTTGTCCGCAAAGAAACAATGTAACATTACGAGAAAACCGGGTTTTTCCGCCAATATGGCTAAATCTTACAAAATAATATTTGTCGCGGTTATGCGAACGGCACAAAGTAGTACAGTATCTCCTCGATGGTTAAACCGCCACTAGCCAGCCAAGACAGCCAACTGCAACGCATAGGTAAATCCAATGAAAATAAGCACAGATTAACAACACATTTACATGATTTACACTAAAAACACGTATTTGAAATATCTCACGTGAGATTATGGGGAGGGGGGGAGGGTCGTGCCAAGTCTCACGAAATCTCACAAAGGGGGCCGAAAAATCGCCAAAATTGTAATTAATGGACACCCCCTTACTTAACCGCAAGTCCCTCTATCCCAAAGCTCCGAAGATAAGATTTAAAAAAAAAAGTTTCCTTTGTCCATAAGTGCGAATTTTGTAGTTTATATCGGTGGTTAATAAAAAAAACAATGATTGATGAGCAAGAGGTCCACGACCTGATCCCATTATCACCTTTCTGATATTGAACTACCAGATGTACGGCAGGCTACCATCCACACTTGGTTGATATCCCGACGAGTCGTACTCAGCACTTATCCTCCACATTTATTATGTGCACACCCTAAGTGTGGTACTCTCTGCCAGCGTCTGTGTTCCCTTCTATTTTTAACCTGTCTACCTTCAAATCAAGTGTGGTATCTTCTGGGTACGCTCGTACCATCATAGTCCTCATCTATTGCTTTCCATCAAGCGTGATCGAGGCCAAGAGCGAGCATATACAGCAAAAAAAAAATGGCGTGAGGTAAACTCAGAATTTTTTTACGTTACGCGAATTGCCTACCAACTTGAATTTTGTTCTTTTCACAACTGACTTTTATGGCAAATTTATTAAAAGGCAAATTGCGTGGCAACTGTGTGTTAATTTGCTTTAAAAAACTGATTTCCCTGACTGTACTTACCTAACGTCCGGCGCCAGCTAAAAATGTAAATGATCTTTTAATTACAAACATGACTAAAAATACAAACTGCAAACTTATTACCTCATAAAATAGGAATGTATAGAGGGCATTCACGAGACAACCTAGTAGGCTAGTATGCAGATATAATATCAGAAATAATTTGTATAAATTTTGTCCTTTTTGTAACTGAATTTTTATAGCAAATATATTAAAAGGCAAATTGCGTGGCAACTGTGTGTTAATTTGCTTTAAAAAAATGATTTCCCTGACTGTACCTACCGTACGGCGCCAGCTAAAAATGTAAAAGTATATAAATAAAAAACTTTACTAAAAATACAAACTTATTACCTCATAAAATGGGAATGTCTAGAGGACATTAACGAGACAACCTAGTAGGCTAGTATGCAAATACATTATCAGAAATAATTTGTATAAATTCTAATGTGCATTAAAAGATAAAATGGAAGCAGTTACGTTAACCGATGATCATCGCCATTTTGTATGTTATTGCCATCGTTAAAACGTTTAATAGACACGTTGATATCAAATTCTTTTGATTATCGGTGGTGTTCAATGTTAAAGAAAATTGTTGTTGGTGTAGTGGGTGTATGTTGACTCGCTCTAAGGCCGTGTGCTAGTATATGCAATCGTTGCGCGAACACGCAATCGTTGCGATCATTTGTTCGGAAAACCCTGTGGGCCCAATGACGCGTTCGGGTTCTCCGAACAAAAAATACATTTAGGTATCTATTAAAATTAAGTTAGTTGAGAATCAGCGATTTATGAACGTCAAAATGACATAAGTTCTTGTCCACACTTGTTTCATGCTGTTGAATGATGATGTGATTTTATTTATTTAACTCAGGTCTCCATTATGTCTCGCCTTGTTTAGTCATTGCTCTGATTTGATAAATAGGTCATAATATTGTTTTTCGGAAAAAACAGCCTTAGTACTCACTTGTAAAATTTTGGTGTAGCTGATGTGCGTCGCGTGGAACCGCCACAAGGCGATGCCACAATGCTAAAAATCATTACGTATTTCGGATGCAAAATGATACGCGAACATGTTATACGCCGTTGTGATACTGTATCTGCGAAACATATTGAAATTAGGAATGTCTTAAATTTTGACAGTTCAACAACGTTCATTGCATTATTTACGTTGTTGAGCGGACAACTTTTTCGAACATATGAAGCAGTTCAGATTGATGGTGCTTTTTCAATAGGGTATTTTCCAATTTATTAAAAACTAGCTTTTGCCAGCGGCTTCGCCCGCGCGGAACTTTCATCCCCTATTTAACTCCCTTAGGGATTGAATTTCGAAAAATCCTTCCTTATTCCTTGTCTACATTTTAAAGGGAACCTCTGTGCAAAATTTCAGCTTTCTAGGTCCAAGGGTTTGGGCTGGGCGTTGATGAGTCAGTCAGTCAGTCAGGACTTCTCTTTTTTTATATATATAGACTATTCTGATTTGAAGATTAGGACGAATTAAGTAACAGAAAATTAAAAGTAAATTGATTAAAATCTATTTTCTCAATTAAAAACGATTTAAACCTAATTTATTTTTCGTTGTTTTGAATTTACCGCCAAAACGCTCCTTACGATGACTTTTTATCACATGACGTCAACTTTGTGTAAACTAAAGTAGTTAGTAAGTAAACAAGTGAGTGTCGTGTTTATATTTAACAAGATTTATTAAGGATAGAAAGTGAAATCACCGGTGTGCGGTGCCACTGTGCACATTATACTTCTAAAACTGCGCCAAACTAAGTATTTGTACTGGTGCTGTTTACACAAAGCTGACGTCACGATGTCACGTGATAAAAAGTCATCGTAGGGAGCGTTTTGGCGGTAAATTCAAAACAACGAAAAATTAATTTAATTTTATCGTTTTTAATGGAGAAAATGGACATAAATAAATTTATTTTTATTTTTCTATTATATATTTCGTCCCAATCTTCAAATTAAAATAGTTTTTATTAAATTGTAAAATACCCTATTATAAATTATCCTAGTGTTTGTGTAAAAGAAGAAGTGGCGAAACAAACTCCCCGGCAAGAAAAACAAAAGAAACCTGACGTTCGCTTATATTAGAACACGGGGTAAATCTTGTTTGTTTTGTACAAATAGGGTTTATGTAATGTGATTGGTATTTCTTGGCTGTTTTGTCCTTTTAAGTTTACCTAATTTTGCATTTTAATCAACTGGAAACAAGTTCGCATTATCAAGTAGATAAATTGCATGGAATGTTAGATAGAGGATTTTTGCTTATCCTGACATTTGACATTCTTTTGCTAGATCCTCCAATAAAAACTTTTATTATTTGTATACAATACAAGAGTGCCCAAAGTGACATTCTATTAGCGATAGAGGTCATGGAAAAGTCAAAAATGTATTGTATCATGTATGACAGGATTGAGATATCTAACTTTTTCGGTAGGTAGCTCATAATGTCAATCTGTAAAAAGTAAAAAAAAAAGTGTTTTAAAGAGTAACGGTGGAGTTTCTTGCCCGTTCTTCTCCATACGAAACTACATTTTGGAATGGGCGACTAGAATCAATTCCGTTTTAATGTAAATGTTGACGTTCAAAAGTGCCTTTTATGTGCCTAATTGAAATAAATGCTTTGAAAAACTTTGTAGAAAGCAGTTGCGTTCAGTGGTTGAAAATCGTAAATACAAAATACTATGAAAGCGATTGCCAGTTTTCTAGAGCCATACTCTTCGGAGTCAGTCCCACAATCCCATACTTTGGTACAATATGAACGTAGATTAAAAAGTGCTGGATACAGATTATTCTGAGTAAACAGGCCATTTTACTAACTGAATCTTAACCAAGAGCATCATTATCTACCTAGCGTTTTCCCAAGTACACTGGGGTTGGCTTCCAGCCAATCTGGATGCAGCTGAATACCAGTATTTAAACATGGAGGGACTGCCTCTTTAACCTCAAAACCCAGTTACTGGGTAATACGATACCCCTTGGTAAGACTGCAGCTTGTCAAACTTTCGGGCTTCTAACGACCCGTAACGACTGTCAATGATCCACGAATGACAGCTGGGGCGGTCTTCTTCGTATGTAAAGATGGTCACCCATCCAAGGACCAACCGCGGCAAGCGTAGCTTAACCTGATCGATCGACCCGTGTGGCTCTTATTACTTAACCACAAGCCCGTTGATCAATAAACAAATGGTTTTAAACGGCAAATAACAAGTCAACACTAATAGCTCTTATCTATTGAAGATCACCACCTAATCGCCACACTAATCGCACATCACACTCTAATAACTGACACGCACAGTATCAAATATCACCATAACGGTGCGCCGGCGCAGTGCCGTCACTTCGGGGCCAGTCGGGTCCGCTCGGGTGGACCGTCAGATTAATTGTCACTGATCAGCTGATAAATAGTGCGACTCTAATTATGTGAACTTGAATTTGATGTGTAAGACATAGAGTAGGTAATAAGGTAGATGCCTCGCTCACTTATAGAGTTAGGTCTCTGAGAGACCCCTTTACATTTTCTTCAGAGCCCTAACAGGCGTTGCACAGGGTGGGTTTTGGATCGGTCTTTTGAGAGGTATCTAACGGTGCCCCTTCCAAGTATAGATAGTGACCACCAGGGTTCAGTGAGATAAAAATCCCACACCGCCCCGTGGTCCATGGTTTTCCCCCGAAAACAAACAAAGGGTAAAAGATGTAGTCGCGAAAGTCTGACAACCAGTCTGCATTCGGTTAGACTGGGAGCCGACCCCAGCAGATGATGATGGTGAAAGAAAATCAAGAAGTGTTAATTACTTACCATTCCAAGCACGAGATTATCTGAGTCTTGTCTTCAAATTAAGATGTTGAAGGACCATTTAACATAACATCATGACTGCTCTTCCCAAAAGGTGAGGCAGAGGTGTCCTTATATCATCATCTGCCTAGCCTTTTCCCAACTACATTGGGGTCGGCTTCCAGTCTAACCGGATGCAGCTGAATACCAGTATTTTACATGGAGCGATTGCCTCTCTGACCTTCACAACCCAGTTACTGGGTAATACGATACCCTTTGAGGTGAGAAGTGTCCTTATAGTATATCCACATTTCGCTAGGTATGTTTAAGTCTCATATCATAGGGGTTAGTCTATTCATCAACCGGCCACAAATTGTAACACAATATACATCATAATCTGAATCAATTTGAACCATATTGCTAATTTATTGCTCCATTTCTTCGAAAAAGTCTCCTCAACAACGTAAATAACAAAATATCAAAATACAAGCTATTCCAACTGTAAATCAAGGTTTCGATAAGCGAATAAATCGTTATACGATGCTAAAAGAACCTGCCGCGTCAAAAATCAAATCATACATCTATATTATGATATATTATGATATTATCTATATATTACTAAGTATAAATACCCATGTTTGCAAATCAATAAATGATTTGATTTAAATGATGTGATTTGATTCGAAATGTGTTACGCAAGTGTATCCCACGGGCTGATTTTGAGAAATTACTAAAACCTAATAACACTTTGCCGGACACAAGAATCGAATCCAGGACCTCATATTCAGCAGTAGTGTTTGCTTCTACTAGACTATTAATGATTTTTTTTTTGTCTATCCTGTTCAGTTTCGATGAAAGTCGTAAAACAAACGCTGTTCGAAATCATCAAACGAAGTAATTACTGACAGGTTTCAGTTATTTCGTCAATTAGCCTGTACCTATAAAAACAACAAAAGATTTCGCATCTAATCTCCAAGCCTAAATAACTTAGAACGGGAGGTTATTCAGCTCTAAACTGGTTATTGGACCTATCCAAATGTGCAACAATAGACCAGCATCAAACGTGAGCTTTCACCATAGACCTACAGGGAACACGGCCTGTATTATGTCGGAGTACAATCAAAGTACACTAAATAGCTCGTCCAAGTAAGTTGGTAAATAAAACTCAATGTCCTGTAATAATCATTGTTTGTATTAGTCATCTACATTAGTTTAATCTATATTATTTCACTATCGTTGCTACGTAGAAAGTCGAGTCTGTTTTCACTCTACGATTTTTTAATTAAAAAAAATCATTTTATTCTAAAACTACTACTGATGAATTATTTTAGGCAGTTAGATTTCTCGTACAGACAGCTATCCCAAACTGTCAAATTTTCCCAATTGAACATGAACCTTACTCCTTTGCAATAAAGTTGAAAAACTATCAAAGAAATTTGACAGATTGGGGTAGCCTGGTGTGCTGTCGTCTGTACCTACCATAATAGGGGAAAAGTAGTGGAACTATACAGGATGGTACATCGATGCGGAAACTGAAACCTTGTATTCCGTGCATGATTTTAGACCGCTAGCGTCGACATTTTTCGTTGGTTGTCAAAAAGAATTAGCTGCTTCATTGAAAAGTGCCGACACGTATGGGCTATGGGACAGCAGATTTTGTTTGACCTCGTCATTGCTTTATCACCCTAAAGCCTAATGTCATTTGTACAGACGCCAGCACATCAAGCTACTCAAACTGTCAAATTTTCCCAATTGAACATGAACCTTATAGTTTTGTTATAAAGTTGAAAATCTATCAAAGAAATTTGACAGATTGTGGTAGCTTGATGTACTGGCGTCCGTACGTCATAAAACCACAAGTTCTAGATCTTAATGTTTTCACACAGACAAATAGTTGTGATTGTTAGAAACAAAGAAGGCTTCCTGCATATGACGCCGGACCCGCACCGGCACCGGACTCCATGATTGTGAACCCAGTTCCTGTATAATATGAAACCCCTTCGTAAGACGGGTTTTTCGACCTGTAACGACTGTCAAAGATCCGAATGACAGCCAGGATCGACGGCTTAACAAGCTTTTCGAGGCATGGCGGGGTCTCGGTATGTAAAGATAGTCACCCATCCACGGACCAACCGCGGCAAGCGTAGTTTAACCTGCTCGATCAAACCATCTGGCTGTTTTTTTTAATACTTAGACTTAAGCTCTCAGCCGTATCAAATGAGACTAAAGTCAGGCTCAACTGTGGGCTCACTGAAACAATGAATTCGACCACGAATCACGACCATGTTACGATTAATCGTCACCACTAAACGACACCCAAAACTAGTTTAAACTCACTGGCCCGTTCGCCAAACGAGCTACGACTATTGACGTGCTTTAATAAAGTGAAATAAAGTAGGATTAAGCACAGATAATGATGCTGTAAATACCTTTACGGTAAGCCTTCTTGGTGGGTAGGCAGACGTAGTGAAGCGACCCGCGAAAACAGATTATGTACTTAGGTAGTAACTGATATGGAGCTGTGATGTTTCAGCTTTCTAAGTTCTTGTCAGTTTAGGATCGGTAGCGGCTTATTATGTCCATTTATGTGCGATTAAGTGGATATAGATTGCAGAAACAATACCTACTAGATTGGGTACCTATCTGGAACGTCTCATTGATAGTGGCGAGTGTGTTAGAATTTGGCTCCCTACAAAATATTCGTTCGTGAACGGGTGCCGTTGGTTGAGACTGCGGTCATTTCATAATAGCCAGGGCTTATTTTAATGTTATATTTTGAATTATTTCTTCATTTTATTTTTTACATTGTTCTCACATTAAAAGCAAAAGGAACAATGTATGTACCCAGGATTCTGTAATATGTTGATTTTTTTACTTCTCCATAGAGATTTACGTTTTGGAATGGGCAACTAGCTTCAACTGGGCAATGGCTAACTGACCGACTCTTTGACAATTCAAAACTGCCCGTAACTACGTGCAGTTTGGAATTATATGAGTTGAGTTTGACTTTGATGATAAAACAATAAAAATCATCATTTTGATTCTTATTATGTAGTCTAGAAGCATCCATTGATAACCGTAGACCTTGTCCTTTTATTACCCTTAGTTACTAAGAGGGGCTTGTGGCTAAGTAAAAATAGCTGTACGGGACGATCGATCAGGTTAAGCTACGCTTGCTGCGGTTGGTCCGTGGATGGGTGACCATCTTTACATACCAAGACCCTCCGTGCCTCGGAAAGCACGTTAAGCCGTTGGTCCCGGCTGTCATTTGTGGATCTTTGACAGTCGTTACGGGTCGTCAGAAGCCCGAAAGTCTGACAACCAGTCTTTACCAAGGGGTATCGTATTACCCAGTAACTGGGTTGTGGAGGTCAGATAGGCAGTCGCTCCATGTAAAATACTGGTATTCAGCTGCATCCGGTTAGACTGGAAGCCGACCCCAACATAGTTGGGAAAAGGCTAGGCAGATGATGAAATGAGTTACTAAGAAGATAAGGTCCATGTTTATGAGTTGTTTTATTTTTGCAGTCTTAAAAAGAAGCTGAAACCAAAATACCACAGTTGGCAAGTGATTTGTGGTCGTTTTTGGTGTCGTGGTTTGTGGTGTGTTTGTGGTTTATCCTCTTGTTGACCTTAATCACCTTTTCACGATAACCTCATCTCCTGGTAACCTTTTCTGTAAAAAGTTCACCGTCAAATATTAGGTGAAGTGATTCTGTCAAAAGTGTCAATCCCGAGCAAAAAATATTTTGTAAAAAATTAACCGTGATGTGCGAACCGGTTGAAATGGCGGAGCTTGGAGGAGGCCTATGTCCAGCAGTGGACGTCTTTCGGCTGAAATGATGATGTTGATGAGAGTCCTTGCCTGACTTTGATATTCTATATATTTTCCTAATATATCTCAATCAGCGTAGAAAGTGATATGAGACGTGTAAACAGTGCGGTGTCGTGATATAATTGACACACCGGCATGGTTCTGTCGCGTGATAACATCGCGACATTAAGGACGTTTCATATATAATATGTAACGTACGCTTACGCACGATTGATCGCGTAATTGACATGTTGTCATATTTTGTTAAATAACGAGTGACAATACAATATTATTTTAATAAGAAGCACTTTTGGCTCAAATCCTGTTACCTGCCTATTATATACCGACTTCAAAAAGGAGGAGGTTCTCAATTCGTCTATATTATTTTTGTATATTTGTTACGCGATATCTCCGTCAATTAGCGACGAAAATTCTTTTTATAACAGATAGGGTATGCTTCAGGGGTATAAATATAAATTTTGTTAAATTTGCTTCGGAAGTTTTTGCGTTACCCTCGATAATACGTTTTTAATTCACTTCATGTATCTTGATGGCATTCTGCTGCTTTCTGTCACTGTTGTTTACGAATTGGTGTAGGGTAGGTATCATAACAAAAAATTAAAAACTAAAAAAAAACAACCGAAAAAAACACTACAAAGTGAAAAATTACGTTAATTTTGGAAGTCGGTGACATAAAACTAAAATACATATCCAAAGACAACGACTTCCAAAATTAAAGTAATTTTTTACTTTGTAGTGTTTTTTTTTGTGTAGGTAACAGTTTTTTATAATGAGCTCATTGTTCTATGAGTACTTCGCTCTCATCACCTGCCTAGCCTTTGATCACCAAGCACTTTTAATCATAATTTTCAACCTGATATTGGGCCTGTAAAATTCATCCTAGACAATGCACATTATTTGAAAATGTGTTTCTTAACTTTTCGTCCGCCGGAACATGGATCCACGCGAGACTCGCTAATTCTGTGACATGGCTAATTACGGTAGTCAAACGAATAATCAGATAGGAAATCGTGTCTTTTACTGCGTATGATAAATGCTAGCATTGCATAATTAAGATAGTTTTTTTTCAATGATCATACAGAAAGTTATCATATGTCTCATCTTTTTTCTTGATTACAATATATACTCATCTCCAATCGAACAGCTAGCACACCTGGTTAAGAATAGATCATTGACTCTGTAGCTACCTTTAAGCGCTTTATAATGAAAACGAAATGAAATCGTTCGTTACCAAGACATACATAGTTACTCCCTACGATATCCCTGCCACCCTGTAGGTATATTAACACAGAGATAACATAGAAAACTATCGGTTAGCTTTGCTCTCATTGTGATCTTCAGCAGGATTTCGAAAAAAATTGGATGAATGTAAAGTGCCCCTAACATACAAGATAAAACAAAGGTAGCATAGCTGCCCGTGTCACAAATATTTGCGCGCGCGCAGTATCGCAACACGAGGTTGATGTACTGTCACCTGTCACAGTTCTCAGTAATGTGGAAAATAAGATCTATTGTCATTCATATCGCACGTTGTGCCTTAATGGGGGGTTCATGGACGGCTCAGACCTCCGGTGTGTATGCAGCGTCTCTACACAAACAATGGCTCATCTCCCATCTTGCACCGTAGGTTCTGTCACCTGCACACGTGAGGACTTAATGGCTGCGTTCGCGAAAGGTATTCGCGTCGCTGAATTTTAGGCCGAACAAATTTAGAAAATTATTCATTTGCATAAATTTTTCCGTCTATCGACACGCCAAGAAGGGAAGAAGCAGAATCTATATTTGCTGGTTAAAATGATCAAGTCGGTGACACAACTAATTCATTTGTCAAAAAGTAAAAAAACAAACGGCATCTTTATAAAAATAAAAATATGTGAAATAAATTCTTTCCGCCTTATTACAGAACAAGATTTTTCTTTAGGTATGGTTTAAACCATCGAGCCTGTTTTTGAAATAAGAACTTAGAACTGAAATATAATTACAGCTCCTTTTCCAAAACTGACAATTTAGCACTGGACTAACTTGTCAGTTTTGTAAAAGGAGCTGTATTTCGCTTTCACTTAGGTTCTTATTTAAAAAACAGGCTCGATGGTTTAAACCATACCTAAAGAAAAACCTTGTTCTGTAATAAGAGGGTTTGAGTTTAAAAAACAAACAAAACCATCCTTTGATTTAACATACATATTGCTACTCATAATAGTGGTTAGATCACTATAATTTCAATAGCGAAGTAATAAAAACTAGGTTTCAGCAATTTAGCACAAATAACACCACCACGAACTAAAAGCATAATTTTCTGACTTTTCCATGTAAGACACATGTTTTGTAATACAGGAAAATTATATAAAAGTACCTAATGACGTAAATCTGCTAGCCACATTAACGGAACAAATTCTTTTAAGCCTGAAAGCCTAAAAAAATAAGATAGTTTTCACATTCACGTGTTTTCGCTTTGTTCAAAGATTATAATTAATTTGAATGTCAAATAAAGACGAGATTTTTCACCTGCTAATGAAACTTCACATACTATGAATTTACCTGACTTTTCTTTATATAAAGACAGTATATTCTTTTGCCAATAGAACGTAGTGTGTAGGTACCGGGTGATAGATATGCCAAAGCTGTAGGAGGAAATTCAGAAAAACACAAAGTAGCATACGTTATTCGCCTCAAGAGGTCTACGCAAAAGAAAAAGATACTGAGGGGGAGTTGGTGAAGTCTCATACACATTTAGTCAGCCTTTAGATTTAATTCAGTATTACTCCATCGACATTCCGAATAGGAATGAAATATGCTATCTCATGGTAGCGTATTTTGTTCCTATTTATGTACCATAGTATCTCTACACAATCACAAATAAAGTAGTAAGTGACTCTTCTGACAACAGTAGAGATAGTCACTAAAAATAAAGTTCCGCATAATCTTTACAATCAGAAAAAAACAAATGTCTTTTCCGCTAAGAACACCAACTTGTGTAGCTCTTGCAGTACACTTGAAAACGTTCCCACAAAAACACGCAAAGAAAATAATCTGAATATTTAATTGCGCGTCGTAATAAAAATAGCTTCATAAATCATAATGTCAAGCACATCTCAGTGAGTCTGAGCTCTGAAACAACATGGGCGATAAGATAAGAACCCCGTCGGTAGTCAGTCACGCTCAGGCTATGGACAACTTCGGGTATCGCGAGATGGGGTGGCCTTCTCCTCTTCAGACACCATCTCCCACCACACCCTCGCCTGTAAGAAACCGCTACCGAGCAGGTAGCATCAGATCCAGAGCACCCAGAGAACCTGAAGAGTTTCCTCTAAATTCAAACTACAACAAAAATGTGCGGAACATCGACCTTTTGGAGTCGGCTCGGGAGCCTGGCAAAGCAAAAGAATACCTCTTCGTGGGTCCATCGCCACCTGCTGATGATGCTCCTAATATGTATCACAGTTTCGATGTCCTTGCTCCAGACCCTGAAGCCAGGTTGACAGAAGAAGCTGCCAGAAGAAGTCTGTGTGAAAAAGCGCTGTCGTTAGGAGCTGGAAGATTTTTTGATGATGTTGAGTGTGGTTTAATAACTACGGATAATATTGAGGAGCATATCAGCTCTGCGCCTGAAGTGGTTGTGAACTTAACATTACTGTGGGCGGCGTTACTGGCCAGAGATGAACTACTGCCAACTATTTTAGAAGCAGGTGCTGATATTCACTACTCGGAACCTGCAGGACTAACAGCCTTGCATCTAGCCTCATTTAGTGGCGCAGGGAGAGCAGCTGTCTTCTTACTCTCTCGTGGTGCTGACGTTGATTTTGCTCCAAAATACTTCGCACCTCTCCATTGTGCTGCGTTCGGTAATTCTTTGGAAGTGGCTGAAGTGCTGATAGCTAACGGTGCTTCGTTACATGCTGTTGTACAAAGAGCGGGATGTGAAGATAACCTAGTGCATTGTTCAGTGAGATCCGATGCTGTGGAGTGCATGGAACTCTTCATCGAAAGAGGTGTAGACCCTGCTTATGTTACATCAGGAGGATTGAATGCCTTACATTTGGCTGCTGAACTTGGTGCTCAAAGATGTCTATCATTTCTACTGAAAGAGACAAAGATAAGTTGTAACGGCGTGACCAAACAAAGAGACAAAGAATGCACTGCAATACACTTGGCTGCGGCTAGAGGTTACTCTGAATGTATAGAGCTTCTGTTATCGGAAGGTGCAAAGGCAAACACGAAGAATTACAGAGGTTTCACCGCTTTACATCTTGCTTCTAGATGTTCAAGTATTGAATGTGTTGAAGTGCTTCTAAGAGATGGTAACGCTGACCCAAACGTTGAAGACTACGATAAAAGGACACCATTGCATGCAGCTATTGGTCGAGCGGAGCGTGCATGTGACATCATTGATATGCTTGTAAGTTGGGGAGCTCAAGTAAATAAGAAAGATGAATACGGATATTCACCGTTACATTTGGCTGCAATGGATAATTTGACGCAATGTGTAGAGACTCTAATTTTCCTTGGTGCTGATGTAACTTCTAAATCGAAGAAAGGACACACAGCTCTAAGTGTCATTGCTAGGAAAACTCCAAAATCACTAGCAATTTTAAGACATAATCTAGATTGTGGCATTACTCTGAATCAACCAAGCGAAGCTAATGAAGAAGTCCAAATTGAGTTTGATTTTGGCAGAATGCTGAAATTTTCTTATCCCCGTGAGATCACATATTTAAACAGTTTGATAGATGAAGGTCAGAAAGACATATTACTACATCCGCTGTGCTCCGCATTTTTGTTTATGAAATGGAGAAAGATAAGGAAATTTTATTTGGCAAGACTCATATTTTGTTTTCTCTTTGTGTCGTTTTTATCTACTTACGTGTTGACTGCTGTTGTCAAGACTTGTAAAGGCAAATACGCTGAGAAGTATGGTGTCCTGAATGAGCTTTGTCAGAAGCAATCTTTATTAGGTGGCATTCTCACCAATAATCCTATAGAGTTCGAAAGATGGGTTCTGATGGCCATTACAGCATTTGAGATTCTTCGGAAATTGACAGGTATAACTGGATATTCCAGTTTCTATCAATACTTTACAACTTTTGAGAATTTGATGGAATGGTTTGTATTGCTGTCTGTGTTTTCTCTTTACAAAATCGATAATGATTACAGTTGGCAGAACCATGTTGGGGGTTATGCAGTCCTAGGTGCTTGGACTAATTTAATGTTAATGATGGGCCAACTTCCAATGTTTGGTGATTATGTGGCTATGTATCAGAAAGTGTTGACAGAATTCTTAAAATTGTTGTTGGCGTACATGTGCCTTCTTTTAGGCTTCACAATCTGCTTCTGCGTTGTGTTCCCAAATGAAGAGATGTTTTCAAATCCTTTGATGGGCTTTATAAGTACCTTGTCCATGATGGTCGGAGAGTTAAACTTGAATATCTTGATCAACGACCCAACGAAAGACGACCCGCCTTTAATATTCGAGCTGTCTTCTCAAATTATATTCATTCTATTCCTTATGTTTGTCACTATCATTTTAATGAACTTATTGGTTGGTATCGCTGTGCACGATATCCAAGGCTTGCGGAAAACTGCTGGTCTATCTAAGTTAGTCAGACAGACGAAGTTAATTTTGTTCGTTGAAATGGGTATGTTCAGTGCTTGGCTTCCGAAATGTCTTCACAAATATGTTTATCGAACCGCATTGGTATCTCCAGAAGCTGGCAAAGTCATTTTGAGTGTAAAGCCTCTAAATCCTCGGGAGAAAAGATTGCCAACTGACATTATGATGGCAGCATATGAATTAGCCCAGCTGAATAAGGTGAAATCTGGCCAATCTATTAAAGAGATTCTTTATAAAAACAAATACACATCCAAACTAAAGAATGAGGGTCAATTTGCGCAAGATCATAACTTTAGTTTAGAGATAAGGGGGATGCAGGAGAAGATAGATCAAGCAACATTCAATATGAAGAAGATTGATCAAGAAATAAGGCATTTGAACACCCTTTTAATGGACCAGCAACAGCTTCTCCATAACTTCTTCAAATATACTGATCTGGTACCGTATAGAGCTCCTCACGTTGCAACGCCTGCGTATGCGCCAGAGTCTCCTATATTCTTCACTAATCCAAATCAGAATCAGTATTTTGAAAATACAAACAAGTGATTTTTGAAGACTTTGGAGTGAATGAAGGAATTTATACTTTGCTTGAGAAGTTTTTAAGCATTGATACAGGATGTTTCTTTATGCCTGATGCAATTAAAGAAATTTTTTGGACACATATTTGTCAAATAGGACTATAACTTTACAAATTGATATACCAAATATCCTGTTTTAAAGGTAAGCTGTGTGCTTGCTTATTGAGCATATTGGTTGTGATTTGAGGTGTGAAGCAAGTTCTGAAATGGATGATTTTCTATGCATTTTTGCAAAAATGTAGATGATAAAGTCAGGGTATTATTGTGATAGATGTAAGTTTGATAATTCTATTTTTATTAATATCATTCGGTATGAATTAATGTTAACTTATTTTTATATTTTAGCCAGCGTAAATAAAAATTCTAAATATTTTTCGAAAACAGTTTAAATGCTTTTAATGATAGAGATAAAAATGATCTCAAAATCAATCTAAATTCCAAGATTTGTTGATATTAAATAAACCTATGCATGTTTTGGCGTTCAGTTTCCTGCCTTATCTTGAAACATAAAGCGTAACAATTATCTCTCCAAGGTAAAAATATTTTGTTAACTCTATAGAACATACCTTAAAAATTAAGTAATTTGTTTGATTAGTTATTTCATGATGTGATAAGGAGATGTCTAACTGTAAATAACATCTTATGTACAAGCCGTCAGTGGTTGATGTGTGATAACGCATTGTTCTGTAATCACGTTGGTATTTAAATAAATATATTTCTTAAAATTTTATGTCTCATTTGCACAATACCCAAACACTTCAAGAACATAATCATACCCTTTATGTTCGGTGACTGTAATAGGTTTAGAGCAGTTATTACTTTATAGTTTAAAAAAGGTACGAAACACATTGGGAACAAGCATGAACAAACAAGGCGACGCGCAAACTGAAACTATGAATTCAGCAAATGATTCTTAATCAGAAATTTTTGCTTAGGAATAATAAATAAAACTGCTGCTTCATAATAAGTAACTGTAAGTAAAATGTAAGCAGTGTAATTTTTTTTTAATAACTTACTATTTTTTTTACGCAGTGGAGGAGAGAATCTCTTACCAATACCTCGGATTCAGTACATGATTCTGTAGTCCGCTGCGTTAAAAAATTTCGTAAGTTATTAAAAACATATTGCACTGCTTACATTTTACTTACACTTTTTTATGAAGCAGCAGTTTTTTTTATTCCTAAGCAAAAATTTCTGATTAAGAATCATTTGCTGAATTCATAGTTTCAGTGTACGTGTCGTTTTGTCTTTCGTTTCTAACGATCTTTGTCCAGGTCCTTATAAATGTAGACTATTTCAGAAGAATATTTCTTCCCAATCTGTCAAAATCACACTAACAACAAACTTTCTATTCGCCGGCCACAAAGTATATACGATTATCTACAAAACCATGATTCGTTTAGAATGCAAACTGTGATAATTAACAGAAAAACATAGCTATCTTCTCCTATTGTACCTCATTTAGTTAATAGTCATGTCTATTCTTCCGTCGACAAATCGGTGCTCGTGCTAAACCTGCTGGACAACAAACTATTCTATGTCTATTTTACGAAAGTAGATTTTGAAAATGAAATCTTCACAGCAAATATGTAACTAGTTGTTTTTTAACTAAATAATCGTTTCTACACCATAGTTGTTATCTGCTTCACCAAACCTTTTACGTATTGACTGGTTGACTAAAATAATTCTTAAATAAAACATGCATTATAATGGGCAATGGGTGTCACTTGTACGCTTGACTGCATTTTGACATTAATTGCAATTGATTAAAGTGAACAATTCATTATTTAAATTAAATAATTATCTTTTTAAATAACTTTCGAATATCCTTGCCTTTGAAATGTGTCGTATGTATAACTTATTGCAGGTATTGTTTTTTCCTCCGGGTAACTGCATATTTTTTTTTATTTTGGTGACTGGTTAGCGTACTTGATTGATGTTAATAAATAGTAGTCATTGTGCCGATTGTCGTATCGGCTAATGGGCTGATGATGGCGAAAAGCCTCAATCTCTCGTCAGGCAGTTGGATCAAGGTCCTGATTCAATAGGCAGTACTCCTCGATACGGCACGCTTTGTGTAGAGGTTCCTGTCTCTGGAGTCCTAACCACGGGTAGCTCGGACCCTGCTCCCGATACCGGCGGACCACTATTTTAATTTAATTTTTTCATGTTCCTTTTATGGAAATATTTAAAATGTACTGAATAAGTATAAAAATAAATAAACGAGATAATATTCGTTTAGGAATTGGCAACCATAAAAGTATATAAACTCTACCAGTAGGTAAAGAAACAAACACAAGTGATGAGAGCGTAAATAAATGCACGGCGTGGTAATTAAAAAACATCATCATCATCATATCAGCCGAAAAACGTCCACTGCTGGACAAAACCCTCCCCCAAAAGGGGGGATTTGCCATAATCGCCACGCTTGGCAGGCGGGTTGGTTATCGCAGTATGGTGTTCAAATACATAGAGAACGTTGTTGCCCATTCTCTAGTAAGTCCCTTAGTCGCCTTCTACGACACCCACGGGAAGAAATGGGATGGTGCTATTCTTTACATCCGGCACCACACGGTACGAAAAAATATGAAACATATTTAATGATTTTCGAGGCTAAACGGGACTTAAATGTGAAGCGCCCAAATAAAATCAAATGTGGGGAATATTTTGTGAGGCAAAAGTAGAATAAAACTATTATTTTCTCCCTTGGGAGACGTATACATACGGCTATACATCAAACTATACATTTCCACTTTACGATGATTTCGCACTGCACGGAAATCCTATAGAATGCGAGATCAGCTTATAATGGTAAGGTAAGGCTTGATGTATAGTCGTGCTCGTGCGTAATAGTGTACGAAACACAGGAGGGCCTAGAGACAAAATACATTTCTGTTAGCGTTCACGCCAAACGCTACGCCAAAATATATGGGAATGACATTACCTGCGGAAAAGTACCGCCATTGAATTGTGTTTTGTCTAGGCCTGCAGATACGACGAGACCATTATTGTGCGCTCCCACTCGTGTAAACAGCAGTGATGGCTGGCTACGTCTTACCAATTGTGGGTCGTGAGTTCGAACTCAGACCGGCGCTTTTTGTTAATTATTTCATTAACACTGCTCTCAAAACGGTGAAAGAAATTCGATCTTGAGGAAACCGACATGTCCTAGAACTAAAAAAATCGAAGACATGCACCAACACGCACTGGCCGCGTGTGGTGAATAAGAGCCCGCTCCCTCTTACCGAGTGTAGGCTAAAGGCAGCTACATTCTACAAGAAAGTAGAAGATTTCCATATGAATACATAAGAAAATCTTTTACTTTTCTTGATGTGGTTTTTAGGGTTCCGTACCTCTAAAGGAAAAAACGGAACCCTTATAAGATCACTTTGTTGTCCGTCCGTCCGTCCGTCCGTCTGTCAAGACCGTTTTTCTCAGGAACGCGTGGAGGTATCAAACTGAAATTTCTATATGATACTTAGTTCTACTGTCCCTGGAAGCTGTAGAAAAATCAACCTTCTAAGTCAACGCAATCAAAAGATACAGCCATTTAGGCCGCAGATTTCCGCAAATTTTCGAAACTCGCACGGGAATCAAAACCTACAGGGTACTTCCCGTGAACTTAGAATCTTGAAATTTTGTACGAAGTCACGTCTTATAGTACAGATATAGGAAAAATTACGAAAACCGTAAATTTTTAGTTTCGTCATATAAAAAAAAATATTTTTGACAATTTTGAACTTTTACTTATATACCCACAGGTTTGTACGGAACCCTCGGTGCGCGAGTCCAACTCGCACTTGACCGGTTTTTTACGATGCTTTCAATTAAAAGCTTAAAGGTTTTCCGTATGGACGTGGTTTTATAGTTAGTATCGAAAGAATCTCAGCAATATTGAGTACTATTCGCTAAGTAAACCGGGCAGAACTTAAGATCAAGTCTCATACACGACTTTTTGTATTGCGATTTGCGACTACTTGAAGGAAATAATTGAAATAAAAGTTTGTATTGAGCCCGTGTGTGTGTGTTTATGTTTGTGTTTGTGTGTAAGTTCGGGTGTGTGTGTTGTGGAACCTAAACTCACGCGTAAGTCACTCTTTTCTGTGACATAAGAAGTCCATTGTTGACTGAGAACTATGATTTGAGGGCAGATTTGTGTCAACGTGCTGCTGAAAAGTTTAAGCTGAAAGACGTCCATTGCTGGACGTAGGCCTCCCCCATGCACCGCCACTTCGACCGGTTCTGTGCCTTTTGCAGCCCGCGGATTCTTGCGGCCTTCACCAGGCCACCTTGTCGGAGGCCTTCTAACGCTACGTCTTCCAGTACGCAGTCGCTACTCCAGAATCATTCAGTCTCATCGCCATCTGTTCTGCAAGCAATGTGGCTTGCCCTCTGCCACTTTATTGACGAGTTACTGAGAGGCACTTTGTTGACCGAAAGTCGCAAATTCACCAGTCATATTAACGTAACGTCTCGTGTGCACAGGACTTTAGTCGATAACAATTAAAACGCAATGCAGTCGCAGCCACGCCGACCTTGCGCGTGCGCCGTACTGTTGTGCACACAAGCTATAACTATTGAGTTTAGATATTAATATTAAAATATTGATAATGGAAGAGATAGTGAGTAGACGATTTGATTTACGAAGCTAGATTTATTTTATTACTAGGCCTATTTAAAAAAAATATACCTACCTATCCAGAGCTTTTTTTAAACTAAATATCTTTAACCTAAACCAAACATTTTTACAGAAAATTTCATCATCATCATGATTTCAGCCGAAAGCCATCCACTGCTGGACATAGGCCTCCTCCAAACTCCTCCACTTGGACCGGTTCTGCGATTCCCGCATCCAGCGGATTCCTGCAGCCTTCATAAGGTCATCGGTCCATCTTGTGGGAGGCCTTCTAATGCTACGTCTTTCGGTACGCTGTCCAATAGGAATCCTTAGATTTTCAATGACAGCCGGCTCTTTATGACACCAAATGGCCACTTACTCCTTCACCATTATGTCCGCCACACTACCCCTTTGAAATATAGAGGCTTAACACAAATTCTTGGATTTTCTTTTCTATTTGCTAACCCAGCTGTCTCCGACTGTATGATTTACCATCGCTCCTACAAACGCGGTCGGCTTTCATTCTAAATGTTTTTATTAGCCACATCAAAGCCGCCGACACCAATGGCTACCACTAGGTAGGTACTTGGACTAAATAATAACTGTTTGAACTAAACTGCTGCTCTGTAATTAACTAACTATCTAAGTGAACTGGTAAAATCATTAAGGCGTGGTATGAAGCAAAGAGTTTGTACACTTACCAGCATAAGTACCTTACAGTAACGTAAAATTAAAAAGCGTTTTTAGAAATCAACTTTGTTAAAAGATATTTTTCTACTAAAGGTTTCGATAATACTATGTTCGTTACACCATAAAATATGTTACAAAACTTTGTGAGAAAATAGCTTTTGAGTCTTACTTTAAATGTGAAATGTATTTATGTTTGTGACTGCATTGTTTTGTTTTCGGATTCGGAGGAAAGGTAAAATTACAGAGCATGATAGTAATTCCGAGCCAGCCCGTCCCTTGTTGCCCTCTTCCACGGACGCCCTAAGCCGAGGTCTGTAGCCTACAGGGCCCTTAGCGTTACTTTACGTTTTTAAGCCCTTGCTTTAGGCCTTTAATTTACTGAAGCAGACAGGTAACTCTGGTTAAGAAACTGAAAACCTCCTAGGTTGACCTGCAAGATGTCATTCCCAAAAAAAAAGATCATGAGACTTTTCTACTTAGTCTACAGGTTTAGAGATCTAGATTTCACCGAAAACTGCATAACTTATGAAATACACTAAGCGATGCCGGAGGCTCGCAACAATTAATTATTTCTTACAGACGTCAGCACATCGGTCCCCCCTAATCTACCAATTGTTTTTGATGGTTTTTCAAGTTTATTACAAAAGAATAAGGTTCATATTCAATTGGGAAAATTTGACAGATTGGGATAGCTTGATGCGCTGGCGTTTGTACGAGCTATGCACCCGACTGGATTATCCATCGGAAAATATGAATAACTTCCTTTAAATTTTTCCTCCCCTATGTCATCTATTTTGGGAATTTATTTCCAAAAATTCTTCCTTTGCTGAATTTCATGCTTATAAGAATAAGAAGAATAAGAATAAGAATAAGAATCTTTATTTGTAAACATAGGTAGTTACATGGTGTGTGAGATGTCATAATATTAGTTATGGTTCTCTATGTTTTGCTGTGAAGCGTACAAATATTATCAAATCTGAGTTTAATAATTTATTAACATTTATATTTGTCAAATAATATTGAACAATTTATACACAACTGGAAGTCAAAATCATATAGCAATTAATTAAATAAAAATAAAATAAAAACAATTAAACAGATGTCAACATAAAAATATCACTTACAACAATATAATTATATGGATGTCAAGTATCAAAGACATGTCAATCATTAAAAATTATATTTATATTTTATCCTTCAGAAACTCAGTCATATTATAATAAGACTTATTTACAAGAAACTTCTTTAAATGTTTTTTGAATAGGTGAATACTTAACATTTTAATTGATTCCGGTATATGGTCGTAAATAATTGGTGCCAAACAAAAAACACTATTGCGCATCAGTGCTGTCTTGGACTGTCTCGAACACAACATATTGACGTATCGTCGACTCCGGTCATATCTATCTGATAGCCTGGGAAATAGACTTGGGTTGGTTTTTACGAATACTGCAACTTCGAAAATGTACAAACAGGGTAATGTCAGTATTTTACATTTAAGAAAGAAAGGTTTACATGACTCTATACTTTTTAACCCAAACATTGCCCTGATGCACCTTTTTTGGGCTTTAAATATGAGTTCCCTATTGGATGAGTTTCCCCAAAAAATAACTCCGTATCTTAAAATAGAACCAGCTAAACCATGATATGCTGTAATAATAGCGTCCGTTCCTGTGACTGGCGCAAGTTTATACAATGCATATGAGGATTTGCTAAGTCGCTTTGCCAAATCTATCGTATGTGCCTTCCAATCTAGTCTTTGGTCTACGGTTAACCCTAAGAATTTTGTTGTTTTTACTTGATTTATTTGGTTGTTTTCGTAATGAATATTCATAGTCAGGGTTTTGCGTTGGGTGAATGTCATTAATTTGGTCTTGTCAATATTTATATTCAGGTTGTTATTATTTAGCCATTTTATTATTGATTGTATAGTATTCGTTACGTCATTATCATACATTAATTTCTCATAATTTAGTTTATCTTTACAGTCAATGGTAACGGTGCTGTCGTCGGCAAATAGCGTCATATGATGTTGCGTAATTTTTGGCAAGTCATTTATATATAGGATAAATAGAGGGGGGCCAAGCACGCTACCCTGAGGCACACCATAAGTGATTGTTCTATCACGCGACCGATAGACCTTCTCAATTTTGGTTTTTTGATCTACTTGTGTAATTTCCACGTATTGTTTTCGATTTTTTAAATATGACTCGATAAGCCGTAGGATATTTCCTCTTATTCCGTATGCTTCTAATTTATTAAGTAAGATATTGTGATCGACATGGTCAAATGCTTGACTCATGTCACAGTAAATAGAACATACAGGTATATTTCGGTCTACATTTGCTATGACCTTATTCAAGAAGTCGTATAAGGCCATATTTATTGTTTTGTTTTTTCTAAAGCCTTTTTGTTCGTCAGTCAAGATGTCTTCTTTTACTAAATATTTATGAATTTGTTCGTATAAATATTTTTCAATTATTTTTGAAAATATTGGAACTAGTGCAATAGGCCTGTATGACTCCGTTTTTTCTCGATCGTTTTTTTTGTAAAGTGGTTTTATAGAGCCAACGGTTTAGGCTGTGCGTTAGCTATCAGTGACAAAATGAATTTTAGATTTTTATTAACTAGAAGATGGATTCAACAGCGTGTCGTCACCTTAAATGATTAGGTACTTACGATAAACTCAGAATACTTTGAACGACTATTTATGTGTCCGTATGTCGAGCGGGAATCATCCAGTATTTCCATTTTAGTGGCTTGTTATTTTGATACTTGGAAATTAACCTAGTTTGAGGATTATCGTAACTGTGGCCTACTCATATACCTATGTATGAAAACCTTGATTAACTTTTCTGATATTCTTTGTTCGCAATGATCAAGCGTGGTAATTAATAGTTGGTGTCTGTATATTAAGAGTCTTCAGTTTGGAATTTTCTTAGAACGTGCTAGTGGGACAACAAGTACCATCGTTATCGGTCCAGCCGGTTCGAAGATTAACGGAAGGTATGCCAAAGGGCATCATGTTACCCAGTAACTGGGTTATGGAGGTCAGAAACCCAGCCGCTCCATGTAAACTACTGGTACTCAGCTGGATCTGGTAAAATTGGAAGCCGACCCCAATTTACTTAGAAAAAGGCTGGGCATATGATGTTGAAAATGAACGGTATGCCCATTGACCATCCAAAAATACGAAACTAATTAAACCAAAATAAACAAAGCAGTTATTGAAAGTGCCCATACCGTTCCAGGTCAGGGTATAGTTTAGGAAGTCGCCACAGTGATTAAATTGAGCATTCGTTTGATTAACTCGCATGCCAAAGTGCACCGCAAATAGATTGGCGCCGACTTATACACCGGAGATATGCCGGTTATTATAATAATAATTTAAGTATCATATTTGATATATATTTATATTTTGGTATGGATATTTTTGTTAAGGATGGGTTTTCTGCTTAGAACAATTTGGGATCTTTTATTGCACGGCCCCGACTTACGAGTTGTGAGTAGGGAATGCAATCTCGTTCTCGCGAAATCTCGGTCTTTTTTTAGCGAGATTGATCTCGGACGGAAAAAGGGCGAGATCTCGCGAGATATCGAGATTGCATAAAAACGTCTTATTCGAAGTGCGGACTGACACGGACGGAGTTGCGATCTGTCGGTTTCGTTCGGTGCGTGGAGGCGGCGGACTGAGGTAGCGGTCGCGTTATAAGAGAGTTTTTATAGAGGGAGTTTTTCTACTAGAAGTTTATTAAAAAATTATAGACAAATACGTCAGACAATGTTTGATGTATAAAAGTCTTTTGAAAAAAATCGTGAAAATAAATGTTTATCTTGTAATACTTATAGTTTTTGTAATTTATTTAAATATTGTGATTATTTGCCAAAAAAAAAACACAAAACTGCCAATCTCGCGAGATCTCGAAGTTGGCGAGATCTCGTAGTATTGTTATTCATAATCTCGCGGGATCTCGCTTGAGCCCTAATCTCGCTAGATTTGCATTCCCTAGTTGTGAGACCCGGCCGGCGCTTTCAATCAACTCGGCCTATCACAGTCCACTGCTGGACATAGGCCGCTCCCAGACTGCGCCAATGTTTCATATCGATTATGGACTAAATCTACCGACAAAACTTCAGTCCCGGAAAAGATCCGATGCATATTGGCAGATCTATGATTATAGCCTGGATTAACACATAAGATTTTTTTATCCCGGTAGTACTTTCCCGTGGAATAATATTCGACCTCCACGCAAGAGAAGCCACGAGCAAAAGCCAGTAATACCTTACGAAATCTCAATGTTTTGTCAGTCGTTAAAAACTTATGGACCATGGGGCGGATCGCTAGCACCTAATAGGATCAAAAGACGATCTATTATTTTTAAAAAAACATAAGCAAAACCTTCAACCATAGCTGTCATTCCACCTCTGTTAATCTATTCCACACTGAAGATATCATCAAAAATACCACTAGCATATAACTAATTACTGCCATATTTCTGTCTGACCGTCAATAAGACATTCCGGCTGAGTCCCGACTATTTATATACTAACTAATGGGACAGGTAACACATAGCTAATGCTAAAACACTATACATCACCACGGAATGTTTTTGAAGATTTTACTGTACATTCTTAACATTTTCGCCAGGTTATAAGTGTCATCAAGGAAATATGTGTGTTGGAAATGGCAACACTGACCATTTTTTTTTTGAGTTGCAACACAGCTGTTAAATTGACTGTTGTTGGAACGTCATTTTGTTTCGAACTGCCGAGCTGATCGGATCGATGTTCAATTTATTGATTGTGTAAAATTAAGTCCGATATAATAAAACCCAAAAAATATTATTAGGTACAGACATTGTCGTTTGAAGATATATCTATCCCTACTTTGTTCACTTGCATAAAAATTTACAAAATCACTATAAAATGTGAAAACAAAAAAGTATAGAACAACAGTACCAATCTATATTTAGTTCAGTGAGTTCCGTTGCAATTGCAAAATAAACCAACTATACATTGTTGTCTTGACGAGCAAGATTACACCTAAATTAATGGCAGTTAAGTAGTAATTTGTTGTGATCATAAATCGGCGGCTACATATGCGGCGCGTCTAATTATAAAGCGCGATGTATACTGATTCAGTGTGCACAAATAGATGCGCGTACGCACCCGAGCCACGCGCCAATTTTAGTGTCCCTAACTCGTAACCGATTGACGATACGTTTATAAATTGAATGCACTTGGTTTAAATATGGTGTGCAATAAAGAAAAACATTGCAAATACAAGGTTTTCTGTCTTTTTTTTTAGTTGTAGAGGCTGATAGTCTAGTCTAGAGGTTTCATTGCTAGCTTTTTAGTAACAATACAGTTTTTCTGAAGGGTTAGCAGAAGTGTAACTACAGTACTTCCACATTTCGCATGTTTTGTATAATACTTAATGTATGTTAAATTGTAAGGTATATGTCTATAAGCCATTATAACTTGAAATCAATGTTTTATTATTTCCTTTATTGCAATTTAAAAATATATAACATTTTTAAAATATAGGAAATAGTAGCTCACCGGTATGGGGAACAGGATCCAAGCTACCGGTGGTCAGGGCTCCTAAGAGAGGAACCACCCAACGATTCGCGCCGTGTCCGAAAGTACCGCATTCTGGATCAAGCTCTTGATCCAGCAGAGCTTTCTCAGACGTTGGTCGAGGCTCTTAGCTATAATGCCATTGGCCGTCACGATGGTCGGCACAATGACTGCTGTATCCACATTCCACATGTCGACAACGTTGCGAGCCGTGCCGCCTCTTGACTTGGCCTTATTTTTTCAGCTTGCACGAGGTTCGTAATGCGGGACCGTTTTATATCAATAAATCAATGTGCGACGCTCTAATCGATCTATCACAACTATGTCTGGCTTATTGCCAACAATAAAAGGTGGGGCCGCTCGTCAGGGCTTTTGCCTTCAAGCCATTGACGTAGCGGCCAAAAAGTAGGTTGCGGTGAGGTGCACCGCAACTGAGGTGGGCCGCGATGTCGAATGGGAGGCATCGCGGCTGAGGGTTACGGGCTGCGGTAGAGGAGGAGTGCAGCGCTCTTCTCTTCCGTGGCCTGGACGGGGCCGCCACCGTTTGATGGCAGACGCGGTTGGGCCGCAGGGGAAGAGGAGTGTCGGTATAGCGTCAGCCGCTCTCCCTATCCCCTGTGGCCGAAAAGTGGTAGACGGGACGGCGTGTTGTGTTCCACACGCGCGCCGTCAAAGATGTCAGCAACCACTGGTGGGGTCCGCAAGGGCTGATGCCTGCCAGGGGTGCGGGTTTGTTCGAAAGAGATACCACAGCCCCTGGCATACGGGCTACTGAGGAAACACGGGTGGGTTTTAGTCAGTATAAGTCTGACACGCCCTCCTGCTCCTGCAGCAGGAGAAGTCATTTGATGATTTCCCACCCAAAAAAAAAAAAGTCAGTGTTGATAGATCGATCCCAATACAACGTGATTTTGCCATTTTCGAGAAATGGGTCGGGCACATACCTGTAGTACAATAAATCCGATTCCTCAAGACTGTATTTCAGAGCAAGTTGCTGGTGGATAATCCTGGCTACAAGGTTGTGGCCACTAAATAAGAGTACATAACTACTTATACATGTATGTACCTAAACTCAGAATGGACCACTATAAAACCATTAGAGATTGTTCGAAGAAACGTCAAAAAGTAATAAAAATAAATATCAAAGAATTAAATAGTCCTTTTCCTTTGTACCTTCCCTTTCCATCTACAAGTAAATTACTTAGTATTTGCACTCGGGGAAACACGGGGTCGTAAATAATCATTACTGACTGATTAAGTTCTTACTGATGATATTATTACCACTTATATTATTATCTATTAGATAAACAATATAATTGGGTTTTTCTTTTCAACTCAAAGAATTTTGACAGGCGGGCTTTGGTGAATTCCGTACGTATTTTTTATGTAATTATTATTACTAACTTCTCTCCGCGGCTTCGCTTGCGTGTATGTTGAAAGTAGTCCCAGGGGAACTCAAATTCTAAGCATTTATTTCAATTAAACCATTTACAGGCACTTTATTACTGTCAAAAAATCGGTCTGTTAGTCAAAAAGTTAAATTGTCCGTTCAAAAACGTATTTATCATATAACCCAGTAACTGGGTTGTGGAGGTCAGATAGGCAGCTCTATATAAAATAATGGTATTGAACTGTATCAGACTGGAAGCCAACCCCAATTTAGTTGGGAAAAGGCTAGGCAGATGATTATGTTGCTTGACTGATTTGAAAGAAGGAAAGAAAGAAAAGTTAGCTGAGGTTACAATGACGATCACGAGCACTGTTTCCACATAAGAACCCCTGCAACCCTCGTAGATGCAATTTAAGAGATGTAGGTCGCAGGTTTGAACCCAGATAGGCGCTTGGAGTACTTAGTGTAGATAATTTTATCAGCACTGCTCTCAAAACGGTGCAGGAAAGCATTGTGAGAAAACCGACATTTTTGAGAACCAAAAATAAATCTACAAACCCGCACTGGGCCCGCGTGGTGTATTACGGCCCACTCTCTCACCGGTACGAGGCCTATATCCCAGCCGTGGGAATATTATAGGCTGAGTTTGTGTAACAAATACAGAATTTACAGCTATAGGGTTTTGAGTGTTCGTAAGGAACCCTAACAGTGAACGGAAACAGAGAAAATCTTATCGTTAATCCAGGTCAGTTACAGACCACTGTCTGAAAAACCCACTGGTTTATATAAATATGAAGGAATTGGTGAAGCATCATTTCCAAATCCAACATGGTAGTGCTAGCCCTTCTCACCATCGCCCTGTTGGCAGGTAATTATGTCTTACACACACACTCATAATATTCTACATCGTCTTTACATTTACCTATATCTATATTTATAAAATGAATCCATATTTCCCTTGATCACACATCACACGTGAACAGCTGGACCAATTTTGCTAATTCTTTGTTGTTTCTTATTGTCGTCAAGAGAAAGTTTTTATGAAAGAAAAAAATAAGAAAGTTGCGTGTAACATATATTCATAGTTAAGACAGGACAACGTCCGTCGGGTCAGCTAGTAATATTATAAACGTCAAAGTTTGTATGTTTGGATACTTGTTACTCAATCACGCAAAAATGGCTAAACGGATTTGGATAAAATTTGGCACACGGATAGTTTGTAACCTGGAATAACATATAGGATACTTTTAATGGCGGTAGTACATTGCCGTGGGATAAATTGGCTTAGTTATAACTAAGTAGCTGTTGCCAGCGACTTCGTCAAAGACAGTGTTTTGTTTTTGCTTCGCCCTCGTCCTCGTTGATGTGGATAATTTATCCCACGAGAACATACTACGGGGATAAAACGTATCCCATATGTTATTCCAGATTACAAACTATCCGTTTGCCAAATCTCATTCAAATCCGTTTAGCCGTTTATGCGTGATTGATTAACAAACCTCCAAACACCAAAACATATAAACTTTCACATCTATATTATTAGTAGAACTAGCTTTTGCCCTGGCTCCACCTGCGTGGATGTCGATTATCGCGTAAAAAAGTAGCCTATGTCCTTCTTCATATCCCAAGCTATCTCTGCTAAATTTCATGACAATCGGTTAAGCGGTATAGGCGTGAAAGCATAACAGACATATAGAGTTACTTTCACATTCATCATATTGGTAGGGATAATATAGTAGGATAAAAGGCATCTAGAATTAAATTACTATACCACAAAAGGTAAAAATAATCACTACCTTACTACATATTATAAAACCAAGTACCTGTCGTGTCTGTCTGTCTGTTCGCGACAAACTCAAAAGTACTGAACGGATTTTCATGCGGTTTTCACCAATAGACAGAGTATATTAGAAAAATCACACATCACAAGTAATCATTTAGTGTGCGAGTTAAAGTAACCACAGAATGTAAAATCTACGTCATGCAATCCAGGTTGAAAAGAAGCTCATGACCCTTCCCCAGGTCATGGTCCCATGTGCCGAATTTCATCCAAATCTGCTCAGCCGTTTTAGCATGAAAGCATAACAAACAAACAAAGTCATTTTCGCATTTATAATATTCACGTGTACTGTATTTAATATACAGGATACAAATAAAACCAGTGCGCAAACTATAACGTAGAAATTTTTCGCCAGTCATAGTTCATGTACCTATCCTATGTGTATTCAGGTAATAAACTATTTGTGTGCCAAATTTCATCAAAATCCGTTAATTCGTTTTTACATGATTGAGTTTCAAACATACAAATGTCAAAACATCCAAATACACAAACTTTCACATTTATAATATTATAGTAGGAAGGATTACTATAAACTTATTTGTCTGTATTTCAGGGTCAGCCTATTCCACACCTTCCCGTATCGTGGGAGGAACGGAGACCACCATTGATAAGTATCCATCCATAGTGGCTTCGGAGCATTATAGCATATGGACTGGCACGTGGGGACAAGCCTGTGGTGCCAATATACTGTCCTCCAGATATTTGCTGTCTGCTGCACACTGCTTTGATGGCTTGTAAGTTTATTTCAAATCCAAATATTTGTTCCCCGACCCACCCGTCGCATCGTATCACCTCCCCGACCCACCCATCGCAACGTATCACCTCCTCGAACCACCCCGTCGCTTCGAAACGCCTCCCCGGCCCACACGTCGTATGGTATCACCTCCCCGACCCACCCCGTCGCATCGTATCACCTCCCCGACCCACCCCGTCGCATTGTATCACCTCCCCGACCCACCCCGTCGCATCGTATCACCTCCCCGACCCACCCCGTTGCATCGTATCACCTCCCCGACCCACCCCGTCGCATCGTATCACCTCCCCGACCCACACGTCGCATCGTATACCGCGTTACCTATAACTTCGATATCGTTCGGCATTCTTTCTTGTTTTTGCTCAGTTTCTAAGAGCTCTAAAAACAAAAATAATTTTGACCACAAACTGGTTGTTGTGAAGATTAGCATGATTAAACAAACAGACAAATACTCTTCAGCTTTATAATTACTATAATAATATAAATGTTAATAGATTATTTTTATATCAATTTAATTTTATATGTTAATGTCCTAATTTAATTAAAATGTAAAGTGATGGTCCGAAACACAGGTTTAAATAAACCTAGATCGGGCGGGTCGCTACCTAAATTTCTAATTCCGAAACATTGTCACTTGCTCTTGTAATAAAAATATTTTAGAAATAGTTTATTTTTAGGCACTATAATTGTATGGGAAATGTATTACTGTAGGCTAAATGTACTCTTTTTGTATACGTTTCTATTAAATAAATAAATTATTATTATGTCCTTTATTAATATTTACAGATAATCTTCTTAATAGAAATCTTACATTCATTCACCAAAAGGGATATTCAAATAGAAGTTCACAGCATGAGTAAATAATATCGGCAATCTTTTGAGTGTTGTCGGTAAGCTTTAAGCAAACGTTTTAATGAATAGAGTTCCAAGAGCCCTTAACAGTGCCTTAACACATGAATACAGGGTTATTGGAAAAACACTAAGACCTCTTAAGAGGTCATTGTACTCATCATTATGAACAACTTTTACTATGGGACCAAACCCGAAAACGCGAAAAAAAAATCATCTTTTCCCTACATTTTGACGAGATATGCGAACATAAATGTAGGGAACAGCTGATTTTTTTTTCGAGATTTCAGGTTTGGTCCCATAGTAAAAGTTGTTCATAATGATGAGTACAAAGACCTCTTAAGAGGTTAATGGTGTTTTTCCAATAACCCTGTATATGTGTCCTAAAAGATAAGAAAATTATAATTTAATCAGCGAAATTCGTGAAAAGACAACCTTCAAGAAAACCTTAAAACAGCCATATTTTTATTCATAGATGGTTTATACTCGACTTAACATACTAAGCAATTTACATGATCGAATGATACCTCTGCAAGTTTACGAGCTTTTACAGCATCCTGGCTGCTTCTGAAGAACGAGCAGCCATGACGCTGTGACATACCCCAATCTCGCACGACCTTTTATATGTTTAATAATAACAAAACAGCCATTTACTAACCATTTTTCGTTTTCAGATTTTTCGACATCAGTTATCGTCGATTCCGAGCTGGATCCAGCTACCGTAATACCGGAGGTGTCGTATCCTACGCAGCCGCATATTACAATCATCCCAGTTATGGTCAGCTTGGTAATGACGGTGACATCGCCGTGGTTCGAGTTCAGACCCCGTTTGTATACAGTCCTGTCATCCAACAAGGTTCCATCGTTCCCCAGGGCTTCCAGATCCCTGATAACCTTCCCGTAGTTCACGCAGGATGGGGTCATACTTCGGTAAGATTTTGTTTCCTTTCACATCTTTTTTATTAGATTTCCTATAAGGCTTTTAATATACTTGGTATTTTGACATTGAAAAAACATGCACTGACTTAAAGCAATATTCTTGAGGACATAATCTGTAAAGACTTAGAAGATACTCAAGAATACACCTAAAAGTAGAAATCGATTCAGATTTTTCAACTTGGGTTACCTTGTTTAGAAGATCATCCAAACCCAGGTTTCTTCTTAATATTGGCCAGATTAAGAAAGATGGTTACAACAAACTAGTTGAATAAATCTAACCTAGAAATGTTGCCGAATATTTGTAACGGCCATCAGATGTTTGTCAGTTCCTGCTCAGTAAGCCAAAGTATAACTTGTTTAAAGTGTAATATCATTTACACAACAATACCAAATCTGCTCACTGCTTGGACACAGGTCTCCTCTCGGGGACAATGATTGGGCCGTAATCCGCCACTCGGGCCCAGTTGGTAGACGTCACAGTTGTCTAAGATTTTTTGTTTCTAGGAAATGCCGATTTCCTCACGATGTTTTTTCCTTCACCGTTTTGAGAGCAGTGGTGATGAAAATAATTCACACAAAGTAAACCGCTTGTCGAGGGTCGAACCTACGACCTTACAACTCGTAAGTCACGGCCTTTACCATTGGGCTGCTACTGCTCCTGCAGAGCATGGAGGAGGCCTGTGTCTCAGCAGCGGGAACATTTTAGGCTAATTGTGTAACATCTTTGTTAAAACATAAAATTGTGATCTTACAGTTCCAAGGCGAATTTTCTGAAGTGCTTCTGGAGACCCAAATCTACACCATCAACCGCGAGCTCTGTGCTGAACGCTACCTTACCCGGTCATCCATTGTAACTGAGAACATGATCTGCGCTGGTCTGCTAGATGTCGGCGGCAAGGATGCCTGTCAGGCTGACTCCGGCGGTCCCCTTTACTACCAAAATATCATCATTGGTGTTGTTGCCTGGGGCCACCAATGCGCCAATGATACTTTCCCTGGAGTCAGTACTGCTGTCTCTTCCTACACTGACTGGATCGTCTCGATTGCAGTATAAATTTCTAGATTTAAAGGTATTCAATAAATTAAGTCTTAGAGGTTTTTTTTTTGTTTTGATTACATCTTATATTAAAACTTTAATAGTAAAAAGGATGGTAAATATCAAGTACATGCTACTACAAAACGAACGACGGGCGCTTGTAACACTATGCAAAATGATGCGTACCCTTAACAACACTGAAACTACGCACATTACTACATTAAGCTATCAAACATTACTGACAAATCGGATAGGATTCGGCCCTTTACCTTTAAGGTGACACTTGTCCACATTTTTTCCATACAAACTTCGGGAGGGATTTACTCCACTGTTTGACTATGTACATCAAAAATTAAACATGGCATGGTTTTGTCTCATTATTAATATTGTCTGTATGGAAACAGAATACTTAAATGAAAAGCCATTAAAAAGTTATGAGCCAACAAAGATTCGTTTTTCTTGCTAATTTAACCTAACTTTGGGCGTGTTTAAGTACTAAAAGGAGTGTAAAATCTCGAAAACCAAGTCGGTACCGACAAAGCTCAATTATCGAAAAGTTCAATAAACTTAATTGGTCATTGAATTATGCAGTGGTTTTTTCAGAAAACCCGATCTTCCGAAGGACTTTTCTTAATTTTTTACACGCCTGTTTTACTATAACTGATCCTGCAGCTCTCTCAATAATGTTGTGCGTGTAGACTAGCATCTACTCGTAACTGCTCATCACTGATAATACCTCTGTCGGACACGAAGCCTGGTGAGACAGCGTGCTTTTTAGCCAGGCCCATCAGTGAGTTCGAGCCCGCGACTAGTGTACCCTTAAGAGACACATAATATATTTTTGTGTCCTAAAAGAAATGTTTATATTGTAAATGCACTTCGAAAGGTAATATAAATGCTGCTTAGGATTTAGCATTGGTATGTATGAGATATAAAAACAATATTGTTTTATATTAGGTCTTTACCTATGAAATTGCCGTTCTGCAGTACTGGCCATTTCAAATCAAAATAATTTTTGTTTGGCTAAGAATTCTAATTTCAAATTAATTTTATTTTAAAAACATGGATTTTTTTTTCTAAAAGTAGTCATTTCTTTATTGATTAGTGTTACATTTTCATCGCATTTCAATCTTTTTCGTCATCATGGATACGTTAAAAATTCGAGTAATTATGGAATATGAGTACCGTCGTGGCAGCAACGCGGCACAAGCGGCACGCAACATCAACGACGTTTACGGAGCTAACACTACAAACCAACGCACCACCTGTTATTGGTTTGCTCGCTTCCGTTCTGGAAATTTCGACCTGAAAAATGTACCTCGCGGTCGTCCGAAGACTTTGGTCGACAATGACGAATTAAAGGCGATTGTGGAAGCTGATGATACACAATCTACGGCTGAATTAGCAGCAGCTTTCGACGTTAGCGTCAAAACAATATTGGTCCATTTGCGTCAAATTGGCAAGGTAAAAAAGCTTGACAAATGGGTGCCCCACGAACTCAATGATCGCCAGCGCGAAGTACGCGTCGAGACGTGCCTTGCACTGCTCAACAGACACACAAATGAAGGAATTTTGAACCGCATTGTTACCTGCGATGATAAATGGATTCTGTTTGATAACCGTAAGCGCTCAGCAAGTTGGTTGGATCCTGGTTCAGCACCTAAACAATGCCCTAAACGAAAACTTACCCCTAGAAAAGTGATGGTCACTGTTTGGTGGTCTAGCGCCGGTGTGATTAATCACAGCTTCTTACCAAACGGGGTGAGCATTACTGCAGATGTGTACTGTGAAGAACTGAACACAATGATGGAGAAGCTGGCGCATCTCCAACCAGCATTAGTCAATCGCTCGTCTCCGCTGCTCCTGCACGACAACGCGCGACCTCATACTGCACAGCAGACGGTCTCCAAGTTGCAAGAACTGGGGTTGGAAGCTCTCCGTCATCCGCCCTACTCACCAGACCTTGCGCCTACAGACTACTACTTTTTCCAGAATTTGGATAACTTCTTGGCGGGAAAAAAATTTAATACCCGAGAGGCAGTACAAAATGCCTTTGAAGAATTTGTTGCCTCCCGTCCAGCTGATTTCTTTAAGAAGGGCATCAATAAACTGCCACTGCGATGGCAAAGATGCATTGATTGCATGGGTGATTACTTCGATTAATACAAATAAAAAATTCATGAAAAAAATTCGTTTAAATTTTTTCATACAAAACGGCAATTTCATAGGTAAAGACCTATTATATTCTTTAAACTGCCATTATTACGAGTATTTTAAGAAAACCGAAAACCGAATACAAACTTAAGACAAACAGTCAGGCTAAGCGCGCACTACGTATTTTAATCGTTGCGAAAAATAATCACCAATCTGTGAACAAAACCAATATAATAGAGAGACAGTAAAAAATCGCCTGAGAATCTTCTTGAAACATTACATGTGTTTGCGATTTTATTTCGCATGAACACGCGATTTATTAAAAACGCATCGCCAGTGCGCGCTCTGTCTAAGTAGAAGCAAGTTTCTGTTTGTGTGTACCTACATTTTTGAAATACAGATACACATTAGGTAGGTTAGCAGTAAGAAGCCATAACAGTAGAAAGAAATGAATTGTGATCTTATTTGTGAGCAGCTGTTTATTTACACAACCTTATTGAGATTTATTCATGTATGCTCGTAGGGCTACTAGTTAAGGAGACAGGTATTTTTGTCTATACACATATATATATGTCGGATCCTCTACATAGGATTGTGATAAGACATAGTGTCAGATCCTACTGTGGGGCTACGAGTACAGAATACAGGTAAATTACAGAAATAGCTCCTGATATAACGTCCACAATGATCTAAAGTCAATTATAACCTAATACTACACAACTAATAGTCTGAACTCAAAAGAAAACACGGAGCAGTACCTAGGTCAATATGGGTCGCGACCACGTCTCTACAATCGCAGTCGATCCATGGTCTATATCATCACCATATCCTTAGACTCCACACAACGCCAAACAAAGGCATTTGTGTCTCGTTTTTAAGCCAACTCATATAATACTTATGTCAAACTAGCTTTAGCCAGCGGCTTCGCCCGCGCGGAACTTTCATCCCCTATTTAACTGCCTAAGGGGTTGAATTTCTAAAAATCCTTCCTTATTCCTTTTTTTACAGTATAAAGGGAACCTCTGTGCAAAATTTCAGCTTTCTAGGTCCAAGGGTGGGGGCTGGGTGTTGATGAGTCAGTCAGTCAGGACTTTTCTTTTTATTTATATAAATAAATGTGCATATACATAAAAGGAAGCCAGCATAAAGATTTTTGTAATTCATCTCCGTTTTACTTTAGATAAATAAACATGATAACTATTGAATGGGGAGACTACTATGCACAAATTCTTTAAACTTAACATAACTAGGTAAGTATATCAAAAGGTACAATTTTAATCAGACAATAAGCAAATCTTATCGTTAATCTATAGCTTCAAAGTGCGGTAGTTACAGATGGATTTGTTAATCTAAATCGTTTTTACAATGGATTTGTTCGGCTTAATATAAAAATGTGTTAGGATTAGAAACCACGCATTCGTTTCCAACACAAACATGGCGATACTTGTACTCCTGTCCATCGCCCTTCTTGCAGGTAATTATACGCATTTTTGCTTATTCAAGTGTTTGGCTATGTACTGATGGACGGAACCTTCTGAGAAGCTGTGATGCTCGCGAAGAGGGAGGTGGCGCACGTGAAGGAGAGGCAGTATATGCGCCCTCACGGCCCTGGCCGCCACAGGAGACGCTGTGGGTGTCGGGAATCCTAGGCTGATTCCCGGCCACCGTAGGCGTGGGCTTGCGGACGGCGAGTAATGGGTAGCTCGCTGTCCGGTAAGGACCAAGCTCGGGTCGACGGCGCGTTGTGTTCCACGCGCGCCTCAAAGAGATGTTAACACCAATTGGTGGTGTCTGCAAAGGCCGATGCCTGCTAGGGGTGCGGGTTGTTCGAAAGAGATACCGCGGCTCCTGGCACACAGGCAACTGGGAACACGAGTGGGTTTTAGTCAGCAAAAGTCTGACACGCCCTCCTCTCAGAGCGGGAGAAGTTATTTGATGATATCCCACCCTCAAAAAAAAGTTAAAAATAATGATGGACGAAACAATGTCCAAGGTAAATACATATTCGAAGACAAGTCCTCGATCTCCTTCACTAAATATTGAAGTCACCACCGGTTTGCGGCGAAGAAGAACTGCGTGAAGAACATCATAAACGCTCATACTTTCCTCATCAAAGAAAAGGCAGTCTTGCAGTGGTTCAACATAGACTTATTTTTTTATTCTCTCTAGGCTCATCTGTGGCCTTGCCAACCAGGATCGTTGGGGGCAATGAGACCTCCATCGATAAGTTCCCCGGCATTGTTGCGTTGGAGTTCTACAGCATCTGGACTGGAACCTGGGGTCAGTCTTGCGCTGCTAATATTCTGACGGCCCGCACTGTTGTGACTGCTGCTCATTGCGTAGAGGGAGGGTGAGTAAATTACTTGATTCCCACCACCAACATGTTAGTTGGAACCACCTACTGCTGAGTATAAGCCTGTCTTCATCTTATAATGAATAGTAATGAATGGCTTACCCAGCATAAGTAAGTAGAACATGAGATTGATTAACCAAAGTAAGGAGGCTGTTTGTGATTATTTTTTATTTAAATTAGTCTCATGTTGTGATTTTAAACACATTTTCTGATCTTTGGTCTACTGATGAATCAACGCTAATTTATAAATGTTACATTCATTCACAGCTTGTTCAGTATTGCATATCGCCGAGTCAGGGCCGGTTCTTCCTACCGCAACACTGGAGGCATTGTGTCCTACGCACAAGCCAATTTCAACCATCCATCCTATGGTCAGAACGGTTTTGACGGCGACATCTCCGTGATCCACCTCTTTGAAGCGTTGGTGTACAGTCCTGTGGTTCAACAGGTCACCATCGTCGCCCAAGGTTTCACTATACCTGATAACCTACCCGTTGTTCACGCCGGATGGGGTACAACTACGGTAAGCAAGATTTTTGTAGATACGAGTATAGACACTAGCTTTTGAAAGAAAGTCAGTAAAATACAATGAGATTATTATGTTTGGCACATGTCATAGTGAAGAAATGTCTATAATTGTGTAAAATAATATCCTTATCATGGTCTACTCGTGTGCTGTACGTATTTCATCGAAATATGCTCGTTACGATCTCTGATTTGCAAATGCAGGTATTATAAGGAACAGCCAGCCAGCCAAGTCTGACAAACAGTCTTACCAAGGGGTATAAGTATTACCCAGTAACTGCGTTGTGGAGGTCAGATAGGCAGTCGCTCCATGTAAAATACTGGTACTCAGTCGCGTCGCATCCAGCTTGACTAGATGCCAATCCCTATATAGTAAGAATAAGCATAGGCAGATGATGATGACATGGAACAGATAGTAGCAAGCATCATTTAAGAGAGTGGCTTAGTGGACATTTTTTCTTAAGCATTGACTATGGTATGCCAAGGGGTATAAATAAATCTGTTTTCGGGCCTGATTCCCCGTAAAGTTCCCAGCAAGTTAATCTAAGGAAAGAAGCAGTTACTGTTGCTTTGTGTTTGAGCACATAAGTAATCATGGAACTCTATCACCAGCAGCGATCGGTACCGAGTTATCTTTAGCGGGAACGCGCTTCTTATAAATTACAAGGTGTTAGGGCTTCACCAACGCTGCTTTTACAACCATTTACTGACAACCGTTTGTGTGATGTCACATTAATCAATTTAATTCTTACCCAAAAACCAATGTTATTTGCAGCAAGGAGGTCAGTTATCTCCGGTACTCCGTGAGGTTACAATCTACACGATTAACAACATACTCTGCGCCGCTCGCTACCTGACCCTTCCCAGACCTCTTGTGGTTACTGAGAACATGATCTGTGCTGGTCTTCTTGACGTCGGTGGACGGGATGCCTGCCAAGGAGACTCCGGTGGCCCTCTTTACTTTGGCAATATCCTCGTAGGTGTTGTGTCCTGGGGTCATGGATGTGCCAATGCGACCTTCCCGGGCGTCAGCACCGCTGTCAGCCCCTACACTGACTGGATCGTCTCTCTTGCGATCTAAATGTTTTTAGAGCTATTCAATAAATTAAGTTTATACAGTTATTTTATTTTTATTATGTCTTACACACCACACACTATCTTCCACCACACCAGCCTTCGTGGGGGAACACACTCCTCCCCTGCAAATACTGACATCTGTTTTCTTACTCAAAAAATCAAGCGTTGGTTTGTTTTTATGTGTTTGTTGTGTTACGCATTAAAATACAATTAGTCAAATATTTATTTGCCACTTCAATTTATATGAGCAAACGCTCAAACAATTTCAATCGTGAAGTTAATATATCGACGGTCCCTACGTATAATCCCCGTTGGTCTCGCGGTCGCAAGTGCGACTGCTGAGCGTGGGGTCCTGGGTTCGATTCCCGGGTCGGACAAAGTGATATTGGGTTTTTCCAGTAGGAACTTCTTAGTTGCAGCCCGGAGTTTGGAAGTTGGTAGTGTGAAACCGCCATGCTTCGGAAAGCACGTTAAGCCGTTGGTCTTACGCCTGATCTCTCTCCGATCGTGTCGGATTGCTGTCCCATCGGACTATGAGAGTGAGAGAAGAGAGAGTGCACTTGTGTCTGCGCACACACTTGTGCACAATAATATTTCCTGTGCCGGAGGCTAGTCTCCGTTGAGATTGGCCGCGAATGCCGAAATACGGTCTGGAGGACTATAATAGGGTGACTGGTAATTAGTGACCGATAGTTAAACACATGATTGTACTCATCATTATGAACAACTTTTACTATGGGACCAAACCGAAATCGCGAAAAAAAATCAGGTCTTCCCTATATTTTGACGAATTATGCGAACATAAATGTAGGGAACAGCAGATTATTTTTTCGCGATTTCGGGTTTGGTCCCAATGTAAAAGTTGTTCATAATTATGAGTACAATCATGTGTTTAAATATCGGTCACTAATTACCAGTTACCCTATATAATCCGCTAACTACAAATGACCAAATTTACAGGAGAGCGCTTCAAAGTTTCAAACACGTGTATTTCATGTTCTACTTAATGTAAAGTCATGTGTAGATTTAAACTGTATTTTGCCATCTTAGACGTATTTTTGTTTAACTAAATGATAGCTGACCTGATGGTCACGAAAACAAAACATGCAAATCACGTGTCTATCACATACGGGATTACCGTTACCGGGACCGTCGATATATTGTTTTCTAATAAAGACATTTGAACGAATATGGTACCTGAAGGTTTTTAAATGAACCTAGTTTTCCACAAGGTTCAATACTAGGCCTTTCTGATTTTTACGTCGAATTTTTCCGATCTTGAATAATTTTATGAGCATAGTTTACAATATTTAATCAGGGTGGTCATCACCTCAATTAAAATACGTACGTAGGTTGTAAGCATCATAATTCTAATATCGTACTACTATTATAAATGGGAAATTGTATGTATGGATGTTTGTTACTCTTTCACGCAAAACCTACTGGATGGATTTAGATAAAAAGAGATTGCCCATTTTGCTATGGACCGCCGTTGCGCATCAAATATTTTTGTATGATAGCATAAATTGGATGTAAAAGAAGGCTGATGTCGTACTTTCAAATGAAATAAAAATTATCCATGTATTTTGTAGGGTTTAAGTAGTTCTTTGATTTTCTGTTCAGTTTTGAGGTTAGTTTTGTAACAAACCTTTTACCAATAAAAACAGTCCTTTACAACAATATGATTTGAATTCACTAACGACAGCATAGAATAGTTCGAACAAACCAATGAGTGACCCCAAACAAATCATATTACATAGGTAAATCATGCTAAGTGTAGGTTTGCATCATCATTATTTCAGTTGAACGACATCCACTGCTGGACATTGGCCTCCCCCATTGAACTCCGCCACTTCGACTGGTTCTGTGCTTCCCGCATCCAACGTATTCCAGCGGTCTTCACAACGTCATCGGTCCACCATGTGATAGGACTCCAGAACTTTCCGGCCCCACCGGCCATCTGGTATTCGATCACGTAGGGAAACTCCAAGCACAGCCCTCTCCATTGTCCTTTGGGTGACTTTTAGCATAGGAAATAGAAAATAAAAATGCTTGAATATAGGAATGGAATAGTTTTATTGGTCCATATTAAGTATCGTCATATTCATAAAATATGTCGTCTAAAAATGGAGCCGGCGGCTCAACAGACCTAAATTGAGCCCAACTAAGATACCACAAAATGGTATTAAAAGGATAGATAAGTGTTATTAAAAGGATAGATACCTGTTGAGTAGGTATGCACGACATTATATTTCCTTCAGGGCTATCAATTGACAGTTTGTGTGTCTTAGCTCTTAATATGGACGATCCACAGACAAAGCACACTTGTTGATGTTCATATGCTCGTACAATTGTTGATCCACTTGAAAAGTTAAGAGATGCTCTTTCTAGTACGGTAAAACATTTTTGACAAAGAACATCCTCCACTGACATCTAAAAATAAAAATAATAGATATACCTATATTCTGATAAGATCAAATCTTAGATTAGTTTAATAGAAAATATACATTATTGCCGCAAACAGGCAAAATTAAAAGAAAATCGAATCAAACTAGGAAAAGTATAACTGGTGGCTTTTATCTCATCATGATGCATTTACATGAAAATAGTGCTAAAAGGCTTGGACAACCGTTTCTAAGTAATAACTTTATTATCAATACAATATTAATGATAATATAACACAATGTACCCATTTACCATTGCACACACATCTAAAAAGTATGTGTATTCTAACAAATTGTAACATAACTGAATAAACAGGAGATACTAACCGTTGCTGGAGTAATCCAGGATCGTAAAATTCTTAACATTACATCCATTGCATCCCCGACTTGACGACGGGGTAGGGGATGTATCAAAGAAAGGGAACAATTTACGCAGCGTGAACTTTTTAACAAAATAGTTGGTGATTTACTGCACAGAGGACACAGACCGTAATCGCAAAAACGTTCTACACAATCCACACCACCAGCACAGAAATAGTACAATGGTCTTCAAAAGAGATTTTGTCGTGCAGGAATCCGAAGACTCGACTGGACACGAACTCAACGCAATAATAAGTTATATAATAGCACAACAAACAATAACTATCAACGCTTAAGTTACAACAAAATTCGCTGCCGACCGCCGACAATTTGTCAGTGACACTTTTGACAATTCAATTTTCATATTGCTTATGACAGTGTTACCGACAATTAATCTAAATCACCCTGACCTTTAGTGATTTGTCAAATAAAGAAATATTTTTAATCAATAGAAGAATATTATTTTGTTAAAGCAAATTAAAAAAAAAAAATGAGGAAAAATGTCATAGTTGAAACTATATTTAAAAGGCTGAGATTTAAAAATAATTTCAGTTAAGACATTTCTTGTGTCTGCCCTTAGACCAGAGATGGCAAGCCTCTAACCTCTCAGAGCCATTTTTCCGAAAAAAAAAGAAAAAATATGCAATTGACGTGCCAACAAATAATCTTGACTTATTGACTACTAGAAAAAGGCTAAATACTTTCACAATAATAGGTACCTACCTTTATTAGCAAACAGAAATAGACTTGTACTATTATACAGTAATCAACATCATACCACATTATTTATATGAAAGAACAAATTAGTGCAACTTCTGCTGTCTGGTAGTAGGTTCATATATTGCTTTTAGCAGAATGCAAGCATAACTGGAATCATGCGACATTGGTGCGGTTTCTGAAAGTAACGACTCAGGCCTATGAAGATGAAATGATCACGCTCAGATTTCTATGTTTGTTACTGTGACTTGCCGTGCCAAAATTATTTTGTTGCGTGCCACCAAAGGCACGCGTGCCAGTGGTTTGCCATCCCTGCCTTAGAGTATCCGTTAAGACCGCTTAGGGGGAGGTTCTTGAAATTGGCAACACCATTGCACTAAAATACGCCATTTAAAAATAAGTGTAATAAAATCAAATAAATCACTAATTAAATACAAAATATTAACCCCACACACGATTTCGATAATGGGAACTGAGAAAAGTTAAAAAAATATTTTATAAATTATGAGTATATTTTTATGGCCATACTCTTATCCTTTAAAGCGATATTGATTTTGGTCAATGTCCTTTGGCACACAGATAGATTATAACCTAGATTAACTCATAGGATACTTTTTATCTCGGTAATACGTTCCCGCGGAATTATTTCCGACTTCCATGCGGGCGAAGCCGCGGGCGGAAGCTTGCATAAAATAAAATCACGCCTTGTTTTCGGGAAGGGTTGGTCACAGATGTACCTATAGTAGGTATATCCACATTTCGCCAGTTATGTCTAAGTTCCATGTAATAGGGGCGAGCCTTTTGTCATCAACAGGGCACTACTCCCGACTCTAGGTACTGTTAGTTAAGTAAAACATTCAAAACACTTTTTCTGACCAGGGGTTAGAATCCGGACCACAGCAGTTGAGCTTGGACTAACTACACCAACGAAACAGTCAAATGTGAAACAATTATTTCATTTAGGTTACCTACCTTTAACAATCCCAATAAATAAATGCGAAGAATATATCCAAAGCTGATGATGAAGTAACAAATTATTACACTATTTATTGGAGTTATCTCATCTCTATCCATATTTAAACTAGCAGGCACGTTCATAAACTGCATAACAGCATCGCGCCCCCGTACTAATCAAAAAGATTGTCGAGCGAAATTATTTGCTCGGAAAACCGGAAGGCGCCCTCTGTCGACGCAACCACGAGTTCGGGTTCAACGAACAAAACGGACGCGACGATCTTGTTTACGTGCCTTACTAACACACACACTAGTTTCAGGTTAGACGTCGAAAGATGGAGCTACACGGCTGTTTTTAAGATTTCTTTTATGTTATGCTGCTCATCAAACATTTTAAATAAATAAGTCACCGTTCGCGTTAGCAGCAGCCGATATCGTTTATAGTGTAATAATGATTAGCATCTAGATAAACATAATATTATTATAGTTACTTTGGATAGGTAATCAGTAGTTTTATGGTCCCGTAATAACGGCATTGAAAATATCTTTATAATTTTACAATGTGTTTATCAGGTATTAAATTTGTGTGGTGACTGCTGATACCGCAGTTGAATTGAACATGGCAACGTTGATCCTTCTTGTTCTGGCTCTCTTTGCAGGTATTTATAACCCTAATATAAACTTTAATAACAAGATGACAGAGTTTCCAATTTGTAGACCGGGTTAAGAATACAACAAACCGTCCCATCACCGGCGATATCCCGCGTCTGGCCCTGGTCCAGGCCATGGTACGCAGCTAACCATTAATAGCTGTCTCTTTCTTCTGCGAAGCAGTGATGCTCGCGAAGAGGGAGGCAGCGCACGTGAGGGAGAGGCAGTATATGCGCCTCACGGCCCTAGCTTCCGCAAGAGACGCCCTAGGCCCCGGGAATCCCAGGCTGGTTCCCGGCCACCGTAGGCGTGGGCTTGCGGACGGCGAGTAATGGGTAGCTCGCTGTCCGATAAGGATCAAGACCGGGTCGATGGCGCGTTGTGTTCCACGCGCGCTTCAAAGTGATGTCAGCACAAACTGATGGGGTCGGCAAGGGCCGATGCCTGCCAGGGATGTGGGTTGTTCGAAAGAGATACCGTGCCCCTTGCACATGGCAACTGAAGGAACACGGGAGGGTTTTAGTCAGTAAAAGTCTGACACACCCTCCTGCTCCATCCAAAAAAAACCGTCCTATCACTGACATAATAAACTGATGTCATTTGGTCAGGTGCCACACATAAATAAAATTTGGCTTGGCTGGATACATCTGCGGCATGTCAGACGATCAATAGGTCAAACTTACAACCAGACGTCTCCGTCTGGTGACCATCTCTGTTGGGATGAGCTGGACTCCTTTAATAAAGATTGGTCCTTGGCAGCTCTGGATAAAGAGAGGTGGAAATAGAGTAGGAGACCCTTGCCCAATGGGACATTAATGGCAAATAATTAAAATAATACAGTTTGCAAGAACGTAGGTCAACAAACTTGGAGACAAAGGTGTAACAAAAAAGGGACTGTTACTGTTGGCCTGCGTCATTCTACCGCTGGACAAAAGTCTCCAGCCATGACTTCCAGCTACTGCGATCCAGGGCTAATGTGGACCATTAGTAGTTTGTTCTCTCCAGGTTGTCCCGCCATCTTATATGGGGTCGGACGCGATCCCTTCTGGCTGTATCCGTGCTCATAGTACACGCCACGATGTGGCGGTTTTAATACTGATTACCTCCGTTCTTGTGTCCCCCCGAAAGTTTTCCGTCTCTTAGAACGGAATTTTAAAGAATATTAGTTTTTAGGTGGAAACAAGAAGAGGGGAATCAATTCTAACCGACGTGGGTTAATAAATGTTAAATGATTTTATTTCTGTCCTACTAAAAAAACTTTTTTCAAAAAAATAACAACCGACTTCCAAAAAAACACTACAAAGTGCAAAATAACTTTAATTTCGGAAGTCGGTGACTTTGGATGTGTATTTTAATTATTCGTCACCGCCTTCCGAAATTAAAGTTATTTTGCACTTTGTAGTGTTTTTTTGGAAGTCGGTTGTTATTTTTTTGAAAAAAGTTTTTATTTTTCACTTTTTAGTTACCTACCTCACACCAATTCGAAATTTCATCATCCTTGGCGTCAAACCAATGCATATTTATGCGAAAGCAATATTCGCGGTTGATTTGCTGTAATTTTTTGAAGAGTTCCGTTGTCTGTCTCCGAAATGCATCATCAGATCTATATGAAATTTCAATGGGACCATTTCGAAGTAAACCCCTTTCGAACAAAAAAATAATTTTGCAAATCCGTCTATATACGACGGAGTTATGCCCGAACATACATAAAAAAAAAAAAAAAAAAAAATATAAACATGTCGAATTGATAACCTCCTTCTTTTTGAAGTCGGTTAAAAATGTGATTGACGTGTAAAAGTGTATGTACAAACCTTTGTACAAACCTTTGTACATACACTTTTACACGTCAATCACATTTTTAAAACTAGATGAGGTTGGTGTTTAATTTTTTTTTTTCTTAAAACCTATTGAGTGGGGTATCAAAATAAAGGGTTTCATAAATAGGTCTCATTAACGTCAAAAATAATTATATTAACTAAAGACTGCCTAAAAAGTGAACTTTAATTACAAAAGATGGAAACGAGATACTTGTATTAAAAGTGACCATTACACTGAATTATAACCAATCTTATGCAATCGGAGGCCAAAAAGGTAATTGTTAAAGTTAAGAAGATGCCGCCGACTTTTTAGGCCGTTGGGTATTTTGATTATGTATATTTTTTTTAAAACAAGTAATCCAACTTGGTTCCTCTAGGTAGGTACATTATTTGAATACGAACGGGCGTTACAAGAAATAAAAGTAAGTACTTGCTGTTTTCTTCTTTTTCTGTGACTACCTTGATAATAATCTGTTCTTCCATCTGTTTCCAGGCCTTGCCTACTCGACGCCGGCCTCCCGTATCGCAGGTGGTACCCCGACCACCGTAGCGCAATATCCTTCAATCGTCCAGGTGGAGTCGGCGGGAGCGTCCTCCGGCTTTTGGTCGCAAACTTGTGGAGGCAACATCCTGACTGCCAGATATGTGCTGTCGGCAGCACATTGCTTCCATGGAATGTGAGTCGTCATCATCATCTCAGCCCAGAACCCACTGCTAGGTATAGGCCTCCCCTTTTTTCGCCAAACTTCTCTGTTCCGTGCGTCTCTCATCCTAGTGTGTACCGAGATTTTGAAGATATCATCAACCCAACGAGCTTTGGGCCACCCCTAGTTTCTTTGGCTTAATTTTGGCCACCCTACGGTCACAGTTTTACTCCAACGGCCATCTCCTCGTCTAATTAGATGTCCTGCCCAGCTCTACTTCAGGCGCATCGCGCTGTACCCGACGTCGTATATTTCGTATTGTGCTTTGTTGTATTTGTGTTACTTTTTTGTGCTTGGATGTAGTTTACTTAAAATGTTCGTCGTCTTCTAGATTTGATAAAATATCAAAATTGCAAATCTTTTATCATTTCACAAACACGGGCTCTTGTGAAATGTCAGAAGCTATGTGCACGATTTCAACTAGTCCTATGGAGAAGAGCCGGCAAGACACTCCACGGATATAAACAAACTCTTGTATTGGCTTTTACAATGTTTTCAAACTACAGTGTTAATAGTTATGAGAGGACAGCGTAGGCCTAGGCTGTCAACAAGTAAATACCAACGTTATAACATATATTTTTTAGGGTTCCATGCGTTCCATACTTAAAAAAAAAAAACGGAACTCTTTTATGATCACTTCGTTTTCCGTCCCTCCGTCTCAAGGTTTCAAGTTGAAATTAATATGAAATGTGATATACAATAAGTCTAACGTCCCTAAAAATATCAAGCTTCTAAGTTAAAGCAATAAAAATACGGTCATTTACGAGACATTCTTTGATACAATTGTAACATAGAGTTTGCAAGAAGGGAGGTCAACAGAGTTTGAGACAAAGATGATTGGTATAGGTGTAACACAATAAGGAACTGTTACTAGCATGCAATGTGCCTACGAATCTACAGTCAAATAGGTCATGAGCTAAGGGCACAGAAAAGTTGAAATCACTTTCAATGTGCTTCGTATTTCTGACTTCTACAAAGACTTTCATTAGGATTTACATAAGCTTTTTGGTTCCATAAAGCGGGGTGAATAGGGATGCAGGGGTGAAATGGATTTTACCGTTGAAATATATAGTTTGTTGCCAATAAGGACACTCAATCGTTAATTATAATGCAGTTAACACATAAGAGTCCTTTTTGGCAACAAACTATATTATTGCAATGTAATAAAAATACGGTAGCAAATATTAGATCAATTTAATTCATTTTTGGTTTTTGAATCATCGTTATCGTGGATAGAATGCCATTTTGTCCTGGCCCTTATGAATCTGTATAGAAGGACTGATTGACTTCTGTATTTTCAGATTCTATGAACCCAAGAACCGTCGCATCAGGGCTGGTTCTTCCATCCGCAGCTACGGTGGCCAGGTTTCCTACGTAGACGTCGAGATCAACCATCCAACCTATGGTGCCAACGACATGGATGGCGACATCTCCTTAGTGCGACTCAAGACTTCCCTGACCTACAGTAACACCGTCCAACAGGGTTCCATCATTGCACATGGTTTCCAAATGCCTACTGGCATACCTGTCGATATAGCTGGTTGGGGTGCTACTGTGGTTTGTATAATTAACAATATTTTCTATCTTTAGAATATCAACAAGTAGATTTTTAATTTTAGAAAGTTTTAGCTGCAACACTTGAAGAGATTCTTCTAATGAATTACACAACTCGAAATACGTTGAAAGCAAAAGCAGGCATTCATAAGTTGTTGCCACTACATTGATTGTGTTCCAGGTATTGTTTGCAAATTTCAGTTCAATCTTTCTCGTCTGGTCGATAAGATTGTTGCTTCTATAATTAATAATTTTCAGGTTCCTTTTTTATTTTTAAATTTTACTGTATTGTTTAGCCTTCTAATAAGGCCTTAAGTATTAGAAGGCTAAAAGTCACCCAAAGGGCAATGGAAAGGGCTATGCTTGGAGTTTCTTAACGTGATCGAACAGAAATTAAGAGATCCGCAGAAGAACCAAGGTCCTGGTAATCGACATAGTCCGAAGTATTAACAAACTTGAGTGGCAGTGAGCAGGGCATTTTGCTCGCAAAACAAATGTTCGATGGTGCCGATGGATCTAGAGTGGCAACCGCGTACCGGAACGTAGAGTTGGATGACCAAACTGGCCCGATGACCTTGCGAAGGACGCAGGGATCCACTGGATGTGGGAAGCACAGAACCGGTTGTAGTAGCGGATTTTGTAGAAAGCCTATGTCCAGCGGTGGACGTCTTTCAGCTGAATTGATGATAATGATGACAAACGAATACTTTCCTTTCATTAACAGATCGGAGGGTTACCTTCCAACGAACTCCGGGAGGCCACAGTTTTCACTGTCGACAGGAAAATCTGCGCTGAACGTTACAGCGCTCTGTCCATTCCCCGCGCCGTCACCGAGAACATGATCTGTGCCAGTCTCCTAGACATCGGTGGCAAGGATGCCTGTCACGGCGACCTTGGAGGTCCTCTGTACTACGGCCAAATCCTCATCGGCATCCAATCGTGGGGCGAGGGTTGTGCGAACAGAACTTTACCGGGAGTCAGCACTGCTGTGTCCTCGTATACTACTTGGATAACTGATGCTGCTGTGTAGGAGTCTTCTTTGTTCCCAGCCCCTCTGATTAATGACGATTAGCAATCAGTTCAGTCTCCTTCAAATACGAATACGTGAATAATGCTAGGTGTTTGCTGATTTACCTTGATCCAGTATTGTGATCCATGACAGCAATCTAGTGACATTGGATTGGCCATCGGCTGCTTACTGGCTGCTCTTAAAACCAGTACCAACGTGTCGCTTTGCATCCTCGTCAAATTCAAGGAAGTAACTATGCTAATGATTTTCGACACGAATCAATAATAAAATAAGTAGGTTTAAAAAAAAACATATTTTCGGAAATCGCCATCAGGAAACGCATGTTAAAACGCGGCCCGTGTGATAGCTCACTGTGTCTGTAACACACAGCGCCATAGTCGTGCGACACTGCCTACCGCATACGGAACGGGGTGGTATGTGTTCATTAGTGAGCAGGTATCGTAATTTTATTTGTTTATTTATGTCTTTCATAACAGCCTCCTGAAATTTGACGAGGATGCAAAACGACACGTTGTATAGATACTAGAAAATATTGATCCACTGTCACTGGATTTCAACACTGGAATATGACACTGGGTTAATGTAAATTGCGGGAAAAGTTTTAACCTTGAATGATGGGCAATATTTATTTTTATCACACCTTCCATTCATTCTTTTCTCACAACAATATTTAATTCCGTACCTAACCGAAAAGTTCTAAGGGTTATAAAGAAATAAATTATTTCATAAGAAATGTTGTTGTTTTATTTGGTTGAGCCATGTTTAATAATGTAAGGAAATCACAGTACGTATTGGTAATTTTAATGATTAAAATTTTGTAAATACGTCATACTTGTTACAGTCGGAAATCTTATTTTCTTCAACATACGACCTCACCATTGACCCGTAAATTGCAAAAAACGTAAGCAAAATCAGCGTATAATGTTCTCACTGCTGGGACACAGTAGGTACTCGTCTCGATGAGAGACAGTGAGTGGGCTGTAATCTACCACATGCGCTCAGCACGGTTTGGTAAATGTCACATGTCTTTGATTTTTTGGTTCTTGGACATGTCTTCTTTCACCGTTTTGCGAACAGTGGTGATGAAATCATTTACACAACGTAAATCGCTTGCTTGGGTTAGAACCGATAACCTAGAACTTGTAAGTCGGGGCAGTTTTCATTGGGCCACCACTGTTCACTTCATTGGATCATCAAGATTTGAATTTCGCAGAAGAGGTCGTTCCTTGTTCTTTAACAATGAGTTGCGGACATGGGACAAGATACTGGAAGCAATGAACAAGTGACGAGTGTCTGCCGGAAGAAGAAAAAAGAAGCAGACCTCATAAAATCATTTACTTTTATTAAATGGAGCAGAAATAATGCATTCATTGAGAAGCTGGAGATTCTTTTATGGAGGTTATAGTATTAAAATCAAGAACTTTTTCATTAAAACAGGCCACACGAAAATAAAACTATGGCAACAGAGTAGGTACTATAGGTCTTCAAAGGAGTGCTTCCTTCATTCAAATGAATAATTTATCAAATACAATTTTTTTTAATTTTTTGAACACGCCATCATTTGTTATTATTGTTGATTCACATACCTACCTAACGTAAAAATAAATTAATTTAGATACACTCGAGCTTTAATGAGCCTCTTTTTTCTAATTTTCTAATAAATATATTGTATAAATACATAAACAGTCACTTTTTATCGGTAATCAGTCGTTTTAAGAACCCGTCACAACGGCTTTGTTTATATCTTTATGATTTTACAATATGTTTATCAGGTATTAAAATTGTGTCGTGACTGCTGATGCCACAGTTGAATTGAACATGGCAACGTTGATCCTTCTTGCTCTGGCTCTTTTTGCAGGTATTTATAATCCTAAACTTACGCTTTAATCAAATGAAGTTTGGGTTTTGCTAGAACAGAGAGGTAAATAAAGTTGAAGAATGAAAACGGGGTGGTTACTTTGGCCCATACTACACGGCATACGTGAGACGTGCCCTGCCCAGTCCCACTTTAGTTTAGCAGCTAGCAATGTCAATCTTAACAAAATAATTTAAGAGTTTCAAATAATCTAGTCAAGAGGACGCTAGTAATGCTGCTAGAAAACTCTTTACAAGATACTATTACTAATAAAATTGTATAATAGTACATTATGGTACAAGTGTGTAACGTTGGTGATTATCGCTGAGGCGCCATTGAGACCCGAGCCGTCAGGCGAGGGTCTTAAGAGAGCCGAGGACGATAATGATCAATACACACGTGTATCATACGACGTTTTTCAACACACTTGCGAAGAAAATAATACTAAATCATCATCATCATCATCATCCATCATCATCCATCGTCATCCATCGTCATCCATCATCATCCATCATCATCCATCATCATCATCCATCATCATCCATCGTCATCCATCGTCATCCATCATCATTCATCATCATCACCCATCATCATCCAGCATCATCCATCATCATCATCATCATCATCATCCATCATCATCATCCATCATCATCCATCGTCATCCATCAGCATCCATCATCATCCATCATCATCATCCATCATCATCCATCGTCATCCATCATCATCCATCGTCATCCATCGTCATCCATCATCATCTATCATCATCCATCATCACTCATCATCACCCATCATCGTCCAGCATCATCCATCATCATCATTCATCATCATCCATCGTCATCCATCATCATCCATCATCATCATCCATCATCATCCAGCATCATCCATCATCATCCATCATCACCCAGCATCATCCATCATCATCGTTTTTAAGAACAAAGCAACTCAAACAAAAAGCAACCTATAACTCACTAAGAACAAAGCAACTCAACCAATTCTATAACTCACTAGTGAATAATAGTAATGAAAAAGTCACAGTTTGATAATAGGTGTCATTATGTGCCTAACTGTAGTGGAATTAGAGCCATTTTATGAGCAAGTGTGTTGAAAACGCCTTTTATTACGGATAAGGAAAGACGAATTTTTGTTTTGTACAGTCGCCAGCAGGTCAAGCTATCCCAAACTGTCAAATTTTCCCAATTGAACATAAACCTTATTCCTTTGTAATAAAGTTGAAAAACTATCAAAGAAATTTGACAGATTGGGGTAGCTTGATGTGCTGGTTTCTGTACTTAATCATCATTGTGAGTATAGTTTGTTTTTGTACACGTCACCCAACGTAAACTTTAGGGAAATATATGCAAAACAATGGTTAGACTGTGATGTTGTCTTGTATATCTTTACATAGTATAAAAAGTCGCTTTTCGTGTTTGTATTCGACAAATTGGAACCGTGCCTCACCTAGCGTCTGACGTTTCATATGTGCCCATGCAGAATCTTTTAAGCTACGCTACGAATTTTAATGCAGTTTCCATCTATAGACAGAGTGATTAAAGAGGAAGGTTTATATGTTTAATAAACCGACCACTACGCGGGCGAAGCCGCTGGCAAAAGATACTACATACGTGTGCACAGTGATTACTCAAATTATAGGCCAATAGCTATACTGTCTGTAATAAATAAAATTGTGGAAAAGTTCATTATGAACCAGGTAAGTGCTTTCTTGGAAAACAACCATATTTTGTCAAACGCTCAACATGGTTTTCGACGTGGACGGAGCACGGCGACGGCTCTGGCACAGTTTGCGGACGACGTCAATGAATGTTTGGATCAAAGGAAGCAGGTGGTGGTGGTCTACATTGATTTCAAAAAAGCGTTTGATACCCTTGAGCACCACCAGCTGCTTCAAGCCATGGAGGAATGTGGCGTGGCGGGACCACTTAACAGGTGGTTCCGTGCCTACCTCACAGGCCGGGCACTGCGAACTGTCATTGACGGCGTCATTGGAGAACCCAGTTACGTCACATGCGGTGTGCCAACCGGTTCCGTGTTTGGTCCTGTCGGATCCATCATGCATGTCAACAGCATTTGCAATGTGGTTAGAAACTGTCGCATATACATGTATGCCGATGATACTTGCTTAGTGTATGCAGATAAAGAATTAGATGTAATTGAAAGGAATATTCAGGAGGATTTCACAAACATCATTAAATGGGCCCATGATAATGGGATCATAATAAATATAAATAAAACTAAGTGTATGCGTATACGATCTCCTTATCTTAAAAATTGAGAGCGTCCGCCGCGCGTGGTGGGGCATAGCTCTGAGTGCCTGCACGATGACGGCGCGACGTATTGTGCGTGTGCAGATATTGAGGTGGTGGAGGAATACAAGTACTTGGGTTTGGTTATAGACAACAGCTTCTCGTGGAAAACACACATAACACACCTTTGTGACAAACTCCGATTAGTGCTTGTAAAATTCCACCATCTTAGTTTTGTACTGGATAGGGCTACTTTGTACACGGTCTACTATGCGCTGGTTGACTCGCTACTTTCATATGGACTGGCATGTTACGGTAACACATTCAAAACATATTTAGATAAAATAAAACTATTACAAATTAGATTTATGAAACTTTTAGTTGATAGAAACACAAAAACACGTTGTAAAAGTAGTGATTATGAAGAATTATTCTTAGAGTGTAAGATGTTGCCAGTTCATCGAAAGGTGGTATTGTTATTGGCTATACAGAACTATTGCAAGGATGAGTTTAAAATCGAGACGGTATGCATAAGACCTAAAAGGAATAAATGTATCAGAAGATTTGTGGTACCCACTTGTACTAATTATTATGGGCAAAGATGTAGAAAATGCTTAGTGCCAACAATTTTTAACGACATACCTTCCGATTTAGAAAATAGCTGTACCACGAAAGTATCTTTTAAAAACAAAATAGGGAAGTTTCTTTTTGGCACCTTTTGTCAAAACTTAATGACTGGAGATGTGTAGATTCCGTTTATGATTGTTTGTTGTTGTTTAAATTTATGTCATACTATCTGATTTTTGCGGCTTCACCGTTGTGAATTTAAATTCTTGCGCAACTTAAAATGTTTTAACTTTACGCTTATAGTCAGCCTTTGTTTAAAATAAGTGTGTTTAGTTTTAGGTAAAAGTTGTTAGTGATATAATACTAACAAATAGTTACATCAATATTAAAATTGTATATGGGAGCTACATCTGCCAACAAACTGTTTTACAGTTTGGCAGAAGTAAAATATTTTGTAGTACGGATGTAACAACGAATAAACGCTTTTTCATTTTTTTTTCATACAACCTTATTTTTAGTATAAGCGAAACCCGAAACACGTGTCTAGTATTCTTATGTAAAGAATCTATGTACAAAATTTCAAAGCTGTATCATGAGAAATCACGAAGTTATAACCTTGTTATGTCACCTAGTTGTCTACACAAACATGGTCACCGTAGGCACCACGCGCCACCCGCGCGTCCAGCGTGGTTTGTGCTCATTGATAATGATTAGGGAGTAGGTACCTAACCGCCCAACAAGCAAAATAATCCTGGAATGCGATTTTATAATGCTACGTGGACTTATAACACTCCGATGATAGTTTTGGTGGCCGCTACTGCGCTTTTAACAGCATAAATATATGCTGTTTTTACTCAAGTACGTTTAATCCTAAAATTTGTACTTATATCGGTATATAGGATCATATTTCCTGACAAATATAGGATCAAGACTCCTATAAAAGCATGAAACAAGAGTAATTGCACTCAGGAGTAATTACTCCGGTAACTCAGACTTATATGTGCCTATAAGATATCATCTGCGGACCATTTAAATCTTTATACTCCTGGTAGGAGCATGTACCAGGAATATATACACTGAGGAGCAATTACTCTTGTTATTTTTACTTATAACCTCTTATAAGCTAAAAATGTATGACCAATTTAAGTAAATTAAAGTTAAATAACTGTAAATCATTTATGTATCTGGTTGTGTTTTACAGAAACTTAAAAGTAAGCGTTAAATGAATTTCATATCCACGTTTAAAAAATAATTGATCACCAAGATTATAACAGCACTCGGTAGGATAAAGTGTTCTCTATATCGATTTATCGTATGCCGTTTTAACCTAGACATATTTATATAGGTATTCCACAGTAGTGTTATTGTCTAAGTAATCTCAAACAATCCTGGTTAAATCTCTTAAGAAGCCACTTTTGCTTGAAACGGCCAGTACAGGTGAAAACACGCTTTATATAGGTAGTTTTGCAAATTCTATTGTAGGATTTAACATCAGCCATTTTGATTACAACTGTTTTTGTCTACAAATATTGAAAATGGATTTTAATAAGTGGAAGCAGTTTAAAAAAGTCGATCTGATAAAAGAAAAGTAAAAAAAAAACATATAAAGAAATGTTAACCGCAGTGAGCAACGATTTTTTAAATTTAACTGGTGAAGACCGTATCGCGAATTCTAGCGAGGGTTCCGGCAAGATAATTGTAGTACTTACTACTTTAGATGGAAGAGGTTCAGACTAGGAAAGTACCAAATCTTTGAGCGATGTTGAAAGTGATCATAAGGAAGAACTTTCGGATTATAACAAAATTTAGAACTGCGTGATTCTATTCTATATATTGATATCTATTCTTCTATTACTAGATACCAATAGAGAAAACCTACACATCAGTATTTCAGCCCCAGGACACTATTAGCACAACGGTTTGATCAAATGTTTGAATTTTTTTTATCACAATGTTCCTTGTTTATCAAATGAGATTTCTCTAAACAAATGTTGATGGATTACCAGTTTTCAACAGATCGACATACCAGTTTCGGCCTATATGATGTACACTGTTAATAGAAACCACGCTGTGACAACCGGGACATATCTCAGACAACAAGAAATGTGTAACACTCCGAGGCCATTTTAAGTTCTTTCAAGGTCGGAAATCTTTTTTGATTAAAAATCGATCGATATCCAGGAACATATCCGGCATAGTCTTGTTTAAACCATCGGCAACCTGTTATATAATTAAGTCAAATAAAAACCATGTTTAAACTGATGTTTAACCTTGCACGTAGAACAAACCCTTAAATTATTCCTTTAACTTACTTATCTATAAATATCAATCGATTTTCATCTGGTCATTGCGGAACCCTAATCGGTAACAATGGCGAATCTTTTTCGGTTTTGAGATAACCCAATATAGAACCAATATACTTATATTGGTATTATGTCACGCTTGGAAATGCTAAAATTACTTATTTTAGCACTATATCGTACTTGGAAATGCTCACCAAGAAAATGGCAGCTGCCTTAATAATATTTATTTAATATTAATTAATACTAAAATGTAAATAAGCAAATTTCAAGAGGCGCTTTATTTTTTTATCAAAACCATGATAGATTTCACAGAAAATTTACATTCCCCGACGACTAAGCTATAAGACTAACAATTTGACAACAATACGATTTTGTTTTTCTACTAAGGTTGACATTAATAAATTCTGATTCATATAAATACTACCCTAAAATATTTTTTTACAGAGCACAACAAGTGATACCTTCACTTCGACTATTGACAATATACATTTCTAATCTCATTTTTGACTATAACTTACTTATATTGAGATTTACAGGAGTAATTGCATTGACGTAACTCAATTACAGGAGCATTATAGTCGTATATGGCATTTCAGCGGTCTGATATAAATACCTTATAAGTAAAAGTAGACTTATAAAGTGGGCCCTTTTCCAGGGTTATATGAGGATATAAGTCTCATATAGTCCTCGATAAATGATGGTTCTAGGATAGTTTAAAAACCACTTTTTGCTAGTTGGGCGTATGGCGATTGTTTTGTAATTAAATGGTGAAAACTAAAAAAAAAAAAAAAATTGGTAAAAATACAACATGGTGTAAAAACTATTGGAATCGATTCAGTTCCTTATTCTGAACAAACTATATTCAGGTTTCGCATTTACTAAAAATAAGGTTGTATAAGAGGAAAGTGGCACTGGTAACTGAAAAGTTGTGCGAAAATTGGTTATAATAGTATGGTTATGTGATGCGTAGGAATTATACAAATTATGTGCGGAATGTTTTGAGTATGAATGTAGATGAAAGCGAAAGAAACGATAGATTGACTGTCTGTAGGCTTAGCACGAGAACCCTGTGTGTGACATCTCAACAGTTTAATATTATTGACATTATTTGAAATACTTTTGCGCACGATTTGACCTTGTTAAAATGATTTATTAATTTACCAACTATTTTATAATTTTGCTCATGACCTTTAATAATAACAGATGTGACATTACCTATTTGTTAAATTTTGCATGCCCAAACTCAGGCAGAATGTACCTGGCTCACTATATTTTTATAACATCATTATTGTACAATACCTACATTCTATGCGAATAAATGATTTGATTTGATTTTGATTTGAACCGTAGACAAGTTTTACCGTCGGAAGAGTAGACAAAAATGACGTTTCCGTATAGACAGTTGACTGTGTTGTACCAAGAAATGCAGACAAGCGATATCTATTCTACTAAAGAGTAGAAATATAAAGCGTCATGCTAAGCCTGCTGATATGACTAACGATATGACAACTAATAGAGAAATATGGAAGAAAAATTATGTTTTACGTCGGCCCCAAATAAATTGGGCTGACGGCTAGAGAATTATGATGTTTTTTTTTGGGTGGGAAATCATCAAATATCTTCTCCCGCTCTGGTTGGAGAAGGAGGGCGTGTCGGACTTATACTGACTAAAACCCATCCGTGTTCCCTCAGTAGCCTGTATGCCAGGGGCGGCGGTACCTCTTTCGAACAAACCCGCACCCCTGGCAGAGAATAGTGATTATCCAAGTTTATTCTTCTACCTTTGAGAAGGAAATATCTTTACAAGAAATAACAGTTACTGTTTTGTTTTTTAATTGCCAGTGTACAATCTGTACCTACTTCCATCTCAATACTCAAAATCTTTATTGCTTTATCATAATGTCGCACCTTTAAAATTAAAGAGACCTAAAGCGAAATTAGCCGGAAGCAAAATAGGTCTCTATAATTCTGAATGATAGAGACCAATTTTGCTTCCGGATAGTTTCGCATTAGGTCTCTTTAATTTTAAAGGTGCGATGTGTACTTAGGTGGTAACTATATAATTCAGATCATTATGGACCCTGTAGAGTATAGCAAAAGGGTAATAGAGAAGAAACCCTGTTTTAGGAGATGATGAATAATTATTACTGATAACTGTTTCCAGGCCTTGTCTACTCCTCACCCGCCTCCCGTATCGCTGGCGGCACCCTAGTGTGGATCGATAGGTATCCCTCTATCGTCCAGGTGGAGGCGGCGGACACGTTCTCAGGCTGGTTGCTAACATGTGGAGCCAATATCCTGACAACCAGATATGTGCTGTCAGCAGCACATTGCTTCCATGGAGTGTGAGTAGTTTACTTATAATGTCCGTCGCCGTCATTTTTTTTTTGTTGTATCTTTACATTTATTCAAAACTAGCTGACCCGATAGCCGTTGTCCTGTCGTAACTATGAATATTGAATTCGCATTAAGTTTTCTTAAATTTTCTAATGTTACGCGCAGTTTTTTTACTTTTTCATAATTAGTTAATAACAAATATTTTATCATTTCACATAAACCTGCATTTTTTTTTTTTTTTTTTTTTTGGGTGGGAAATCATCAAATGACTTCTCCTGCTGAGTAGAGCAGGAGGGCGTGTCAGACTTTTACTGACTAAAACCCACCCGTGTTCCCTCAGTAGCCCGTATGCCAGGGGCCGTGGTATCTCTTTCGAACAAACCCGCACCCCTGGCAGGCATCGGCCCTTGCGGACCCCACCAGTGGTTGCTGACATCTTTGACGGCGCGCGTGAGGAACACAACGCGCCGTCCCGTCTACCACTTTTCGGCCGCAGAGGATAGGGAGAGCGGCTGACGCTATACCGACACTCCTCTTCCCCTGCGGCCCCACCGCGTCCGCCATCAAACGGTGGCGGCCCCGTCCAGGCCACGGAAGGGAAGAGCGCTGCTCAGAAGCACCGGCACTCCTCCTCTACCGCAGCCTGTAACCCTCAGCCGCGATGCCTCCCATTCGACATCGCGGCCCACGTCAGTTGCGGTGCACCTCACCGCAACCTACTTTTTGGCCGCTACGTCAATGGCTTGAAGGCAAAAGCCCTGACGAGCGGCCCCACCGTTGGGTTCCTCTTGGCTTCACCGTGGATGGGAGACCACGGTTACTAAGCCCCCCCGCAACGACAATGCGGGAACCCACTCGGGGGGGACATAAACCTGCATGGAAACTAACAACACGTCAGCAGCTACCTAAGCTACCCTTCCTAACATATTTTTTTAGCTTGGTAGTTAAGAGAATTTATTTCTCGTAAGTTAACATTTCACTTAAATTAGAAAATATTTTAAATTTGAATTAAATCATTTCATTTGAATGGGTCACATTCAGACTTATAATTCTAACGTAGTATTATATTAATATTGTGTTCATAGTAGGTAAACTAGCTCGCTTGAAGCAACAAACTTCACGCTTCGTATCTGCTTCTGCCGTTCGTCGCTTGACAAACAGCAGAAGCAGATCCGAAGTCACAACACAAAAAAAATCGATTGTTATGTAACTTAAATTATTTATTTTAAATCGATCTCCATCCAAGGGCACGAAAAAGCAAAAAATTAGAAAACCATATTCACTTGTTTGACATTTATCAATTTCTATAATATCATCTGCATCATTGATTAGAAACTCGATTTGACAAATTGTGCAAATGGTGTGCCAGGTATTCTCTGGCACATCATTTTGAAAGGATTTCAAACCACGATTTGTCAAACGTTTTGAAAGCAATTGCCACTTGTCTAGACCTCGCCTTGTGGCAATCGCTTCCACAACGTTTTGTATTTCTACAAAGAATTTCAACGCCCAACGGTTTCATAAGCTTTTCGGTAGTATAAGCCAATCTGTAACAGTTTTTGAACTTTTCCATCATTGTTTTCGCTCCACGTCCTTTAGTCTTGTTGAGATTAAGGATCTGTATGGAAAGACTCATTGACTTGTGTATTTCCAGATTCTATGAACCCAGGAACCGACGCATCAGGGCTGGTGCCACCTTCCGTGGCTTATACGGCGAGGTCATCTACGTGGATGTCGCAATCAACCATCCAACCTATGGTGCCAACGACATGGATGGCGACATCTCTGTAGTGCGACTTTTAAGTCCCCTGAACTATAACGTCAACGTCCAACCAGGTTCCATCATCGCGCATGGTTTCCAAATGCCTGGAGACATACCTGTTGATATAGCTGGCTGGGGCGGTACTCAGGTTTGTGTAATATCTTTTTCCAAAAAGAACAAATAGATTTTCATAATGTATATAATTATGTGGTCGACTAATTAGGTTAAGCTACGCTTGCCGCGGTTAGTCCATGGATGGGTGACCATCGTTACATAGGTACCAGAAGTGCGTGCCTTGGAAAGCACGCTAAGCCATTGGTCTCGGCTGTCATTCATGGATCTTTGACAGTCGTTACGGGTCGTCAGAAGCCCGAAAGTCTGACAACCAGTTATACCAAAGGTTATCGTATTACCCAGTAACTGGGCTGTGGAGGTCAGATAAGCAGTCGCTCCATGTAAAATACTGGTATTCAGCTATATCCGGTTAGACCGGAAGCTGACCCCCAACATAGTTAGGGAAAATGCTAGACAGAAGATGATGATGTTTTCTTGAACTTTTACAGAAAGTTTCAGCTTCAGACTGACTGTGGCTGGTGGAGTTAACAATAATTCTTTCATTGCAATATAAACAAGGTAATCTTTGGTAGTTTCTAGCTGTCTTTAAAATATTAACTAAAGTCAGCCTAGTTGTTGTCCTGGGTACACTTGAAGAGGTGCTTTTAATAGTAGCCCTGTATTGCGAATAATAACTTGAGATACATAGGCAGAAAGGCATTCACAAGTTTTTGTTGTATTACAGTTCAGATTAGATAGATATTGTTTGCGTATTTAAAAGGAAAACAAATAAAAAAGTAAAAAAAAAAGGTTTTATCTGAGATCGCAACTAGACTTTCAACGGTTTTAATTACGAGATACAGATATTGAATTAAGAACCCGGTAGTAGAAATGCAGTTCTTTTTACAAAACTGACAACTTAGTCCGGTGCTAAGTTGTCATTATTGTATTAAGAACTTTATCCAAAAAACAAAGTTGGGAGGCAAAAACTGGCTCACGAGCTTTAAGCTAGAACTAAAGTTAAATCGTGTTTTGTAATAAGACGGTGTGCGAATCACTTACTATTTATTATACATAGTTTGTAGGTACTAACAAAAAACTACATAAACACCAAACTAACCTCTAACTTTAATAACAGGGCAGAACTTATTTTTCCAACGAACTCCGGGAGGCCACGGTTTTCACTGTCGACAGGAAGATCTGCGCTGAACGTTACAGCGCTCTCTCCTTTCCTCGCGCCGTCACCGAGAACATGATCTGTGCCAGCCTCCTAGACGTCGGAGGCAAGGACGCCTGCGACGGGGACTTTGGGGGTCCTCTGTACTACGGCCAAATCCTCATTGGAGTCCTGTCGTGGAACGAGGGATGTGGGAACAAGACTTTACCTGGAGTCAGTACTGCTGTGTCCTCGTATACTAATTGGATTATAATTACTGCTGTTTAGGAGATTTCTTGGTTCCCTGACCCTCTGATTAATGAAGTTCAGTGTCCTTCGTATGTAAATACTTGATTAATGCTAAGTATAAGCATAACATTGCTTCAGTATTTTGATCTAATATAGCAAATCCTCTGACGTAGGATTCGTTATTGACTACTAAGTGACTTCTTTATTATAACCTGGATAATGGATGCTGTTCTGAATGGAATAGTGACAGTGGTCGAATAATATTGATCCACTGTTACTGGATTTCCAATCTGGAAATTGATACTGAGTCAATGAATGAATGTTCCCTGAATTATGGACTACATTTTTTAAGTAGGTCATCTTCAATTTTCCCTCATACCAATATATTAATTCGATACCTACCCGAACAGCTTTCAGGCTCAGCCTACTAATATTAGAAATGTGAAAGTTTGTGAAGATGTTTGAATGTTTGTTACTCAATCACGCAAAAATGGCTGAACAGATTTGGATGAAATTTGGCACACATATAGTTTATAACCTGGATTAACACATAGGATAGTTTTCATCCCGGTAGTACGTTCCCGTGGGACAATTTTCAACATGCACGCGGGCGAAGCCGCGGCCAAAAGCTAGTAAATGATTAAATTTTGATGTAAGAAAAATTGTTGTTGTTTTATTTAGTTGTTCCATGTTTATTGTTGTTTTATCTCTGATAAGGTAATTAGAAAATCATCGGTTATTGACTTGTTCATGATTCCTATTGATACTATAACTAATAGTTAGCTTAATTTTATACACACGGGTAGGTACAGACAGCCGCAAGACCCTATGGTGTACAGTTCGTCCTATAGTCCTATAGTCCCCCCTATAGTTACATTTTAATAAGTAGGTAGATTGCCTACTTGATGTTAATCCATTGGCGTGTAGTTGCTTGAGGTAGCGGTACCATTACACAAAATAGACACTAAGAGATGCAATAAAAATAGTTCCATTTTGATATATAACTCTAATTAAAATGAATGTTTATTATTTTGTTCCTTTCCGTTCGTAAAAGGGAGATCATAAGAGTTATTTATAGAAGCGACATCTAGCATTTACAAACGAACTATTACTAAGTGGCTCTCCTTGCACCGCAGAGTTCCTTTTCCAAAAGCTAAAGCTAAAAATTACAGATGGCACTGTATTCAAAAACACAAAAAAAAACATGTTTTTTCAGACAAGGCTGGCTGACTAGGTATATAATATACCACAGGGTGCTACTAACACCCGTGTCTGCCTGGTGTTGTATATCAATGATCTGGTGGCAATAAAACAGTTTGTAGTAGGCTGGGTATGTTCTTGTTGTTAGCTGCCCGGTGCTTTTTTTGCCAGCTACGGATTTGTGCGTAGCTCAGCAGTGGCCAGTGGAACAGTGCCTTTAAGGGGAATCTAATCGCGCGCTCGAACTCACTGGTGGGCCTGGCTAAAAAGCACTTTCTCTCACCAGGCTTCGTGTCCCACGGAGGTAGTACCCGTGATGAGCAGTTAGACGCTAGTCTACATGCACAACATTATTGAGTGAGATGCAGGATCAGTTTTAGTAAAACAGGAGCGTAAAAAATTAAGAAAACTCCGGCAAGAGGATCGGGTTTTATGAAAAAACCCCTACAGAAATCAATGACCAATATAGTTTATTGAACTTTTCGATATTTGAGCTTTGTCGGTAACGACTTGGTTTTGGAGATATCACACTTCTTTTATTACTTAAACAAGCCCAAAGTTTGGTGAAATTAGCAAGAAAACAATCTTTGCTGGCTTATAACTTTTTAATGGCTTTTGATTTTAGTATTCTGTTTCCGTATAGACAATATTAATAATGAGACAAAACTATGCCATGTTTAATTTTAGATGTACTATCAAGATTCACAATAGCAGTCGCATACTAAGGGCTATATTGCTATGAAGTGGCGGTCCAGGCCGTACCTACAGCTGTGTGTATAAGTGATGTATTAACACAAAACTCACCGCTGCACTCCACACTGGCGTTACTCTCTGTATTTTAAACATACCGTCGGCGACGCACAAACATGACCTTGGTCGGTTCATACCATTGCTAAAATTTACTTGTATAAATTGAGTTCCGGTAGCGTGCAGCGTATCGGCTTGGATTTAGAAGCTTTAATTTTTCTTTTCAACAATCATCTTCATCTGTTCTTTTATCATTCGATTTATTAATATACCAGAATAATAATGTAACAATTTTTTTTTATTACTCGTATTGTTAATTAAATAAAGGTTTAACAATAATAAATGATTACAAAATGTTTATTCGTTATAACTTCATGAAGAATGTATAAAAATAACTAAAAATAACTTCTTGTTAAAACAGTTTATTTTCTCATAAAGAACAATTTATTGAAGTAAATAAGCTAGTTGGTGAACTATGATAATCAGGCTATTGTATCTTAGTAATATAATAATATTGTGCTGATTGCTACTGTGTGTCGGTACTCTAAATAAATCACAATATTCTACAAAAATCTACCCACGTAAAAGTAACAAATGCAGACAAGTTGTCACAATACAATTAAATGACTCAGTAGTACTACTTTTATTCTACTGCGAGTGAGTTCGTTCTAACTCAAACCTCAAAGTTAACAAATCGTATTTAATAAGACTTAAAGAGGTTATAGCTTAAGTGTTCATTTTCATTCCGAAAAGAAGATTGAAACTAAACCTCAAAATAATCCAGATTACGAATAAGACAAAATATTATTTGAATATTACTAAAATAAATAAATATTTGTAATTTATAACTTAATGTTAATGTTTTTTCCGTTAACTATGTTTTTTGAGCTGATTCTCGAGCTGGTTTTCGATGATGTGAACCTTCTGCGTGGAGTGCACGGCGCACGGTTCGTAAAGATGTGTCGAATAATTCGGCAAAATGTCTTGTCGTTTTGAAACCACTTGTTATTGTTATGTTGACATTCGCTGAACGTGTGCCTGTTATAGGAGCTGGGGTCTTCCACTTTGCTTTCCACGGGCAAGGCTACCGCCTTCCTCATATCTTTTCACCCACCGACTCACAGTATTTCACTAAAACAAAAAAGGGATACTGTTAGGCTACTAAGCAAAATACACACTTTATGTATTACCTACTATTTAGAAACAAAATTATTTAAAAGGGCAATTTCACATAAATATTAAGTATAATGTTATTTTCATCGTTCTATAATGTAGGAAATAAATTTAAATCAAAATTTTATATTTTTATTCTATTTAGACATTATGATATTTATAAAACGTTTAAAAATAACTACAAGGATCAGCAGTTATACTTTAATTATATAAATGTTTAATAAAATATTTAAATCATAATACTCACACTCAGTCCGGTTTCATCACATAAGTATTTGTGATATAGGTATTAGGTATTAAGTTCACTTTTATGCAGCGCAATAATATTCGCTTTCATTTCTATATTTAAATTTGCTTACATTTTAAAATGAATTAGAAGAACGCTAATAGATGAAACACACGTCACTAGCACACAATATCAACCAACACCGTTCTATAAGTCGCGGTGAATGAGTCGTAAATCATTTAAATTTATTTAGGTTTCTGTGGGTATAATGATAAAGTTTTACGAGTTTAGTGAATAAGACAAACAGAACAAGAAACTATGCTCAAAAGTGATTTTTGAAACCATAAAAAGACTATCACACAGCGAGTGGGATTCGAAAACGCGACTCGCTGCGCTCAAACGCGATAATCAAGTGCGGTAACCGCTCAGCTATCATGCCATTTGCTTTAACGGTTGAATTTAGGAAATACATTCATTTGTAAACGTATGAGAGTGTGTGTGTCTATAGTATTATAGCCTATAGAAATTGCTTATTATAAGAAGGTCGTAAGTTAAAGCGAAGTGTCAATCTATTGCTTTTTGAGATTGGGGCACCATTAGTGGAGGCTACTGTACATTGTCGAATAGTGGAGTAATACACTCCCGAAGTTTGGGAAAAATGGGAGAAATGTCGGTAAGATCCACCTTAAGGTCATCACTCAGTACAGCACCACTCCAACAGCAGATCACTTGTCATTCAAGTTAGGATTTTAAATAAACCGAATGAAAGTAAATTTTACGAGGAAAATACAGAATGGTAGACAGCTTGGGGCAGCGAGCTGCCCGTAAGATTTCATACTTCGCGCCCACCGCGCGCTTCAAGACGGCAACCTGCTCTCCGGTGAAAAACGCCTGAAGGCGGTATGCCGCGCCTCGCCGCAAGCGCGGAGCTCTCGCCACCCGCAAGGCTGTCTCCCCGTCGGTCGCCCGCAAATATTCACACCCACTTTTGTTCGCAAACTGGTCTGTAAGCTGAAAACCAGCCATTGGTATGTGGACGGTGAGCTACCAACTACTCACCTCACACCTCATCACCTCCCCCCCGAGTGGGTTCCCGCATTGTCGTTGCGGGGGGGCTCAGTAACCGTGGATTCCGGCCACGGTGAAGCCAAGAGGAACCCAAAGGTGGGGCCGCTCGTCAGGGCTTTTGCCTCAAAGCCGACGACGACGTAGCGGCCAAAAAGTAGGTTGCGGTGAGGTGCACCGCAACTGAGGTGGGCCGCGATGTCGAATGGGAGGCATCGCGGCTGAGGGTTACGGTCTGCGGTAGAGGAGGAGTACCGGTGCTTCTGAGCAGCGCTCTTCCCTTCCGTGGCCTGGACGGGGCCGCCACCGTTTGATGGCGGACGCGGTGGGGCCGCAGGGGAAGAGGAGTGTCGGTATAGCGTCAGCCGCTCTCCCTATCCCCTGCGGCCGAAAAGTGGTAGACGGTCAAAGATGTCAGCAACCACCGGTGGGGTCCGCAAGGGCCGATGCCTGCCAGGGGTGCGGGTTTGTTCGAAAGAGATACCACAGCCCCTGGCATACGGGCTACTGAGGGAACACGGGTGGGTTTTAGTCAGTAAAAGTCTGACACGCCCTCCTGCTCTACTCAGCAGGAGAAGTCATTTGATGAGTTCCCACGCAAAAAAAAAAAATACCTCATCACCTCAGCCTGTGCCTCAGCGAGCGGTCGGCTTGCTGACGGCGCGTTGGTGACAAGTGGATGGAATTTTTCGAGGCGGTGACTGGCGGTTATTATAATGAGTGATGACCACGGTCTGCCACCGGTCACCCATCCACGAACTCCATCGCAATTTGATATCCTTATCGTAACTTTTAAACTTCGAGCTGCACAAAAATGGAGACTATACACGACGCTCATTGAGAGAGTCACGACCCAATCATCTATAGGTAGGTTGTTTCGTCACAATCAGTTATCAGTGCAAGCCCCCAGTGCATGATAATCATCTATCATAAAAGTGGGCAATTGTTATAGGCTATTATCAAAGTTCGAATTATTTTAGAGATCCGTCATATCTTGTATTGTCAAAAAAACTAATTACTGTAGGTGCTACTGCGCAATTTCTTCCACCTAAAAGTTTCTAATAAACCTACTTTAAGTTCAGGTACGAGCGACTTTTCTTGTTGTATTCTCCATGCTTGGCTCAAAATATCGAGGGTTGAAAATCGAGTGCACGATAGAATGAAAAGCTCGAAAAACGTGAAGAAAAATATTTATTTTTCTTTAATTTTTTTCTTTTTGTTTAGACGTAGTGTAACCTCGTTGGTACTATAATTATCATTATTTAGAGCAAACTAAACTTACACATTTATACGATGCTTCTAATTCCTTCTATTGATGAGATGAGAACCTCGGAGAACATCAAGGATGTCCATTTTTCAGACACTTTGTAACTTCCCCTGAAAAACAACGTTCATTGCAGTCACGAGGTTTTAACTGCACGGCAATGTTAGATAGGTACATAATTATCTGCCGAAAACCCTATTATAAGATGTAATATAAATACCTGCTATTTTATATTAATAAAAAAATAAAAATAAAACTACAATACTTGTTCTGGCCTCTTTCCTACCGAAATTAGTTTTATGAATAGTTTAAGTAACCTCCATCAAATATTCACATTCAATTTTCCCGCAGCCAAAAATTAGCTCTGAATGTGTTGGAACATTCTGTTTTCAGGGAATTATTAACACATTCATTAGGTAACCTTATCAAAATTACAAGTAATATTTTATTCCAAAAGGTACCTAAACTTAAATTACTGGAACTTAATTTGTACCAGAAATATTTGTATTACTAGCTTTTGCCAGCGGCTCCGCCCGCATGGATGTCGGTTATCGCGTAAAAAAAGTAGCCTATGTCCTTCTCCATATCCTAGGCTATATCTCTGCCAAATTTCATGACGATCGGTTCAGCGGTTTAGGTGTGAAAGCGTGACAGACAGACAGAGTTACTTTCGAATTTATAATATTAGTAGGGATTGTATTATAACATACACATACATACATACTCAGCCTATAAACGTTCCCACTGCTGGGACACAGGCCTCCTCTCCATGAGAGGGAGTAGGCCGTAATCTACCACGCGGGCCCAGTGCGGGTTGGTAGATGTCACATGTCTTCGAATTTTTGGTTCTAGGACATGCCGGTTTCCTCACGATGTTTTCCTTCACCGTTTGCGAGCAGTGGTTATGAAATTATTTACACAAAGTAATGCGCCTGGCTGGGTTCGAACGCACGACCTACAATTCGTAAGTCGCGGCCGTTACCACTGGGCCACCACTACTATACTATATATATGTATTATTACTAGTATGAAAACATCATATCTCAGTTTAGCCTTCCTCCTACAACCTTAAGTAATAAACTTAAGGTTGTAGGAGGAAGGCGCCGCTGTCTGCCACACAATTAATACGAGTAGGTACTGGCACAGACGTCGTATACTCTCTATCTTTTTAATAACCGAATTTATGTACAACATTGTGTTTTTGTACATGATAGTTAAGTTGTACCCAGATTTGTTATAAATAAATTATTATTATTAATTATTCAAACTAGGCTGGGGGTCAGCACTTTTTGAACGTCAAAATTACCCAAGACAGTCCCCCTTCACCACTTTCTAGTGCTTTAGTTGGGAAGAAGAAGTAGAGCAACAAACTCCTTATAATATAGACATTCGTAATATAGGTATATTAGAAACTAACCTTTATCCAGTTAATTAGTAGCGTTCCACTTGGGTTCTATAGTGTACTTATGAAAAAGAACTCTGATTTCAGAAATCGGTGTCTTTGGTTTTTTACCCGACTGCGCCAGAAGGAGGGTTATGTTTTTCGAGTGTATGTTTTACCAACGACTTCTGAAATTAAAGTGACACTTCATTTATACTCAGGTACCTACCTACATAGTTACGGAGTCCTTAGGAATGGTGCAAGCCCAATTCCGATTTAATGTAAAAAAAAAAAAAAATGGATAAACGGGTCCCAGTTAACATTATTTAATACTTTAATAAAGTAATCAATCATTGTAATATACGAGATAAACTAATTCTTCATGTAAACGATAAGTCGTTAATATAAAGTGAATTAATCAAAGATTACGTTACATTCGTGGTAATTGGCAATATGGCGCTACTGTGCTGGGCTGTTGTACTGCTTGCAGGTAAATTATTTGTCATTAATTAATCTCCCAGGTATACGTAGCTAATTGAAAATGTTGAAAAATTTGTCTGCTCATTATCTGTCTGTCATTCACTTGTTCTGTTAAACAGATTCTTAAACTCAATTTGCCCTATTTATATTCCTGTAGGCTGTTAATAGAAATATGTTATTACGTTTTAAAAATTACGCCGTAGTTGGAAGTTTTGACCAACACGTCAATTAGTCAATTTTAAAATATACATTTTTTAAAATGTTTTATCCAACTAATTTCTCACATCAAAATTTTCAGGTGTCGCCTGCTCATCTGCCGAGCTGGGTAGCCAAACCTCCATCGAGAAGTACGCCAGCATCGCGCAGGTGGAGAACCTCGCAGGTGAGCTGTGGGTGCAGCACTGCGTTGCCAGCGTCTTGACTTCCTACCACGTCTTGTCCACGGCACACTGCTTCTCTGGGGCGTAAGTATCTTCTCAGTATATTAATTTTACTACTATTATTTTGATAGTTTGGATGTTTCCCAATCAGTCAAAAACGGCTGAACGGATTTGGATGAAATTTGGTTAACAGATAATTTATAACTTGAATTAACACGTAGGGTACTTTTTATCCGTGCACTTGATATATACACGCCGCAAAATTCATAAGTAATTTGTATCGTAAAATAACTGTTGCAATTTTGAGCAGAAGTCTTTTCATATGAATATTATTATTCCGTCAATACTACGTTCATAGCACATTTTTTTTTTTTGTTTATACTTTAGGAAAATATCTCTTTTGAATCTTGCGTAAATGTAAGGTATATAATTTATGTGACTATGAATGTACAGTGGCATAATTTTTCCCACATCCCCCTTTGACAAAACTGTTTTTATCTTGTCCTAACTAATATTAAATTTACCTTCACGCTAAAAGTGCTAAACGGATTTGATTGAAAGTTGAAACACAGTTAGGCCATAACCTGCTTAAGGAGTTAAGTAGGTACATAGGCTACTTTTCATCCTGGATTGCAGACAAAGTCTCAGTAGCTGGTTTTCTCATAAGTTCAAAACAAATCCTCTCAAATATCATTCTCTTACACAAAAAAACATAACCCTTCTTCTTGCGCAGTCGAATAAAAATTTAACGTTTTCTTCCCTGTTTTTTCAGCACCTACTCCGATCGCAGCAGACGCATCAGAGCTGGCACCTCCTACCGCGGAACAGAAGGCATCGTCCGTGAAGTATACCGGGTCTACATTCATCCCACCTTCGGGGCGCTGGAAAACGACGGAGACATCGCTGTGGTCCGTTTGCAGGAAGCTCTGACTTTAGGAGATAGTATAAAGCAGGCGCAGATTCTTGGCGAGGGAATTTACTTGCCTACTGGTCTGCAGTTGACGCTTGTCAGTTGGGGAACCACGACTGTAAGTGTTATGCATTGGTTCATCGTCATCATTGTGGGAGCCTTAATCCACGAGCTACTTAGTGTTCCTTTCTTTTTGCCATGCTTCTCTGGTCTCATTGTAATGTTTTTTTGTTGACTTATTTAACTACCTTACTACCTACCTTAGTTAAATTTATGGATAAGGTAGCCGGCAAATTCATTTTCTCTTACGTTTTTTGTAATTTGAAAGCCAGTATCAGGTTAAATATGTTGAGTAAAATATGATTCGCGAACGTACAAAATATGGCTTTACATAGTTATAATCATCAAAGTTATTAATGCAACCCTCTTAGTTTTAATCCCACTGAATGACTATTTTATGAATAATTTTCACTAACAGAGGTCGTTAACGCAACTTTTTATTTTATCATGTTTAGTTATCAATACCGTATGTGGAGTATCGCTAGCTAATTTAATTTCACCACGTCACGTATTGTGCATTTATGTACGCACCTTATTACGTGGCGTCGTCTGTATTATGTTTAGTTTGATAAGTGGCAACACTAAGCTATGATCCAGGACGCTACCCTTAGTGTCCTTCTCTTGGATGTATACCGTCATGGGACACGAACCATCCCATTTCTTCCCGTGGGTGACGTACAAGGCGATTAAGAATGGGCAGCACCTTTCTTTATGCATTTTGCCACCACACTGCGATTGCCAACCCGCCAGCCAAGCGAGGCGATTAGGTATGGCAAACGCTCCCAGTTTTTTGGGGGATGCCTTAGTCCAGCAGTGGACTTCTATAAGCTGACATGATGAATGATAAGCAGAGATTTCGGAGTAACCTGACACTGATCTGGAAGTTGACAAAAACCTAAGAAAGTACTAGCACATCCTTCTTAAAGTATGAGAAAAACCCACCGAATGCCTCGTTGATCTTGTGGTCGCGCTACTGTTGAACATAAGTAATTGGGTTTTCTATCCTGAATTTCTCAGAAGCAGCCAGGAAGCTGGATTATTGCCCGGTTGATGGCAACAGGCTCGTCCCTATTATACATGGGACTTTAAACGTAACTGGTGAAATGCTGGTGTACTATAGGTGCATCTCGCCCGACCTGTCTGGGAAACAAGGCGTGTTGTTTATGTGTTTAAAAAAATGTTTTCTTTTAGTTTGAACGTGTTAAGATATCAAAATTCATTACGTTTGAATAGTTTTGATACCTTATTTAGTTTGACCTTGTATACTTCCCTAACACCATTTGAAACAAACTGCAAAAAAAAAAAACGACTGTACTATAAACCATCATTCTCTTTCCACAGGAAGGCGGCAGCACCGGCAACGACAATCTCTATGAACTAAACCTCTACACAGTCAACAATGATGACTGCTTAGAAACCTACCTCACACTTCAGGACGTCCCGAACAACACCGTCACAGAGAACATGTTTTGTGCTGGTCTCCGTGACACCCAGGGCCGGGACCTGGACTCTAGGGATGTAGGAGCTCCCCTGTTCTACTCTGGAGTCACTATGGGCATCGTGTCCTTTGGAGTGGCTGATGGAGAAGACTTTGTCCCTGTTGTAAGCACCGCTATTGCGTCTTACTCTAATTGGATTGTGGAGACGGCGAGGTATTGAAGAATTTGATTGTGAAGAATTGGGACTGGATATTTGACTTATCGAACTGGCTAACGATTTAGTTTTAGGTCTTATTTATATTTGCTTAATACATAAATTTTGTACAGAACTAATTAACTGTATTTTTCTTTTCTGACTTTCTCACCCGTTTGCAATTACTACTAAAGCTAAGCCTCTACATTGTCCACAGTACCGTCTACTTAGAGAGTTACTTCATACTTCAGCGGAATAATTGCGTCACACCCTAAACAATGGCTTTTCTTTCATTTTGGTAGTTCACAACATTCCCTGAGCAGAAGCATTTTTCATTTATGAAAAGCAATGGATTAGCAATTTCTTTCAAAGTTTTTCGGATTGTGGTTGATAATGTGTTCGGTCCGGAAGGTTCTGGAGTGGCGACCGCGTACCGGACGACTTAAAGTTGGAAGTCCTCCCACAAGGTGGACCGATGGCCTTGTGAGGGCTGCAGGAGTCCGCTGGATGCAGGAAGCACAGAAACGGTCGAATTGGTGGAGCTTGGGGGAGGCGTATGTCCAGCAGTGGACGTCTTTCGGCTGAAATGATGATGAATGTGTTCGGTAATTAGGATACAGGATTTCCTGAACAATATTTGAGATTATTTTCTGTGCAGGTCTCCGGGAAACCGGATGTTAGCGTTCCCCTGTTCTACTCTAGTCACTGTGGGTGTCGTGTCCATGCGTCACTATTGACTTCATAGTAGAATGAGTGTCCTTTGGACTGTCTGATGGAGAAGAGAGAAGACCCGTTATGAGCACGGCCATGGCATCTTATTGTAACTGCATTGTAGAGACCGCGAGATATTAGGGACTTAGCTGTGAAAATGGACCTACCGCAAACTTGAGGACTTTCTAAACAACACCATCACAAGGTAACATGTTCTGTGCTGATGTGCGAACTGGATTGTGGACGCGGCTAGGTATCAGGGATAAAGGATAGCACTGAAGATACTTTTTCGTTTTTAAGTAACTCTAAATAAGGCATTTTTTTGGATAGAACTAATTTTAATTTTGGTAATCAGAACGCTTACCAGTAAAAACAAGAAATTATTGTGTTATTGGAGTCTCCCTTCCCTCCTAACTTAGCTCATCAATCATCCACACATCACTCGGTGCAGTGAAAGGTGCAGTCCACTTCGGGACCCCCGTATGCCAGTGAATTGTGTAGAGCTAGGGATGATTCTATATTTTAAATATTGTAAGTAGTGGATTTTTATAACGCTATTGGCATGCATGCATTAACATCACATTACGTCTTGCCTATAAACCATGAAAAGATTAGACGGACTAGAATATTTCCCCTAGGAGAGTATTTCCTTTATTATTGGGAACGTGGATCCACGCGAGACAGAAGGGCTTTTTAATTGTATCTGTATGGGAGCCGACTACAAGCCGGACACAGCTCCAGACGCTGTGCTCTATGGCTCAGAAATTTTTATCGGGAACATTTCGTCCTACCCGGAATCGCGTGGCGTCCTGTGGTAGATCTACAAGTTGCTGCTAGACTTAATTTAGTAGGAGGCACAGTAGGCTGCACGGCAGTTGTTACGTTCCAATATAAGCTGACCTCTTATTCTATTGAAAGTCGATGTTACGCTAGGCCAGCTCTGGATCAGAGTGTTGTAACTTACGTACGAGAACGAACGATAAGCATCCAATTGAATCCTAATCCTATTCTTTAGCATAATTTATTTACTATATTGTAGCTTCATCATAGCTGACAGTAAGTATAGCATTATTAGTTATTCTAAACATTACGCTAATTACGAAGTACATTAAAAACAGAGTGACATGATTATTAATATTAAAGTGTGTGCCTGCTTGTATCTGTGCGATAGGTGCTGTGCGTCGTTTGATGGAGGATTCGGATAATCTCATTTTTAAATCTGTTCCATGTGGTAATGAAGGGGTCCAAAGTTGTGAATTTATTATTGTATACGCAAATTGGTGACATCTTTAGGTAATTAAAGGAGGCCGATTCATAATCAACCTAGATAATGAAGGGGTATGATGTGGCTACGTAATTGGAGTCACACGGGTCGATAGATCAGGTTAAGCTACGCTTGCCGCAGTTGGTCCGTGGATGGGGGACTATATCTTTACATACCAAGATCCCTCCGTCCCTCGGATAGCACGTTAAGCCGTTGGTACCGGCTGTCATTCGTAGATCTTTGACAGTCGTTACGGATCGTCAGAAGCCCGAAAGTCTGAGAACTAGTCTTATAATAACTAATAACTAGATATATATATTTATGTACCGTAAACTTAGCTGTTCAATATATTATTCAATTACTCACAGGAGTCACAAAACTTTTTGAAAAAATGTTGTTGGTGTAACAGATTTCATATTAAGACCTTATTGGTCCTGTGTGTTTGCTCGTTAAGTTTTTGTATAAAATTGTCAATGCACTGCCTAGTGTGGAGCCAGTCAGCCTCAGGGCTATCTCAGCCGACGCGGTGGCAACGTCTGGTCATATAAACAGGTGGTGGTAGATCTCCGGAAGAAAACCTTTAAAAACAACCGCTTTATCAACTAAAATACACTCTGATTGGTTAGCAAAGTCACGCCACACGTATAAACCCCGCCCTCCTGGTCTTTCGATGTTTTTCTAAAATTAATTAAATTTGTGATTAGTATAAGATAACGTTATCAGATCGATTGGGTAGCCTTTGTGAATGAAATAGTAAATATGAAGTGATTAGAAAGTAATACTTTGGTTTTTGCTCATGGCTTAGTGAAGTCGAAACCAAGTGAAGGTCGGAACTTATGCCATTCGAATGTTCTACCGGGATAAAACAAATACTCTATGTCCTGGCCTGGCCTGGATCCTGGCCTAACCCACGTCATGGTCAATCCGTGTGCCTTTCATCCAAATCTGAAGTATGGATTAGATTCATTTTTTCAGGTGAAGCTGTTTCAGTATTCCTCATAGGAAAATTACAGTCATCAGTATAACTTCCACACTCGAGTTTTTGCTCTCTTTTGTTCGCTTATGTTTGGCAATTCTACGGGATATGTCGGTTCTCCTACGGATCTAATCATTTCTCGCGTAGGGAAACTCCGAGCATGGCCCTCTCCATTGACTTTGAGCCATCTAATGAAGCCCACTGTGAGCGACCTTGCATTTAGTTGTTAATATTAAACATATAGACGTGGGACACTCAGAAAAATTTGCAAAAAAAAAAATATGTTACATAAAAAGGTAAATCTTTTTTAAATCTTTTCTACAGCCCTGACCTAGCATCGCCGGATGCTAGGTCAGGGCTGTAAGGAGGGTGACCACAGAGTTTAACCGGTGTGCTGTCCAGGAAGTCCCTCGATTTGAGCGCGGTGTGCGAAGGCGCGTTGTAGTGGTGGAGCAGTAGCCCGCGGAGCCCTGTGTTTGGTCGCTTGTTGCTCACAACAGGCATGTCAACAATGTGGCATGCAAGCAAGCATGCAAAATGCAAGCGAACATGCAACATGCAGCAGGTATGGTTTCTGTCACGGCTCTGGCGCTGCTGGGATCCGGCGGTCCCACGCGAGATTATCGTCGCAGATGGTTTAACGCTCACCGCCGCAGCTTCGGCTTGCTGCGGCGGCGAGTCGACTGTGTCGACTGTGTCGTGTCGTCTCTCGTACATATAAAACTTTTTTCCGCAACACTTTGAGTGGCACCGTGTCACTGGATGGTACGTGACTAATATCTTGGCAATATTCCGAACTTCATTTGAATAAATGACATTTTATTTTGATAGGGCCACAGCACTATTTTTTCTATATCTCTGGCTAACATACAACATGACCATACATATGTGCGTTCATACCTGGAGTCGATAACTGGACATCCGGGTGCTCGGCAACAGTCCCATTAAACAACAAACAAATTACTTATCAATTGATAAGAAATATAGTGCCATATTTTATCAGGTATGAGGGAACTGAATTATGATAATTGAAAAATCTAGAAAAGGAAATGATCTAATAAATGTATTTAGATACAGGTGTTGTTTTCGACCCAGCTTGCAACTGCAGAAAATGGATTACAGATATTACGTATCGCTACTCAGATGGCAAACATACGATCAGGTTTAAATTTGATTATACCTATCAGTTTACGTCACTGTGAAAGATTATGTAATATTTTTGGTTTGTAATCTATGATTGTTTTATATGTGCTCTAAAAGTTTCTAGGTGGGGTAAATACAGTAATAAATTATTGCAATGTCAGTAGAAGGGCAGCAATAACGGCCTTGATAATGGTCTTTAGACCTGCAAAATGGTGCATTGAACTTACGATTCTAAAATATAGATACTCGGGACTATCGCCATTCTCGGAACGAAGTTCCTCAACGGGGCTCGCGGATGGAGAAAACTGGTAGAGAACGCCATGTAACGAAAAAGCGTTATCTATGCCGCCTCCATGCCACTTTCTGTCTTATTGTTTTAATGGTTTTCGAGGGTGTTAAAGCCAATAGTGAGGTTAAGAGGATGTGTCCTTAACATAACTATACTAAACCACTTCGTGCCTACCATGTCCGACGAATGATTTAGTCTTTGTAAAATGAAAATCCAAGATGGCAACTGCGAAAACTTGTTTTTTTTGCCATGGGTGTCGGTTTCGTGATTTTCGAGTGATAAAGTAGATAGCGAGTTCAAAATAGAAATCCAAGGTGGCTTTGTATTAAAAATGCATTTTAAATGTTCACATTCCCTCAGTATCTATATCTATAATATACGAGTGTGTGTGCGTGCATGCGAGTATACGGTAAGAAACTTCGTTCCTGACGGGGCCCCGACCACTCACGTTTATTATTTTACTAGGTTTTGCTACTGGCTTCGCCCGCATGGAGGTCGAACACTATCCTGCGGGAACGTGCAACCGGGATGAAAAGTGTTCTAAATGTTCATCCAAGTTACAAATTATCTGTGTGCCAAATTTAATCTAAATCCGTTCAGCCGATTTTGCGCGTGATTGAGTAAGAAACATCCAAATATCCAAAAATATTAATATCTTATACAACCTTTCACATATTGGTTGTATGAATTATGTTGTAATAACACAACATAATTCATACGTAGTCCACTGCTGGATATAGGCTCCCCCAAGCTCCGCCACTTCGACCGGTTCTGTGCTTCCCGTATCCAGCGACAATTAATAATTATAATAAAACATTTTATTAATTAATAATACAGGTGCTTTAAATTCTTGCGTATAGCTGATGCCCGCAATTCAGTATACTGATGACTAGTTAATTTCAGCTCTGTAAACAAAGCTAGTGCTTCTTCAGGTGAATATTGGATAGTATTAACTACGCGCGGACTTATATTGTCATGATTTCGTTGTTCTGAAACACTGGCTGCAGGAGAAGACAAGATATATTGAAGAGCTCGAGCAGCCTTCCGTTTTCCTATAGAATGAAGCTTCATTTCAGCTGCTAAACATAATTCTTCTTCACTTCTTGAATGTATTTCCTCGTTTAATCGTCTTCGTTTGGTTTTATTGCAAATATCAGAAAATAGTAGTTTTGGCCGGGCCTTAGTGACAGACCCAGATGAAGATGGTAATATATTTTGCATTACTGACGTGAGTATGCATTTATAAAGCCATCATGATATTTAGTCTCAAACTTAGTCTTATGTCTACCGGTTGCCAGCCAATTTCTTGAAGTAGATGTACAAAAACTATGTATCGTGTCTCGTAAACGATTTTTAATTTGATTTTTCAAATTAGTGGCGCCAATCACTTCTAGAACATAATTAAATGGCTTCTCCTTTGATGTTTTAGTTGTAGGTTTAATTGGGGGACTTTCTAAGAGATGATTGAATAAATCACGATTTGTTAAATTAGTGCCATTCCCTGAAAATAATCATAAAATGTTCAGGGGGCGGTAGTATGCAGCGAAAAATCAAATTAAATCTAACAGATAAATGTTGCCTCCTGCTGTTATCACTAGAATTTTTATGTTCTAACATGTTTCTTGAAACGTCTATGCTTCGAAAGGCAAAAATGTAGTTGGAAATTCAATGTCATATTAAATAATTATTGTACAAAACAACTTTGAAATATTTATCAAAAAAATTATGTAAATGTAAAGTATGATCATAAATACCTTCATTAATATGTACCATTTTTTTCAAATCCAACAAATCGATAACTATTTAGCAAAATGTAACTAACTTTACGCAGAAATCACAATAAAATCAAAGAAAATTTACTAATTCGCTCAACTGATAACTTGGATGCACAATAACACACAAAGTATTGACTTTATGACTTTTTTGACAATATATATTGTGTAGTAGGTAGTACTAAATATATAAAAGTAATTTTTTAATATAACCTCACCTCGAGAATTATTATTTTCGTACCGCTAATTTCAAGAAATTGACCACCGTGCGACGTAATTACCTTTCCGCAGATAATGTCATTCCCATACATTTTGGCGTAGCGTTTGGCATGAACGCTAACAGAAATGTATTTTGTCTCTAGGCCCTGATTAGTTTGGGGGTCAACAATTAACAAAAATGTAATGTACTAACTTTACTGTGTTTTGTTAGATTACCTACTCTCTGTCAACAATTTGCTATTGGCGATATTTTTTTTTCTTTTTTCTAATTTGATGATTGCAATGCTGTAAACTCATATTTACTGCAGTCGCGAATTATATTTTAATGAACATAAAACCTGACACTAGATTAATGAATTTTCAGATTGAAAATTGCAAAAAAAGTAAGAAAAATTGAACTTCAGAGGCCAACCTGACGCTTCCCCCTTAACAGTAGTTGGTCACAGAAAACATGCATACTCAGTAAAGTGTAAATAAAACTATTAATATTATAAATGAAAAAGTTTGTATGTTTGGATGTTTGTTACTCATTTACGCTAAAATTGCTGAACAGATTGGGATGAAATTTGAAAATCGGATAGTTTATAACCTGGATTAACATATATGATATTTTTATCCTAGTAATATAGTCCCGCGGGATGATTTCCGACTACCATGCGGGCGAAGCAGCTGGCAAAAGCTAGTGTAGAAAATAGAAACGTAATAAATACGCGTAACTATCGTATTGCATACTCATAACATAAAATAAAACACTGTTTTACAGGGAACGTTATGAAAGATATTTTGCACACAGTAATATTGTTTGTTAAAATGTATATACACGTATGAAACCTCAGCTGTTAGTTACAGCCCACAGCAATACCTTCACAAAATGAGGTCAGAAATATAATGCTTGGTAATTTCCACCCGGTACTACCTGAAAATAGACGGCAGGAAATACTATAACGTATTCATAAGTTAGAGACCGCAGATTTCGTAGAAGTCGGTAGAAGGCTATGTTAGATGAAATTGTTTTGCAAACTCAGATTATGAAACAAAGGCAGATAGACCGCGCGGAACACCAAGAGTGAAGCCAAAAAAACAAATACTGATTCAAAACTCACTTCATAAAAGACCTATGCTTACACATTCACACACTCAAACACTTATACACAAACATGCACACTCAACAATACAAATCCCGCTTAAAAATAAGACGTAGGTACATACAGGTTCACATCATACAACTACAGTTACACAAAGAGCGACAATTTAGTTTATAAGTAATTTACGGTTATTTTTTATATTATGTTTTTGTTTTTATTCGTAAATGTATTTTTTGTCACCTTATACTTTAAGCAATCGTCTCAATATTGTTAATATTAAGGGAAAGAGTGAGATAGCCCCAACATAAGTATTATCAATTACTTACTGGGGATGTCTCATTTATAATCCATGTAACTGATTTGGGACATATATTTTTTCCAAACTCGAGTAAGTACTACGCCACGAAGCTAATCAAATACTAAAGCGTCGCATTGTATGTTGCTTACAATGCGACGCTTTAGTATTTGGTATTTTGGCCTCACTCTTGGTGTTCCGCGCGGTCTGCGATCTGCCTTTATCTTAAAATCTGAGTTTTCTAATAAATCAATCATATTAGGCGTCAACTGAGTAAGTTTATGTTACGCTCAAAGACCGAAAACGCTCATTGAGCGAAAAAAAAAGCGAAATAACAGCTTACAACACGTTGTGGTTACTGTAAAACACCCACGTCGCGAAATTGATATTATGGCTCTCATGAAAACGCTCACGACATGGCAGGGCGTGACGTGCTGTTTTGACAATCACAGAAAGACCACATAGCGAAATTCGTGCCGTGGCTATCAGGCTAAACGACCACAATGCGTCATGGCAATGTATGAAAGCTAGGACGCGTACTATGGAACCATATTAGAATAACACACACAGTAATCTGCGATATCCTACATTCCGACTAGTCCCGAAACTTTTCTGTAGATATCCTAGGAAAAAGTATATTTCATTACAAGTGCGGAAAGGCTGTCATTGCAAAGAGTTCCGACAAATGTCTACCCGAGCCGAGGCGCAGCCGAAGGCGAGGGTTGACAGTCGGAACAAGTTGCAATGACGGTTCCGCAAGTGTACTGAACGACTATTTTTAATACAGTTGCGAAAAAATGAAGCAATTTAATAAAATCACGATAAACTCAACTAACTAATAATTTATTTCTCATAAAAGTTATAGTACCTACACATGTACATTGAAATTGGTACAGTTTTTTATACTAACTGGGGAAGTTTTAGGTTGCATTTTTACTGTTTGAGACAAAATATTATTAATTTCGTATGATTGTTCATGTATATTTGTCATACAATAGCGTTTGCTAGTTGATGGAATTGGATCTGATGAATTATCATTATCAACGAAGATAGATGGACGAACTACGGCTTAATAACGATCATCGGGAGCTTCGTTCAATCACTTCATTGGATGTTAATATTTTCGACTTTTTACTTGTAAAATCGTCTGATTGTCGTTTTAAGAAAGCATTTAGTTTTGGGTATTCACTTATATCCACGTTATTCCTTATTTTCAGCATACTTTTTATCATCGAAAACCTCGACCATAACGTAGACGGTTTTAATTTTGCTGAGAGTTCGGAGAAGTATGCCAACATAACATTTTCTGAAAAACTATTTGCTTTTTTCTCTTCTCTCCACGCAATAAATTCGTCGTATGTAGATACTCGTATGTAACGACTTTTCCGGTAAAATGTTCTCCGAAGCATTTTCTGCCATTATACTGAGTTCCGGTGGTGTTAATTCAAAAAAAATAGGGTCGGAATTACTCATTTTGTGCAACAAACAACTAAACTCGCAAAGAAAATTTCTGGAAAATGGCGCCAACCGTAGAATATAAGCAGAGTTTTTTTTTTCTTCACCCATTTTGAAGTATGCCCCATACAGCTTATTTATACAGCGATTTTTTTATTGATATGAAATGAAAATGAAATTTAAATGAAATTAAATGAAACCTAACCTAACTCATTCAATTCAATCTGATATTGAAATAAATTAGTAGCTTCTTTTTAGAAATATACGTATTCGTACGAATCACAAGAACTCTTTAGTAAAAACTTCATGGTTGGTTTAGACATTATTTTGACAGTTGGGAAAGAGAACGCACGAGTTCGGGAAAGGAAAAAAAAAACCACTAGTATGTAATAGCCCACATCCCGAACGCTATACGTCCCTGCAATACGCCACTTTTTCAGCAACAAATAAATATTTTTTGTCTTTTGTCCCCAATTACCGTATTTGGTCTTTGTGCATAACTTATACTTACCTGAATAAAATATTATGTTTCAGTCTGAAAATTTTGTTGAAATTGAATTAAAATGTATGCTGTAAGGACAATGAAACTAAACTAAATCAGAGGCATCGTTATATAGGTAGTAGTTAATAGGGTAGGTTCATCATCCATGTGTTATAATAAGATATAAGAGATGTAATCAAACTCAAACTCAAAACATTTATTTAAGCTATTTACAGGCACCTGTGAACTGTCAACGATTCGGTCATTTGGATGAGGACGTGAAAAGCAGCGGAGCGAAAAGAAACTTGGAATTATATAGAATTATCTTGAACTGAAGTTTATTACTGTAGTTCGTTTTTTTTTAACTAGAGTTCTGAGTAACCGAAATCAAAACCAATTCTTTGCCAATTTTCTTTAAAATTTGACCAGCACCCTAATTGCGTAACTTACGATTGATCATAATTGGTTTCGTCTTCACAGTTAAACAATATTCATTGCGTTATTTATGTTGTCGAACAGACACATTTTTCGAACGTATGAAGCAATGGTTTAACAATCCGTTTCAAAACGATACAGATTATGATGAATCGTGAGTTACGCAATTAGGGTGCAGGTTTAATATTTTTGGTAAGTTTTTTTTTTTTAAATATGGGTTGCTATAAAAAGTGCTTAATACATTATATCGATGACTTTCACAACATCATCATCTGCCTAGCCTTTTCTCAACTATGTTGGGGTCGGCTACCAGTCTAACCGGATTCAGCTGAATACCAGTATTTTACATGGAGCGACTGCCTATCTGACCTCCACAATCCAGTTACTGGGTAATACGACACCCCTTGGTAAGACTGGTTGTCAGACTTTCGGGCTCTGACGACCCGTAACGACTGTCAAAGATCCACAAATGACAGCTGGGACCAACGGCTTAACGTGCTTTCCGAGGCACGTAGGGGTCTTGGTATGTAAAGATGGTCACCCATCCACGGACCAACCGCGGCAAGCGTAGCTTAACCTGACTTTCACAACAATACATTATAATTTTTTCATACCATGTAGGCGTTAAAACGATTCGTACACATGTGACTTGTTAGCAAAATTCTCAAAACAGTCGCCAGTTTCAGATAGATTAATCAAAATAAAAAGTGTCTCTTTCATTAGATCATAATTAAAATGATCTTTCATATGGTGCATTAAAACTTATAGAAATGCAGTATTTCAACTGTAAAGCCGCGTCTCTAAAATCACGTAAATTGGTCAAATCGGAACAATTTCGTATAGATACGGCCTTTTAAGTGGCAGTGGGCAGGGCACATTGCTCGCGGAACAGATGGCCGATGGGGCCGAAAGGTTCTGGAGTGGCGACCGCGTACTGGAAGACGTAGGGTTGGAAGGCCTCCCACAAGATAGACTGACGCCGCAGGCATCCGCTGGATGGCTATGTTCAGCGGTGGATGTCTTTCGTCTGAAATGATGATCATAACGATGTTGATCGACAGCTAGCAACAGCTGAAAAAAAAACCCATAAAAATTCCATAGATATAATCAAAAGCTATTGTAAAATGCACAACACCTGCATCAATCTATAATCTGTCTATAAGCCCTTCTGATAAAACAAGACATAATTAATACAATACAGGTTATGATGTAAAAGATAATGATGATATCAAATGCAGCATTTTGGGTATAAATAATCGGTCTGTAGATTCTTTGGCACAGTTCATTCGGGACATCGACTTGAAAGTCAGAAATAGAGAAATCATGGTTTCTCTCGCCACCTTCACTCTCCTGGTTGCAGGTAAAGTATGCATGAAAATTTCCACCTTTATTTATATATTTTTTTAACTAGGGAGAAACATTTATTTGGCTCTGCTGACTGTTATAATATAATCAAAGTAGTATACAGGATTCAATTTTAACCAGTGCGCAAACTGTAACCATGAATTCAGCATTCATTCTAGACCTCCTAGAGTAGACATTCTTCGTCAGTTTTACAAAAAAATAATCAGCTGATCTTTCTAAATTCAAAAAATCTGCTGTTTCATAGAAAACTGTAATCAGTTTTCTATGAAACAGCAGATTTTTTGAATTTTGTATTTCTACGCTAGGGGTCTAGAATGATATGTTGAATTCATGGACACAGTTTGCGCACTGGTTAAAAATTTACCCTGTACCTATACAAAGAATTGCGATCATTTCAGTAGATTTTTCTTTTTTTTTTCTTTTTAAAGATCAGTCCAGTTTTTGTCAACCATAAAACTTACCCGGTTTCCAAATCTGAAACCGGTGGGTCCGGATCTGAACCGGAAAACTGAGTTTGAGATTTGATTTGAATAATCAAGGCATGACCAGTATTTCAAAAGTTTTTTTGGTTTTTATACCTAGTTGTGCCTTCAGGCAACCTACAACCTACTATGTTTTCAGCAAACATAATCTTTTTTTTCCCAGTTCTTCCATGCCTTCTACCTTCATTTCTAGCCAATTTCGCTTCTTCGTTTTTTCTTATTTGTTTTTTTTTTAATTCTGTCACTGACCTCTATTATTGTTCATATTGTTAAGACGAACTACTCTTTTCAATAAATTTGTGGGGCTTACCACCACCTGACTACATTTTCCAGGCTGCGCCACCGTGTTCGCCGCTTCCCCAGCGAAAATTGAAGACTTCCCCAGCATAGTCCAGGTGGAGACTGGCTACGGCCGCGTGTGGCTGCAGACCTGTGTCGGCACCATTCTGACATCTCGTCATGTCCTGACCGCCGCTCACTGCCTTGTTGGAACGTAAGTAGATTATACAGCACCTGTTCTTTATTTCATAGAAGTGAAAGAAATTCTCTCTTGCGTACTAGGTAGGGTCTTGTCGGAATACTTTCAAGCGCGACTGTCGACTGTTTCCTGGGTTTGATTCCCGGACACCTCAAAATCGAACAGTCAGGCCCAAAGAAGAGGCATGCCGTCATGCATGCGCACCGTTATGGGAAGACGTGCGGTCATAGGATCGGTTGCAATTCGTGACGGCGACCGCTACACATGACGGGCTGATACGAGTCGGGGTTGGGGCGAATGAACATGTATCTCCCGGTCCTCAACTTACGGTAGTAGAAGGAACAATGTGTTATGTCGGACCTATGAAGATTACCCACGGAAAAATTAGGTCATCGTGTTATAACCGCCTTTCAAAGACACAACATAATGTAAGGTTGCGAAAGGCATTGTAGTGGTTATTGTTTGTACTTTGAGAGTATATTTTTCTTCTCGCGTAAAACGCACACACTCATTAATATTATATCTACTAAAATATAAAACCAAGACCAAGGTGACATCCACCCAGCCAGTGATGATGGACCACAAATGTTTTTGATTGACATTTAGACTAATAAAAAAAATCACGACTGGTGGAAACCGATGGATGAGATCGATGAAGCGTGCCCAGAATATGCCTTTTCACTCTTGCTTTCACCTTTATCTAAATACCTTTATTTATCTAATAAATTATTTCTGTTTCCAGCGCCGTCGATCCCCGTATCAGCCGAGTGAGGGCAGGCGCGTCTGAGCGCGGTCGTGATGGTCAGACCGTGGCCGTAGATAGTGCCATCAGGCATCCTTCCTACACCTTCAAGAAATTCGATGGCAACGTGGGTATCATCCGCCTGCGATCCTACCTGACCTTCGGCTCCACGGTCCAGCAGGCTACCATAACTTCTGGAGGAGTCGTCTTCCCCGCGAACGTAGCTGTGACTATTGCTGGTTGGGGACGTACTGCTGTGAGTAGAATTTGAAAAAAAAATCGTTTATTTCCGCCTACTTCGTTAGCCTTTTCCCATGTTGGGGTCGGGTTTCAGTCTAACCGGATGCAGCTGATTACCATTATTTTACAAGGGGTGGCTGCCAATCTGAGTATATCGCGTGGAACTCGTAACACACACAATATATTAAAACAGAAGCGACATTTCGTTCACTGCAGTTTCGATTTGCATCTGTTCTTACTTTTTCTCATTTTGCTCGGCAAGGGTCACGCCGCTATGTTAAATAATTTTCCTCAAGACTTTAAGCTACAAAATGCATTTTTTATTTTTAAATCTGGAAAGTTGTTCCAAAGATAAGCGCGTTCAAACCAACAGATAAACTCTTTAGTTTTATTATTGGTATAGATAACGCAAAAAATATTTATTCAAAACATTCATCTAAACTAAAATTGTATGTTTGTCTGTTACGCTTTTACGCTAAAACGACTAAACGAACTTAGATAAAATTTAGCGCAAGGGTGAACCCTGACCTAGATTAGGACATGGGCTACTTTATATCTCGCGTGTTCCACGGGTTCAAGACTTACACGGCAGCAACCACGGGGTGCAGCTAGTATTTAATACAACAATTTACATACACTTTTAAATTGTTAAGAAGTTGTTCAATAAGAATATTGAAGCCCGTTCCAAAGCGACACTTATTTAAATGTGTATAGAAATAACAAAATTATAACACATGGCACTGTTTTCACATTCTAAACTTCTTGCTTTCGAGATGAGTAAAGTTCTTTTACTCTTGATTTTTTCGTCCGCCTTAAATGATTTTCTTTCATCATATTGTACGTTACTAATAAGCCATTCTTGATTCAACAGCAAGATGTGATCTGGTCGGACCGCGAACTGTACAGCGCCCAGCTCTACACAAGTGACCACAGCGAATGCGTCACGAAATACGATGAGCTTCTCATTCCCATCGAGATCACCAACAACATGATCTGTGCCACCATCCCCGGTACCAACGGAGCCAACTGGGGAATCAGGGATGGCGGATCCCCGGTCTTTTACAACGGTATCCTTGTCGGCTTCCTTTCTTTTGGTAGCCCCTACGGTGCGAACCAACCTCTGGTTGCTACCGCCGTCTCTCCCTACTCCGCCTGGATCGTAGAAAATGCGGCTTACTAAATGTTGAATATGACCGTCTAATTTATAAATATATTTATTTTATTTTCTTAAGTTTTTGTTGTTATTTTACCTTTCATTTTATTTCATTTTGACTAATAGTACATACATAAGGGGAACTGTTGAAAACACTAGCACAAATTTGCCAAATGGTGTGACCAAAATTTGCAAGTGACACAAAATGCATCAAATGCTTAATTTTGATCACTTGCTGGTGCTTGGTGATATAATATAAATTGCAAAACAACCGGAAACGATATGTTGGATTGATTCACCGGGACGGCGCACAGTATGGAAAAACCAACCTATTTTCGACAAAAATCGATTCGCAAGCGGCTTTGTAACTAAAAAAGAAAAAAACCGGTCAAGTGCGAGTTGGACTCGCGCACCGAGGGTTCCGTACAAACCTGTGGGTTTATAAGTAAAAGTTCAAAATTGTCAAATTTTTTTTTTTTTATATGACGAAACTAAAAATTTTCGGTTTTCGTAATTTTTCCTATATCTGTACTATAAGACGTGACTTCGTACAAAATTTCAAGATTCTAAGTTCACGGGAAGTACCCTGTAGGTTTTGATTCCCGTGCGAGTTTCGAAAATTTGCGGAATTTTGCGGCCTAAATGGCTGTATCTTTTGATTGCGTTGACTTAGAAGGTTGATTTTTCTACAGCTTCCAGGGACAGTAGAACTAAGTATCATATAGAAATTTCAGTTTGATACCTCCACGCGTTCCTGAGAAAAACGGTCTTGACAGACGGACGGACGGACAACAAAGTGATCTTATAAGGGTTCCGTTTTTTCCTTTAGAGGTACGGAACCCTAAAAAGAAACCATTCTAGTGAGATTATAAGTTACAAAACTTCACTGCGGAAATTAAAAAATTGGGTAACATACTCGTAACCTAGAAATAATTCAATTGTCACGAAATCGGTAGTTATAAAAATTAAATAAATTTTATTTTCACAAAAACTTATAACACTATCTATGGCATTTCAGTCATTCAATTCATTTACAGTCTGCCTCGTTGAATTCAAGAAGTTCGAGTACAAAACAATAAATCCCCATTTTTCGGTTTAAGAAGACTTGCAGTCAGTTTTTTTTTAAAGCTTTTTTCAATTTGGATTGTAGTGGATTTTTGTAGCTTATAATCTCATTAAAAAAAATATAATTGACGTGTAAAAAAAAGTGTTTGTACAAACCTAGGTAGGTACATAGAAATAAAATCATTTATCATTTATCAAATTCTTGTTAATCAACATGATGTAGATCTGAGTCTCGTCCGTAATAAAAGGTAAACATTGTAAGGTTAAGAACTTGTGCAAAACGTATGATTCTATTTCCTGCGTACATATGCTTGAAAGACGGAGAAAGGTATCATACGCATCAGGTCAGTCCGTCTCAGTGTCTTTTCGTAGATAAAGCGTGTTTAGTTTTTACGCAACTGATTCTGCTATTTATTTTGTTTGAAAATTGCAATTTTGAAATTTTCCGTTAACTACTAATCTTCGTGTCTTAAAATATTTCGATGAACTAGTACTGTGATCGTTTAAATAATTTAATATCGTACATACAGATCCACATTGTATACGTAATTGGCGAAATGTGGGTGCACTACACTTAAACCACTACCTACTCCATTGAGGAAAACCGGCGTGATGATACCTATGCATGTGTATGTTTGTCGCACGCATTTTTAGAATTGAAATGCATAAAGAATCGCGTTGTGATAAGCAAAATAGATTAGTTGATCGTTCATTCATGAACAAAAGGAAAATATTAGAAGGAAGATAACGACACGATTACCGGCTGCTATTAGATAAATTAACTAATCCTTCAAAAACTATAAAAATAACTAGATAAGTGTAACTAAGTCAGCTTAACACGCGATGATATATTGACGTCAAAAGAAATAAACAAATAAAATGTTGATAAACAATCAATGGACGTAACAACGGACGTAAAAAGAATAGCACCATCCCATTTCTTCCCGTGGGTGTCGTAGAAGGCGACTAAGGGACTTACTAGAGAATGGGCAGCAGCGTTCTCTATGCATTTTACCACCATACTGCGATCGCCAACCCGCCTGCCAAGCGTGGCGATTATGGCAAAACCCCCCTAAAAATGGGATTGAAAGGTTCTTGAGTGGCGACCGCATACCGGAAGAGGTAGAGTGAGAAGTCCTCTTACAAGGTGGACCGATGACCTTATGAAGGCCGCGGGAATCCGCTGGATGTGGGAAGCACAAGACCGGTCGAAGTGGAAGCCTATGTCCACTAGTGGACGTCTTTCGGCTGAAATGATGATGATACTATTATTATAGGAATTTTTGTGTGATGGTTTGTGTGTTTTTAACTTAATTAGCTCAGAAGAAATCAGTTAATTTGAAAGTTTGTAGAAATTGATCGCTAATTGATTCTTTTACTGTCTCCGTAACTGAAAAATTGCTTGCGTAGGAGAAACCCACTCTATTTAATAGTCAATTTAGTTATCTAGAGAAAATATACCAAGAAGAGAAAAGATGTTTATCTGGCGAGGTGAATTGTGGTCGCTGTTAGATCTAGGTATAAATAACAACGCCTGTTTTTATGATAGAAGCAATGTGAGAACTTACAACACTGTTACAACTGATTAGACAAAGGGTTTATAATAAATGAAATTCTAAATACCTTAGAAAAATATTTTAATTAGTTATTGCTAAAAATTACAGCAACATATTTGAAATATATCCGTTATAATTTAATCATAAAAAAAACAACTTGACAATCACTATATATAGCTAGATAGATCAGCACAAATATAATCAAATAGTAAATTGACGGAGTCCTTGTGAAAAGAGAGCGATAGTGAGACGTGCAAACTTATTTATGCACGATTTTCCGTCATGGCGTATTGAAGTGGTGGAGAGGCTTGACAGTGGTGAGAGGGCACGCCGACAGTGTTGCCAGCGTCTTAGCTGGCCAGTCTAGATGTAACAACATTTTGCCAATTGCTTTTTTTCATCATCATCACCATCATCAAACTGAATCCAACTATGAATTCGGCACATGATTCTAGGACCCTAGGGGGTCCTAGAATCATGACCCAGTTACTGGGTTGTGGAGGTCAGATAGTCAGTCGTTTCACGTAAAATACTATTATACAGCTATCCGGATAGATTGTGTTATCACTGAGCTACGAGCCCTGAAACGTCACACGTGTATTATTTACCTACTTATTTGTTTTAACACAATTTATTAGATTAACGATTATCTACATTATTTAATCAAAAACAAAACCAACTATCAATACGGTAATCCTATAACAATTGTATTTTTCCATTTGATACAAACAGCTGTAAATGTCGGCAATACAATTTATATTAGATCCGTTCACATCTGGACTGGGGCGGAAAATAGAGCCTCTCGGGATTCGGACGCGCATTTTGTAACTATGTATCTTTTCGGGGAAAAAAAAAACTGTGGCACTCCGGGAGTTTCGACAGAAGTGAAAACTTAAACAATTACGCGTGTATTTTTGAATCTTCAATACAGGGTTACACATTATTCATAATCATAATTTTGGTCATCTATATCTATATAATACTAGCTTTTGCCAGCGGCTTCGCCCGCGCGGAACTTTCATCCCCTATTTAACTCCTTTAGGGGTTGAATTTCGAAAAATCCTTATTCCTTGTCTACATTATAAAGGGAACCTCTGTGCAAAATTTCAACTTTCTTGATAAAAAGAAAAGTCCTGACTGACTGACTGACTCATCAACGTCCAGCTCAAATCCCTGGACCTAGAAAGCTGAAATTTTGCACAGAAGGTTTCTCTTCATAATGTAGACAAAGAATAAGGAAGGATTTTTCGAAATTCAACCCGTAAGGGAGTAAAATAGAGGATGAAAGTTCCGTGCGGGTGAAGCCGCTGGCAAAAGCTAGTATCTTCTAAACGGACTATCAGATTGTCATAATTCCAATTGGAATATTAGTTCTGGACGTAAAACTATTTTTTGTGACGAAAATTATTGAAATACCTCTACTAAAAAACACAGGTAACGGTGACGGTGTCGCGAGTTCAATACTTTTTTCCCATCTCAAAAAATGCCTAACGCGAGAAGTTTTCACTTCAAAAAATTCCCTACAGCTTCTACAGAAAAAACGGAAAACACTTTTGGTTTTCCGTTTTTGTAGGTTGAACGTGCAGGGAACGTGGCTAGATAATAACAGCCACACAGAGGAGTTATTGTGTAACAGCAAGAACAGCTTTATTTTTGACAGTTCAATAGCATTTATTACGTTATTTAGGTTGTAGACACATTTTTCGAAAAAAACTTTTTCAAAAACAAAAAAGAAACGACTTTCGGAAAAACACTACAAAGTGAAAAATAACTTTAATTTCGGAAGTCGGTTTATGCTGCGCTTGCCATGATTGGTTCGTGGATGGGTGTCCACTACATATCAAGACCCCTCCATGCCTCGGAAAGCGTGTTAAGCCGTTTGTCCCAGCTGTCATTCGTAAATCTTTGACACTCGTAAGGGGTAGTCAAAAGCTCGAAAGTCGACAACCAGTACCAATGGGTATCGTGTTACCCAGTAACTGGGTTGTGGAGGTCAGATAGTCAGTCACTCCATTTAAAATACTGGTACTCTACTGTATCAGGTTAGATTGAAAGTCGACCCCAACATGGCTCGGAAAATGCTCGATAGATGGAGTTCGAGCGTGCTTTTTGTGGTTCTCTACGAAAAATAGGCCGCTTTTCCTTCACTTGTCGGAGTGAAACAAAATCAAAATCTTTTATTTCACATAAACCTGCGTGGGCACTTATGAAACGTCAGAAGCTAGGTGCACGGTTCCAATATGTCGCTTCCTATGGAGAAGAGCCGTCAAGAAACTCCACGGTTACTGTTTAAAAATATTGGATTTTACAATGTTTTCAAATTACAGTGATACTGGTATGGGAGAACAGTGCAAGCCTGTCAATAATTACCAGGTACTTAGAGGAATGAAAATTCAGAATAAAAAATCGTCTACAAATCTAGTCTGTAAACACACACAGGAAGAGAAGACGACATATAACAGTTCTGATGGATGATATAGGCAGTTACAGATAGTTAAATCAATGCAATACCAAACCTACAGCCAGATCCACTTAATTGAAACAAACTTTCGTTGTGTTGATTATTTCAATTGTTAATTTTAAATAAGCTTGGCCTCACAATGGGCCTTATCAGAAGGCTTAAAGTCACCCAAAGGGCAATGGAGAGGGCTATGCTCGGAGTTTCCCTACGCGATCGAATCAGAAATGAAGACATCCGCAGGAGAACCAAGGTAACCGACATAGCCCGAAAAATTGCCAAACTTAAGTGGCAGTGGTCAGGGCACATTGCTCGCAGAACAGATGGCCGATGGGGCCGAAAGGTTCTGGAGTGGGGACCGCGTACCGGAAGACGTAGAGTGGGAAGGCCAGGTGGACCGATGACCTTGTGAAGGCCGCGGGTATCCGCTGGATGTGGGAAACACAGGATCGGTCGAAGTGGAGGAGCCTGGGGAAGGCCTATGTCCAGCAGTGAACGTCTTTCGGCTGAAATGATGATGATGATGATGATGATGGTTGGCCTCGCAATAGTCTTCCATAGTGCAGGTATTAGTGCACAGAAAGCACGAGAAGAGGTTGGGGCATAGTTTGCGATGTACCTCCACAGCCGTACTGCGGCTCATCGTAGTACCCCCACCTGACCAAGCCGTGCCGGCTGCGGCCCACCTGTCTTCTTACACGATTAAGAGATATCCAGGAGATGCCATAGCACTAGATGACCCACTGGAAGCTTTTCTGCAGGCTCAATATAGTCACTATAATCACCTGGAGGAGGTACGAACGCGTGACATAAATTCGAACTTTTTTTTAATCGAACATACTAAGTACTCGTATTCTAAACGCAGCAACCGGTTTAAATTGTTGCCATATCCACACTAAGTCATCATCATTTCGGCCGAAAGACGTCCACTGCTGGACATAGGCCTCCCCCAAGCTCCGCCACTTCGACCAGTTCATGGTGCTGGTTATTTGGGGTTGGGGGGGGGGGGTGGGGGGGTTGCCGTAATCGCCACGCTTGGTAGGCGGGTTGTAGATCGCAGTATGGTGGTAAAATGCATAGAGAACGCTGCTGCCCACTCAAATCAAAAATCAAAAGTCATTTATTCAAATTAGGCTGAGAATCAGCACTTTTCGAACGTCAAAATACATAAGACAGTCCCCCAAAAACGCCCACCCTTCGACACTTCCTAGTGCTTTAGGTGGGAAGAAGAAGTGGCGCAACAAACTCCCCAGCAGCACAGCTGTCTGTTTAGTCGGATGGACTTGATTCTATACATACATATGCAAGGTAATAAACAATAACGCATAATACCAAAAATAAAAGTCTCCTGGTATAATGGGCTCTAAAGCTTACATATGCAATGCTGGATTATTGTTAGATCATGTCAATAACGAATGACATAATAGATAGATAGTAAAAATAAAACACTTGGTCAATAAAATTGAGAAGAGAAAAAAAAAGTATTTAACTAAATAATTATATGAGCCCATATAACCTGTCACTAGGTACGCTAATTCTGGAGAAAGAACATAAACATTGTCTTGTGTTAATCACAGCGACCAACTATTCTTGTCATTTAAATAGTCGTTAATGGAATAGTAAGCCTTTAAACAAAGGATGGATTTTACTTGAGCTTTAAACGCATCAAAAGGCAAATCTAATAAAGAAGTGGGAAGCTTGTTATAAAAGGTTATACCAAGCCCAACAAATGAGTTATGAACCTTATGAAGCCGGTGAAAAGGAGCACGTAGTTTGTCCTTATTTCTAGTGTTAACGGTGTGAATATCACTGTTTTTAACCGACTTCAAAAAGAAGGAGGTTATCAATTCGACATGTTTGTATTTTTTTTTTTTTTATGTATGTTCGGGCATAACTCCGTCGTATATAGACGGATTTGCAAAATTTTTTTTTTTCGAAAGGGGTTTGTTCCGAAATGGTCCCATATAAATTTCATATAGATCTGATGATGCGTTTTGGAGACAGACAACGGAACTCTTCAAAACTTTACAGCAAATCAACCGCGAATGCGGCTATCGCATAAATATGCATTGTTTTGACCCTGAGGATGATGAAATTTCGAATTGGTGTGGCGTAGGTAACTAAAAAGTGAAAAATAAAAACTTTTTTCAAAAAAATATCAACCGACTTCCAGAAAAACACTACAAAGTGCAAAATAACTTTAATTTCGGAAGGCGGTGACAAAGAATTAAAATACCTACACGTCCAAAGTCACCGACTTCCGAAATTAAAGTTATTTTGCACTTTGTAGTGTTTTTCTGGAAGTCGGTTGATATTTTTTTGAAAAAAGTTTTTTAGTGTACAAGTGTATATGTTGCCTAATAAATACGATGTTACCTAATATGAATTGTGATGCCACTGTGAGAATACCAATATCTTTAAAAAAGTCCCTCAAGGAAAATCTGCCACCTAGCTGGTAAATTGCACGAACAGCACGTTTTTGAAGGACAAAAATATTTTGAATATCAGCGGCTTTGCCCCACAGCAGAATACCGTAGGACATAACGCTGTGAAAATAACTAAAGTATACTAATCGAGCTGTATCGACGTCAGTGTATTGTCTTACTTTTCTGACGGCGTAGGCAGCTGAACTGAGCCTCCCTGCTAGGGTTGATATGTGTGATCCCCACTGAAGTTTGGCATCTACTGTTATGCCCAGAAAAACTGCCAAGTCTTTGGTTTCAAGCACCTCTTTATCTAAGACGATATTGGGACCTAGATTTCTAACATTCGGTAAGGCGAACTTTACACATTTCGTTTTTTTGGCATTAAGAACAAGGTTATTTGCCGTAAACCAATCCGTAACCATTGAGAGTGCACTGTTTACGTCGTCAAAGTCTTGTCTATTCCTATCCACTTTAAAAACTCTCTAGTAAGTCCCTTAGTAGAGACTCCACACTAAGTATTGCCCATAGATATGAATAAAGTCTTAAAACCAATTAAATATTAGTTAGTATGTGCGAAAGGAGTAATTAAATTTTAAATTGTTTCGAAGTTACGTTACGTTTAGTCCGTGAGTTCTTGCAAAGCCCACTGGTAATTAAAAGGCTATTGAGATCACAGTGAAAACAAAATTGATCATTCAATTTCTTTTGAATTTAAATAGCAATTAAACGTTGCGACGTTGCAACGTTAAACGTTTAACAACATTAGTGCCAAAATCAATAACAGCATAACATTTTATTACGGAACCTAAGATAACTAAACAAATGCTTACGAAACCTGTAAAGACCCACAAAAGCCCATTTCTATGTATACGAACATACACTCACCGTGTGGTGGCTAAAATTCACCCAAATGGCGATGGACAGGGCTATGCTCGGAGTTTCCCTACGCGATCGAATCAGGAATGAAGAGGTCCGCAGGAGAAACAAGGCGACATAGCCGAAGAATTGCCAAACTTAAGTGGCAGAGGCAGGGCACATTGCTTGCTGAGCAGATGGTTCTGGAGGTGCAACAGCGTACCGGAAGACGCAAAGTTGGAAAGCCTCCCACAAGGTAGAATGATGACGTTGCGAAGGCCGCAGGAATTCGCTGGATGCGGGAAGCACAGAACTGATCGAAGTGGAAGATTTTGGGGGAGGCCTATGTCCAGCAGTGGACGTCTTTCGGCTGAAATGATGATGATGATACATTCACGCTTTTTCCTCATTAAGATAGGCAAACTATAGAACGCTATGGTCCTACGGCCACTGCGTGATTATTCAATTTGCCTACAATTTAGATAAACTGGAAATTGTTAGTCCATAATCTACTAAATAACAAATCGATAATCCTTTCTAGTAATAAATTAATTAGCTTAAACTAGCAGTAAGCCGTAAATCCAAGTTGTCAAATTTGTTATTATTAGGTATACCTACAAAGATTACCTAAACAAATAGAAACACGTGATTCAGAATACACTGTCGAGGTTCCGTAGTATAAGTAGCAGTAACAATTGAGATGGGCATCGCAGTCACTCGTCATGTTCATGTGATGAGTAGACCTGAAGATAAAATGGAAAGAGATGGCCAATTGGCCATACGTCCTGTATAGCTCCATCTCTTTCGCACATTGAAGTAAGATTCAAATAACACAGCTATAAGAGGTGGCGAAAGGGTCACTGAGCATTAACATCGTCAAGCCCAAAACCTATTACAGACTCGTTTGGTGAATAATGCAGCAGTGGTGGCCCAGTGGTAGCAGCTGCGACTTACGAGAGGTAGGTCGTAGGTTCAAACTCAGACAAGCGATTTACCTTGTGTAAATTATTTCATCACCACTGCTCTCAAAACAGTGAAAGAAAACACCGTGAGGAAATCAGCATGTCCGAGAACCAAAAATTCGAAGACAGGTGACATCTACCAACCCGCACTGGGCCCGCGTGGTGGATTACGGCCCACTCCCTCTCACAGAGAGGAGGCCTGTGTACCAGCAGTGGGAACATTATAGGCTGATTATGCTTGGTGAATAATGAAGTAGCGAGTCAATCGCAAGTAAAAAAACGCTTTTTTTTAATAAAAACATACATAATCGACTTAAGAATACAAAAATTACGCTACAGTATAAAATGTACGTACATATGTATTAAGATCTGATAAAGATCTTCTGAGATAGACAATGGAACTCTTCAATAATTAACAGCAAATTTAATTCCCTACAAAACCTTCCCTAAAAAATATTAATTTAAATAACGAAAACCCCATCCGAATCGGATCAGTAATTTATGAGAGAATCGCTGACATTCAAATAAATGTACATACATATGGGTCGAATATAGAACCTCCTATTTTGAAAGTCAGTTAAAAGTGACGTAACACTGGGCAAAAAGAGGGAGAGGTGGAAATCATTCCTTTGTACCAACGTCTAACGCAGTGACGGAACCCTAAAATTGGTTTAAAGTGATATAAAAACGAATTCACGTGAGTTATTTCACCACGTTTGTCAACAAAATGGCGAAGCTGGCTTGTGTACTCCTATTGGTAGCAGGTTAGTTTTAATTAGTATTAACTACAATATTATACGATATAAGCAGTGGGTGTCCTATATTCAAATCGGGGTTATTACCTACATCATAACCAGTCTATAAATGTTTCCCACTGCTAAACATAGACCTCCTCTGTGAGAGGGTGTGGGTCTTAACCTACCACTCAGGCCCAGTACAGGTTAGTGAATGTCACATATCTTCGAATTTCCGGTTCTAAGACATGCCAGTTTCCTCACGATGTTTTCCTTCACCGTTTTGAGAGCACTAGTGATGAAATCAAATACGCAAAGTGCCTTGTTGGATTCGAGCTCACGACCTACAACGGCCGATACCACTTCTTCCTATAGACTCATCATCATCTGCCTAGCCTTTCCCCAACTATGTTGGGGTCGGCTTCCAGTCTAACCGGATGCAGCTGAATACCAGTATTTTACATGGAGCGATCTTCCTATAGACTCATTTTCTAAAAAAGCTTTTTAACAAAAAAAAAAAAAAAAAAAATCCGCCGATAAAACTGAAAAGCAAAAAATAATCAACCGTTTTTGTTTAACCTTAATAACGAAGGTCGGAAGGTGACATAAAATTAAAATACAAATGGAAAGTCACCGTCGTCCAACCTTCGTTATTAAGGTTAAACAAAAATGGTTACTTATTTTTTGCTTTTCAGTTTTTTCGACGGTTTAGTTTTTTGTTAAAAAGGTTTTATTTCATAATTTTTTGTGGCTTTAATCTACTAATTACTACATCCTTAATTTTTGATTATTTTTTGTAATACACAACTCAGCATGTGTAGCTCTGTGAGTGAAGAATCAATCATCCTGTTTTCCTACCCTTAAGGTTGCTTTTTTTTTTCAATTTATATGGGACCAACTTCGGGGTTTACCCTTTCCAATAAAAAAAATAATTATCAAAATCGGACTACTTTGAAAAAAGTTATGCATGGTCATATAATAAATAATATATAAAAAATATACACGCGTCGACTTGAGAACCTCCTCCGTGTTTTCGTCGGTTAAAAAGTAAATATAAGCTCAAACTGGCGAATGAGCAATGTAGATAATAACATTTTATAAACTTTCTTCTTCACTCACCATGATTAACTAGAATAAAGATCCCCAATCCAACCTTGCTTAAACCATCGTAACCACCATTTCAGCTGCCGTCTGCACCACCCACGCTTCCCGCATCGTAGGAGGAAACCCCACTACCATCGATCAGTACCCAAGCATTGTCCAGGTTGAGTTCCGCAATGGAATCCTGTGGGGACAATCATGCGCAGCTAATATTCTCACCTCCAGATACGTCGTGTCTGCCGCACATTGCTTCGACGGATTGTGAGTACCATCATCATTATCATCTGTCCACCCTTTTGTATAAAATGGGGGTCGGCTTCCAGTCTAACCGGATGCAGCTGAATACCAGTTTTTCTACATGAAGCGACTGCCTGATCTCGACAGTCCAGTGGCAATACTATACCCCTTAGTAGAACTGCTTGCCTCGCCGGTTTTGTGCTTTCGAGCACGATCGCTGAGCATAAGGCCCTGGGTTTTATCTGCAAGATTTCAAGGAAAACTCAAAAAAAAAGTCCTATCGACCTACTTATAGCAATCATATAATGGTTTTATGACTTGGATTAGCATCCGCGTTAATAATCTAATGTTTAATCGACAAAACATTGTTTATCCGTTTATTTAAATCAAATAACGACAGAAACTAGCGGCTTGTCTTAATCCCCTGTAAATTATCACTAATATATACAGAGGACTTGTAATTTGACGTATTCCTTCCAGGACGTGATAGTGTGATCCATTTGCAAAAATTAAGAACCCCATAAAGCCTAGGCGAAAATTCATTAGATTCGGGAAAGCCCAATGTTTTGAAAACTTCCCCGAATTGGTAACTAAATATCAGTTTTCTCTAAACTCTTAAAGGACCTTCATTGTTATTCTGTTGGGTACCCAATATCTTAACAAACGTTACGATGTATCCGAATGCTGTAAAGGTTTTTTTTGTATTTCAATGGTTCTAAAGGTGAAGGTGGCGTGACGACCTAGACGTGTATTGCAAGGGCTGGATCGAGGAGGCCCTGGAAAAGGATGCCTGGAAGGATTTGTGGGAGGCCTTTGCTCAGCAGTGGGACAGTGTAGGCTAAATGAAAAAAAAATTATGATTTTAAAACATCCAACAGTTAAAAGTTAAATTATGAATTTTATGATCGTTTTTTCAAAAATCTTCTTCAAACGTAAACTTTGACACCAGTTATCTCATTACTGTGCTTTTTTTTGTGAATGTCATCTCGCAGTCCAACCGAGATCCAATGAGGTTTTCGTCTGTTTCACCGGTCTTGACAATTTTTACTATGGCATTAGGGGTACAAATTATCTTCATTTAATCAGCTTTCAACTTTTGTAAAAGTTAAAAAAAATGTTTAGAGGTGCCGATGAAACAATCGATAAATCAGGCGAAAGTCGAATTGGCACATTGTTGAATTATTTAAAAATATAAACAAAGAAAGAATACCGTTTATTTGGACACAGTTCGTGAAACACAAAATACAAAAACAAATAAAAAAAGTGAAAATCACGGCTGCGCTAAAAAGGTTCATTTCAGAATTAATGCCAGACAGATTGATTCTATGTTTGTTGTTTTCTAATGAATCTTTAGGGAGAAGTGACGAGGAGTACAAAACAGGTTCAACATAATAACATACATAATTTTTAAACTTATACATAAATTGAATAATACCAATAATCGAATTAATTAACTGCGGAGTAATTACAGGACACACTACCACGCGTAACACACTTTAATTTTAACAGTTCAACAATATTAATTGCGTTATATAGGTACGTTGTTGGGCAGACAAATGTTCCGAGTTTATGAACCAACTGATTAGTTTGTTTGTTTAACTCCCATGCATTAGGGCGAGCCTTTTGTCAAAGGTCAAAGATCCAGTATTAGTTACTACCCACTTTATCCATGAACATCCCATCTTACTCACGCAATAGGGTATTTTCCAATTCATTAAAAACTATTTTAATTTGAAAATTGGGACGAAATATGTAAAATCAAAATAAAAATAAATTGATTTAAATCCATTTTCTCAATTAAAAACGATTTAAATCAAAATTATTTTTCGGGGTTTTGAATTTACCGCCAAAACGCTCCTTATGATAACTTTTTTATCACGTGACCACATGTGAATTGGAGATTTAGAACTATATGCTCAATGCAATGGCAGTGGCATGGAATGGTTATCACAATGACGAATCATTGAAACTAGCAGATTTAGCCACCTTGTCACTGCTCCTTTTACAGTTGTTCACAAAATCTTGTCCATTTTCCAGATTCTTCAACATTCGCAACCGTCGTATCCGCGCAGGCACGGACAGACGCGGTTCCGGTGGTGTCGTCATCACCCTCAGTCGAGCCGTGAACCACCCATCTTATGGCCGCATCGGTATGGACGGAGACATCAGCGTGATCCAGCTGACCACAGCTCTCGGGTTCAGTGAGACAATCCGTCAGGTTTCAATTCCGCCTCAAGGTTTCCAGTTGCCGTCCGGACTACCTGTTGTTCATTCTGGATGGGGCACTACTTCTGTAAGTAACAGTTTTAAAAACCCTGGAGTTATTCTACTAGTATTATAAACATGAACATTTTTGGGGATGGATGCATCGATCTTTGTTACTGTCTCAAATGAAATTTTTACTTAACACTACCCAGACAAGACTGAAACGTCATCCTGCGTTTCAGGCAGGATACAGTGCACAGATATTTCTCCAATGAGGTTTAGTTAAGTCCCATGTAATAGGGTCGAGCCTATTGCCATCAACCGGGCACAAATCCAGACTCCGGGCTGCCACTGAGCAATTCCAAATAGAAATAGCGCTTGTGACTACTAGACCAACGCGGGTTATCTATATAATTTGGCTACTACAGTAAAATCTCACTAATCCGGTACCCTCCGCCTACGCAAACGGTTTTCAAAAAAGGACTACAATTTGAAAAAATAACAGACCTTAATCAAGGATTATTTTAAAACTATGTAATTATTTAGTTGTGAGATATGTAGCAGTAAAATAAGACGTTTAAGACATTAATCCAAAAATATCGTATTCTCTTTTTGAAATTATTAATTATAGTGCCGGATTAGTGAGATTCTTCTGTACCTACATAGGGAATGTCTAAAATGTAGCACAAAATTTGGGGACACAGTAAGTGAGAGTTAGTTAAATAGTCTAAGAAGTTAGTAGACTAGTAATAGGATCTACACCAGCCACACAGCACCTAGCTGCTGACGTTTCATAAGTCCCCATGTAGGTTTATGTGAAATAAAATATTTTGATTTGATCAGCCAATCAGTCGTCTCAATTAAATAAAGTATCGGAGAATCCATGCCAAGCAACCAGCATTATGGGTAGAAAAATAATCATTCGTTCGTGTGCCCACAACTCGCATCCGAGTCGTTGCTAGAAGTAGCTGTTGCGGTGGTTCTTTAGTCCTTGTTTCAAACAAGTTGAAATGTAAACAACGTTTAGATTTAGTTAATCTTTCTATTGAGCGCACTATTGAGTTGTCTTGTGTTGAACTCGAGCGATACGTCATAGTATGCGTTTATCGACCCCCTTCTGGAGATTTCATTCGTTTCGAATTGGTAATGGAGGATTTACTCAACAAGTTAAAATCAAGTAATAAAAGTATAATTTTGTGTGGAGATTTTAATATTAATATTTTAGATGTTACCCCATTAAGTATTAGACTACTTAATCTATTTAGGTCTTTTAATTTAATTAACTTGTTTTCTGAACCTACTAGGATCACGGCATCTTCGTCAACATGCCTTGATAATATTTTTAGTGATTGCGATGCCAAAAATAAATTAGTTTTAACTGACTTAACGTCCGACCACTGTGGTTTATTAGCTAGCTTCCCTTTATTCTTACACAAAAAGCCGCATAAAATAGAATGCAGGCCTTATACAGCTAGTCGTTGCAACAAATTTAAAAATAATATATCTCGTAGGATTACACCATCTTTAATAGAACATGAGCATCCTAATGAAATCTATGGAGCCCTTTTTGATATAGTGCATAAAGAATACCAGTCTACTTTCAAAACCAAAACCATTGACATTAATGGCACCTCCGTCGGCTTCAACCAATGGGCCACACCAGGTATTTATAAAAGTAGAGCGACACTATACGAGCTGTATGGTTTGAAAAAATACAGGTTTGATACTCCTTTCCTGGAGTATGTCAGAAATTATTCAAAATTATTTAAAAAGATCTGTGCTTTTGCTAAATCTAAATTTTTAAGCGATACTATAAAAAAATCTAATAATAAAATAAAAACCACATGGAAAATTATTAACAATGAAACGGGTAAATCGGTTAAACAGGAACAACAACTAGAGATTATGGTCAACAACACATTACTTAATGAAGCTGCTGACATAGCTGAGGCTTTTAATGAGTTTTTTGCCAACATACCTTTAACTACGACTCACACCTTAAATTCGTCCCCGTCTAAAGCTGAAAACCTTTTGCATAGTAGTGTGCCCAAATGTAGTAGCTTATTAAGTTTCGAATATGTAACGCCTCGTGATGTAGTAAATATTTTTAATACACTTAAATCAAAAAACACTGGGGATTACTGGGGCATCTCTATTAAACTTTTAAGTAATATAATCGACATCGTAGCCCCCTATCTTGCTGTTACTTTTAATAAATGTGTTGACTCGGGAACTTTTCCTGACCTCATGAAGATTAGTAAAGTCATACCATTATTTAAATCGGGTAATAAAAATAACGTGGGCAATTTTAGGCCTATTTCTATATTACCGGCATTTAGTAAAATATTTGAAAAATTAATACTCAAGCAGTTGCTAAGACATTTTAATTTAAATAGCCTCCTTCATGAGGAACAATATGGCTTTACAAAGGGTCGTTCGACTACAGATGCGGGTGTTGCTTTGTTGAAACACATATTTAACGCATGGGAGAACTCGCAAAATGCTCTTGGAGTTTTCTGTGATCTCTCCAAAGCCTTTGATTGCGTGCACCATGAAACGCTTTTGCGTAAACTGCGTTATTATGGTGTCCATAACGAAGCTTTAAACGTAATAAATTCTTATTTACATAATAGGTTCCAATGTGTAGAAAGTAATGGTGTAAAATCTTCCGGGCTACCAGTTCAGTTAGGTGTGCCTCAAGGCTCAATACTCGGCCCATTCTTGTTTTTAGTATATATCAATGACTTACCATTCTATTTAAAGGGTATTTGTGATGTTGTTCTGTTTGCAGATGACACTTCTCTTATTTTTAAAGTAGACAGGAATAGACAAGATTTTGACGACGTAAACAGTGCACTCTCAATGCTTACGGATTGGTTTACGGCAAATAACCTAGTACTTAATGCCAAGAAGACAAAGTGTGTAAAATTCGCCTTACCGAATGTTAGAAATCTTGGTACAAACATCGTGTTAGATAAAGAGGTGCTTGAAACCGTAGACTCGACAGTTTTTTTGGGCATAACAGTAGATGCTAAACTTCAGTGGGGCTCACACATATCAAGCCTAGCGGGAAGGCTCAGTTCGGCCGCCTATGCCGTTAGAAAAGTAAGACAGTACACTGACGTTGAAACAGCTCGGTTAGTTTATTTCAGTTATTTTCATAGCGTTATGTCCTACGGCATTCTGTTGTGGGGCAAAGCCGCTGATATTCAAAATATTTTTGTTCTTCAAAAGCGAGCTGTTCGAGCAATTTACCAACTGGGTGCTAGAGTGTCCCTAAGAGATTTTTTTAAAGATATCGGTATTCTCACGGTGGCATCGCAATTCATATTCGCTAACATCTTATATATTAGGCAAAATATACACTTATACACTAAAAACAGTGATATTCATAATATGAATACTAGAAATAAGGATAAACTACGTGCTCCCTTTCACCGGCTTCATAAGGTTCATAACTCATTTGTTGGGCTTGGTATAACCTTTTATAACAAGCTTCCCTCTTCTTTGTTAGATTTACTTTTTAGTGCGTTTAAAGCCAAAGTAAAATCCAACCTTTGTTCTAAGGCATACTATTCTATTAACGACTACTTAAACGATAAGAATAGTTGGTCGCTGTGATTAACTCAAGACAATGTTTGTGTTCTTTCACCAGAATTAGCTTACCTACTGACAGGTTGTATGAATTACATTCATATACTTAATTGTTTATTTTATTAGACTCTTTTAAATCATTTTATTTTTTACTATTGTATTGTACAGTATCAAGTTCTTCTAACTGAACAGACAGCAGTGCTGCTGGGGAGTTTGTTGCGCCACTTCTTCTTCCCAGCTAAAGCACTAGGAAGTGTCGAAGGGTGGGCGTTTTGGGGGGACTGTCTTATGTTTTATTTTTTTTGACGTTCGAAAAGTGCTGACTCTCAGCCTAGTTTGAATAAATGACTTTTGATTTTGATTTTGATTTTTTGAGCTATTGATGACTTTGTTCATGGCCAGGACCCGACTAGCGGGACTACTTATAGCGACGACTCGGATGCGAGTTGTGGGCACACGAACGAATATTTTTTCGTGCTTGGCATCGAATGTGTTAAAACTTATAAGCTAGCTAGCATCATTGAGTAAAGTCATCCCGTTAAAATATTTATTTTATCATCATCATCATATCAGCCGAAAGACGTCCACTGCTGGACATAAGTCTCCCCCAAGATGGGGGGATTTTCCAAAATCGCCACGCTTGGCAGGCGGGTAGGCGATCGCAGTTTGGTTGTAAAATGAATAGAGAAGGCTGCTACCCATTCTCTAGTAAGTTCCTTAGTCGCCTTTACGACACCCACTGGAAGAAACGGGATGGTGCTATTCTTTTACGCCCGGCACCACACGGGACCTTTATCCATATTTACCACGGTTATTTTATCATGCATGAAAAATCTCACCATCACCCCTTTTCTGCCAACAGTCTGGAGGCCTTTCTTCTGCTATCCTACGTGATGTGACAATTTTCACCATCGACCGTGACCTCTGCACCGCTCGTTACGCCAGTCTGACCATTCCTCAAAGAGTCACAGAGAACATGATCTGCGCTGGCATCCTGGATGTAGGAGGCAAGGACGCCTGCCAGGGAGACTCTGGTGGTCCCCTGTACTTTGACAACATCCTTGTTGGAGTAGTCTCCTGGGGCCGCGGCTGTGCTGACCCCTTCTACCCTGGAGTGAGCGCTTCCGTCTCTTCTTACACTGACTGGATCGTGGCTACTGCTGTCTGAATATGATTGTGTGTTTTGTCGTTATTTATTTTGAAAATTGTTATTAGAAAGTGTTACATTTTTTTTTTGGGTTTTTATTTACGAAGACTATACAGGGTAAAACTTTAACCAGAGCGCAAACTGTAACCATGAATTCAACATATCATTTTAGACCTGCGTATAATTTTTCATCAGTTATACAAAAAAAATCTGCAGTTTCATAAATAAAGTGCACTACCTATGCGGTTAAAGTTAAAATGTATGGAACCGCAGATTGTGTTTTTTGAAAAACCGACTATATATTTCAACGCTAGGCTGTCTGGAACTATAAGCTAAATTCATGGTTACAATTTGCATACTGGTTAAAAAAAAATCCTGTATGGTACGTGATGTGGTCAAAGCGTATTAAATAGTTTACAGCACCTTTTTCCACGCGGGTAAGACCGCGGGCACCGCTAGTATTTTAATAAATATTAGTTCTTTTGTCTCTGCATCACCAAAAGGTTGACTGGTAAAAATGCCTATACAGGGTTATTGGAAAAACACCAAAAACCTCATATGAGGTCATTGTACTCATCATTATGAACAACTTTTACTATGGGACCAAACCTGAAGTCGCGAAAACAAAAATCAGCTGTTCCATAGACTTTTACTTATGTTCGTGTAAGTCATCAAAATGTAGGGAACAGCTGATTTTTTTTCGCGATTTCATGTTTGGTCCCGTAGTAAAAGTTGTTCATAATGATGATGACTTTTACTACGTAAAAGTTGTTCATAATGATGAGTACAATGACCTCATAAGAGGTTGTTGGTGTTTTTCCAATAACCCTGTTAAATGAAGTTCACCTTTGAAAATACTGTGTGCTTGAAGTTTTAAATAAATAAATAATATATGATACTAGCTTTCGCCCGCGGCTTCGCCCGTGTGGAAGTCGGAAATTATCCCGCGGGAACGTACCGGCGGGATAAAAAGTATCCTATGTGTTAATCTAGGTTATAATCTATATGTGTGCAAATTTTAGGTACCTGTAGGGGTAGATTTTCGGAAAACCCTGATACACGTTATCCTTTATTTTTGGTTTTAGGTATAAATACTGAGTTTCGAGTTAATCAGACAGCACGTTAAAATTCTTCCATACAAACTTTGATACCCCCAATCCCCCTTTAGGGGTTAGTTTAGAAAAACAACAAATAACCAACTTTTCTTTTTTTCTTTTCTTTCTTTTTTTTTTTGTTTCAAGTTTATTAACTCAAGGAATAAGATTTTTCATACAAACAAAATCGCCCCTTAAAGGTCGAATTTCCAAAAACCCCTTGTTAGTGCTCCCCTACATTATAAAAGGAGCCGTATGCAAAATTTCGCTTTCCTAGTCCTAGTAGTTTCGGCTGTGCGTTGATTGATCAGTCAGTCAGTTTCTCCTTTTATAAATATAGATTCTCCAATACCTAATAATGGTTGAGTTCGTTATACAAGTAGTTCTCTGTAACAGAGCCAAGTCTAACAATAACGATGGTTAGCTGATATTGTTGAGTTTAATCTTTCAAAGGGAAAATGTTGGAACGGGAGAGAATAGGCATGAAAATAGATTTAAAGCCTGTTTATCATCCCGTGAGATAAACAGGCCAACAAAAATACAATATTTGTATCATATACCCCGTATCCCTTTTCCCTTTAATAAATATTGACTAAATTACCTAGATTGGCATATAATTATAAAGACTAATCAATGCTTTGGTTTGTTGTTAGAAGACAGTATAAAAATGTGTTTGAAAAAACGTAGATATTATTCTAATATCAAAATCAAAATATTTTATTTCATGTAAACATGCATGGGCACTTAAGAAACGTCAGAAGCTAGATGCACGGTTCCAATATGTCTTTTCTCATGGAGAAGAACCGGCTAGAAACTCCACGGTTAGGTAGGTACACTTTTGAAAACAACAATGTTTTCAAATTCCATAATACAGTATAACAAAATAGAAAATGTTCTACAAATCTACTGTCTAAACGGCTTACAACGTTATAACATTCACCAAATACAAACGAATCAGCACGATATACAAAATATAAAAACCTAAATAGGTTTTTACCATATCATACCATATATAGCATATATACCATATCATTTGGTAGAAATATACCAAATGATATGGATTTGCACTACAACCACTAATAAAGAGTTGAAATTAGAATTGTAGGTACCTATACTCGTATAATGTCAAAAATTGAGAAAATTCGTTCAAAGAAGTGAAGTAAAATAAAGAAATAACATCGTAATTTAGGAGCATTTAATGCAACATAGTTATGTTGTTAATGAGGTACCAGGAAGCCACATGCGCAGACGTTTGATGTGTGTTTTAAACTTTCTACCACTAAGTTCTGTAACCGTATTTGGGGACTTATTATAAAAGAAGATACTATCTATAAGAAATGACTTGCTAGTTCAAGTTATTCTAAAAAGTTTACTAGCCCAAACTGCCCTGTTCGGCAAAAGTTTCTCACACGGATTTTTATGGTTGTGGTCTAATATTTTATGAAGCGGTCGGGTTCGCACGCAACCCTTCTAATTATAAAATTAAGAAATCAATAACATGTTTTAAGCCAACCCCTTTTAACCTATAACATATTCTACTAAAAAAAGTTAAAAAATAAATCCTGTAGGAAGTATATTTGAAATGAAATACAGTACCTCGCAATACAAAAAAAAAAAAAACAAATAAAGATTCGAATCTAGACTTAAATTCCAGGTAACTCTCCCAGGCACACGATCAATAGTTCCCGCCTATCCCGGCCCACATTACGCATGCGCGGCCGCCATTTTACCTCCCCTAAACAAGTCGGAAAATCGGGATAGATTGCAACAGTCAAAACAAAACATAGACTCAGTGCGTGCAAAATATCTTACAAAATGGTGAAAGGTAACTCAGACAGGGATCCTGAAGGTAAGACATTAACCTTATTACGTGTAAAACTGTAGATTTATTTGTATTTGTGTAGAAATCAGGATTTTTGAGTGTTTTTGGGCTATAAGAGTCATCTTCGTATGAAAGAAGGTGATTCTATTAAACTAGACCCTTTTTATGGTAAAAAGCATGTTGTATTTGTGTCGTTTTATAGTCTTTATGAAGCTTAAGAGATTTATCAGTTAACCTAAGTGTTAAAACGTCTAAATGTTGATTTCTTAAGAGTTGTTAACCTGTAGATTGTGAATAGAAGTGGATAAAGTTGGTCCAACGTGGGCCAATGTGTACATAACCCTTCAGTGAATTCGCTTAGATTTTTCGTTCAATCCTTTGTTTTACTTTCTTTCTTCTTCATGTTTTAGATGACGACTAGCTTTTGCCAGCGGCTTCGCCCGCGCGGAACTTTCATCCCCTATTTAACTCCCTTAGGGGTTGAATTTCGAAAAATCCTTCCTTGTTCCTTGTCTACATTATAAAGGGAACATCTGTGCAAAATTTCAGCTTTCTAGGTCCAAGGATTTGGGCTGGGCGTTGATGAGTCAGTCAGTACTTTTCTTTTAATTTATATAGAAGACAAAATGAGGAGGCAGCTCATTGATCTCCGCTGATTCTTTGTTTGCCGCAAAATTCGTAAATTACATTAATTTTGGAGCTTATTGTTATTAAAAAAGTAACTGTGAATATTTGGTTTTCGATTCTCAGTTACTTTTTTTTATTGAAAATGCATATTCTTCTAAATATAGGTACTAATAATAAAGAGTTTGTTTGCATTGAATAGGCTCCGAAACTATTGAACCGATTTGATAAATTCTTTCACTGTTGGGAAGCTACACTATCCCCGGGTGACATAGGCTATATTTCATTCCCGTGTTCCCACGGGAACGGGAACTACGCGGGTGATACCGCGGAGCGCTGCTAGTTATTAATAAAACATGAATTGTTTTGGCTAAGTTTATTAGTTCAGTTGCCTTATAGCCTTTTGTGTATATGAAAACCTGACAAACATTCAGATTGTTTGCAATTGTCTTTATTTTGCTCAAATATCTGCATATGTAGGTGGAAGGCACGTATTAATTTCTTATAATTAAACATTGTCATATTATTAAGTAAGTTAGTACACATAAACATAATATCATGACTTGTTTCCTCGAAGGAATAGGCAGAGGTATACCTACAGTATAGACGCCAGCACATCAAGCTACCCCAATCTGTGAAATTACTTTATAGATTTTCAACTTTATCACATAAGCATAAGGGGCCATCCATAAATTACGTGACATGTTAAGAGGGGAGTCAGATATTTATTTATTTTATTTATTTACTTACTATTAACACATACAATTGTTTTTACAGGTTGAGAACCCAATATAACAATGTGGTCATAATTTTCCCACTTAGAGACGTTACCCAAAAACGAATTCGGTACCACCACCGACAAAAAATAAAAAGGAAATATTTTTAACTGTCCTGACTGACAGTGAACAACCACATAAAAATAATAGATAAAATGAATAAGTATGTACAGTTTACACAGAAGACAATTCGTTAAGTGTCACCCTCTGGTATTCCGCTAAAGAGCCAGTATAGATATCTAATCGCAGAGATACGCTGTTGAGTATTTTTATTGCCCGCCCCACCGGTGCAAATGTTAACAAGTTCGTACGGGCCACTGGGACTTTAAAAAGCCTCTCCCTCGGGCCTTGCCGCAGATAATAGATAAACGAGAGATAGGCAGTCGCTCCATGTAAAATACTGGTATTCAGCTGCATCCGGTTAGACTGGAAGCCGACCCCAACATAGTTGGGTAAAGGCTAAGCAGATGATGATGATGTTAAGAGGGGAGTCAACGAAATGTGACATTGTGTGACAAGGCCCAGGGGTGTCAAAAGCTTTGTCACATGTCATATTTCAAAACCTAAAATACTACAACTCTACTTACCTAATCTTACTTCTAAATATAAACACCTGTGACAAGGACGGGAGGGGGTCAAAAACGATAAATTTGTGTTACGTAATTATGGATGACCCCTTAGGTTCATGTTCAATTGGGAAAATTTGACAGTTTGGGGTAGCTTGATGTGCTGGCGTCTGTACATCCAAATGACCTCGTTGGTCTAGTGGTCGCATGCGCTACTGCTGAACATCAGGGTTCTCTTCTTTCTGGGTTCGATTACCCACACCCAGGTGTACCTGCAGAGGTGTGCTGTAGTGTACCTCTGCTCGACCCTATTTATAATTTTTGCAACAAAATATCCAATTAAAAAAAAAATGTATTTCACTTTACCTACCGCCGATAGAAACAAAGAAAATCATTCTTATTTCAAGGCAATAAGACTGCATTTGAAATGCAATGCAATCAATGTAATGCTAGGGTCAACACGTTTTTCTTAATAATAATAGTTGGCTTAAAAAAAAGTTACGGTCAGTGTATTTTGCTTTAAACTCAATACTATAATTATGTTCCACGTTGTATAGAACACAGCTAGATATTTCATACACAAACCACGTTGGTTTGAGAACTATGTAATCTTGACTTCAATAAATCAGAAAGTTCAAGTCCAAAGTTAGTTCGTATTGGTTTGGTAACTTTGATAAATTAAACAGTGCAGAAATGGTACCGCGGTTTTGTGTATCAACTGAATCGGATTGAAATATTGAAATCAACAGTTGGTTGTTGTTCAAAACGTTCCGAAGCTATAAAGGTACCTTCTGATTTACACAAACATTAGAATATTGTGGTTATGTGGTCCTTGTTGATATCCATATATACTAATAATAAAGCCGAATAGTTTGTTTGTTTGAACGCGCTAATCTCTGAAAATACCTGTCCGATTTGAAAAAACATATTTTTGCAATTGATAGCCTAAATTTAGAGGAAGATTATAGGGTATAAAACATCACGCTACAAACCTTAGGAGCACAGAAAAAAGAAATAACTAATCGAGGATGAGTATAGCGCCAGCAGGAGCTCATACCGTCCAGCACTTCTGCTATTGTGGTTGCGAGAGATTTAGGTCGATAGTTATGCCTTATCTGATATATCTGGCCCTTTCTGTTCTTCACTATGGGAACCATCAGTATTTTCATTTGTTCTGCCGTTAAGTTAGAGTGACTTAGGCACATAAAATAACGAAAAAACCCTTGGCAGATGAACCCCAGCAAATTTAAAATGCTCAATACTGATCCCGTCATGTCCGGGAGATTTGCCTCTGCTCATATTTGCAATTTTAGTTGCAACTTGTCTGGCCGAAAAGATCATTACTGACTTCACTCCCTGAATTTCAGGCCCAGCATTGATCATATCAACTGAGGGACTCAGAGGAGATTGCACTGTAAAATGTTCCTTGAACATATTTGCAATCTCCCCCGGGTCACTCCTCCCACCGACATTCACAGAGAGGTCAGGCTTGATATCAAGCTTACTCGTGGACTTCCAAAACAGCGAAATTATTTGTTGCTCTTGCTTTTACTTGCTCTCGTATCCATCTTTATTTGCTCCTGGGGTTTTTAACACCACTTAAACCGAGCCTGGAAGATGTTACGGGCCACTCTCATTTGTTCAAAAATATCCCCAGAGGTTGGCCGATTGCGTAAAATCCACATTTAGAATTTAAACTTAGCCTCCCGGTGTGCATTTCTGACATGGTAAATCCACCCGCACAATGTCTTGTGGTTCCTGCTACTAACTATCGTCCCTACCTTTTCATATGTTTCCTCGCCGGCATCAAATAATGCATATTATATTTTACTATGTAATTCATCTAAAATAACTTTAGGCTCGCTTACATTACAAAACTATGGCTACACTCTTGCTAACTCTGAAGGGAAATCAATTTCACGCAGCTTACTGTTACATAACTCACGGTATCTGTCAATTTGCGAGTTATTTCTCTCACCGAAAAAAACCTTTATTGCAAGGAACTGTTACCCGCTTAGGTCTTACTATATTTAAGTCGCACTCAATACAAAGTGGTAGATGGTCTGACGTATAAACGTCCTCTTATAACATTGTTCACTGCAGCTCAGGTTGACAGAGAAACTATGCAGTGATCAAGCCACCTGCTACATCCATGTGCCTCACTCAAAGAAACTATAGCTACTAGAATTTATTCTCAGTTTTTAAATTTCAGCACAATTAAACGCTTGATCTGCACAGAAACTAGTAAGTTCCCAAAAAAATAATCGTTCGGATGCGCTCGCAACCACTGCACTGATCTCACGTATCACTTTCGTAAACATAGGCAAGTTACCGGGCGAATTAGTCGGCTTATAACCACATGCTACAATAATCGAGCGCCCGCCAATGCTAGCTTTGGCGGCCGCGATACGACAGCTGTTACATTCCAAAACAGTGACTGTATCGAAAACACCCTTCCTCCACAGAATGGCTACTCCCCTATAAGGCCTTTCCGTCAGCATTCCGGCAGTTGTGTCAACGGCTGACTTACCCGTATTTTCAAATTCATGCTTAAAATAGGAATATCATGGGGTAGAAGCCATGTTTCTTGGAGGCACACAATATCGCACATATTACATAACCTTCTGACACTATCCATCGATCGTTTAACAGACTTACAGTTTAAAGTAATGTTTGTTATTATTTTGGTTCAAAAAGAAAGGTTTTATCAAGATATAACTTGATAAAAAAAAAACTTTTTCCTATTAAAAGGCACTTAAACATAACTGGCGGAAACTGTGTGTACTATAGGTAGGCACACTTCTGCCTAACCCGTTGGGGATTCTAGGCGTGATGTTATGTAAATAGTACAAAACAAAGTTACTTTTCATGTCCATCAGTTTGAACACTAGATTTTAACTTATTATACCAGTTTCTTTTCATCAATTAAAAGTAATGTTAACAGTGTGCATGTATTTAACAAAAAAAAAACAGAGAGAAAAAAATCAAAGGGCATCAAAAAATTCGTCCGCATCACTGTCAATGGGAAAAGTGCCCAAAAGGCTGGCAGCATTGCTACGTTGTATGGCGATGCTCATTCTAGAATAGGCCAGTCCTTTGATAACGTGAAGAATCCACCCCAAACGGCTCGAATATAAAACTCCCAATAAGATTGGAATATTTTCGCCGTTTGAGGTTTTTCGCACCTGCTGCAGCCGCCCCGTCGTACTAGGAAGCTGAGATAGTGCAAGGGTGTCGACACATGTTGCGTCTCACATCAAAAGCCTGCCCAACTTCCAGGCCATTATGGTCAATAGATACTGAGTCATTTTGAGGGATTTCGCTAAACCATTGCTTCATTTATGTTCAAAAACTTGGTCTGCTCAACATTGTAAATGACGCAATTAATGTTTTTCAACAATCAAAATGAAATATATTCCCACTGCTAGTGTGTTACGCAATTACCATTCATTTTTGACATATTCATCATCCTTATCGTTGATAGAATGTCACTTTGTCGAGGATCTGATTAAAAATGATGGCGATTAGTAAAACGAAAACAGACGATTTTATAATTCTAATTCTCTAGTTTCAGAAGACATGGTGGAATCGATAGACGAGCTGAAAGAAAGGCTGTCAGTCATGAAGAAAATGATGGAGGACCGCAAGGCTCAACTTACTAACCCAAAAGAGCTGTTCCAAGGCCAGGCTTCCAGTCTCCAGGGCACCACTATGATTGACGGGAACTTCCTTAGTTTCGTTTTCGGAGGATCACTGTTCGTGATCATTAGTGTATCAGTATACGCCTTCTACAATCTATACCATGCAGTGCTCAAGAAATTCCCCTCGACCCACACGGAGTTGTAAATTGAACTGTCTTGAAACGCTACAAGGTTTATTTGTGATTGGTATTTATGTGTGAAAAAGGACAATATTGTTTTCTTAATTCGGAATGATTAAAGTATGATGTAACTTTTTGGGTTGTGTTTTATTAACCAGCAACCTAATTGCGTAACTCACGATTAATCATAATCTGTTTCGTTTAGAAAGAAATTTTAAACCATTGCTTCATATGTTCGAAAAGTTGTCTGCTCAACAACGTAAATAACGCAATGAATATTGTTGAACTGTCAAATTGAAACAGATTATGATTAATTGTGAGTTACGCAATTAGGGTGCTGTTCATATTCTGTGTACCATAAGGCCCTTTATACACATACATTGTTCGTGCCGTGAAAACTACGTTTGTGTAGTCGTCAGTGTTGTATGTATCACTATTGAAGCTTGTTGACAGACCCATTTTATCTACGGCGCAGTTTATACGCCGTACCATAAAGAAATCGTGACGTGTGCAAAGGGCCTTATGTTGAGTGTGACATGACACCTGCAGTGCTATTCTGTAACCACCCCATCACGTGAAGTGAGCGTGGAGTGAGCTGTCAGTGTCATTTCACCTAATGCTTGGTCAATCCCTAACGTCAGTGGGATGACACTGAGAGCTCATTCTACGTTCGCTTCACACTATGAGATGGTTACAGAATCGAAATGCAGCAGTGCTATTCTGTATAAAATCTGAAAAAAGTAGAAAGTAAAGAGAGAAAGTAAGAAAATTCTGTAACAAGATTTTTGCAGAACAGCACTATTGCTCGAAAAATCACTTCTGATAATAAATATTCACTCACTGATTCTTCCAATAGAGGTAGGCAGAAACAACAGAACACCACCTGCTTCTCTTCTTCTTAGCGTGTCGATATCAATCTGAATACAGTCAGCCCAGAATTTGGCTTCGAGCTGGCATTTTTAGCAGCGCATTAGCTCCTGCAGTGTGCAGACAGCAGGACACGCTGGACAATATATTAAGTGCCCCATTGTTTGTGGGACAGCTCCACATTTACACTCCAAGACGGAGTCATCTGTCAATCTCCACCTTAGCAGGTTTTCTTTACTTCGGCCTACCTGAGTACTGAGTCTATTTAAAGACTTCCAGTGAAGCCAAGGCAACTCATGTTAAGATTTGCAAAGATCCACCTGCTAAGATCCTTACAAACTCCATTTGCTTCGTTCAAGTTCATACATCTGGAGACTTACTGCGTACGCAGGAAGCCCGTAGTTACAGCCGAATTTACGGGCGTTTCCAACTCCTTATAACTTATGGGCAAAAGATTAAATTGGAGCCCGATCTCTGAATGAATGACATCACGATTTCACAGGTGTCCCTACTCCAGAAGTGTTTATCTATATCTACCTGACCTCCACAACCCAATAAGTCAAGTAATACGATATCCCTTGGTAAAACTGTCCGTCAGACTTACGGGCTTGTAGGCCTGGACCAACGGCTTAACGTGCTTTCTGAGGCATGTAGATGGGATGTTAAGATGGTCACCCATCCACGGACCAACTGATCTGATCGTACGGCTGTTATTACTTAGCCACAACCAGTAACTGTGTATGTTATGGAACAAGTAATAAATATGGCGTCATTAATAATAATTGTATTAACAATAATAACAGTAGTAATTATATGTAGGTAATTGTTTGAGTATTCTATAAAATGTTATGTACTCGCACACATACTTAATTACAGTATTAAAATTAAAATAACTTAGCGATGGAAAGTTTAAAACTCACATCAAACGTGTCCTTATCAAAAAAGCATATTATAAGATAAAAGACTACGTTGAAGACAGGTAAGTTTGGCATTAATTCCTTCTGCACATGTGGCTTCCCTGGTACCTCATTAACAGCATGCATAACTATGTGAAAGTCTATTAACTGGTCATAAATTACAATGTTAATTTTTATTCTTTTTTACAATGTCTGACATATTTTATACATTATTTGACATTATACATCAATTTTATTATCGACTATTTATTAGATGGAAATCATGTCAGTTGGTGTAGATTCTTTTACGTATTGTGAATGAGAGATCGTTGTAGACCTTACAGCATCCGACCTCTAAGTTCCTGGTACTTATTGACAGGCCTGCACTGTCTTCCCATACCTAGTATCACTTTGAAATTATTAATAAAGTAATTTGTAAATATTTTAAAACCCAATTATATTTAAAAGAGTAACCATCGAGACGGCAATTTGGGACCGTACACCTAGCTTCTGACGTGTCATAAGTGCCCATGCAGGTTTATATGAAATAAAATATTTTGATTTTATTTTATTTGAAAATAATAGTAATAAAACCTGATTTTAATTGTACTGCCCCATAGGTGACTAGCATTATAAAAAATGCCCGGTAGATTTGATTATTTCAATAGTTGTTAACACACTACCCTCTCGTATTGGGCATATTTCAAACTGCCCGGGATTTTTTTATAATGTCCTAATAATCACTTGGTCCATAAAATATGTACTTAGTAATTATTTTCTGTCAAATAATGCACAATATACACTGCTGGATCTAGGAGCATGAAACTTTGCACAAAACCCAGCATTTATCATCTGCGTAGCGTTTTCCCAACTATACTAACTATAGAAGGTACTTGCAGAATACCAGCGCTGTTGACAATAGGTCCGTCCGAAGTCACAGCATTTAGCTGAGCAAGGACCTGTTCGTGCACAGATGCGACGCACGGCCTAGTTGTTTTTATATTTGTGATTTGGTTGAAATAAAAGTAGTCACTAATGCACTCTGCTTTCGGCATTTTGTTTTTGTTTTCTTGTTAATAATTATATAATTGCATGTGTCGTACGTAATCCATTTGTCTATGGTCGGTCCCAAGCAAAGACTACAATAATACTGGGCCTAAGTCTACTAATTTATAAACGTCACAATGGTCTCTCAATGGTAAGTTTTTGACAGATTTGCCATACAAAAACTGTCAAAAACACACCATTGAGAGACCATTGTAACGTTTATAAATTAGTAGACTTAGGCCCCTGGTCCCAAGCCTTGACTGATACTATCAGTCAAGTCAATGGACAATATTGTAAAAAATAATCGACTTGAATACGAGGCTTTTGGCCACATTGCATGTGTGCATTTTATTTCATAGTTTATTTTATGTAATGTGCGTTTTGTTTGTGCAGAATAAACATTTATTATTTTTTCTTTCTATACTGGGGTCGGTTTCTTGTCTAAATGGATGTACATAGCTGAATACCAGTATTTTAAAAGGGGCGACTGTCGAATGTCAGCAATAAGTTAGGACATCGACCGGCCTCTCCCGGGCTGCACCACAGCTTTCCTGTTCCTTTTTTCTTAAGGTCGTCGTTCCATCTAGGTGGGGGCGACCCCCACCTCCACGCCAGGACTAATCTGGTCCACTGGCCATCATTCCTTCGACAAACATGGTTAGCCCATTGCCAATTCAATTCATCCCCTAACGGGATTGAAAGGAAACAAATGGATGGAGGATGAAAACTGGTAGGTATTATTTTGGTATTATGCTATAATTACATTTTTTATTTGTATTCTTTGTGCAGTTAAGTTTTTTTTATTTGTTGGTATATGGGCATGGCTAGCTGATATATGATTAATTACTTAATTAATGTTTTGTGTCGTTATGTTAATTACCTACTATTATATAGAATACCAATTCAGAGCAGTGGTGGCCCAGTGGTAACACGCACAGGGCCCGCATGGTGGATTACGGCCCACTCCCTCTCACGGAGAGGAGGCCTGTGTCCCAGCAGTGGGAACGTAATAGGCTGAGTATGTATGTATAGAATCAAGTCTATCCGACTAAACAGACAGCTGTACTGCTGAGGAGTTTGTTGCGCCACTCCTTTTACCCAGCTAAAGCACTAGGAAGTGGTGAAGGTTGGGTTATGTGCATACATCAGTCATCGTGTCTTCGTGTCAACCCTATTTTAGGGAGCACATCGACCCTAAAAATAAATAAATAAATCACCACAGCTATTTTAGAACACGCTCTAATTACTACGAATATGAATTAGAGGCATACTTTTTTTTTTTTTTTTTTTTTTTTTTTTTGGGTGGGAAATCATCAAATAACTTCTCCCGCTCTGGGTGGAGCAGGAGGGCGTGTCAGACTTTTACTGACTAAAACCCACCCGTGTTCCTTCAGTAGCCCTTAAGCCAGGGGCTGTGGTGTCTCTTTCGAACAAACCCGCACCCCTGGCAGGCATCGACCCTTGCGGGTCCCATCACTGTTTGTGCTGACATCTCTTTGAGGCGCGCGTGGAACACAACGCGCCGTCGACTTGGGCTTGGTCCTTACCGGACAGCGAGCTACCCATTACTCGCCGTCCGCAAGCCCATGCCTACGGTGGCCGGAAATCGGCCTGGGATTCCCGACGCCCAGGGCGTCTCCGTATCCTGCGGCGGCTGGGGTCGCGAGGGCGCATATGCTGCCTCTCCCTCACGTGCGCCGCCTCCCTCTTCGCGAGCATCACTGCTTCGCTGAAGGAGGTGACGGCTCCCCATGCCCTCTCGCTCCGTACCATGGCCTGGACCAGGGCCGGACGCGAGAGATCACCGCCGCCGATCGCCTCCACGAGGACACGGCGGTGCTCCGCCCAAGCCGGGCAGACCGCCACCGTGTGCTCCACCGTGTCCTCAGGGCGATCTTCGCAGTGGAAACACCCGGGCGTTTCCTCCCGCCCTATCCGAAACAGGAACCTCCCGAAACAACCGTGTCCGGTGAGGACCTGCGTCAGGCGGAAGGTGAGGACACCATGCCGCCTCTCAAACCACTCCTCAAAGAGGGGACTTACCGCCGCAATCGTGGCGTGCCCAAATTAGAGGCATACTTAGAACAAACTTAGTTTCCATATTCATCTATAAACGAGTTTGTAATAACTGAACGACGAATAAACCCTCATTCAGATTCTGATGTTAAACACGTTTTCAACCCCTTAAAACGTCATTTCAAATTCAACTCTAGTTGTAGGTGATAAGGTTGAAAATTTGCATACTAAATTTTCCAGTGGGGGTGAAATAGGGTGGTGAAATAAATGCATTATGCATTTTGCAAATTCGTCTAATTTTCAGAGTGATGTTAGCGTTGTTGGTGTTTTGTTTCGTTTTGAATACGCTTTTAATTTTAGTAGTTGGGGGTGAAACTTCTGAGAGCTTCGTTTGAAATGGCTGAATTGTAATTTAAGTAGTTTTAGTAATTAAAGAACTTGATTTTAACGTGTAAATGGAATGGAGTAGAAAGTAATTGAACTATTTAGACTGAATTGTGTACGATACCTATAGCACAGCATCTTCATCATCATAATTTCATCCAAAAGATGTCCACTGCTTGGCAGAGGCCTCCCCCAACCTCCGCTACTTCGACTTTTTCTGTGCTTCCTGCATCCACCGGATTCCTGCTGCTGTCACGAGGTCATCCATCTATCTTGCGGAAGACCTTCCAACTCTACGTCTTCCAGTGCGCGGTCGCGTCTCTTGAAGCTTTCTTTCGGCCCCATCAGCCATATCTTTTGAAAGCAATATGCCTCGTCTCATCATCATCAGCCTATAATGTTCCCACTGCTGGGACACAGGCCTCCTCTCTGTGAGAGGGATTGGGCCGTAATCCACCACGCGGGCCCAGTGCGGGTTGTTAGATGTCACATGTCTTTGAATTTTTGGGTCTAGGACATGCCGGTTTCCTCACGATGTTTTCCTTCACCGTTATGAGAGCAGTGGTGATTTAATAATTTACACAAAGTAAAGCGCCTGTCTGGGTTCGAACCTACGACCTACAACTCCTAGTCCTAAGTCGCGGCCGTTACCATTTGGCCACCACTGCTCTATATGCCTCGTCTACTGCCTCTTAATTTCGGCAATTCTTTGTGGTTTGCCGGCTAATTCTCATGCAAATCTCTTCTTATTGGATCACGTAGGATAACTCTAAGTATAACCCTCTCCATTGCCATTGGGGTGACTTTAAACCTTCTAATAAGGCTCGTAGCCCTTATCACATAACCTGTAAATAGTCTTTGTGTATGGTAAATGTATTCTTAAATGTCATACATATATCTATCTTTATCCATATTAAGTCTTGTTGTATAGACTGTAGACTGGTAGACCATTTACCATTTTGATAAATAATATGTAATTGAACTTTTTGTAAGAATTGTAGTAAATTACAGATGGTCTGGTTTTCTAACGGTTTCTAAAATAATTTGCTAAAAGTAGCATGCAAAAACATTGTTACTTTTTTTTTGTGGCTGGGAAATCATCGCATAACTTCCCCGCTCTGGGTGAGCAGGAGGATGGAAATGTCAGAATTTTACTGACTAAAACCCATCCGTGTTCCCTCAGTTGCCTGTGTGCCAGGGGCTGCAGTATCTCTTTCGAACAACCCGCACTCCTGGCAGGCATAGACCCTTGCCGGCCCCTTCAGTTGGTGCTGACATCTCTTTGAGGCACGTGTGGAATACAATGCGCTGTTGACTCGGGCTTGGTCCTTACCGGACAGCGAGCTACCCATTACTCGCCGTCCGCAAGTCTACGCCTACGGTGGTCGGAAATCAGCTTGGGATTCCCGACGCCCAGGGCGTCTCCTGCGGAGGCTAGGGCCGTGAGGGCGCATAAACTGCCTAAATATTGTTACATTAAATAAATAAACTCCCTCTCACCGGGAGGAGGCCTAGTGACCCAGTAGTGGGAACATTGTAGGCTGATTATGTATGTATGTAATTTAAATAAATGAAACTAATCAACTGGTACAGACGCCAGCACATCAAGCTACCCCAAACTGTCAAATTTTCTCAGTTGAACATGAACCTTATACTTATGTTGTAAAGTTGAAAATCTATCAAATAAATTTGGCAGATTGAGGTAGCTTGATGTGCATAAATCGTCACGTAAAATGTAGCGTCTGCATAAATCATTGTTATTAAATTAAGAATGTCAAATATTTGTTAAATTATAATAGTACCAGCTTTTGCCAGTGAGGTTGGTGTATTATACATATAAACTTTGCTCTTGAATCAGTCTGTCTATTGATGAAAACCGCATTAACATACGTTGAGTAGTTTGAAAGATCTAAGTCGCTTTTCGTGCCTGTATGGCACGAAAAGCGACTTTATTTTATACTACGTAAAGATAAAGAAGATGTCAGTGTGAATCTTTAAAGTTAAATACTCGTTCACAGAAAACATAAGTACCTGGTACTTGTTGTACAGGTTTATACTGCTCTCCCATACCTATTAACACTCTCATTTGAAAACATCGTGAAAGTCAATTATTTTTTAAAGAGTAACCGTGAAGTTTTGCCGGCTCTTCTCCGTAGGAAACGACTAATTGGATCCGTGCACTTAGCTCATCACGTATTCATAAGTGCCCATGTAGGTTTATGTTTTTTAATAATTATAAATTGAACCCACTTTACATGACCAGTCTGTGTGACCGCGTTGTTCTTCTAAGCTGCACAACGAATTTTGATGAAATTTTTGCTACTATTTACAGAATATTATATTCGCGAAGGTTTTAGGTGTGTATACCTATATTAAACTTTGACATATTAAAGAAATCTTGATGTTTTTTTATAGTTGTAATAACTGTGCCATGTAGGGCTCGCAAGTCCTTTATAATTTTAGACAACCCATCCCTCGCGAAGGCTTTGTGGTAACATCACATTACATGAGTAAACATTGTTTTAAACAGTTCAGAAACCTAACAAGTTACTTTTAGTGAGTTTCAAAGTTCACTCTTGAGCGTTCTAAGATATAATTAACTCGCTTTATGTTAACTTATATAAGTTATCCCAAGGCTTGATCCCTTACTAGTAAGTTGCCCGTGCTTGAAGGATAACTAATGTAACTGTATGGTAAGTATACCTATAGTCTGTTTCAAAAGTATCTAACTAAAATGTAAACAAATATATCAGAAAACGTCTTGCCAATTTGTAGTGCCATTTAAAAATTGAGTGCGTTTACAAAGTGAGTTGATTTGATTATTTAAGTACATATCAAGAAACAAAATTACGCAAGAATACGTTATTATATCTTTTTACAGCCTGTTTGCTGGGCAAAAGGGAGTCGGCTACGTGACTTCGAAATACGAGTATGCTACACCGAATAATGCAGTGCTGAAAGTTTACAATAACGAATAATCTAATAAAAAACGAAAAAAATAGATTATGAATGCATATTACAACGAAAATTTTCACACCTACGCGGCCTAAAATAATGAAACGACGATCGTATCAACGAAAGCAAACGCAGGACACGTCCTGGTTATATAGCCATGTCTTTCTGGGCTATCTTCAGGCACCCCCTAATGTGATATTGATGCAATCTATCTATCTATATATATATATCTATAAATAAAAAGACAAGTCCTGACTGACTGACTGATTGACTGACTCATCAACGCCCAGCCCAAACCCTTGGACCTAGAAAGCTGAAATTTTGCACAGAGGTTCCCTTTATAGTGCAGACAAGGAATAAGGAAGGATTTTTCGAAATTCAACCCCTAAGGGAGTTAAATAGGGGACGAAAGTTCCGCGCGGGCGAAGCCGCTGGCAAAAGCTAGTTTAATATAAAAATCATGACAGAACCTGCAAACTACATGTAACTTTTAAGTTAAAGCTTTTCTGATATTTATGAAAATCATGTAACTAAGTTATAAGCAGTTAAATGAATCAAACAGATCTAAAATCACCAAAACATGGGCACTTTAGTAATTTTCTATTGTAGTTAGGAACTTGTAGATACGAGTATACGACTAACTGTTTTAGTATTAAGTGTGTCTAGAAAGTTTTCAGTTAGCTTTTGTGACTCGTAGTGATACTTAAATGTACCTAATTTGGGTTCAACCTGGGCATTCAACCCATTTTGTGTATCATAGTCCGATGATTTTGGAAGCAATTGCTAATCCATTGTTCATTATCTAGATAAATAAAAAGAAAAGTCCTGACTGACTGACTGACTCATCAACGCCCAGCCCAAACCTTTGCACCTAGACTGCTGAAACTTTGCACAGAGGTTTTCTTTATAATGTAAACAAGGAATAAGGAAGGATTTTTTCGAAATTCAACCCCTAAGGAAGTTAAATAGAGGATGAAAGTTACGCGCGGGCGAAGCCGCTGGCAAAACCTAGTTATAAATATATTAGCTTACACTGTCCCACTGCTGAGAAAATGCTTTTCCCAAATCCTTCCAGATATACTTTTCCAGGGCCACCTCAATCCAATCCTTGCGATACGCGTCTAGGTCGTCGGCCACCTATTCTACTATAATCCTTACTAATATTGGATATTTTTTACTCTTACACGCAATAACTACTGAATGGATTTGGCTGAAGTTTGGCTCACAGATAGATTATGACCTAGATTAACACATAGGATACTTTGTATCCCGGTAGTACTTTCCACGGGTTAATTTCCGACTTCAACGTGGGCGAAGCTGCGGGTGAAAGCTAGTTTTTCATATGTTTGAAGAATTTGTCTCCGCAACAACGTAAATAACGCGATGAATATTGTTGAATTGTAAAAAAATGCAAGGCATTGCTGGTATTAGTGACTGGCTAGTATTCTCAAAACGGTACAAGTCGATTGATGGCTAAAACATATGAGTATATATTGTTGGTACCAGTGCCACAAGCCTAGTGGGGTAATTGCGTACATACTCTGACAATGACAATGATTTAAATTTTGACAGTTAAACCACTTTCATTGCGTTATTTTTGTGTTGAGCAACGTAACGTTCCGTGTGGTGTCGGACGTAAAATAATAGTACCTACCATCCCATTTCTTCCCGTGGGTGTCGTAGAAGGCGACTAAGTCGACCAACTAGAGAATGGGCAGCAGCGTTTTCTATACATTTTACCACCATACTGAGATCGCCAACCCGCAGGCCAAACATGGCGATTACGGCAAAACCCCCCTTTTGGAGAAGGCCTATGTCCACCAGTGGAAGTCTTTCGGCTGAAATGATGATGATGAATGATAAGCAACCTAAATAGTCAGTAGAGAGATGATGATGAAGACGATTTTTTCAATCTTATGAAGTAATGGATTAGCACTATTTCTGATTATTAATAAAAATGATTTACAAACTTTACGTTTCCTGCAGGCAAAGTTGATGGAAAAACTAAAAGGTTGGCGTCAGACTAAAATTGATAGAGACAAGTGGCGGAAAGCAGGGACACTCTTACCTTGCAGTAGACCACTAAGAGCTGACTTTATCAAAGTCAGATATCTCTTACCCATCATCATCTGCCTAGCCTTTTCCCAACTATGTTGAGGTCGTCTTCTAGTCTAACCGTATGCAGCTGAGTACCAGTATTCTACTGAAGCGACTGCCACAACCCACTGTTACTGGGTAATACGAGACCTCTTAGTAAGACTGGTTGTCAGACTTTCAAGCTTCTGATACCCGTAGCGACTGTCAAAGATCCAAGAATGACAGATGGGACCAAGGTCTTAACGTGTATTGTGACGCACAGAGGTGGTATGTGAAGACTGTCACACATTCACGAATCAACCACGCCAAGCGTAGCTTAACCTGATGGTTCGACCCGTGCAGCTCATGTTACTTAGCCACAAGCCCCCCAGATCAACATAAAATATCTCTTAGCTGAGGAATAAAAATTGATGTGTGACAGTTTTTGTGTGGCCAAATTGTTAAAAATATATTCTTAAGATAAGACATATACGCGGGAATCCGCTTGATGTGGGAAGCACGAGACCAGTCGAAGTGGAGGAGCTTGGCGACGCCTATGTCCAGCAGTGGACGGCTTTCGGCTGAAATGATGATGATGATTATGAAGACATACATCTTTACATACCAAGACCCCTCCGTGCCTTGGAAAGCACGTTAAGCCGTTGGTCCCGGCTGTCATTTGTGGATCTTTGACAGTCGTTACGGGTCGTCAGAAGCCCGAAAGTCTGACAACCAGTCTTATCAAGGGGTATCGTATTACCCAGTAACTGGGTTGTGGAGGTCAGATAGGCAGTCGCTCCATGTAAAATACTGGTATTCAGCTGCATCCGGTTAGACTGGAAGCCGACCCCAACATAGTTGAGAAAAGGCTAGGCAGATGATGATGATGATGATGATTATGAAGACATATAATATTAGTTGGTATTATGGTATATATTCAATATATTAGGTAAATTTAGGTCTTTACCTATGAAATTGCCGTTCTGCAGTACTGGCCATTTCAAATCAAAATAATTTTTGTTTGGCTAAGAATTCTAATTTCAAATTAATTTTATTTTAAAAACATGGATTTTTTTTTCTAAAAGTAGTCATTTCTTTATTGATTAGTGTTACATTTTCATCGCATTTCAATCTTTTTCGTCATCATGGATACGTTAAAAATTCGAGTAATTATGGAATATGAGTACCGTCGTGGCAGCAACGCGGCACAAGCGGCACGCAACATCAACGACGTTTACGGAGCTAACACTACAAACCAACGCACCACCTGTTATTGGTTTGCTCGCTTCCGTTCTGGAAATTTCGACCTGAAAAATGAACCTCGCGGTCGTCCGAAGACTTTGGTCGACAATGACGAATTAAAGGCGATTGTGGAAGCTGATGATACACAATCTACGGCTGAATTAGCAGCAGCTTTCGACGTTAGCGTCAAAACAATATTGGTCCATTTGCGTCAAATTGGCAAGGTAAAAAAGCTTGACAAATGGGTGCCCCACGAACTCAATGATCGCCAGCGCGAAGTACGCGTCGAGACGTGCCTTGCACTGCTCAACAGACACACAAATGAAGGAATTTTGAACCGCATTGTTACCTGCGATGAAAAATGGATTCTGTTTGATAACCGTAAGCGCTCAGCAAGTTGGTTGGATCCTGGTTCAGCACCTAAACAATGCCCTAAACGAAAACTTACCCCTAGAAAAGTGATGGTCACTGTTTGGTGGTCTAGCGCCGGTGTGATTCATCACAGCTTCTTACCAAACGGGGTGAGCATTACTGCAGATGTGTACTGTGAAGAACTGAACACAATGATGGAGAAGCTGGCGCATCTCCAACCAGCATTGGTCAATCGCTCGTCTCCGCTGCTCCTGCACGACAACGCGCGACCTCATACTGCACAGCAGACGGTCTCCAAGTTGCAAGAACTGGGGTTGGAAGCTCTCCGTCATCCGCCCTACTCACCAGACCTTGCGCCTACAGACTACTACTTTTTCCAGAATTTGGATAACTTCTTGGCGGGAAAAAAATTTAATACCCGAGAGGCAGTACAAAATGCCTTTGAAGAATTTGTTGCCTCCCGTCCAGCTGATTTCTTTAAGAAGGGCATCAATAAACTGCCACTGCGATGGCAAAGATGCATTGATTGCATGGGTGATTACTTCGATTAATACAAATAAAAAATTCATGAAAAAAATTCGTTTAAATTTTTTCATACAAAACGGCAATTTCATAGGTAAAGACCTATTATTAAACATCTTGAAAATCAATAGCCGCGCGCAAATTATATCTCATGCTTGTTCCGAACAATACAAGTATAAGTTTGAATACGAAGTTTAATGTTCAAGATACAAACTGACTGATACTAAAGTGTTTAGCCTTGTGGCTAATTACTGACAGTCGCACGGGATGATTGATTAGGTCCATGGTGGGTGATATTTATTTAAATTTTGATTGACCAATGTATCAATTGTTTTATTACAGTATGGGGAGGCACTTATAAGAATCTTCTAATTCAAGTAGAACGTGCTCAAAGGGTGATTCTAAAGGTTATGCATTTTAAGCGTAGAGATTATCCAACCGCCCTGCTGTACTCTGAAACCCAAGTCCTCACTGTGCGACAACTCTTCATTTTGCGTGTAATCTTACGCCGCCACTCCATCCTACCTCTAGACTCAAACATTCTCCTAAGACGTCGAGGTCGTCCGGTCTGTGACTCCGTCCAATGTCGTTCCGCACTTGCTAGCCGTCATTACCCAGTCCTAAGCGCTCGTCTATATAATAGGGTACATCGGTTAATTGATATTTATACGTTGACCAAGTTTGAGCTTAAAGCAAAGCTAACTAATTGGTTGCAGAAGTTGTCTTACGATGATACAGAAGATATTCTAGCGATCACCTCATGAATACCCTTCGCAATACTGATACCTGTAATTACTGAGTCACTATAACCTGATTGAATTTAAGTTATCATATTCAACGTTTATGAGGAACTTTGGCTTCTGAGATACAAGTATCTTTTTACTTAGTTCAGGAGCCAGTTGTTCAACCTGGTTTTGTGCACCACTTGTACAATCATGTTTAGTGTATGACTATACTTATGTGTTTCTCTTTGTACAATAAAGTTTTTATTTATTTATTATTTATTTATTTATGAGGTTTTACTATGTAAAATTATTTCAAACACAGCGGAAATTGTTGATATTCTAATTGAAATTAATTGAATACAACTGTCAAAGAATGACAGTTATCTATTGACAATTTAATTTATTTATGTAACAAACATTTGCCCTGACTTTACAAGCTTTCTTTAAAATATAACAAAGATAACTAAAGGATTTTAACACAGATATTTTAAAGGTAAATCTTGGAACTTTATATTCTATGCTTAATTAGAACACCTTGTTAAAACAGAAAATGTACAGAGTGTACACGAGCGGAACCAGCTGAAACAATTCAGCGATCTGTTTATTATTGTAGCAGGGTAACAGACTTTAAAGTATTAAGCGTGGGATATATTGACAATACCGTTTAAGAATCGTGGGCAACAAAGGCGCAATGCCTCTAGAGGTTAAATTCAAATCATAACAAACGTGTCACTGCACTACGTAGGTCAATAACTTTCCACGTTACTTGCCAATATCACGATAAATCTCTTCCGAGTGATGTGTTTATTTCAATTTGAAAAGTTCGGTTTCTGGTATCAATGTATTAAAATTCTCATACCTTCCGAACATGTGGAGATAGGATTAAAAAACCCTTCCAATATCGTTTGAAATCATCCAAAGAAGCCGTGACTTTGGTATGTATATTGTAATGATTATTCTTTATACTTACATTTTGTTAACATTAACCTTGAAATTTAAGCATTCTCTATGTACTTTCATACTCATTTTCAGGAAGGAAATATAGTATTTGCGTGTTACAATAACTATTTCTTTAATATCTGTAATAAAATAAAATTTGATCTTTGTAATTTTTTATGTTGTGACATGTATGTCAAGGTTACTCTTCTTTTTTCCCATAGAGTTTCTCACTAGTCTATGAAGAATTACTTTTTGGTTTAATTATTATAAATTATTTTTATCAATATTATTAGCTGAAATATTGTATTTTATTAACTATGATTGTTTACTTCTTAATTTTAAATTATATCTTTAAATTCTTTACACACACTTGGTTGTATAATATGTGCTGGCTGGTTACATGTGTCTGGCCACTAGAGGATATAATATTAAAATTTAAAAATGTTCTGGAACGGCTGAAACTCTAGTATAAATAGAGGACGAAGCGCAGAAAGCGGGACTACCACAAACTACATAGAGATACTACGGGACTACTACGAGAGGGAACTACGAAGAGGGACAACGACGTAATTTGATATATGGAAGAACTATTTATTTTTCTGAAAAGCCTCTACTAATACTGCTACTGCGACTCTACTATTGGGCTTCGGAGTTTTATCGAGTCCCTCCTGTTTCTACTGCTCGTCTTACTGAAATGTTCTAGAACCGAGCTCCAGAGGACAACAAGGCGCTCATACCGGATCCTCCTCACGACATATCCTCCTCCCAGTGTGTGTGACCTAAGAACCCTCCTCACGATATATCCTCCTCCCAGTTTGTGACCTGATACTTACTTAGGGACTCTAGTGAGATCGGTAATTTTTTATAAAACTATTTGTATTTTTTATAAAATTATTTGTATTTTTTATTAACTTAAATTAAAAATGTAAAAAATCTGCTTATAATCTTTGTTTCCCTTAGGTTTAAGTTTGATTTGTTACAATTTCCATTACACGTTGTAGGTATACAAAATCCCGACATCAATCGTCGGGAAGTTGCCATCCAGACTTAAAACCCCAGAAAAGGACCTCAGACCAGACGTCTGTGGATCCTTCGTTTTCTATAAAGGATGGGTAAACTTTAAACTTTGTTCCTCATACTCAGTAAGATAATTATACACGAATCAGTAAGTAACTTACTATTTAGCACTAATAGTTTCGAAATGTGAATTCGGCTTTAGAGCAATTTCTCAATAGTATCCGTTCGAACGCCAATCACAAGATGTTTCTGTTGTCAAGGCAGGAGTGTCTCCTTTCATCGCATTGTTGTGGTCACTAGGACAACCAAGTTCTTCAGCTCTTTTGTCGTAACTCTTGGATCGTTCTTTCTTTACCGTAGTGGGTATATTAAGGTGGATAGCTAAGGTAGCCATGGAAATACAAATTTTCTTACGTGTTTTTGGAATTTACGCGACCTACCCTAGCGCTTCCTCCTTAAGAACAGTTTGTACGTACTTCAGGTTTTTGCCAGCGCGGCTATTTCCAGCTAATGCACGTTCGTCAGCTGGTTTAATATCCCCTACTCTATCCGGCCTTCAAAATGCATGCACATACCCCCTGTGATAGATAGGTACATAAACAATTCCGAACAGGACTGGAAAGATAAACCATCCAGGGTCAGCCAGTGAAACTGCACAAACGCAATGGGTAAGACAATAGAAAAAAACTTTAAAAAAAAACAACCGACTTCCGGAAAAACACTAGAAAGTGAAAAATAACTTCTTCTAACTTAATTCGGTGACTTTGGATACATATTTTACTAAATTCTTGTCACCGCCTTCCGAAATTAAAGTTATTTTTCACTTTCTAGTGTTTTTCCGGAAGTCGGTTGTTTTTTTTTTTTCGAAAAGTTTTTATTTTTCACTTTTTAGTTAGAATTTCGAATTGCTGTGGGGTAGCCCACAGCAATTCGAAATTTCATCATCCTTGGGGTCAAAACAATGCACATTTATGCTATAGCAGCAATCGCGGTTAATTTGCTGTCATTTTTTGAAGAGTTCCGTTGTCTGTCTCCGAAACGTGTTATCAAATCTATATGAAATTTAAATGGGACCATTCCGAAATGAACCCCTTTCGAACAAAAAAGAATTCTGCAAATCGGTTTATATGACGGAGTTATTCCGGAACCTCCACCTAACTCCTAACCGTTAAAGAGTTGTACCTTCCTTCATCAGCTCAGCGTCATGAGATGATGATGACCATACGCAAATGTCTCAATAGCTTCAGAAAATTTATGAAAAATATTGTTAATACCTATAAAATTTGAGGGTTGCCCTCGATTTCCCTGGGATTCCATCATCAGATCCTGATTTGGTGCCAATGGGACCACCTCAGGAGTATACTCTTTCAAATTAAAAAAGAATTTTGAGAGTCGGTCCACAAATGAGGGAGAAATCGGGGAACAAACATAAAAAAAACATACAGTGGAACACATAACCTCCTCCTTTTTAAGAAGTCGGTTAAAAACATGTTTATTTCCGGTAAACATAACGCAGAAAAAGAACAAAATTACAAAAAAGAACAAGTTAAGGAAACTATGCGTCACATCCACGCAAAACGAAACTAAACGAAGACCCTGTACGAAACATAGGTCAGCAATCCAGCTAAAGCAATAGGAAGTGGTGAAGAGTGGGCGTTTTTGGGGCACTGTTTTATATAATTTTGACGTTCAAAAATAGCTGATTCTCAGCTTAATTTGAATAAATGATTTTCGATTTTGATTAAACGTGACTGGAGAAATGTAGGTACTGAGCACACTTCTGCGTGTGCCCCTCTCCAGTCAGGCTATTTTTTCTCCAACATCCGCTATTTACGTTACAGAGCGCAGGGTGGTTTCTTACCCGATCTGTACGCTTGACACCTATTATGCTGTGCTCCACTGCCCGTTGGCAAATCTTGAGTTTGGACATCTGTTTTTCAGTAAGTGACCAATGAGATTAGTTCATAAAAATCCTGCCCGTTTTAAGTCTTATCACACTTTCGTTAATCCTATTTGGTATTCCTTAATTAGGAGCAGTGTGTATAGCTTTACGAAAAATATGTGAATCTAAATATGATCCATTTAAGCGCAAACTGATGGTATCCCTACACATTAGCAGAAAGGCTTTCGAAAATGGCTTTTCTTGGAACAGTCATAATAATTGAGAAACTTTACAAAATGGAGAATACTCGTACATTGAAATAAAGTTCTCGAACAATTCAATATCTCGTGTACATACAAACTTGCTTTTGAAAAGATATTTCTTATCTTTATTGCCTGTGAAATGGAGCAATTACTTAGATTGTACCACATTGAAATAAAGACACATAGTAGAAAGACCTATCATAATGTATTTAAGGTTCATTGTATCGGTTAATTTGTGGCTTGATTAGGGGCTTTTTTTTTTTTTTGGGTGGGAAATCATCAAATGACTTCTCCTGCTGAGTAGAGCAGGAGGGCGTGCGTGTCAGACTTCTACTGACTAAAACCCACCCGTGTTCCCTCAGTAGCCCGTATGCCAGTGGTTGTGGTACCTCTTTCGAACAAACCCGCACCCCTGGCAGGCATCGGCCCTTGCGGACCCCACCAGTGGTTGCTGACATCTTTGACGGCGCGCGTGTGGAACACAACGCGCCGTCCCGTCTACCACTTTTCGGTCGCAGGGGATAGGGAGAGCGGCTGACGCTATACCGACACTCCTCTTCCCCTGCGGCCCCACCGCGTCCGCCATCAAACGGTGGCGGCCCCGTCCAGGCCACGAAGGGAAGAGCGCTGCTCAGAAGCACCGGCACTCCTCCTCTGCCGCAGCCTGTAACCCTCAGCCGCGATGCCTCCCATTTGACATCGCGGCCCACCTCAGTTGCGGTGCACCTCACCGCAACCCATTTCCTGGCCGCTACGTCGTTGGCTTGAAGGCAAAAGCCCTGACGAGCGGTCCCACCTTTGGGTTCCTCTTGGCTTCACCGTGGGTGGGAGACCACGGTTACTGAGCCCCCCCGCAACGACAATGCGGGAACCCACTCGGGGGGGTGATTAGGGGCTTGTGGCTAAGTAATAACAGCCGCATAGCTCGATCGAACAGGTTAAGCTACGCTTGCCGCGGTTGGTCCGTGGATGGGTGACCATCTTTACATACCAAGACCCCTCCGTACCTCGGAAATAACGTTGAGCTGTTGGTCCCGGCGGTCTTTCGTGAATCTTTGACAGTCGTAACGGGTCTTCAGAAAGGAGATCGAAAGTCTGACAGTCAGTCTTACCAAGGGTATCGTATAACCCAGTAACTGGGTTGTGGAGGTCAGATAGGCACTCGATCCATGTAAAATACTGGTATTCAGCTGCATCCGGTTAGACTGGAAGCCGATCCCAATATAGTTGGGAAAAGGCTAGGCAGATGTTGTTTGGCTTGATTAGTATGGGTTATAGAAAAGACTATATATAAGTACTGTCATTAACTACGAACTAAATATCACTGTAAAAAAGGTTATATTATATCAAGATAGATTGATCTTGTAAGAAAGAAGGAATAAATAAAATATTTCATTATGTAGGTTTCATTAAAATATTCCACTGTTTGTACAGAAATGCGAGAAGCATTCCTAGAAATTTTAGAACTAATGGCCTTTTTGTTTTTCTAAGAATACGTGGGAGCGCTGCGGAGGCGAGCGTGGGACGAACAGGAAACTGAATGGAATTCATGAACATTCAGCGGTATTTTTGTTACATGCAAGTTTTTTTTTTTTTAATGCTGAACTAATTTTTAAGCTCGGTTTCCGACCCCTTGATATTAAACCATTTTTTGACAGTTTACGATTTTTAAAGAACCTCGGGACCAGACTGACACCAACGTTCAATTCATCTTAGTAAATTCAAGCATCTCAAATAATATACTGAATACAATAAATTCTTAACTGGCCTGTTGGTTTAGTGGTCGCAAGCGTTACCGCCCCCTATTACCTACATGGAACTTAAACTGGCGAGGGTGTAGTTTAGCTACACCTCTACTCGACCTTTAAAAAAATACAAGTAGTATAAAAATACAAAACGGAAAATAGTGCAATGCTGACGAGAAGTCGGGCAAGATATCAGCGAAACACACACCCAACATCTACGTAATTACAAGTAGAATAACATGACATCACGCCTTGCGTGATATTATGTTATGCTTTTTTTTTTTCAAATCATTCATTCTTTCATTCACACAGAAAACACATAAACTAAACCCTGTGTAAAATTGGAAGTTCGTCATTTTTATCGATCGAAACTCCCATCGAGCACACGGCTTGTAAGCTTCAAAAATTCAAGTGATAGTATTAACCAGGAACTATTGGTTACAATGGTAACCGGAAAAGTCAACCTTTACGTTCTTCGCTAAACATACACCCACATCACAACCTGAGTAGGATTTCTTCATCATAAAGACATGTTAGTATGTACATTTCGGAACATGTTTTCCATTCTCTTCTCGCTCTTGTTCTACGTTACTTAGGGTCAGCACAACACGTTGTCTTCTTTCATTTTCCCCTGTCAACCATCCCTCTATCATTCACTCCCATTCTCTTTCTGGTTCTTCACACAATCCATCTTTCATAACACTCCTCACACAATCCATCTTTCTGACTATTATACAAATTTTCTTGTCAGTTTCAATCAAAACTCCCTCGTAATAAAACACACAGGAACAGTGTTGACCCTGTTATGTGGTAACGGCCGCGACATACGAGTTGTAGGTCGTAGGTTCAAACCCAGACAGGTGATTGACTTTGGGCAAATTATTTCCTTACCACTACTCTCAAAACGGTGAAGGAAAACATCGTAAGAAACCGGCATGTCCTACAACCAAACATTTGAAGATATGTGACATCTACCAACCCGCACTGGGCCCGCACTGTGGGCCCACTCCCTCTTACCGAGAAGAGGTCTATCCGCATCCCAACATTGGGAACGTTATAGGCTGACTATGCTATGCTAAAAAACAACAGTGGTCTCACTCACAAAATTTCTCAGAAAAAAAAATTTACTACCTAAAAAATTCAATATTTTTCCTACAACTGTACCAATTAGCAAAACTGTAGAAAAATTACGTTCATACACGCTTAGCATAATAAAATCTTAGTCACGATCAAACTTTGGCGTTGTTTCCGCAACAGGAGGCGTTATACTTGTGTAATTAACTAATCTGACGTTAATAATGAGGAAACTGTTATACCCGCCCTGCTGAATGTGCCTGATGATAGCTAGGGCTGAATGTTTCAGAAAAAAGAACGTGCCTTTTACTATTTTTTGTGCAAAAAGTCATCAAAATTCAACCTAAATAAAAGCATGTACTTTTCCATTTATTTCGTAAACTGCAAAGAAAATGTAACTCGATATTCTCGGTCGTTCCACTAGTTGATATTTTCAAAACCGGAAAGTAAGTTTTTGCTTTGAATATTACAAGATTATTTATTTGTTCTAACAAGCAAACCAATTTAACAAATATCCATAAATTTTCAGAAAAAAAAAGTATGTACACTTTAAATATTCAATGCCACAATAATTCAATAATAGCCTCGAAATCGTGTTTGCAAAGTCAACGGAAAAATGTGGGCAGGAAAATACGAAAACTGTAACTTCCTGGAAATACCCAAATCCCACAGGAAAACAGGTAAAAGCATAATATTTAATTCAATCCACGACAGGTACTTACAAAACTTTAATATAATTTGGAAACCAGACCAGACGCGTCGACGGAATAGCCAACACGTACCAGCCCTAACAAGACCTGACTCACGCTCCCGGCTGTTAACGACAGCATTAATGAACTATACCCATCTCTTTCCCTCCCATTAAAGCTTCACTCTGCGGTATCGCGCGAGAGAAGGATAGCAATACGTTAAATTATGTTATAGGGTGGGAAAATGTGACGTGAACGGAATAAAAATATGGCCAGGGTAGCATACGGCGTACAATGATGGAATCGAGGAATTAATGAAAACGTTTCGTTGTTGTGGAAGTATTTCGGAACTGTTGTTTTATCACGGGTTTTTTGTAAATGTAAATCAAATTCAAACCATAAAATAATGTTTCCCAAATACGTAAAAATTATAACATGGTTGCGATGCTTTCGTATAAATTTATTTTTCCTCCAGCGTAATTTAAAAAACCTCTGCAAGGTCGAATGCCCCAAAGCATTTATTTAAAATTAAACCAATTACAGACACTTCAGAATTGTCAAAGAGTCGGTCAGTTAGAAAGAGATGAAGCTAGTTGTTGCCCATTCCAAAGCGTAGGTTCCTATGGAAAAGCACGAGCAATAAACTTCATTGTTCCCTGGTCAATATTTATATCAAAATACCGTTACAAAGGATTGGTTTCATAATATTTCAGCTCCGGGTTAAAAAACAGTTACGTTACGTAAACTTTCCCACCCCTAGGCCGCCCCTAGCATGTGACAGGTAAAGGTACTAGAAACTGTAGTCAGTCTGTCTTTGCAGTTACGCTTCAACAGCCCGCAGGCACGGTCGCGCGCTCGAGAGAAAAATATTACAAAAAATATTTTTTTGGCTTTGAATTATTTAAAAATAACTTTGTGAACGATAGCGATCCGTGCGAGTTTTGGTGCCTGAATTTTAAGGTAAGTTTAGGATTTATTTTGTTTTCCATCATTATTAAATGCCTACTAGGCGGAGGCGGCATTTTTTTTCTTGCTTTATTTTGTCTAGGAAGACAGCTTTATTTTGTAACATTTTTTTAACTTTAGGTACGTGCTTATTCACAGCATTTTTTAGAATTAATCCTTCTTCTCCCAAAATGTTATTGTTTGACGTTATATTTACGGATAAACAATAGAAAATCCTCAACAAAACACTGAATACTTTCACAAACATAATCAAAAGAAAAATCGTGGAAAAATAAGACGCGATTCCGTCGACGGGTAACAAAGGAACAGGGCACCTAATAAAACTGTTGCGCGATAATCAACAAGTAGGGAAAGATTCGGGATTTTGTCCAAAAACCACGTATTTTGTTACACTGTGCAGAAGAAAAGACTCTTTATCTTAGCTTCTGATTGTTCTTTATGTTGTTTAGAGCTAAAACAAAAGTTATTTGAAGGTTTTCAAGAAGAATGGCTCGCGACGGAGTTACCAACTTGCGCGGGTCGTTGAAATAAATTTTGTACACTTTTTACTGGGAATGGAAACATTGTTTTTGGTTTATTTGCGTACATTTTTATCACAGGATTCAATTATACCTGTTTTCGTCACTTCGTTCAAAGATATTTTGAAGCACGTCTATAATTTATTAGACACAGAATCGTGGAATACTCACCAAAGTTATTATAAATTAAAAAGAAATGACGCTTAGGTAAAACCTATTTGTCAATTGACTACCCTGACCAAGAATTTACTGACGGGAAACATATAAATGTAACCTGAATATTTTCAAGCGAAACATGTATGCTCTATAATGTACCTTAAAACAACTTTTTATACCATTTTTTACGCAAATAAATTTATTTTATTTCAAGAATAAGGGTCTATTTCACAATCTCTTGATCGGTTGTACCTTTATCTAATGAATTATGAAATTGATTTAATATTCCAGCACACAATATATTAAAAATTTAAAAGACGCCGACTTCCGAAAATAAAGTTACTTTTCACTTCGTAGTATTTTCTCGGAAGTCGGTTGTTTTTTTTATTTTTGAGAATATGGGTGTATTTCACAATCTCTTGATCGGTTGTACCTTTATCTAATGAATTATGAAATTGATTTAATATTTCAGCACATAACATAAAAAATTGAAAAGACACCGACTTCCGAAAATAAAGTTATTTTTCACTTCGTAGTGTTTTTTTCGGAAGTCGGTATTTTTTTTTTTTTTTTTGCACTAATTAATTAATTAATTCATAATCGCCGGCGTTTTCAGTGATCTATTAGCAGATCCTAGTGTCAATTGGAGCCTTATAGTTCGACTCTAATCAAAAAAATTTTTTTGTAGGGGATAAGTTTTATTTCCTTCTTTTAAACGAGGCAGAGGCAGGAGAAATTATTCATTGCAAAAAAAAAACTATAGCTATCAATTTACACACTTACAAACCGTACATCAGCAAAAAAACTTCGTATCGGAGGTAACCAGTTAATCTCACTGATTTATCTTCAGTGATAATAAAAACACCTCGAAAGCAAAATAACATAATAATGCCAAGATATTTTTTCTCCGTAAATGGTTCTCAGCCACCCGAATCACTTTATCACTTGCTAAAGCTGCCAGAAGGTGCGATTAAGGAAATTTATTAAGATGATGGGCTCGAGTACGCACTTGTTTATCACGTTTCTTTTTTTTACGACAAATTTTCGACGTATTGCCTCATTTACTTTGATTCATGAATCAAGGTAAATGGCATGGAGGAGAATAGCGAGGACCAGCTCCCTTGCAAAAAGACTGCATCTACTGGAAATCAAATCAATAAAGCATGTTTTACGTAGTCATTGCAGAAAATTATAATATTACAAAGATTTTACTGCCCAGTATTTACATCTTTGGCCCTTAGACTGCTCATGCCCCTTGTCTTTTCGTCATCCAAAGCCAGAAGATCGTAGTTTCGGTCGAATTTACAGACATTTCTTACTTCGTATCATTTTCGGCCATAAGATTAGTTCAGTTTCCGAACTAAAAATGAATGACACCACGATTTGAGAGTTGTCCCTAGCTTTGATTCATGGGCTTTTGACCAGCTCCCGTGCAAAAGGACTACATCTACTGGAAATTAAATCGATTATGCATGTTTGACATATTCATTCTAGAAAGTTGGCATTTCAAGGAGTCTACCGCTCTGGTGATATTTAGATCTTTGACAAAAGACAGGGGTCTACTCCCCTCAGCATGAAGTGGTAGTTTCAGCTGCACTTACGGGCACTGTCTATTTCGTATCTCTTACAGACGTACCGTGTGGTGCCGAACGTAAAGAATAGCATCATCCCATCTCTTCCCCTGGGGGTCGTAGGAGGCGACTAAGGGACTTACTAGAGAATGGGCAGCAGCGTTCTCTATGCATTTTACTACCATACTGCGATCGCCAACCCGCCTGCCAAGCGTGGCGATTATGGCAAGCCCCTCCAAATTGGGGGAGGCCAATGTCCAGCAGTGGACGTCTTCCGGCTGAAATGATGATGATGATGATGATGATGACAGACATAAGATTAGTGGGCTTTACGAACCAAAAATAAATGACAACTCGATGGACAATTTTATGTGTTATTGCCGGTACAAACTTGACACTTCTTTTGACGGATCAACTACTTTCGGACGGGCCCGTATCTTCGTTGATGGACATAAAAAATAAACTGGTCGACTCTACACGTGACCAAAGGGCTGGCCTATTTTTCGGCCAAATAATCAGCATCGCCGTACAACGTGGCAATGCTGCCAGCCTCTTGGGCAGTTTTCCCATTGACAACGATGCGAACGTATTTTTTGATGCCTTATGATTATTTTCTTTTTTTGAGAAGTTGTTATTTTTAACCCCCGACGCAAAAACGACGGGGTGTTATAAGTTTGACGTGTCTGTGTGTGTATGTGTATGTGTGTGTGTGTGTGTGTGTGTGTGTGTGTGTGTGTGTGTGTGTCTGTCTGAGGCAAAGTAGCTCCCGAACGGATGAACCGATTTTGATTTAGTTTTTTTTTTTTTGAAAGGTGTATTAGTCGGGAGTGTTCTTAGACATGTTTCATCAAAATCGGTTCAGCCGTTTGAAGATTATCAGCTCTTTTCTGGTTGAAAAAGGGATTTTAGCCTCTTCCATGGGTCTGATCAACTCAAAATTTGGGATTATGTTACTTCAATGATATTAGACGAAAAAAATAACCTTGAACTGATGCGGAGCAACACCTGGAATTTCCAGGAAACCCAAGTTATTCACCAAAAAACAGCAGAAGTATCGTGTTTGGGCTCATTGAAAAGGTCTCAATGAATAGATTATAGATAAATTGTGATTTAAGGGAGACATTAAGTTTAAAAAGCAAGAAATAAAAATTAAATTAAAAATTTAAAAAACCCCCGACCCAAACAAAAACTCTAAAAAGTAAAAAATAATATTTATAGGTCTTTTAATTTGAACGTAATATTTTGATCAGGGCATTGTCAAGTCGGGGGACAGTCAATAAAACGCCAAACAGAGGCCTAGCCGTCCCCCGATTTGACAATGCCCTGATCAAAATATTGCGTTCAAATTAAAAGACCTATGAATATTATTTTTTACTTTTTAGAGTTTTTGTTTGGGTCGGGGGTTTTTTAAATTTTTAATTTAATTTTTATTAAAACTAATAAATATTTCTCTGTAAGTAAAAATGAAAAAAAAAACAACTCAGTTTTGGATCAATCAATCTATATGAATATAAATTAAATGGTGTTCGTCAGTAAGCGCATCTTTGAGAACAGCTGTACTGATTCGAATTTTTGAAAATACTCTCGTTAGGCCGGATAACGTTTGTAAAAAAAGTTACCAGGAAATTTGGAAAATTCGAGAAGAACTCACAGTGGTTTTCTCTGTGAGATTTTGACAGGACAACGTCCGTCGGGTCTACTAGATCAGAATTATTGAACAATTTCTGTACGCGCAACGCAAATGTTTTTTCGTGATTAACAAATGTACTTTAATCATTTTCTTTGTGTTTTTTTCGGCGTTAGTCCATTGACTGCGTCAGCGGTTGGGTATTATTAGAACTATCTAGATAATTAGGGCCATAGAGGCGTAAAGAACCTCATGTTGTGGCTTGACTTGGAAGATGCCTATCTCCAGCAGGGCAGTAATTCCAAGTTTAAATAAATATTTTTTTTTAAAATACCATAAAAAACTACACGGTTATGAAACGTCAGAAGCTAGGTGCACGGTTCTATTGGTCGGTTTCTATGGAGACGAGCCTGCAAGAAACGCCATGGTTACTCTTTTGCCTCAAAGAGATGTCAGCACCAGCAGATGGGGCCTGCAAGGGCCGTTGCCTGCCAGGGGTGCGGGTTGTACGAAAGAGATACCGTGGCCCCTGGCACACAGGCAACTGAGGGAACACGAGTGGGTTTTAGTCAGTAAAAGTCTGACACGCCCCTCCTGCACCACCCAGAGCGGGAGAAGTTATTTGATGAAATAGGTACCATCCAAAAAAAAAACCCTTTTATCAATATGTGGCTTTAACAATATTTTCAAATTACACTGTTAGAAAATAAATATGGGAGGACAGTGTAGACCCTGTCAACAAGTACCAGGTAAACTAAACAAAATAGAAACTACCCAGATATAAATTGAAATAACTGAAAGCAGTTATTTTCAGGCGATATTACGCAGGCATTTGACTCATTACACTAACACCAGCAATATTTCTTCAGGTGAAAAATACCGTACTGTGGCCATATTTCACAGTTGTCAGTATAAAATATTTAGCGTCGTAATATAAATTGTATGGCGGGCCGTTATAGCCTGACCCGACACGCTAGGCTTGCATAATTATAAACTTGATGGGGTGGTATTATGAAGGTTGTAGTTAGTTATGGGGTAGGCAGAAGTTCTGCCTAGTTATTAGAATGTTAGTTAAAACAACAGTTTGTTGAAATTATTTGGCGACAGGGAGCTTGCATTTTTAAAGAGGGTTGTTAAATATATCCCTATGGTGTTGCAGAACTAACATACCCTGGCATAACATCACGGCTGTTTTTCGCGAAGGGTGAAGCAGAGGTGTTCCCTACAGATATGAATTTCGCCAGATAGTTAGGGTATTAATTACATCGTCCTTTAAAATCGCACGGGGATATTCATGCATTTTTTTTTTAGGTAATGCCGTCTCTCAGGTCAGTCAGACCCGCCTATGGCTGTCCTTAATACATTTAAGCCGTTATGGATTAAAAACTTAAAACTAAGCGAATAAACGTTGAGGGCACAGTCCTGAAGCAATTTCAAACAGTATTTCTACGATTTATTGTCATAAAGCTGAAAGCATTTACATTAGTATCCCAATTACAGTAGTATTTTACGGTACAATTATGTATCTGAAGTTAAGTAATCTTTTGATCGGTTCATCGTTATTTTAAGAGGACTTAAGTACTCAATATTTTTTAGGGCATAATTAATATGAGAGGAGCCATTTGCCTTAATATGGAACAAATTATAAGCTGGGGTCCAAGACTAGTGGGAATCGCTTTCAAAACGTTTCGGATTTGTACAACGACTTTCTACAGATATAGATAAGTTCCTTCCTAAAAAAGAAAGAATAAATATTTAAACAGGATTGACAAAGCTTTTCGGTAGCACATTTCATTTCATCAATACATTTTTGACTTTCCATCGTCATTGTTAGTGACGACCATCTTTATGACGGATTATATTAGTAATGGTATGTTAACAATTAAATACATCATCGTCATGATCATTTCAGGCAAAAAACGTCCACTGCTGAACATAGGCCTTCCCCAAGCTCCTCCACTTCGACCGATGCTGTGCTTCCCGTATCCAGCGGATTCCTGCGGCCCTCACAAGGTCATCGGTCCAAATTGTGGGAGGCCTTCTAACTCTAGGTCTTCCGGTACGCGGTCGCCACTCCAGTACCTTTCGGCCCCATCGGCCATCTGTTCTGCGCGCAATATGCACTGCCCATTGCCACTTAAGTTTGGCAATTCTTAAGTAGTAATAATAATTCTCCAGACCGACTTTCGGCTTAAGTGGCGAATCATAGAGGAGTTTACAGTGCTTTGATATTCAAATCACATTGACAGTTGTGGCAAATGGCTATAACACGCAAATTGATATAGTTTGGCAATCTAATCACACATACATATAGTTATTAGAACGTGGTTAGATGGAGGATGTCTTTATAGAGTGATCGATTAGTTTGCGTGAGGTTTCCAATAGGATTAAATTATACATAATATGTGGAGTATAATTTTGTGATTAGTTTATGAACATATCCGTATAATTATGCATTGGTTTAATTATGTATACGAGGTTGTATCATTTACGTCATACATCGTCATGAAGTTACAATACTTACCGAAGTTAATGACTTAATTTACGTAAGTACTACTTAGTCAGTGCTCGAAGACCCCATTTTCTCTAATACGTACATCAGGCGTACATATATACGTATAGTTGTAATTTTTATTAAATTTTTTGTTTTTATGTTCATTGTAAAATTTTATGTATCAGTGTATTTTATGGATTGAAATAGTTAAATATGTGTGCATAACATCGTCTTGGGTAACTGTAAGATGTTGTACTTATTGGTGTTGTTAAATAATTTAATGAACATTTATTTGTTTTTTTTTTTTTCGTTTCAACGGGTCGGGACGCGAAAACTGTAACCACTCATTCAGCACATGTTCCATGATAGTGTTCGTCGGTTAAAAAAAAAACTTCTGTCACTTACCAAATTGCAATAACTCTCTGATTAAAATGTATGGGAACAGCATTTTTTTTAAATAACTGACTGAAATATCAACGCAGGGTATTCAAAATCATATACTGAATGCATGGATACAGTTTGCACCCTGCCAGCCTGTATAATGTACGATTTTGGGCCAATAGAAGACCACATTTTTGGTGCGTGGTTTTTTATGGCCCACTCCCTCTCACAGAGAGGTGGCCTGTGTCCCAGCATTGGGAACTTGGGTACGTAATCGATTCGGGCCATCCTTGTGATCTGTGCCGGAAAATTAATTAAGAAATTACCTAGAAACTAAAACTCGGTATGACTCAACTGTCTATCAAATAACTACTTTGTGCTTCCTTAGTAAATTACTAAAAGCTGTAATCAATTTTAAAAGCTTCCAAGCCCTGAATAAATTACCTTAGAAACATTTATTCCTAGCCTCAATTTAGGTCGGAACTTTTAGTCTAAGTCTAGATTTTGTTGGCCGAGGCGGGCTAGACTTACAGAATAGAAATAGTCTATTGATCGATCTAAATACGGAGTGCCTTGAATGGCGAGGCGAAGTTTCGGTCAGATTCAAAAGGAAACTTCGGTTTATTAAAATCGGAATATTAGATATTGACCATATGCCCCGCCTTTTCCCAACAAGAGTTCCAGTTTAAACGGTTGCAACTATTTACATGGAGCGACTGCATATCTGACCTCCACAACCCAATTACGGGGTGACACGATCAGTGGCGGCTGGTAGGTCATGGAACTGGTGGTGCACTTTACTAGCTCACTAAGTATTAGGGGTAATAAGTAAATAAATAGAATTTATTTATTTCAGATAATCTAAATCTAAACGAATAAAAAATAATATTCAGTTTCGCGTAAATTAAACTTCGCGATGACAACTTATTAGTGATCGATGGGTGACAATAATGAGTCGGTCATTCATTATGGCCGGCATGCAAACTTCGCCAAACCTCGGGCGCTCTCAGTAATCGACGTTCGGTAATATTCGGTTCAGTTCGACAAACTTCGGTTCCCCCGTGCGGCGCACGAGAATGGACAAATTACTCCATAACGCTCCATACAGTTATGTCAACTATCTTCTGTCTCACGCGCTAGGCGTTTTAGCTCGGATCTCATAGAAATGTATGAGCATTCGCCGTGCGCTTCGGCATAGCGCACGAGGGATCTTTTGTATCGCGAAAATAAGTCTTAATAGTTTAGCAAAGAGCTTATATTGTTTCGTCAGTTTTGTTAGTATAACATATACCACAACCAGTGGCCACAATGCGATTATTAAACATTTTGTGATTCTTTCGACACCTATTAAAATATTCGTTCAGCACACGAGTGCACTTAAGGGATAGCCGCCCCTGAACACGATACCGCTTGGCAAGACTGGTTGTCAGACTTTCGGGCGTATATCCTTTACGACTGTATAAGCCTACAAAATAATTTCAGCCGGGACCATCGGCTTAACGTGCTTTTCGAGGCACGGAGGGTTCTCTAATGTATGGTCACCCATCCACGGACCAATCTCGGCAAGCGTTGCTTAACCTCAGAGATTAACCCGTGGAGCTGGTAATATTTTGCTACAATATTCTCGATTTTGGTATGCATCTTCCTTCATCAGCATCTGTAATAGAAGTCTACTTATGGACGTGAGGCTCTGAAAAGTGTAATAGGAATAGATATCTATGGCCACTCTATGACAATTATTTATAACATTACATCACGCCTCTAGGTTTAGCCAGCGGTGTACATACACCATTAAATTGTAATGGTTGTTTTCCCGCGGCAGAACAACTTGCTATAAGGAGTACTTTCGAAGCATAGAGTAAAAGTAAAAATTAAAGATGTGTTTATTCAAAAAAAAAAAAAACTTCAACTCGGAAACGTGAGAATTAATAGTAACACTAGCGGTAACATGTAGGGCGTATGCACTACTCGAATCGCACGCGCCGCTGATAAAGGGAAGAGATGTCAGCACAAAAAGTGATGGGGCCCGCAAGGGCCGATGCCTGCCAGGGGTGCGGGTTTGTTCGAAAGAGACACCACAGCCCCTGGCATACGGGCTACTGAAGGAACACGGGTGGGTTTTAGTCAGTAAAAGTCTGACACGCCCTCCTGCTCCACCCAGAGCGGGAGAAGTTATTTGAGGATTTCCCACCCAAAAAAAAAAAAAAACAGTGATGCATAAATGTTCCAAGCAATATAAATTCTCGCACGTGGTTTTCACAATGGTTTGTTTATATTTGTTTATAAAACGATTGTATTACCAAGACAAAACCATTTTGCTGCGGGAAATTTTCATTAAAATTTCTCGGTGTGTACTACATCCACATTTCGACAGATATGTTTAAGTCCAATTGTGCTACGGAGCCTATTGCCACCTACCGAGCACCAGACTCTGAGCTGCTACTAACAAAAATCCAGATAGAAAATTAATAACACTTTGCCCGACCCGGGAACGAAACCCAGGGCCTCATGCTTAACAGTAGCGCTTGCGACCAATATACCAACGAGGCAGCAATTATTTAAAAAATATATTATTGTAGGCATTTATGATTTTATTCATAATCGACCCTAGTTTCATTTGATAACGACTCGACTCTAATGAAAAGGCAATTTACGTGGGAGATAACTTTTATTACCTACTTTTTAACAAGCAAACCACACTCATTCACATAAAAATGTATTAAAAGGAACAAGTAGTCTTACGTTGTCGCCTATGTGGTGTAACAAAAATATAATTTAGGCAGAGGGACCTAATTGGAGCGGCCGGCGGGGCCCTGGGGCCCAACCCGGTCAGTGGGCCATAAATACAAAAATAACACGGAGAATTGAAAGAGGCGACCCTTTTCGGTTAGCAGTTTAGATATTTTATGAAAAAACTATGATTTTTTTCGCGATAAAATCAGTTTTCCTTATGTATTTCGTTGGCATTCTGTTGACGGTGTTTAGCAGTCTTGTTGGGTGTGGGTAACTTTTAAAAGCCTAAATATAGCTTACACTGAAAATAAATAGTGGTCTGAATAATTTTAATCTTGAATTAACAAAGTTAGAATGACAATCACGTCTACCAAAATTGTATTTTTGTATTTCATATAAAACAATTCTCTCGTTTCAAAAACTAAGATACGACAGGTTGACAACTTTCTTTTGCAGTCGAATTTTCGAACTTTTAACTATTGGAACTACTGAAACAAAAACACATACATTGTTTTAGTATATTTAGCTTCTACTTTCAACCAAAAAGAACCAAAGCTACAACTTAAAACATAACCCAAAGGCCCCAGCGCGAAGGAAAGATGCACACATAACGTAAATTCGACCAATATTTAATCGAAAGTAGGTAAAACTATTATAAAGATAGTTTTTTTTTACGACAAGCGCTCATAGTATTTCTCGTTATATGGATAAAGTATAAAATCGAAGTACATGTTAACGAACATTTTAAATTTTAAAATTGACCGATGTTACTCCGCGCGTTCGTGCCAGGCAATAGTGCCATGAAATAGGAACCTGACGTTTTGTCATAACATTGACATTCATTCATTGAGGTAATATTATATATGTACTAACGTACCATTCATTGAACATGACACTATGAAACTGGTACCGATTACATTTATTACTTTTTTTGCTGCATGGTTGACGTCATCACATCAACGCACTGCACCGCTCTGTCTCGAATAGGATCACAGCAATATGTTGAGCGATAGCCGTTTTGCGTGGATTTGACGCATTTATGTTCCCGCATTTTTTTTTTGTTTTTCGTTAAATTAAAATTCATTTATTTGCCAGTATCTAAGATTTACAACTAATGGTTTCAAAATTCTAATGTCCTCTTTACATTCTACCATTGCAAATAGTGTGAAAATATTTAATATTACGTATAATTTTTATCAAATAAAAATAGACAGCAACGAAAAATTAGTTGCATTAGGATTTTTAGATAGATAATCTTTGTGTCATGTCTTACCGCAGATACACGTATTTTCTGTCTTTATAACTGACATTTGCCTACCGATGTTCACACACACACAGACACATACATATTTTATGAACACGTCCTCGTAATCAATACATAAGTTACAGGCTCATAAGATATTTCTATTCGTGTGTTACAAGCCGAAATAGATTGTCGACTTATGAGAGATTGATGTGTAGGTACCTATAGACATTATTATTTATTGGTGCCTTTAGTTTGACAAAGAGAGAAGGATGTATAACATTAATAAAAGGACAAAACATGAATCAATTTTGTTGTTGTGATGTAATGTCTCTACATTATAATAAGTGCTGGTATTTTGTCTCTAATTATGTGTCAACTTGTGTTAATATCTATAGAGTGTAAAATATTTCAGTGTTAATAGCCTGAATTTCAGTTTTCATAGCCTAATGAGCCGGTGGCTAAGAAATAACAGATCGAACCGTGACGGTACGCGTGTGCCGCGGTTGGTTCGTGGGTGCGGTAACTATTTTTACATACCGAGACATGTCCGTGCCTCGGAAAGCACGTAAAGCTGTTTGTCCCGGTTGTGTTTCGTGGATCTTTCACAGTCGTTTCGTGTCGTCATATGCCCGAAAGTCTGGCAACCAGTCTTACCAACTTGTATCGTCTCACCCAGTTTCTCGGTTGTGGAGGTCAGATAGGCAGTCCTTCCATAACAAATACAGCTTCATTTGGTAAGACTAGAAGTCGGTCTCAACATTATTGGGAAAACGTTAAGAAGATTGGCTTTTTTTTTCATAGCCTTAACTTTTTATCATTCTGGATAAAGACTGGTATTATCGACACACTCACTACGCACTCACTACGCACTGACTGAATTCTGTATTCTGTATCATCTTCTATTTTCCGTTCAGAAAATATAAGATAATACAAATAAAAACCACTTTTCTACTTGCTTTGATTCCAACCCGAAAAGTGGGTACTAAAACCTCGAGGCTACAACATAAACCATACTGAAATGATTGCCAATAACAGACATCTTCAAACAGACAAATAAAACCAACCATTTCGTTCCATATTCAAATGCCTTCCTATTCACACCTAGAACTCCCGGCAAATACTAAAATATTCAGCCTAGGCACTCTAGTTCTTTACAAACACTTTGTAAAAAGAGCACTTTAAAAAAAGAACACTTTAAAACGAGAATCTTTTGTTTTAAGCACTTACTGACAAGAACTAACCTTCTTTCTGACGTCATTGAGGTTATTTGCGGTCAACTGTTACATAGAAAAACGGCTGTAGAACAAACTTGCATGAAACGAATTAAAAGTTACAGCTTAGTGTAAGTAAGTAATTATTATGCATAGATGTCTTTACAGTATGCACGGTACTTTATTTAATTAATTGGTATACCAACATGCAAATTTATTTATTATTAAGGCACATCAACAATATAAACACAAAAATTGACAGACAACAAAAACAGAGATACAGACTAGTGTAAAAACAGTATCCACAAAAAAACAGAAGGCAACAACAAGGACCAAAATTATTAATTAATTTGAGAAATAATGTAACATTTGTAACTTAATTGGTATCACACATCTTCCCCTCATTCAAGCTAAGACAACAAAGAAAGCTCTTTCATAGCTATGAAAATATCTCTCTTCATAAATATATAATGGAAAATAATGCAACTACATGCTCAAGTTCTGAGTTGAGGTACACGATTACTGACATACTTGCACTGACTGGTCTACTAAAATCTGTGTGATTTTTTCCTCAAACCATATCCTATCTTCACATGATCTGATCAAGATTATTAAAAGAGACTTTGAACCTTGAGTCTGTTCCGGCATTTCTTTTCAGGGGTAGTCAGTTATGAAATATCAACTTTATCTAGCACATGTTTTTAACAATATGACGTCTGAAAGTGAAGATTCCGATATCCCATTTACAGAATAAACAAACTCATCAAATTTACTTAATAGTAATACTCAAAAGTGCGACAGTACAAAATACAATTCAAAAAGTCCGTATCCATCACTATTTCAAAACGACACACAAAAACGAAGGACGTGGAAGACGAAAGAAAATTTAAGTAATTTCTTTAAAAAAAAAAATACACTACGAAAGATAAAAGCTCAACTACTACACAAAAAAAGACGATCAGTATAGTAACCTCACTTAACCATAGACACATCGTTCTCTCGCATAAAACTCAACCCTCAAATGTCTATCGATTGTAAAATTTTGACAATGGCCCACAATTCCCGCCCTTGGCCCACTGCCCGACAACCACGGTACTGAAAAGTTTGCATTACTCCATTTAATGAGAAGGCAGAGTACCTAACTGCACCGCAATTACTTACCTTGATAGGTGTAATTCGTCAAGACTGCAATGTTAGGGTTGAGTATAAAATAGGGTTGGAGAGCTGAGTGTAAAACAGAGCTGGTAGGGATTTTTTGTAAGTGTAAAATAGTGTTATAAAAGTTAAAAGACTGCGGTACAGAGGTTTTTAATGTGAGGGTTATGGGTGGATTAATGTTGCTCTTCCCTTTGTGAGTGCAACGGTTATTATACCTAACATTTTGTTATGTTATATGCTATTAGGTTTTTTATGTCTTGTTTTACGCAGTCATATTCTGATTATGATGACGTTTTGCGAACATCGCGTCGTTTACGAACAGCCCGGGATTTATAGTTACCACGGAGAACCTACCACGTAGGTACCTCTGGAGAAGAACGGGCAAGAAACTCCATGGACACTCTTTTAAAATCATGATTTTGTTACAAAAAGTTGGTTACATCATTATGTTGAAATTATCAACGTGAGAACGATGTAAAAAGTGCACATTAAAAGCGTCCGTAATTAGAACAAAAATAAAATAACAATTCAGAAATTAAAATAAGCCGTGGGAGCTAAGAGATAACCAGTCCCTCCTGGCGGCGCCCGTTCACGGACATGACGTATGCATCAGCACCATTCAGCTCAACCATTTTGAAGGGAACTTAATGATCCAATCTCAATTGAATCAAATTATTTGTTTCTAAAATTGATTTACGAAAAACCCAAGATGTATAGTCCTGAACAAAACTACACTCAAAACTGTCCACAATTACCCGGGTGTTTCCACTGCGAAGATCGCCCTGAGGACACGGTGGACCACACGGTGGCGGTCTGCCCTGCTTGGGCGGAGCACCGCCGTGTCCTCGTGGAGGCGATCGGCGGCGGCGATCTCTCGCGTCCGGCCCTGGTCCAAGCCATGGTACGGAGCGAGAGGGCATGGGGAGCCGTCACCTCCTTCAGCGAAGCAGTAATGCTCGCGAAGAGGGAGGCGGCGCACGTGAGGGAGAGGCAGCATATGCGCCCTCGCGACCCCAGCCGCCGCAGGATACGGAGACGCCCTGGGCGTCGGGAATCCCAGGCCGATTTCGGGCCACCGTAGGCATGGGCTTGCGGACGGCGAGTAATGGGTAGCTCGCTGTCCGGTAAGGACCAAGCCCAAGTCGACGGCGCGTTGTGTTCCACGCGCGCCTCAAAGAGATGTCAGCACAAAAAAGTGATGGGACCCCTGGCGGGTTTGTTCGAAAAAGACACCACAGCCCCTGGCTTAAGGGCTACTGAAGGAACACGGGTGGGTTTTAGTCAGTAAAAGTCTGACACGCCCTCCTGCTCCACCCAGAGCGGGAGAAGTTATTTGATGATATCCCTCCCAAAAAAAAAAGAAAAAAAAAACTGTCCACAATTACACGTCAGTGGTTACAGTTATGATATAAAAACTTTTTTCAAAAAAATAACAACCGACTTCCAAAAAAACACTAGAAAGTGCAAAATAACTTTAATTTCGGAAGTCGGTGACTTTGGAGGTATAGGTATTTTAATTCTTTGTCACCGCCTTCCGAAATTAAAGTTATTTTGCACTTTCTAGTGTTTTTTTGGAAGTCGGTTGTTATTTTTTTGAAAAAAGTTTTTATTTTTAACTTTTTAGTTACCTACCAATTCGAAATTTCATCATCCTTAGGGTCAAAACAATGCATATTTATGCGATAGCAGCATTCGCGGTTGATTTGCTGTAATGTTTTGAAGAGTTCCGTTGTCTGTCTCCGAAACGCATCATCAGATCTATATGAAATTTATATGGGACCATTTCGGAATAAACCCCTTTCGAACAAAAAAAGAATTTTGCAAATCCGTCTATATACGACGGAGTTATGCCCGAACATACATAAAAAAAAAAAATATATATAAACATGTCGAATTGATAACCTCCTTCTTTTTGAAGTCGGTTAAAAACACATTTTTTTGCAAATTCAACCTTAAACGCATGTCATAAAGTGGTTTTTCAAACCAATGTCCAAAAACACTGACTGCAAGATGACTGACGATACTATTTGACACCTGCGCACATTGCGACCTATTTATGCGGACGTTTTTGAGACGCTGATCGTGTATCTTGTTTTTTTTTTGTATATCAATGGTTTCTAGACCCAAATTCAAAATATTTTGTGTTCCTAGATGGGCACTTATGCACTGTCAGAAGCTAGGTGCACGGTTCCTATTGAAGAAACTCAACGGTTACACTTTTAAAAGTAGGTAATTGCCTAATTGGCTTTTACAATATTTTCAAATTACACTGTTAGTAGTTATAACAGGAAAGTGTAGGCCTGTAGTGTAAGTACTACCAGATACGAATGGGCGAGATAATGATCAAACTAGATTTTATCAGATGTAGAAGAACTGTGCCTCACTGTTATCCTACTAGACATAGCCAGGGCCCTAATTCACTATGACCTCTTAACTATTCCTTACTTCCAAACCACGTCAATTCCTTAGATCACACACGACATCTGCTAATAAATATCGACAAATTATCTTGGAACATACAGAATAATGACATTTTGTTTCCTTACATTACATTTACATTACCTACGTTACATTGGTTTGTAGAAAACACGATATTGACGCAGTTTGAACGTAAGTAGTAAGATTCCGCGCGGAATCATTATAATCATACGGAATTGATGCCCAGTCATTATTGTACTGCACTTGTGACGGCTTTGTGCGAGTCACAATTAACACATGAAACATCGTCTTAACTTTGTTGTGTGTAGAATATCTAAGTTAGGTCAGATTGTCTCTCAGTTTCTTCTTCTCAATAGAAAACCGCATGCATATTGCTTCCCATGTAATTTACGGTGTACTGTTTTATCATTGTTTCCATATTGTAATTGTCTGGCCTAGGACAGTTTTTTCTTGGTCTGCACACAGTTTTATGATCTGACTCAGACTTCCGCTGAAAGGCACAACGCGACACTGGTAGATTTTTATCTACCAGAATCGCGTCGGCGCAGCGTCTTGTCACGCCTGTCTGCGGGAGCCTTAACGCAGATCTTACACTACAGCGCGCCAAGCGATGGGGCGCGAAAATCGCGCCTTCGCGCGTGATTTCTACACACAAATTCAATAAAAAACGCATTTCGCGGGGGGCATTTGGTTTCGTTTCTCACGCTCCGTCGCGTAGTGAGGCCTGGTGTAGTGTGAGATCCGCGTAAGCAAGAATACCAAGAAATCTTTATATTCATAACTTTAGAAACTTACAAAGGTGTTATAAACTTAAACAATAAAGCAAAACGATGAAAGTTAAATCGTAAAAGACTGGCATTTTGTACGAAGCTCCCTTCATAGCGCTATGTACGATATGGATGCCTAAGCTTACAGCAGGTAATAGGGTCGTCACTCACTATTATTTTTAATAAAACTCAAGTAATCTGTCATAATATTTATCCGGTTTTTTGAACTGAATAAGCGTTAATAAAAGTAATTGAGTTAGTAAAATTTATTTTCATAGATGTAGGTAATTACTTAAAAGAAGTTGTCACAATAAAATTATAGATCCCTGCACAATCTACTTACACTCATGCAAGTAAAAAGTATGTGTTTAAATACTCTTTCATTTCACTCTGAAGTTTCAGTTTGTCGTCTACACAGTTCACTTAAAAGCGTTTAATTCACAGTCCAAAACGAAAATCGAAAAATAATGGCATCTAGTGACTTACCAAGCTTTATTTTCTTGTTCAAAAAAAAAACATGTTTTCGGCCATAAATCAGCCGAAAAATCAGAAGTTCGTGAATTGTTGCACATTTTTCGGCCTACTTCGTAAAGTTCCTGATATTGATCAGGTGACGGAATTATCGTATTTTATTTCTATTAAAGAAAGGGAGGAAGAGCCAATACAGGCTGTATTGGCTTCCTTCCCTAGGTGCAAAAAAAAAAACAAATAACAGGTTACAGTATACAGCGGAAATAGTAATATTTTAATGCTAAATCTGTTTCATTTCCGACTTGTTTTCGACCAAAAATAAGACTAATGCCGAAGCATCTTTTTGCTCTCGGCTGCAAATATGTACATTTTCGGTTTGGCATTAATAACATCAAGATTTGTTCGACAACCCTACCAGGCTTTTCATTTAGGTATTCTCCAAGATTGTAGGCCATTATTACAGAAATAAAACTGGCTGATAAAGTACCTTCGTCAGGATATTCGCTAGGGGTGCCACATTCATCTTGCACGAAGAAAATGATTCAATTTATATTCTGAATTAATTGAACCGTCGATATAACGTTGTGTTTACACATCTATATTTTTCTGAGCAGGTGTTTTCATTGAATTCGAGGAAGCAATTTTACTGTGCAAATAGAGATTTAGATAGGAATTCAGCACAATTGTGGTACTTTTCGGCAACAAAAAGAACGTAGCGACTTTTCAAAGATGAATGTGAACACATAAGTTAAGCTGCGTAAGCTAAACACTATCAGATTAAAAGACTTTGGCTCTGACGCATCCTAGTTTATCTTCCTTCTTAAGTATGCAAATTTTCTCATACAGTCTTTGTAAGTGAGATTATTTTTACCTTCAAAGCTAGCTGTTGTTTTAGTAAAAACAAAAATGGTGGATTTTAGAAGTCAAGAAATATGGTCCTTTGGATATATATTTTTCTTTGGTACTTTTGCATTTTTCAACCGTGATTCCATGGTTGGCAAAGCCTCTTTCCTGGTATTGCTGATGACCATAGGCGTCTTTGCCAATTTTGATCAGATGGACCGTCAGTCTGTTCAGCGACCTCATCATCATCTGCCTAGGCTTTTCCTCCGCAAACCAGTTACTGGGTAATACAATACCTTTTGGTAAGACTGGTTATCACATTTACGGGGTTCTGACGACCCGTAACGACTATCGAAGATCCGCAATTGACAGCCAGGACCAACGGCTTAGCGTGCTTTCCGAGGCACGCCGAAGTCTTCATCCAAGGACCAACCGCGGGAAGTGAAGCTTAACCTGATCGATCCGTGTCGTTGTTTTAACTAAGCCACGAACCCTTTTCATCATATAAAAATATATATTTACCTTGCTCAACTCCCAACCCCAACTCTAAAAGCCAAGGTCCAGCCCACTCTCTCAATTTGCTTTGATTTACAGCTAGCTCTTAACCCACAGACTTGTTGTTACTAAACAAAAGTCAGATTAGAAATATTTACGGCCTCTGGCAACAGTTTGGAAAGCCAAGTATTGTGTTATCTCGGCTGAATTCCAAATTGTAAGTGCTTTGGCAGGTTTTTAGTCGTCCTACTATTAAGTTAGCTTTTACCCAATCGTGTTTCGGGTTATATGGTAATTCGGAACCTATTACTTCTATATAGTTCATCAATTTATGGGGCCGATTAATTGATTCGCACGTCGACTTCAAAGAGTCGACTCACACGGAGTTAATTATTTGTGAAGGTAAATGCAAGGTAAATGCAGTGCATTAAAACCCAAAACATGTCAATTGCTTATCACGTACATCTGGAGTAGTTGATTCGCCTAAAACTAAATTAACTCCGTGCGAATCGCCTGATGAAAAATAATATATTTAGTATCTAAAAGTAAAGTGTCGGTTCGCCCTATTTGGGCTAGTAAATTCTTGCATATCGACAAACATAACGGTCGATTATTGATTTAAGAGCAATGTGACAGTTAGTAATTTGAACCTTAGTTTTAATTTACTGGAAATTGTTGACAAGAGTATAAAACGATTGCGAGACCGACTGTTCTGTACCGACTGTAGAGAACAAATAGAAGTGCAGTAGTACTGCACTATTATTTGTTCTACCACAAACTCACAGGTCCTAAAATTGCTATAATTCGTTACTAACCCCGCAATACTTCAGACTTTTACCCAGTCCCAAAACTTTCATTCTCCAAAGAGGAAGGCCTAATGTAACTCTATGTACCATTTGTTTCCCTATTCCAATCCCAGGAGACTCCGCCATGTTTTTACTCGTATTTTCGTCTTCATTTTGCAGAGAACCTAAGGGGACTGTGTACTGTATACAAACATGTTTTTTTTTTGTATATTTATGGACCTGACTGTTTGTTTCTGGTAAATATGGGTTAATCATGTTTTGGGCTTTAATTCATATCAGATTGTTGTGATTGTTTGAAGAACCTTTTTTGCGAAACTCTTGTTGAAGTTGTGTTAGTGACTTTAGTAATAATAGGCTAAGTAATAAAAGCCGCACGGGTCGTTTGATCAGGTTAAGCAACGCTTGGATGGGTGACCGCCTTTACATTCCAAGATCTCTCCGTGCCTCAGAAAGTACGTTAAGCCGTTGGTCTTGGCTGTCGTTCGTGGATCTTTGAAACTCGTTACGGGTCGTCAGTAGCCTGAAAGTCTTACAACCCGTCATAATAGCATATGATGAAGAGTATTCATCAGGTTGACTGGTAGAAAATGCCTATGGCATTAAGTCCGCCTCAGTACATTTGTGTGCTTAAAGTGTTAAATAAATAAATCATAACACAACATCAAGCCTGTAATACCAGAAGGGGTACGCAGAGGTGTACTATAGGTACACCCACTACATTCTCCACAGATTACAATTTGAAAATTAACAAACTGACGGCAAACGTTATCTGTAATCGGGGGAAAAACAATTAAATTAACAATAGATAGGCCTAGGACACATTTCACAGACAATTTTTTTTTTTGTGAAAAGTTTAATACACAAATCAATTAACACTAGATACTAAGAATAACAAGAACAAAAAACAAAAAAAAAAAACTCATATCATATTACTACCTCAGTTACCTACTCTATAAAATAGCTTTAAATAGAATTTCATTCTACAAAGCTACCTTTAATCACTGAAAAAAAAAGAATGATAAAATGCTCCCTTCAATTGAATTAACTACAGGAGGCGAGCTGTTCAGTATTCATTAGTTACGTGACAGACATTCCTATTGGCTCCTTCATTTGGAGTTAGGGGGAGAAGAATTAGAGGATTTATCTGATGACCTAATGAGTTTTGTTTAGGGTTTGGCTCGGTAATAACATTTGCACAAGTCGAGCGGTCTGGTTAAACTCAGAGGTTTGCCCGTGAATAGGTGATATTTATATACCGAGCCCCCTAAGTGTCTCGGAAAGCACGCTAAGCCGTTTCTCCTGGCTGTAATTTGTGTACAGTCGTCACGGATCGTCAAAAGCCCGAAAAGTCGGACAACCAGTCTTACCAAAGGGTATCGTGTTACGAAGTACTGGGTTTTGGAGATCAGAGTGTTTACAGTTAAATCTTCAGTTACTGTAAGCATGTGCCATCTGTCTGAATGCAGGGAAATTCATTGTTTAACAAATAACTACCAGATTACCTATCAATATGCTTAGGTTTTTCTCCAACTAAGTGGAGTTTCGGCTACCAGTCTTACCTGATGGAACTGAATACCAGTGGTTTACATAGAAGCTTAACTGCTCCACTCCACAACCAAGATTCCTCTTGGCAAGGCTGGTTGTCAGACTTTCGAGTTTCTGACTGCCGATAACGACTGTCAAAGATCTACGAACGGCTGGGACTAAGTGCTTAAAGTACGTTCTGAGGCACAGAGGGGTTTCGATATGTAATGAATGGTCCATCCACTTAGCTTCGGTAGCATCCGGTAGCTTAACCTATAGTCGATGGAATGACTACTAACTTATATTCTTCGAAATTCTTCAGCAGTTTAATGAAATGGCTTTATTTACACGGGTGTCCGCTCAATCATTATTATCCCTGGGTGTACCTATTAACACTTATGTTCTCGTCTATGGAAAGTGAAGGAGTGAAGACTTAGTATGTAAACAGTACAAGGATCTGTTTTGGAACTGGCTGATGCCCATAAGTTTTATGACCTAAAAAATACTCCTAGCCTAATAATATTATAAATCTGAAACTTATTAAAATGTTTGGATTTTTGTTACTCAGAAATAAATATACTATTACTATTACGATTACTAATCACACAAAAGCGGCCAAACGGATTTAGATGAAATTTGGCACAGTGATATTTTATAGCATGTTTTAATGCATAGGATACTTCTTATCCCGGTCGCGGACGACGTTGGTGGCAAAAGCTGCTTTGCATCTTGCGTTCCATGGCACATTGGAACGCAAATTCTCTAAAAAAAATACTGGCTGATGAAATAACTTGATATAGTAGCTTATTTCATAATGCATGCCTCTTTTTCATGACAAAAAGATTTTATTAAAGCATCCATTCTTAATAAGTAAATTGCCTCATTCGTGGCATGAATAATTTCGGAGAAGTTAAAATCACTTTTGTAAGGGAAATGGTACGCTGTGACAGAAAAAAGGAGCAACCGTAATGCCCCCATTGAGTGAAAATTTAATGTACTCAAAGTCCTTTTATGGGTATGTAAGACCCGAATGGGGAATTTCACCATTGTGTTCAACAAACGAGTGTTGAACGAATGTTGTCTGCATCTTTTGTTTGCCACGAGGAAATGAGAGAAAAATGTTTTTGTGAAATGCTGAAAGATCACATTTGAATTAATATCCCATGGGGTTCATTGTTTTAAAATTTATTTTTGTATGAGTTGAGAATGTTTGCTTGAATAGTTTCGGGAAAGTTTTGTCCATTTTTCAGTCCAAGCAACCATTTTTGAAAGTAATATTTCACCGTAAATTCTCTTATTATGTTAGTCTAAATGACATCCATTTAGTTGTTAGTTGTTTCCTGATAATAATGTAACTCAAAGCAGTTGAACCCAATTTTCACCACAAGAGACAAATCTCATCCAGAGTAGGTGCCCGTAGTCTAGATAATAGACAAAAGATTACTATCCATACAATACAGTAAACACAGGAATACAATAGCTTGAAATACGTACAGCTAGGTTGCAAAGTACGACGTATTACTTGCCAGTGAGACCCAAACCAGACAATCTCTAACATACTTTTCCATATTATCGACTAATCAACATAGAAGCTGGCACAACTTGGTCAAGTGAGTACTCCTGTGCAAGTATGCCCCTACCTCTTGTCGTGCACTGACATCTGCACTACGGAAGGCCTTTGGGAGGCCAACGATAAGACTGTCGAAATGGCTGAATTCTGGTCGAAGCTTATTTAAAACCCACAAATGGAATCATCGATACGACAAAGAAGATGTTATCGACCAGGTCACATCTCATCATATATTTATACAAAAGTAGTTGGTTTAGCCGTGAAAACGTACCAACCTCGCATATAATATTAGTGCTGTCTAAACGCAGAACGCATTTAATCCAACGCGTGTTAAACCGCTTTAGAGCCGCTTTTCCATGAATATTTTACCGACTTGGCGAGTCTAAAGGTACACATGATTACACTGAAGGTCGGCTTAGCAACGTGTGTGGGAAGGTATTTGTTCAGCGGGCAGAAAAAGCCGTTTGGCGAAGCGGTCGATCTTTTAAATTATATTTATAGGGATGAAAAAGATCATCCATGAGTACGTATGCTTAAGTACTTACGGTGGACCATGAGTTATAATACTTACGTGTACCTTCTGTACATTCGAAGACATGTGACATCCACCAACACGCAGCTCGCGTGGTCGTTTATGGTCCACTCCTTGTCACAGAAAGAATGAAAACTAGACCTTAAAAAGTGTAACATTTTGGTCAAAATGATGGTCCGACATACAAGTCGGTCGTTCGTTGGTTCATCGGCAGTTTGATCCCAGGCAGGCACTTTACTTCGTTTATTTAAATTCATCACTACTGCTCTCAAAATGATGAAGGAAACCAGCATGTCCAAGAACCAAAAAATCGAATATATGTGACGTCTAATAACCCACACTGGGCCCGCGTGGTGGATTGCCCGCTCACTCTCACAGAGACAGGCCTCCTCGCTGTGAGAGTGAGCGCCCACGCGGGTATCAGCTGGCATTTGTCACAGTCGTAACGGGTCGTCTGAAGTCCAAAAGTCTGACAACCAGTCTCACCAAGGTACCAAAGTTACACAGAAACTGGGTTGTGAACACAGCGACTGCCTATCTGACCAGAGGCAGTCGCTCCATGTAAAATACTGGTATGCCTCCGGTTAGACTGGAAACCGACTACAACATAGCTGGTAAAAGGCTAGACAGATTAAATTTACCCAAATAAACAGAATTTATTTACTCAACTGACTTTGTGTTTTTAAGACAACATTGCCAGAATTGTCTCTGATCAGTATTCTATAGAAATCCAGTTAGAATTGAGGTCTGGAATAGGTTTTGACCCGAACGGTAACATATGTATGCAGATTTCTTGCCCACACCTGTCCCCTTTTTATAGTTTTTCTCACCAGTACGCAAAATACTTGCTTAGACGTACAGTTGCGGACACCACTTCAAAACAGAATATAAATTCGAGAAATAAAAGTAAGTAGACCAAGACTTGGTATGTACTTAGATAGTTGTTCAGTGGTTGACAGACAAATAATTTCGCGGTCACACACTGACAGTAAAAGGCTTTCATATTGAGAGTTCAACAACATTCATTGCGTTATTTAAGTTGCTGGGCAGACAAATGTTTCGATCATAAGAAGCAATGGATTAGCAATATGTTACGCAAATAGGGTGGTTTTTTTTAAACGGTTTTATTTAGCTTGCCCTGTTTGTTTTTTGGGTCAAATTTAGTACTTGAAATTTTAACCCCTTCCTGTTGGCAAATTGATCTCATAATTGGTACACACCTTTATTTTTTATATCAATACAGTTTGATTTAATCAGTATCATTGTAAATCCAAGATGGCTGCCGCTACAAAATGGCGGATGACATATTTTTTCCACATTATGGGTATCAAATGAAAGGGCAAGACTATTAAAATACTTAAAAACTGAAAAAAAAAAAAACTTTACAGAATGAGAAATATTATTAAAAAATTAAATCGTGGGGCTATATAATAGAAATTTTACGCGCCCCACGATTTTATTATTTTGTCTGATCATTGCCCTAGATTGATGAGGAAAGTGGTGTGATGACTGGTACCTAGGACCTACCGAATGAGTTTTTACCTTTTAGTACATTATCTACATCATTATTTTCTTTTAAACCGTTTAACTTAAAATAACTTTTTTTTTTTTTAAAGTGCTCTTATAAGAATGAACGACTGAATTCCCCGAATATAGTATATTTAACAGGCTCGTCGAAATAACCTAGATAAAATTACCTTTTTCAAAGATTTAAGACCCATCAGATCCAGAATCCACAACTGTATAAAACATTTCAGCACTGTGTAATATTCTCAGAGCGCCTCGCAGAATCCGCTTCCGATTGGCTCGTTACGCCATGTCCGGTCCAATCGGCTTTGATCGCTGACCGGAAACCGTCGTACCACGACAATAATAACCTAATCAGCTTCGGAACGTTGGAGTCAGCTTTTGTGTTGGTAATAAATATTGCAGTGAGTTTTGAGTGGGGACTTGGAGCTTGTGATCCTTAAGGGCCGTGAGGGTCCAAGTTTTGGTTTGTAGTGTACCATTTTGGCTGTTTCTATGATATCTGGTGGAGAAGGAAAATCATAATTCAATGTTGTTTTTTGACCGTTCTAATTCATAGAGATCTTTGTTTTGGAATGGTCGCTCAGTTAGTCGGAAAGTTGAATCTATTTGAGATTCAACTTTCCGACTAACTGAGCGACTTTTTGACAGTTCAAAAGTGCAAATAAATGTTTTAACTGAAATAAATGCTTTGAGTTTTGAGTTTGAGCTTCAATCAACTCAGCCTATCGCAGTCCACTGCTGGACATAGGCCTCTCCCAAGCTGCGCCAAAAAACACTGTCCTCCACCTTCCGCATCCAGTCTGTCCCAGTCACTTTTTTTAAGGTCTTCGGGTGATAATTGATCGGTAAAATTTTTTTTTTCGGCGTGGTAGTTAGTGCTACTAATTATTTATCCGTATATTAAGAGGCCCGCAAAGTGACACGTAGAGAATTATGTAATTACTATTCGCGTTCGTGTTAGTAACCCTATGTGTGAGGGGCTTGTGGCTAAATAACAATAGCTGCACGGGTCGATCTACCACGTTAAGCTACGCTTGCCGCGGTTGGTCCGTGGATGGGTGACCATCTTTACATACCAAGACCCCTCCGTGCCTCGGAAAGCACGTTAAGCCGTTGGTCCCGGCTGTCACTTGTGGATCTTTGACAGTCGTTACGGGTAGTCAGAAGCCCGAAAGTCTGACAACCAGTCTTACCAAGTGGTATCGTATTACCCAGTAACTGGGTTGTGGCGGTCAGATAGGCAGTTGCTCCATGTAAAATACTGGTATTCAGCTGCATCCGGTAAGACTGGAAGTCGTCCCCAACATAGTTGGGAAAAGGATAGGCAGATGAGATGTTCGTGTTAGTAACCTAATGTTATGCTAATGCTGTTTACCTACTGAAATAACTATCTGGTTTTTCTTTTACAGTCGAATGGACGGAAGTATAATGATTTTTGTAACATTTTGCGATTTAAAAAACTTTGCTGAAACGGTGAAAAAACTGAAAACCATTCTCGTAACCCTTGCTTTACTCAAAACTTTTGGTAATTTTTTTCACAAATTGTGACTGTGATTACAATACGATCTTAAAACAATGGACCCAAAAAAGATTGACCCACAGTTCTGTCTACGACAGACACTGTCTAGATCCGGGTTTGCTGACAAGTTTTGCAAAAAAAGGTGTGCTTATGTCAACCAAACAAATCAAACAATTCCACCGACCAGCTGACTAAACCATATCAGGGTAATAGGAGGGTACCTACTGTTTATTATTCCAACCTCGGTGGAGAGCAACTTTCAACTGGACAGGGAAGTTGGCGCAAAATATTATTCTTTGCACGAATTCTAAGAGGTCATAATGTTGAACTTTCAAATTTATATTGAAGGTGTGGTAAGAATCAACCCTTCCCATTTCCCAACTATATTGGGGTCTACTTCCAGTCTAACCCGATGTAGCTGAATACCAGTATTTTATATGAAGTAACTGCATAACTAGGACTTACTAGAGAATGGGCAGCAGCGTTCTCTATGTATTTGACCACCATACTGCGATCGCCAACCCGCCTGCCAAGCGTGGCGATTATGGCAAATCCCAGCCTTTTGGGGAAGGCTTATGTCCAGCAGTGGACGTCTTTCAACTAATATGATGAACTGCCTATCTACCCTCCACAACCCATCACATACACTATAATACAATACGATACCACATGGTTCTGCTAAGACTAGCTGCCAGACTTACGGGCTTCTGACAACCCGTAACGACTGTCAAAGATCTACTTAATGGCAGTCGAAGGTGTGCTGGAAAAGGAAAGTAGTTTAAGGTTGGTTGAATATCAAATGTTGAATATTGGCTTCTGCCGCAACTGACGTCCGCATGGAAGCTAAACTATAGCACAACTTTAAATTGCATCTGAAAGTTGGCACAACATTTTATTCTGTGCACGTAAAACTGGATTTCCAAAAAGTGGGTATGAACTTTTGAATCCATATTGAGGGTTATGTTGGAAGTAGTTTATGAAATTATTTGGTTGGTTGATCAAATGAAATAAAATAAAAAAAATCTGCCCAGGAACTCCAGTCCGCGTGGAAGTCAATAAAAAAAAAAAAAAATGATGTCTTATGGCACTCCGAACTGGTGTAGCTTTCTACCAGCGCAAGAAATTTTTCCTCTTTTATAATACTAGTTTAGTTTTAGATTTTTACACATAATATCAAGAAAATCATAGAACTTGGGGTTACCAATAGCCACTGCGGTAGCTCATAAGTTGAGCATAATACGTTTTCCTGTGGTTTTGTAATTCTCTCGTGTGGTTTGTGGTTGTGTGGTTTATCTCGTTTGGTTTGATAGTGTTTTGCTAGGGTTGATTTAGAAGAATTTAAAAAAGAAAGAAAGAAAGAATACCGTTTATTTGGACACAGTTCGTGAAACACAAAATACAATAAAAAATAAAGTGAAAATAAATAACTGTAACAGTGTGTGTCTCACGGCTGCGCCAAAAAGGTTCATTTCAGCATTGATGCCAGACAGACTGATGCTGTCTGACGCTGGTTTTCTAATGAACCTTTAGGGACAGTGACGAGGAGTACAAAACAGTTTGACATTGGTACCTAATACATAATTTTTATACTTATAACAAACAAGTAATCACATAAACGTAGGTACATACAAAAGCAAAACAAAACGTAAAAATACAGGAACTAAACCTGTTCCGAGCGATTATCTATATTCATTTGTGAACAATGCACTCACAAAGCACTACAAGCCGCCGGGCGTGGCGGACATTTCATTGCCAGTTACTTAGTTTTTAAATTACAACAAGAAAAATAAGAAAAGTATCTGTGGGTTATCTAAATACAAACTCGAGTAGTTACAATAATAATAAAAAATAAGAATAATTATGAAGTTCAAATTAAGTCACACACAAATAGTGAGTTTAATACTATTCGGAGAAAAATTAAGAACCTACCTACCTATAACAATGGATGAAGTATCCATCTTCTTCGGCCAATAATTTATTAAAAATGGAGGGTGTGTGATGTGATATCGACGCCAGCTGTGCGTCACAGTCGCAAAAAAGGCCAGACACAATGGGTAAGTACATGAAAACAATGCGTTAAACAGTATCGTATTTGTCATAATAGCATAATCAGTCTATAACTTTCCCACAACTGGGACACAGCCCACCTCTCTGTAAGAGGGAGTGACCCAAAATCTACCACGCGGGCCCAGTACGAGTTGGTAGGTATCACATGTCTTCGTAAGTTTGATTCTAAGACATGTCGATTTCCTCACGATATTTTTTGGTACCTTTTTGAGAGTAGCGGTGATGAGCGAATCCACGACCTTATGACACGTAATACGCGGCCGTTACCACTCGGCCATATCTGTATTATCATGAATTCAATTACTTAGTTATAAAATAAAATAGAATAGCATAGCATAGCATATTAAATAGATTTTAGACTGCATTTTAGTATCTATAAGTACACCATCTTATCGACCTCTAACTCAAGCTCATTACCTTTGAACTTATGTATCTGTAGCTGTTAAAACTTCAACAGAAAACTGCAAAAAAAAATATAATCAGAATATTTCATTTTTAAAACGAACAAAAAACATGAGTTTTAAAGTATTATAAATTCTGTTTTTAGTAACTAAAAGTTTTATCAGAGCTTTTTGGTACAGACAAAGGGAATAATAAACATGTACCTTCGTGAACATTTGATAAAATTACGTTGGCATTTTCACAGAACTACAAGGACTCACTATAAATTACAAATCAGATTGAACAAGTAGGTACAGAAGGTCTTCAATTCTATGTTGAGCTACTCGATTACTGACAAATACTAGAGCTCTGACTTGATTACAACCTAATTGCGTAACACGTCACTATCAATCCGAACCTAAATCATATTCAAGAATATTGCTCAACCATTGCTAAATGTGTTTGAGAAATGTGTGTGCTAAACAAAGTAAATAACGCTGTTAATGTTGTTGAACTGTCAAAATTAAAGCTATTCCTACTGCTAGTGTACTACCTCGCTGGTCTACTCAAATCTGTGTGGTTGTCTCCTCAAAAATGTGTGGTTGTCTCCTCAAATCTGTGTGACTGTTTTCTCAAATCTGTGTGATTGTTTTCTTACATCTGTGTGGTTGCCTCCTCAAATCTGTGTGGATATCTCCTCAAATCTGTGTGGTTGTCTCCTCAAATCTGTGTGGTTGTGTTCTCAAATCTGTGTGGTTGTCTCCTCAAATCTGTGTGATTGTCTTCTCAAATCTGTGTGGTTGCCTCCTCAAATCTGTGTGAATATCTCCTCAAATCTGTGTGGTTGTCTCCTCAAATCTGTGTGGTTGTCTCCTCAAATCTGTGTGGTTGTCTTCTCAAATCTGTGTGGTTGTCTCCTCAAATCTGTGTGGTTGTCTCCTCAAATCTGTGTGGTTGTCTCCTCAAATCTGTGTGGTTGTCTCCTCAAATCTGTGTAGTTGTCTCCTCAAAAGACTATTTCAGATTCTACATTGTTTTCATAATTTTACCAAGATTATGTCTGGACTTTAAAAGAGACTTTGACACAAAAAAAAAAACACTGGAGTTTATTTCATCACTTCTTTTGAGGACTAGTCGTATAGGAAATTTTGACTCCATCTGGCCTAAGCTATTCTATAAAAAAATAAAAAATAAAAGTCGGAGAAATTATATTATCATCATCATCACTTCAGCTGAAAGATGTCCACTGTTGGACATAGGCTTTCCCAAGCTCCAGCATCCAGCGGATTCCTGCGGCCTTAACAAGGTCATCGGTCCGCCTTGTAGGCCTCCCAACTCTACGTCTTCCGTTACCCGATCGCCACTCCAGAACTTTTCGGCCCCATCAGCCATCTGTTCGGCGAAAAATGTTCCCTGCCCAATTGTATTATAGTTTGACTTTTAAGGAATAGCTAAAACACAGCAAATTAACGTAGGGTGTGAATTTGTTTCAAAATTATTTTTTCTGATTGTACAAGAGAAGCCCTTTTCAATGAACCTACTATAGTTATATAGTAGTAGTTCATTCTGAAAGGTACCTTTTAATTAGCATTTCTAAATAACTCAGATTAACAGTAAATCTGCGTAAAATAACATATGCGTGTAGGTACAAACTAGAATCTGATTTTCACCTCCAAGAGTTTACAATTTATACTTACTCGTAGGTACTTTTTTCAAAAAATAACAAACGCCTTCCAAAACAACACTACAAAGTGCAAAATAACTTTAGTTTCGAATGTCGGTGACTTTAGATGTGTATTTTAGTTCTTCGTCACCGCCTTCCGAAATTAAAGTTATTTTGCACTTTGTAGTGTTGTTTTGGAAGTCGGTTGTTTCTTTTTTTTTTAAGTTTATATTTTACACTTTTTAGTCACCTATCCCACACCAATGCGAAATTTCATCATCCTTGGAGTCAAAACAATGCATATTTATACGATAGCAGCATTCGCGGTTGATTTGCTGTAATTTTTTGAAGAGTTCTGTTGTCGGTCTCCGAAACGCATCATCAGATCTATGTGAAATTTTAATAGGACCATTTGTAAATAAACCCCTTTCGAACAAAAAAAGAATTTTGCAAATCCGTCTATATATGACGGAGTTATACCCGAACATACATATAAAAAAAAGTAAACATGTCGAATTGATAACCTCCTTCTTTTTGAAGTCGGTTAAAAATGTCCGGCATCACCCAGTTTGTCCAACCACTATAATAAATGATTACGACCAGCATAAATACTAACTTTTCTTCACAAAAGATAAACTTCTTATAACTAGCGCGAAGTTGCCAGCACTTCTTATCATGAACTTTGACATAGCAACCAGTGTTGCCATAATTTGTGGTTTACTTTTAACTTGGGAAGTTATGCTTTTCTTGAGATTTGACAGAATAACTTTGAAAGAGTCTTTTGATAAAACTTGAAGGAAATTATCATTTATTTGAATTTAAATTACCTACTTCAATTTTCTTTTCGAGTGAATTTTTAAAGAGAATAACTAGAGACACATGTTACGCCAATATGAGATATATGAGAGTGACCAATCTCATAAACTTTCATACTGGGACGAGTTTTAAATGCAGCATTAATACGACACGGCAACATTTCCAGCATAAGCTGATCTCGTATTGAATTCGATTTCCGTAGTGTAATTTCAGCGTAAACTGGAATGGTACACAAACACAGATTAGCATGATGACTACTGATTATTTTAATAACCGACGAATAATCTTAGCTCAGGGAGGTTTAGAATTATGTACTAAATCTATGATCCCAGATTCCACGTTGCTGTCTCTGCCGCCCCGTCAAACACTTGTATAAAATATAGACATACCTGCAACAACTCTCAAAAGGTGGATCTACTTACTTATTACACACACTAGCAACGCTCTGCGGTTTCACCTGCATAGTTCCCGTTCCCGTGGGAATACATGGGATGAAATTTAGCTTTATGTCACCCGGGGATAGTGTAGCTTCCCAACAGTGAAATATTTTTTCAAATTGGTTTAGTAGTTTCGGAGCCTATTCAATGCAAACAAACAATCAAATCTTTCCTCTTTGTAATATTAGTTTGTTAGTATAGATAAGTGATGAATGACGACAGAACTAAGTGAGCTAAGTGACTACGGAACCCTAATCAGCCGCCTACGGGTCCGTAGAGCGTAAAATTTGATAAATTAAGGACCAAAATGTCGTAATCCATTCCCTTTCCGGCCCAATTTAGTTGTACACGAGGAATTAAGTTAGTTATGAAGATTTATTAATGTTTTGGTGAAGATTTATGTGTATTATTCCTTCCTCAATATGATACTAACATCATAATATTTGCTTCTTAGCGTATCGATATCAATCTAAATATAGTCAGCCCAGAATTTGTCTATGAGTTTGGCATTTTGAGCAGCGTCCATCAGCTTTTGTAGCGTGCAGACAATAGGACACACTGGACAAGACAGTTTCTGGAACAGCACCACTTTTACACTCCAGCGCGGAGTCATCTGTGAATCTCCACCAGAGCAAGTTTCTTTTCTACCAAGGCAACTCATGGCCATGTGCGTGATTTTTAGCAGGTGGAATGAGTGGGTTTGGTAAGGAAGCACCATCTCGCCACAGGCTGAGCCGTTCCTTAGACCATTCGCCTGGAGGCCACACTTTAAAAAGCTTTTGCGGCTTTTCAACCTTTGTAACACGAGGATATTAATAATATCATGTCTGTTATGGAAAATTGATAATTTGGTTATTAATTTTCCACCCTAAAGCAAGATAACAAAAGCATACTTGGCAGAAAACCAAACTTTTACCTTTTTATTTTCCTGAAACTTTTATCTCTACCGATAAATAATTTGAAAGTCTGGGGCAAAAAATTACTTATAAGAAGTAGAAAAAATCAAAGACAAGAAAGAACTTCATAAACAATCTTTTGGGCAAGCTTTTCATGAAAGTCAAATTATTGTTCACTTTACAGCCGCTTTTTCAAATAGATGGTTTTTATTCCAGAAATGCTATAGAATTAAATATATCAATTTGCTTTAAAACATGCTACATTAAGATCTTAGTAATAGAATTATGATCTGTCATATTTTGCCAGGGGCTGGCATACAAATATTTAAACATGTTTTTAAAACTACATAGGTAGGTAATTTATTTGATTTTTATATTCAAACTCGTTTAATAAGACAGGTGAAATCTTAACACAGACAGCATAAAATCAAATAATGAAAACTACTAAACTACCGGTTTTTTTTTGACGGTGGGAAATCATCAGATGACTTCTCCCGCTCCGGGTGGAGCAGGAGGGCGTGTCAGACTTTTACTGACTAAAACCCACCCGTGTTCCCTCGGTTGCCTGTGTGCCAGGGGCGACGGTGTCTCTTTCGAACAACCCGCACCCCTGGCAGGCATCGGCCCTTGCGGACGCCACCCGTTGCTGCTGACATCTTTGACGTGCGTTGTGTTCCACACGCGCCGTCCCGCCTACCACTTTCAGCCGCAGGGGATAGGGAGAGCGGCCAACGCCATGCCGACACTCTTCCTCTGCGGCCCCACCGCGTCCGCCATCAAACGGTGGCGGCCCCGTCCAGGCCATAGAAGGGAAGAGCGCTCAGAAGCACCGGCACTCCTCCTCTACCGCAGCCCGGAACCCTCAGCCGCGATGCCTCCCAATCGATATCGCAGCCCACCTCGGTTGCGGTGCACCTCACCGCAACCTACTTTTTGCCCGCTACGTCATCGGCTTTAAGGCGACGAGCGGCCCCACCTTGGGGTTCCTCTTCGCTTCACCGTGGGTGGGAGACCACGGCTTCTAAGCCCCCCCGCAACGACAATGCGGGAACCCACTCGGGGGGACAAAACTACCGGTTACTTTATGATCAATGAATTAGTTCAAAAAAAAAAAATACGAATAAGTTATTTATATAGTTTGGATTTCAACCCCCTAAAACCCCCCGCTAAGAAGGGTTTTTTTTGGTTAAACAGACTTTAAGCAATGCTTATAAATAAGGTGTTTACGATCGAGTTCCCTTATTTCTTTTGGAAGTCTATACTTCCTAAAAAAAACTTCATTTTACTTCGCTCAATGGGTAAATGAGTAACATGTTTTTTTTTTTTTTGTAAATTTACTCAACATAATAAATTTAGGTACAACTGTAAGTAATTGTCATTATTTGCCAATTCATTACTATAACACAATAAACACATAAATATTTACTGAACAAATGTAAACGTATTTGCTGATTACTGAGCGCGTGCAATCAGCAAAATTGTGCCTTTGTTTATTATTCAGATTCTGTTTTGAGTTGTGTGGTTACAAGTATTTGTATGAATTTATGTGTGGACTACACATTCGGTTGGAAATGTGCCACGCTATTCGTGTATAGAAATAATATACAAAACGTTTTCTTCCTACCAATTACTTAAAAGAGAGAGTAGTGGAGACTCATTGGTAGGGCAGTGGTGGCCCAGTGGTAACGGCCGCGACTTACGTGTTGTGGGTCGTAGGTTTAAACCCAGTCAGACGCTTTACTTTGTGTACATTATTTCATTCCTACTGCTTACAAAACGGTGAAGGAAAACATCATGAGGGAAACATGCATATCCTAGAACCAAAAATTCGAAAACGTGTGCCATCTACCAACCCGCACTGAGCCCGGGTGGTAGATTAGGGCCCACTCTCCCTCTAACAGAGAGGAGGCCTGTGTCCCAGCAGTGGGAATATCGTAGGCTGAGTAAGTTATGTTGTAGGTACTTAAACCTAACATGAGACTATTGTTTAGAGCCTCTGTGGATTAAGGTTTACAAGATGTTGTGTTAATTACAAGTAAGTCTGCTTTATTCAGCCATTGAGATGTACAAAATTCATATCAGTTCGGTTCATTGTCAAACAACAGCTTTATCTAAAAAAGTTTCACAACATAAAATATTGCTAATCAGTAAAGGAATACACTGGCATTATTGTTTTTTCAAAATCAGATATCTGACTTTTGAGCGATGCTAAGTCTATGGAGCTTCATTTTTAGCCCTCTGTGCGTCGGAATTTACAGGTTAAAATACAATACACCAAATTGTCATTCAATATATTAAAATTAAGTAAGTAAAATATTTATTTCAAATTGCAACCAAACTAGTCGTGTAACAAAATAATTTATAAAACAGTGATCACCTCATAGTTTACGAGTGTCTATTTTTAATATATTATAAATTGTGATAGTGTACCCATTGGTTTGATAAGTCATTTATAAATACCTTAAAAAATATTATATTATTTTCTTTATTTCAACATATACACATAAATTAAATTTTTAAATATTAGAATAAAAATATAAAAACATTTCAAAAAAAAAAAATTGTAGTCCACCAGTATCGGGAACAGGGTCCAAGCTACCGGCGGTCAGGGCTCCAAAGAGAGGAACCTCCTAACGATGCGAGCCGTGCCCATTATTTTATTTTAATAATTAGCAATATTTTTAAGGTATTTATAAATACATTAAAAATACCACACTAAATATGGCTTATAAGTTCTGATAAATATCTATCCATCTATTCAATTAATTGACTAATTAATACTCCAGTAAACTCATCCTTAATTTTGTACGACGAAGACTCATATGTATCAGAATTAAGTATCTCAATTATATTGTCACGTCATCTCATTATCTAACGATGTTCATTAAAACGTATAAACTACTCTTGTACCAACATAAATCATTCTTACTCTATTTGAAAGTACAACAAGCAAGTTCTTTTTTTTTTTTGTATGGCATCTCGCAGTAGACCTTGAGAGGCCGTGACCGCTCAACCGGACTTTCCTGTGAAGGCACTTTTAGTAAAACTAAAAGCCTCCAGCCAGGACATAAAACCTACTTAAACTAAAGCAACTGCACGCTGAGGGCACCCCTGTGGGGTACGAACCTCGGCTCAGGGCGTCACTGGCGGGGGAGGGGTAGCAAGTGGGGACAGGCTGGATCAAAATATTTTCATTATTATTATCAATCGGGGAATACAAAAAAGTTGTATTTTTCCATTTTTATTTAAGCTTCCGGCCTCTTCTACACAAATCACACGTCGCACAGACGTAAGCGCCACAAGTTTCAGTCAGGGACGTACAATGTCCGCCCATTTGTCCAACTGTACCGGTCATAAATCAAACTCATCGATTTATTGGGATGGGTGACATTTCGAGTATAATGACAGTTTTGATTGAAGATTTGTATGTACCGGGACTGGAAAAAGTCGATTCCTTTTTGTAACTTAAATATATGTCTATAGGTTTACATCTATCTATCTACTAGCTGTTGCTAGCGGCTTCGCCCGCGCGGAACTTTCATCCCCTATTTAACTCCCTTAGGGGTTGAATTTCGAAAAATCATTCCTTATTCCTTGTCTACATTATAAAGGGAACCTCTGTGCAAAATTCAAGTTTTATAAGTCCAAGGGTTTGGGCTGGGCGTTGATGAGGCAGTCAGTCAGGACTTTTCTTTTATTTATATAGATGGATAAATAAAAAGAAAAGTCCTGACTGACTGACTGACTACTTAGAAAGCTGAAATTTTGCACAGAGGTACCCTTTATAATTCGGACAAGGAAGAAGGAAAGATTTCTCGAAATTCAGCTCCTAAGGGAGTTAAATAGGGGATGGCAGTTACGCACGGGTGAAGCCGCTGGCAAAAGCTAGTACTTTTTAAACGGAGGAGCTTGTGACTAAATAATTATGGCCGCATGGCTCGATCGATCAAGTTGTCGATCGGTCGGTTGGTTCGTGGTTGGGTGACGATCAAATCTTCTCCGTGCCCCGGAAAGCACGTTAAACCGTTGGTCCCGGATGACATGTTGATCTTTGACAGTTGTTACGGGTCGTCAGAAGCCTGAATGTCTGACAACCAGTCATATCAAGGGGTATCGTGTTACCCAGTAATTGGATAGTGGTGGTCAGATAGACAGTAAAACACTGGTAGGCACCTGCACACGGTTAGACTAAATGCCGAACTTGACATAGTTGGGAAAAGGCTAGAAAGAAGATGCTAAGGTAAATACTTCATCATTTTACTATAAACTAGCTTTTACACGGATGGATGTGGGTTATCGCGTAAAAAGTAGCCTATGTCCTTCTCCATATCCCAGGGTATATCTCTGCCAAATTTCATGACGATCGGTTCAGAGGTTCAGGCGTGAAAGCGTAACACACAGACAGAGTTCCTTTTGCATTTATAATATAATAAAAAAAAAAAACGCTGCGTCAAACTAGGGATTGCTCCTGTATTGTGGGTGCGTTTACAAACATTTAAACCCACAAACACAAACAGCCAGACCCGGAACAACTACTTGTAGGTCATACCAATATATTATTATTATATTAGGGATTAAAGTTGCGTTTCAAGATCTGTCTGTCTGACCGAATTGTTCCTTACCCCGCAATGGATTTTGATGCAGTTTTTATCATTTAGAGCAGTTATTGCGGGAGTTTTGTGTATATAATAAATAAAATAAAATCCGTTTATTTCAGGTTCTCCCATATTACAATCACAAGTTACGAAAACGAGATAAATACAAATCACAAAATATTTTTTTTTTAAAACAATGTCATCAAATCATAAATACAATGTTAAATTAAAAGTAAAATTTATAATAAATCGGAAATTAATAATTTAAAACACAAATTAAAATAAAAGTTTCGGGAAAATTTTGTATAAAAGTAATAATATAAATTGATAAAAACATAGCAAATATCACATCGCTCAATTAACATCTCCTGGCTATATGCCTACTTCAATATAAATACATTAATATTTAACTTACATACAATAAATAAATCTTAATGTTTCTTCAAGTCATAAAAAGCGTGCGTAACGGGAGTGGGTCGCTAGTATTCTAGAAACGAGTTCCAAGACTTCGATATTCGTTCAAAACATATATACATTACATATTCCACCAAACAAATTCAAATACAGTACCAACATTATTCCAAGTTACGATCATATTATTTCAAGTCGGGAACATCGTTATATCTACATCTCCTCCGACTTGAATTTCAAACCGTTCCTTCCGAAATTTGTGTATTCAAGTACATAAAGTAGTCACGAGAATTAATACTCTGCTCCTGAAATACAGGTACTTTAGCCTTGTTTTGGATTCACAGAGTCTCACATTTTTTATAAATAAATTTATTTATTATTAATGAAACTTACGCAAGATTCAAAAGCGATTATCTCCCAATGTTTTATAAAATCAAAATCAAAATATTTTATTTCACATAAACCTGCATAGGCACTTACTTATGAAACGTCAGAAGCTAGGTGCACGGTTCCAAATTGTCGCTTCCTATGGAGAAGAGCTGGCAAGAAACTCCACGGTTACTCTTTTAAAAATAATTGGCTTAACAATGTTTTCAAATAACAGTGATAATAGGTATGGGAGGACAGTGCAGGCTTGTCAATAAGTACCAGGTACTTAGAGGTAGATAGATCTTTTTATGGTGTTACGAATATACTATCAAAACCATATCCAAAAACTCTTTTGCCAATCCTGCTACTTTTATAACACAAGAAACCTTAATATATTTTGCCTAACTGTAAGGTATTCTTACTTGTGACTGCATATATCAAGTAGATAATATATTATTAAACGTGCAATGTAGCGTTGTTTATATTACATTGCACGTCTCACGTTATCACGTTATTGGCGTCTACGTGATACTTTTAAAATGATAGCTTTCTCTTAATGTGGAGTTGGAACCTGTGGGTGATATTCTCTACACTGGTTCGAAAACCTATGAATTTAATGTACAATTGTCAAACTATCGCGAAATGAAAAGGTTAAGCACCTTTGTGCGGCACATTACAAAAAAAAAACATTCCTTGAAAGTGCAGTCTAAAACTTAGCGTGTCGATGGCAAAGATAAAACGAAAAAATGTACATAATATGTACAGTTATTTAAAGTTTGCCCCAAAATTCATTCAAGAAACCCTGCGGTGAGCTTTAAGACTATTTATGGAAATACTGTCAAAACCAAACACCTCCCAAATTTGCTTCGAAAAAGTACGACATAAACTGAAATAAAAACACTAAAACAAAACACGAAAGCATCAATATGACATGAGTAAGTTGGACGACACGAAATAAATTAGATTATGTACCACTCAAACTAATGGCGAGAATATTTTTCATTAAACGGAGTGTTCCATCAAGTTAGGGATAGGTCCCAGTGCGCGCTGAGCGATCAAAGATAAGGCGTCGACGTGAGCCTGTTTTGTTAATTTATTGGCCTGCTTTTTTGACATGTGTGGGTTTGGCGATGAAAGGTTATCTTACCTGGTCATCTATACTAATATAGTAAAGCTGAGGAGTTTGTTGTTTTGTTTGAACGCTGAAACTACCAGTTGGATCTGAAAAACCTTTTTGCAATTTTTGAGGAATGTTTAAAATCAAAATCAAAATATTTTAGCTCAATTCTAGATAAAGTTTATAAGTTATTTAGCATGACACTGCGACCCTTAATAGCCAAGAAAAAAACATCAATTAGAACTTTAAGCGAAAATGAACTAAAAGCGCGGGGTGGGCGATGCAATGCGATGCGGTGAGTCGGAGGCCGAGGGAGTTCTACAAAAATGTGGCTATTATTTTAGTACATATGTGTGTATTGTTATTGCGTTATTTTACGATATCCACGTAAACTAAGTCACGAGCAAAAGTCAGTGTTTTGATAAATTAGCGATGAAAGATTTAATTAAGTCACGTTTCGTACATTGCTCTTCGTTAGAGATCTTCCTTAGTTGATTAAAATAAATATTTTTTACAATTACGTAATCAAATCAACAAGATAAGATAAAAACACCATCGACTCAGCGAGGTACTTGCGTAACAATCTAACAGTCGCATTGGCTTTCATGACAGTTCAACAGATTCATTGCACAATTTAAGTTGATGAGCATAAAGTAGAAAGTGTAAAAAGTATAAAGCAATGGATAAGAAATATCGTCCAAAAAGATTAAGACTACGGTTGATAGTGCAACAATTAGGGTGTTTTATAGGTCACTAGCTTCCGCCCGCTGCTTCGCACGCGTAGAAGTTGGAAATTATCCCGCGTGAACGTACTACTGGGATAAAAAGTATCCTATGTGTTAATCTAGGTTATAATCTATCTGTGTGCCAAATTTCATCTAAATCCATACATTCGTTTTTGCGTGAAAGAGTAACAAACATCCATATTTCTATACTTCTTTAGGAATAATAAACACCAACTTGGATAGTCGGGCAGTAACTCGTGCGATAGCAACGCGCTCACCACTACGTAGTGTGACAAAATGCTAAACAATATGTGGTATCTTAGTTTCTGTTAGGTATGTGTAATAACACTACGTTTCCAATATTTCTGCATTAGGCGTGCTGTCACTACGGCTGCTCGGACGAGACTGCGAGTGCGGCGCATCACCCTGGACTCCCTCTACCGCGCTACGCCCTCCACAGTATGCATAATCATAATTTCTTAAACGTCACACAATACATTTCACTGACTGTACATTGCTGTAGTATGACCACCATCGGTATTTATCTTTTTACCTTACGTTTAAAAACGTATCTGGAGCATCTCAGAAGCAATGAGCGTGGCAACTTACTGGATCCAACAAATACACAAAGTCCTACCTACTTGACAAGAAAAATAAGAAGGACGTACACTACAACAACGGTAACGTCTAGAAACAAAATTAAATGGTACGTATCTAACGTAGGTACTTTCGGGGAAAATGACTGCTTAACAAACCTCAACTGCCATTCCTAATCGGTCGCATGAAACAACTTTAACACGGCAGTACGGAGTTTGACAATCTGCTAAACAAACATTTCGCTGACTGTACATGACCATCAAATGCTTTTTGGATTTCAGCTAACAAGCAAAACCTTCGTTAACAAAACATAGTTACAACAACAACATTGTAATTCAAAAACCCGTAACAAGCTCCTCCTGACATTTTAATTAAAACCACACGCAAAAAAGATTTTTACAGTTTTCCAATTATTTCTGCCAATTAGGCCGGAATCCCGTTGACATTTTGACCGTGAGTGTTGCCAGGTTTTACCATTTTATCCTTCAATTTTCGTTGTAAAGAGCTTGTTTGCCGTCATCGCCATACCGAAAACTTTTACAATTTTATTTGTGGGTAATGTCGGAAAATTGGCGTTTTTCGTCGGCACGTAGGGAGTAGACTACAGTTTTTTTTTTTTATTAAATATCAGCTGGATTTCTCTTGGGGTTTTCTACTGTTGTTTGTAGGCGGGAACGAAAATATTTTTGTGTTTATGTTATTTCTTTTGGCGTGTATAGTTTTTACGCCTTTCGTCAAATATTGTACTGTTTTTTTTTATTAATTCATCTGGTATTTATATGTATGTACTTAATTGTAAATATTATTTTAATTCTGATTATTGTTTATTTAAATATACCAAACTAAATAAAGATAAAGTTAAGGATTTCCATGAGTGTCCCACTTAGGTTTATCCTAATTCATCATCATCATCATCATCATCATTCCAGCCGAAGACGTCCACTGCAGGATAAGCCTCCTCCAAACGGGGAGGGAATTGCCATAATCGCCACGCTTGGCAAGCGGGTTGGCAATCGCAGTATGGTGGTAAAATGCATAGAGAACGCTGCTGCCCATTCTCTGGCAAGCCTTCTTCGACACCCACGGGAAGAAATGAGATGGCGCTATTCTTTTACGTCCGGCACCACACGGAACAATTAATAAATAACAGTACAGTAGTAGCTTTTAATGATATTCATCCGCTCGGTGGTTAGAAAGTATGCTTAATTAGAACTTTTTTTATGGCTGAATATGATTGATAAATGATAAAGGACTGCCTCATTTTTTTGTGGTAACAATCGCTACTGCTGAGCATGAGTGCTGGGTTCGATTCCCAGGCCGGGCAAAGTCTTATTTCCTATCTGAAAATTCTCAGTAGCTGCCCGGAGTCTGGATTTGTGCCCGGTTGATGGCAATAGGCACGCCCCCTATTACATAAGTTTAAGTGTCGAAATGTGGGGTGAACTATAGGTAGGTACAACTCTGCCCAACGTTTCGGGATATGTTAATTACAGTTCAAACGGCGGTCTACTTCTGATGCCGGGGCCACACCAACAGGAAACGCCGTTGATTATCGCGATGATAGACGTTAACCTTAGGTGTAGCCACAACTTATCGCGATAATTTAACAACGATATTCACATTGCCATTTGACGTTAGGCGATAACTCGGGTGGCGGTCAAGTGTAGCCACTGAATTTATTGCTTTAACTATCGGAATCTTTACCGTTGTTAATCGCGATGATGGGCATTGACGTTGACCGTTAGTGTGGCCCCAGCATAAAAGCAAATTCATGCGAACCAACAAACTACCATTGGATTAAGAAAAGTATTAGTAGCAAAACGATTTTCCTACCAAATTTCGGTACCGAAAATCCCTTAACTACAGTGCTACAGTATATCAAAGGGCAGGTAACATGAAATATATAATTACTAGACCTATTTATTATTGACCGAAACCTAGAATGAACAATTGTATCATGACTAGATCAGCCTTGAACTTAACGATCGTGCGTCAAATAAATGATATCCACCTAAATTGTAAAGGGCAAACCCATTAACCATATTGTTCTGATATACATGTTTAACTACGTCAATTTAAACATAGTGATGTTAATAATGGGTTTTTAGTATTTAATCTGATAACATTCATAGTTCCACACCTGAGTGGCCAGCGGAACCATATTACTTAGGTTCCTCTGTCCTTCCTGAGTCTGTTAGCAAAGCTGTATCTCATGAACCGTAATAGGTACTTATCTGTATAACTAAAAAGGAAAGTCCTGACTGACTGACTCATCAACGCCCAGCCCAAACCCTTGGACCTAGAAAGCTGAAATTTTGCACAGAGGTTCCCTTTATAATGTAGACAACGAATAAGGAAGGATTTTTCGAAATTAAACCCCTAAGGGAGTTAAATAGAGGATGAAAGTTCCGCGCGGGCGAAGCCGCTGGCAAAAGCTAGTCTATCATATAATTGATTTATCTGTCATTGCTTTTTTTTTACCCATTGTGGTATGACAATTTTATTTACATTTAATTAATATTGTTAAATAGTTTAAAACAGAGTAGGGTTTCTTACCCATTCTTCTCCATACAAAACTAACTTTTGGAAGGGGCGACTAGAATCAATTCTTTTTTTTAACGTAAATGTTGTCGTTCAAAAGTACCTTTTATGTGCCTATTCGAAATTAATGCTCTGACTTTGGACAGACAACAAATCAAATTAATATAAAATTAAATAAAAACATTCAATAGGTCCCCATACAAACACGTTTTTTTATTAAATATGTTAAGTTGAATATTGTACTAACTATTGTGTTAAATATTGTGTACTCTTGTTCTAACTTAGGTATTATTATAATAATTAAAATTTGTAAGTTATTACAAACAGAACATTATTTGTGAACTCACACAAAGAACAACAGAATAACTCCAAGTAGCTACTAACTAGCCAGCAAATTATTCCCATCGAGTATTCCATCTTTCTGTTTTAAAACCAATATCAAACAACAAATAATATTAATTTTTAATACATTCGTACCTACATAAACCCAAAAGTATATTTGACCATAAAAGCGATTTGAATTTCAAATACAAACGGTCTTGTGAATATTCCAAGTTAATTGCTTGGTGACAATTTTACGATAACAATCGAAATAACACCGGGTCAGTTTTTTGTTTTAAAAGTTAAAAATCAAAGCTTTATTGTTTTATTGTTCTGAACATTGATACGGTATTTATTAAGCTGTTTCTGTTAACGGTTTTATGAAATGTACGATATTGGTATACATATATTGGACATTACAGAATATAGGCAAAAAAAAATATTTTGAAGAGTTGTAAATGCAATCTCAGTTAATTAGAGTTCAACACTCGGACTCTGAAGGGTAATTCCCGTATTACTAAGAACGTTAGCGAGGGATTTTTTCGCGCAACGCTTTTTCAACTGTCAGTGTTAAATTGAGAATTGAGAATCCAATAAAGTGCATCTCGGCGCATTCAAAATGGAACAGTTTGTTATACTGTTCGATTTTCATCTCTCGGCGCGAAAAAATTCCGGCGCGTTTTTATTACGTCCATCGGAACGTCGGCACAGTAATATCAATCTAATCTAGGTACGTTTGCGAATGTATGATTACGCTAGGTCATCGATACGTGTAAAAGCTTTCATATATTTGCTCATCCACTTCACTAACAGATTTCGAATTCCGCCACCACTATCCAGATTGTGTAAAAAGGGGCATGCACGTATCGCGAATAGTGCCTGGCAAGTGTCAATTAGGATAGATTTTTATTTCATTCCTGAGGGGTAACTCTAGTATTTTTAAGAACGGTTACATATTGATCACAGTCTTAATCTGTCAAAAATACCTCTAATTTCCTCTTACTTCACTACCGAATTCCCATTGCCACCCTCATCTAGAATGTGTTAAAAGGGGGGTAAGGCGCGTACACGTGTAAACGTGTCGCGAGTTTCGTCCGGCACTTATTTCATTCCTCAGGAGCAATCCTCGCATTTGTTCAGCTCGTTTGAAGACCGTCAAAAATCCCTCTAAAAGGTTTGACATTGACTGTCGCTAATACAACGTGTTGATTTGCATCCTCGTCAAATTTCAGGAGGCTGTTATGAAAGACATAAATCTATATATATAAAAGAAAGTCGTGTTAGTTACTTCACTTATAACTCAAGAACGGCTGAACCGATTTAGCTGAAAATTGGCAGGGAGGTAGTTTAGAGCCAGGAGAAGGACATAGGATACTTTTTATCCCGTTCAGTTGTTTCAGAAATAAAAAAAGTATCAAAGTGGAAGTTGGCTGTCGAAAAACGAAAATTTTCACGGATAGGATAATAGGGTAGATAGGGTAGGGTAGGTAGGGTAGGTAGGGTAGGTAGGGTAGGTAGGGTAGGTAGGGTAGGTAGGGTAGGTAGGGTAGGTAGGGTAGGTAGGGTAGGTAGGGTAGGTAGGGTAGGTAGGGTAGGTAGGGTAGGTAGGGTAGGTAGGGTAGGTAGGGTAGGTAGGGTAGGTAGGGTAGGTAGGGTAGGTAGGGTAGGTAGGGTAGGTAGGGTAGGTAGGGTAGGTAGGGTAGGTAGGGTAGGTAGGGTAGGTAGGGTAGGTAGGGTAGGTAGGGTAGGGTAGGGTAGGGTAGGTAGGGTAGATAGGGTAGGTAGGGTAGGTAGGGTAGGTAGAGTAGGTAGGGTAGGTAGGGTAGGTAGGGTAGGTAGGATAGGTAGGGTAGGTAGGGTAGGTAGGATAGGTAGGGTAGGTAGGGTAGGTAGGGTAGGTAGGTAGGGTAGGTAGGTAGGTTAGGGTAGTGTAGGGTAGGGTAGTGTAGGGTAGGTAGGGTAGTGTAGGGTAGCGTAGGTAGGGTAGTGATTTTGTATGAATGACTTTTGGACGAACAGGACAACGTCTGTCGGGTCAGCTAGTAATCAAATAAAATTACGAAACTTGCTCACTAATGAAAACACACTTGTTTTTTTCGTTATTTAAATTTAACAGTATTTCAGAAAATACCTCTTTCAAAGAACAGAATCGCCCCGTTCCGTATGCGGTAGGCAGTGTCGCACGACTATATCGCTGTGTGTTAAAGTGCGGTATCACATGGGCCGCGTTTTGACATGCGTGTCCGAAAAAAAAATGCCAAATGCCGATTTCCGAAAATATTAAAAAAAAAACGACTTATTTTATGATTGATTCGTGTCGAGAATCATTAGCATAGTTACCTCCTTGAATTTGACGAGGATGCAAAACAACACGTTGTATAAGATTGCGACTGGATTTTGAACGTTCTAAGTGACGGAACTGATTGCCATGATAAGTATACTAAAATAATAATAAAAATAATAATCTCACGAGAGAGATATTTGCATAACAAGACTCCTACGTGCATCGGAAAGCAAGTAAACACGTTGGTCCCGGCTGTCATTCGAGGATCTTAGGCTATCGTCACGGGTCGTCAGAAGCCAGAAAGCCTGACAACCAATCTTACCATGGCATATCGTATTATCCAGTTACTGGCTTACGGAGGTCAATTAGGCAGTTGCTCCATGTACAATATTGGTATTCAGCTGCATCCAATTAGAATTAGACTGGAAGCTGACTCCAACATGTTGGGAAAAAGGTTTTCTATCTATCAGATTTAAAACATTTATTCAATGATTTATTTTATGAGAATAGATACAAATTCTAGAACACTAAAAGTATCATATAGAATTACGAACTTTACATAATGTATCCCTAGTAATTCCCTACCGTGTAACTACAGAATACTTAAACGCGGCTATTGTTCTAGCTTCAAAACAAAAGGTCACGTCGAAGCAAAGGACACTAATGAGACATTTGAATATATAAGTAACGCATTCTTTTAGAAAATTATGTACCTACTACCTATACAGACCTCCCAATTCTAATTTCCCATTATTAATTCTCTTTTCTTCGTCGAAGTTGGCTTTCAAAAGTGTAATAAATTATGTAACTGTGAATTATCAACGTCAAGTAATTTATTACACTTTTGAAATTAAGTCACTTGATGAATAGTAAATTAATACATTTAAACTACCCATTTCAAGCACATCCAGTATACATTTAGATACCTACCTTAAAAATACTACGATATTTGCTACGAACTACAATTATTGTAGTGCTACGAAGTGGCCTACGCGCTACGCTCGTAGAGGTCGTAGCAACTCATGGCAAAAAACATCAGGAATGAAATAAAAATATGTCCCAATGGACACGTGCCGGGCGCAATTCGCGACACGTGTAACCTTCTTTTTACATATTCCGGATAGTGGTTTGGAATGGGAATCCCGTAGTGAAGTATACGGGTAAATATACGTACAATTCACCCAGCTTATTCATACATTCGCTGACGTACCTACCCGGCACCAAAATGAACGTGTGAAATGGTGATAATCGTTGACCTAGACAAAACTGTCTCGTCTATCTTTATCATTAAGAATAAAGCTGAAGACATTGTTTGTTGTTTTGTTTGAACGCGCCAACTACGAGTCGCGTCAAATCGAAATGTACTTTTGTAATGTCAAAATAAGAAGTTTTTACTAAATGCAAATGAAAGTGTATACGGTACTATAACAATTACCGAAAATAACATGTTTTAAAACTTTGGTCTATCTGTTTATCTGTCGGTTTGTTCTAGCTAATCTCCGAAATGGCTGAACCAATTTTGACGGGATTTTCACTGGCAGATAGCTGATTTTATAAGGAGTGACATAGGTTACGGTAACATGTTCCCGTGGGATAATTTCCAACATCCACGCGAGCTAAGCCGTGGACATAGCTAGTCATACATAAAACTTCGAAAACCATCGGATTCTCAATTAACACAGCAGGCATCATCAAGCAATCGATAATTATCGCCTCCATATTAATGAGCCCATGTTTTATTGTTCAGTCCGCAACGGAAACACGCTTCACCTATGAATGATTAATTTTAACCGTTCGCTAATTACCATGTTTTATACCAAACGTGAATTCTTGGTATAAACCCTTGTATTTTCAATGATAACACTGTTGTGAATATTATCTTTAGTTTAATCGACAGCTCAACAATTGCGCTTGTGACCACTATACCAACAAGGTACGTAGGTCCAGAAGAACGAAAAAAAACAGTGGCACTCCGGGAGTGCCGACAAAAGTGAAAACTTGAACAATTACGTGTGTATTCGTTTATCTTCAATACAGGGTTTCACATTGGGTCCTTGGGTCCTGATTGCTCTCGGTAAAAAATAATAAACGAGCGATTGACTTCAGCCATTAACGGTAACAGCAGATTTTTACCATAAAAATACAAAGGGAAAGAAAGGGATAAAAGAATTAAAATTTCCTAATGAACGAAAGGGACTTTTTCAAAAGACATCAACACGCGACTCATCCGTGTGCTAGTTCACCCATATCTACACAGTATACATATGGCTCATGGAAAGCGTTCGGTGACGATGACGCGAGTTCCATGATTTTGGTTCACCCCAAAAAGTGCTCAGCGCGCCTTTAGACGTTTATTGGCATTACAGCTGATTGACGCTGATTTTCAGCTGGGTTCCTGGGTTCGATTCCCAGGTCGGGCAAACTGTTATTGAGCTTTCTGTCTGAAATTTTTCAGTAGCAACCCTCAGTCTGGATTTGTGCCCGGTTGATGGCATTACGCTCGCCACCTATTACATGGAACTGGCGAAATTTGTGTGTAATAAGTACACCTCTGCCCGACCTCTCGGGGAAACAAGGCGATATGTTATGTTATGAAATTTATTCGAAGGCACCTTTAAAAAAAAAGTCATTTATTCAAACTAAGCTGAGAGTCAGTCTTTTTGAACGTCAGAATTACATAAGACAGTCCCCCAAAAACGCCCACCCTTCACCACTTCCTAGTACTTTAGCTAGGAAGAAGAAGTGGCGCAACAAACTCCCCAGTAGCACAGCTGTCTGTTAAGTTAGAAGAACTTCATTCTAAACAATAGTAGGTAATTAACATTGCGAAACATTAAATTTGCCAAATGTCTGCTAGCACACGTCAATTTTCAAGTTTCAGATACAGAACAGGACATGGGTGAAATGAAATGATTTTTATTACATATTAAATATCACGCCTTGTTTCCCCGAAGAGATGAGCAGAGTTATACCTATAGTACACTCAAATTTCGATATTTTTCATTTCGAAAGATAGGTTGGCATAGCTTAGACTAATTTGTCGAACATATTACGAAAATATTGTCTGCTCAATAACGTAAATAACGCAAAATAATGTGAGTATTTCAAAATGAAAGCCTGTACGGTTAGTGTGTCACACAACTACCCCAAAGCCTGCGGTTTAGGTAAATATAGATATAAAATAATCTTATTAAAGCGCTCAGTGACTTACAAAGGTCAAATAAATAAAACAATGTTTTATAACAAACTAAAACTTTTGATTACAAAACAAAAACAATACACTAACATACTCAATTACTATGGAAACTTGTATTTATAGCATCAAAAACAAATGAAAATCAGTTACGAAATCAGAGAATTGTTTTAATAAAATATTGTTGTAGGATGTCAACTTGGATTGTTTACTGAAATGTCTAAGTTACGGCCTCACATGTAAAAGTTAATTGACTAATTTAAATCTAAAACTATGGCTGAAAACTCAAGAACACTTTTTATTCTTCACACATAGTAGGTAATGTTCTCATTTTATCTTTTTATTGGAATAAATAAAGCAGACTTTATAATTTACGAGTAGGTACTTAGTACGATATGTTTTATCAATAAATTATTTACCTACTGGCAACATTGAGGTCAAATGTCAAACTCGAAATGGAGAACTTGTATCACGTAGACATTTGAATTTATAATAACATGCTGGTCACTAGTTTATAATCCCTTTTGAGCGCACCTTTTACAGTTAAAATATTATTCCCGAATTTATTCAGACCCTGAATTTTAATGTTGAGAATACTGACTTGTCAGTGTAACTGTCAGTGTATTCAACTGACAGCTACAGGTATTGTAAAAGTTCGTTTTAGGCACTGGCAATGACAAAGTTTTTTAGGACTCTATTTTAAAATGTTCGGTTGTAAAACAGACATCGTTAGGAATATTAACAAGTTGGTAATATCAAAAATACCCGTTTTGATATTTTCGTTAGCGTTTTGATTTATGGTAATTTTCAACCTTAAATAAAGTGTGGATTCAGAATTTCAACCTCATAATTATAGGCTTAGGCATCTTCAGCCCAATGTTCCCACTGCTGGGACACAGGCCTCGTCTCTTCGTGGTAGATTACAGTGCACTCCCTAGTGCACTGTAATCTACCACGCGGGCCCAGTGCGGGTTGGTAGATTTTACATGACTTCTAATTTTTGGTTCAAGGACATGCCGGTTTCCTCGAGATGTTTTCCTTCACCGTTTCGAGAGCAGTAGTAATGAAATTATGTAGGTACGCAATTTTTTTCTGGTCGAGCATAACGCCACTGGGCTCATGATTTTCAACTTACCACCTACTTTATTTTCAAGAACAAAATCTAAAATTGTAACCTGTTATCATTAAAACAGAGCAAGGCCCTACAAAAGACTACAAGCACGAATTATGCAATTACAAAAAGTAATTAGGTAAATGGTTTTCAAATTGATAAGGTACATTTATTGTTAGCAAATTGACTACGGACTTAAATTTTACGTATATTCAAACTAACTATCCCTATGAAATAACAGAACATGGCAAATTGTACCTACATACATCTCAGGTATTGGCCAATAAACTCATTTCAAATAACACAGTTAATAAACTCTAGCTCTAAATCCAATACCACAACATAGTCTAAAACAATAAACGTTAAAATTAAGCTCTAAACCTCTGTAAGCCGAGTGTTAAAACTTTAGTAGCAAGTGATAAAGTTTATAGCGGCTATTACAAATTGTTAGCACTTGTAGACGGGCTTTATTGGATATTAGGTAACAAGGATCTATAGTTCAAAGTATCTAATATACAACAGTATTTTTAATAGATGCGAAACCTGAATATAGTTTATTCAGAATAAGTAACTGTATCGATTTCAATATTTTTACACCATGTTACATTTTTTCCCAAAAAGTTTTGCAAGTGTGTTGGTAAATGTTATCACCAGTTAATTACAATACAATCGCCGTACGCTTAGGTACCTACGGCCTAATTATTATCAATGAGCACAATACGATGCTGGACGCGCGGGCGGCGCGGGGTGCCGCGTGGTTACCATGTTTGTGTAGACAACTAGGTAACAAAACAAGCTTATATTTTTACATAAAAACTAGCTGACCCGGCAAACGTTGTTTTGCAGGTAATTTCTAGTGAACAACCCTTATCACTTAGGGGTACGAAAAATAGATAGTAGTCGATTCTCAGACCTACTGAATATGCATATAAAATTTGGTAAAAGTCAGTAAAGCCGTTTCGGAGGAGTACAGTAACTAACATTGTGACACGAGAATTTTATATATAAGATATTAGACTAGTGTTTGGGGTTTTGCATTATACTAAAACTAGGGTTGTATTACTAACTAGCTTTGAGGTAAGAACAAAATAATCTTGTGGTTCCTTAGTAAGACTGGTTGTCAGACTATTGGGGTAACGAATGTGAAAGATCCACGAATGACGGCCGGGATCAACGTGCTTCCCGAGGCACAATAAATAATACATAATAAGCAGTAATCCGTTCTATTCTCTTCTACTATGTTCAAAATTTAATTTTACATCTTCTACCTTCGATCACATGGTTTTGTGTTGTAATGAAGGTGCCTAGCTAAGTAGTAGGATCAATCAACGCTGAAAAACATAAATAAAACTTCAAGGAACTAATTTCTATCACAGAGCGCTACTCGAGGGACCGGAAAAACTAAATTAAATGTTTATAGGTTAATTGACAACACCTGCCGATTAAGGTCAGTAACCTGTTCATTGCCCGGGACAATGGAGCAATATTGCCCATAAAACCCGTCAGCATCAATTACCGTAGGAAAGAGCAGGAAACCATAAAAAAACAAACAAGTATTTAGTCCTTTCACGTCCTTTTTGACGCTAGAAATAAAATCACATATGAAAAAAACATAATTTTATGTATTTCATACATTTTTACGGTCTTCTGAAACGTTCACACGTATGTAATTTCACGGGAGACGTGTTAATATTAGGGTTTTTGTTGTTTTTTAGAACTTAATAGCTGAAAGGGTGTAAACTTTTATGATGTTGAAGAATTGAGGTTTTTATGTACGTTGCTGAAAAACCTAATCTAACACCTGATAAAGTGTTCTTCATGCCGAAAGACACGGCCAAATTGTTATATATATGTTTTACAAACAACACATCGATACTTACATTTCAAAGGAGTAAAACTTGTTGTTTTTTTAGTTTTACTACCACTTGAGTTT